>JASDDO010000001.1:557565018-558165018 GCA_030015575.1 Agapanthus africanus | reverse complement strand
TAAAGTTGTTCATGCACATATTTAATTAGAATTAAATATATGATGTTGCTTAAAAAAGAAAATGGGCTTTTTAGATGGGCTGTAGAGAATAAGAATAATGGATTTGGGTTAAATATTTATGAAAGGAAAAATAAGAATGCAAAGTTAAAAACTTAAATATAAGAAAAAGAAATTGTACCTAGAAAAAAATACATAATAGATTGAGGAATAAAATAATAATAAATTTAATAGAAAAAAGGAAAATACCAAGTACAAATAAATACGGTATATTATTGAAGAGGGATAATACAAATGTATAAAGATTCTGGGGTCATTACAGGGAGTAATCGGCAACCGTTGCACATGGACGGCAGGATTTGTTTCTTTTTCCAAGACAATTGCCATTGATAACTCATGTTAAGTTTTCTAACATGAATAGGCAAGCACTCACTTTCTCCGGCTCCCTGCGACTCAAGAGAATTGATCCCGCTTAAACCCATATTTACTAGAATTCTTAAATATTTTTTTGTATATCTCAAGGGAGTTTTATGAAAAATATATTAATATAGATTAAAAATAAAACCTCGAGAGTTATTTGTATTACTTAGGGTTTTCATGAGCAAGTGTTTTGAGTATTTTGGTATTTTCATGATAAATACTTAGTTTTCAAAAGTTTATGGTATTTTAGTGAAAACTAGTCTTTTTAGTAACTTGATGGTATTTTATTGACATTTTTTAATCTTTCATTTTTATAAAAATATAGTTTCATAATCTAATGAAAATATGATTTTATAATTTTATGTAATTTTTTTAATTTTTAGAAAAATTAGTTTTAATTTAAAAATTCGTTTATCTTAAAAGCCGTATTTTTATCCTTTCGAGATCGAATACTCCGTGAGAATTGCTGCATCTCGTTCTACTATCCTCGGGATGTGCGATAATCCGCACCATCCATTAGCGGGTCTCCTAACAAGAGTTGTAGATGCATAATTGCAAAAAAATATGAAATACTGTTTTAAAAGAAACTCGGTTTTAAAGTATGTGGTATTTTATTGTAAGATCATTCTTCGGGATAAAATACATACAAAGAGGTATCGTGCTATGAAACCAAAGTGTATGTGTGGGGTAGTTCGTTACCCCGTGAAGTTTTTCCTAAAGGTATAGTTTTAACGAAACTAAAAATGGTGATATTAAAATTCAAGGTATTTTAATGAAAACGTTTAATTATGGATGTTTCACATGAGATTCTTGGTTAAACTTGATTATAAACATTGGTATTTAAGCTTACAAGTAATGTGTAAAAATTTAGTTGAACAGGGTATAAAGGAGAAGGGGTTTCTAGGGTTTAGAAAAAGATATCGGTAATAACTCCACTTACCGATATAAATTTTAAAGTTGAATTTCAATGAAAATAAAAAGAGTTTGGGAGGGACATACGGTTTGAATATATCAAGAAGAGGTTAAAGAAGAGGTGGGAGGGTTCGTGGTGTCACGGGAGCTCCGGAATCGGTTTCGATTTTCGACGGAAGAAGCTTGCTCGCTAACTCCACTTGCACTTAGGAACTTTTGAGAGAGTTTTTGCTAGAATTTTCAGAATGGTGAAGAGCTAGAGTATGGGGTGGTATTTATCGTGGAGAATGAGGATTTGAGAATAAAAAATGTGGATTAAAAAGCATTGAAATGATATTAAATGATGAAATAAAAGGTCTCTGTTTGATTGCAGGGAAATCAAACAGTGCGGAGAAGTTGAGGGGAGTTGAAGAGATATGTGTGCAAAGCACGGATCAAAATGGCCTCATCATGACCATCCCCGCCGGCCTATTGGTCGATTTGGCCGGTCGAATCTCGAGCTTTGGCCTCGAGATTCGTGCCATGTGGGTTATTCTGTGTGTAAACCATTTTGCACATGTTTGATTTATCTGAACTTTTCATTTCCCCGTGTATTGCACGTGCAATCTTTTGGGCTTCTAAAAAGTTAAAAAGAAAAAGAAAAATAAATAATTGTGTCTGATATGAATCGAACACACATGCTATGTCACAACAGTGCAAAGGCCTTACCAGTGAGCTACAAGTGGTTTCTTGCTTTTATTTAACAAAAGTGATTTATAACTTATACACAGGCTGTCAAACTCTTTTCTGTATATTAACAGAAGAATTTTCATACAAAGATTTCAGAGTCGTTACATCAATGGTAGGGAAACTTTAGCCAAACACCCCCACACTATGAAATATTTCAAATTTGGCTTTCTATTTTTCCAAATTTCATATGGACTTCTATCCAAACTTTTATAAGGAATTTTATTTAATATGTAGCAAGAGGCCATTAAAGCTTCCCCTACATATTATTGGATAATCCGGAACTGATCAACATAAAGTTTACCATATCCGTAAGCGTTCTATTTTTACGTTCCACTACTCCATTGGATTGCGGTGAATATGGTGGTGTGACTTCATGAATAATACCATTATCTTTACAATATCGATTAAATTTAAATGAAGTATACTCACCCCCACGATCGGATCGTAAAATATTGATTCTTATATCTAATTGATTTTCTACTTCTAACTTATATGTTTTGAACATATCAAAAGATTCATCTTTAGTATGAAGTAAATAACATTGCAAAATCTAGAACAATCATCGATGAAGGTAATAAAGTAACGCTTTCCCCTACGTGTCAAAATTCCATTCATATCACATATATCGCTATGAATTAATTGTAAAATACTGGATTCCTTGCGAGGTACAGAACTAAATGGCTTTCTAGTTTGTTTATCTTGTGAACAAATTTTGCATTTAATATCACATTTGAAATTTAATTTTGGTAACAAATCCATACTCGACATCTTTTTAATTGTTTGAAAATTTGCATGTCTCAATCAGCAATGCCACATAGATGATGAGTCTAATAAAAGAGTGGTTGGAGAAAATGAATTTATTTTATTAGTACATGATGGAATTGCATTTAATTTAAATAATTCATCACACAAATATACTTTTCCAACAAACCAACTATTTTTTACTTAATACAATATTACTTGATTCAAAAATAACACGTTAACCAAATTGCCCTAATAGCGATCCACTAATTAAATTGATCCTCACATCAGGTGCATGCAGCACATTAGATAATATTAGGATGTTTCCGAATGTTAATTTCAAATTTACACATCTTTCTCCGAGTATGATGGCTGCAGAGTTATTGTCCATATTTACACTCCCTCCGTAGATGGCCTGATATAAAGAGAAATATGAACAGTCATAACAAATATGCACGTTAGCCCCCGTATCAATCCACAAATCAATGGAAAGACAAAAATAATTAATTTTAGGAATCATACTAGCATATCGTTCATAAGTAAGTAAATGTATTAGCGGTCAACATGTTGACAAGTGGACGAGACTTTTCTTTTCCTTGGCCCTTTTGTTGATTGTCGAACTGTTTGTCCTTTCGATAAAAGCAAGTCTTGGCGAGATAATTCTCCCTCCCACCAATCCAATATATTTTTTCATTTTTAATTATTTTAACATTTGGTTTAAAACTATGATTCTTTTTATTTTCGAAAAATTGTTTGTCTTTCTTTTTCATCATAATTTTATTTTCCACCAAATGCACCTTCGATTGACTTTCAAACTTAGAATTTGTTTTGTCTTTATTTCTTTGTTTTTCTTCAATTCTAAGTGAGGCAATCAAATTATCCAAGGAAATCATTTTCCTTTCATACCTAAGATGCAATACAAATTGACTCCACGAAGGTGGCAATTTTCTAATAATGGATACAACAGTATAGGTTTCGGTCATGTCAATACCATGTTTCGGTCATGAACTTGATCCATAACCGATCAAGAATCAACCATTTTGAAATCATTAAAAGAGTCAACCGTATATTTTTCCAAACCCACATCTTCATTTCCATATTTAGTTTCAAGTGTATGCTATAATTCAAAAGAAGTTGATGTAGAGCGTTAAGAATGCGACCATGACAAAGGAAATCAATTTCTTGAGGTGTTATAGCATGTAATTTAGCATGCTCGATTATAGATTCAAGAATGATAATAGCAGTTTTACCACTTGTTGATTTAGGATACTTTTCAAGAGTGGAATCACTTGATTTAGGATCTTTATCTTTTGACAAAGTGTCAATTTTAGAATTGGTGATTGCTGATATAAGTCCTAAACAAGTTAATCAATATTGTGTTTTACGTTGCCGCCTACGAAAATTAGATCCTCCAAATTTATCAGACTTAACATCAACATATCAAGCTGCCATTTTTTTTGAAAATACTAAATTAAGATTATATCAAGTAATTCAATCTAATTTACAAATGTAAGAAATTAATAACAAATGCAAGATTTAATCATATGAAAGCAAATAATTAAATTAGGAAAAGAAAGATTGGACGGTTGGTGGATTTTGAGTCGCATCGAAAATGCTTTCCGTATAATAGATTGAACCCCATGCCGTACAAAGAAATTGCGCTCTCCTACTTTCGAGATACAGCCTGACCGACTTCTTCAATCTTGTTATACGAACCTAGATGAACCATCAAATCTGTGTTGCATTTTAATCGCCAATATCTTATTATATTTTAAGAAAATAGAAAATAGTCTTAGAAAAGAAAGTCTCTATATAAGAGTTTTATAGAGAGAAAACTCTTAGACGGAAACTTGAAAGATTAGATTACGTTCTCTTTCCCCAAATCCCTTATATATAGGGATACAATACTAACGTTAAAATAACTGTTTAAATTTGAATTTCAAAAATAAAAAAACGGTTAAAACACCAGAACAAAAGTACGCGACTTTGAGAAATGGTTGGCAGCTATTAAAAACTAAAACTATATATTTTCTTTAAAATATTCCTTACATACACGCACATGAGGTGAATGAGATTAGATGCGTTCGAGGGAGGCGTGGAGTCAAGACTTGAACAACAATGACCATCCTGCATGCTCAAGATATATATCTCTTTTCTGTGACAATGCACATCATTGAACGGACGCCTTTCCAACTCCTATTACAGCGAACATATCAAAACATGGTTCATGTAGACGGTCATTGTATCATGCATATACATGCACTACATCTAAGATTTCCAACGGGGTGTGTGTGTGTGTATGTGTGTGTGTGTCTCTCTCTCTCTATATATATATATAGAGAGAGAGAATAATGGAGGAAAGGGGCTATAGGAGGGAATTTTCTCCTATGGCGTCGAAATAATACGTCCTCCATCGTATTTTTCGACGATCGGAATCCATCATCTTCATCGTTATCATTTAAGATGTGGGTACGCCAAATTTCATGTGATTCTACAACTTTTTCACCGTTGAATTAGTGGGTTCAAAATTAACGGTTTACCGACAATAGAACTTTTTACATTGCTAAATCAATGGTGAAAAGGTTGTAGAATCATAAGAAATTTGGCGTACCCATATCTTAGATGATAACGATGAAGATTATGGATTCCGATCGTCGGAAAATACGATGGAATGCGTGTTTTTTCGACGCCATTGGGGGAAATTCCCTCCTATGGCATCTTTCCTTCATTATTCTCATATGGCGGCATAGAAAAAGGCTCCGTGTTGGGAATCAAGTAAAGCAGAACCTAATATCACGCTCTGGCGACGAACCAAGCAACTTGTCGGGAAAGACATCTTGAAATTCCCTCACAATCGGGACCTGGTCCAACGGGACCTCTACGGTTCCAACATGACAATCATACGCTAAGAATCTCTAACATCCTTTCCTCAAGGGCTGACTAGCGCGAAGAGAAGAAATCAAACTGGAAAGGGTGGCTCTACGATCTCCCTGAAAGACAAGAACTGGCACACCCGGAAAGCTAAATCCGGCTGCCTCCTAACGGCAATCCACGGACGCATAACACCTGGCTAACCAATCCATGCCTAGAAGAACGTCAAGGTCTAACATATAGAGAAGAATCAAATTGACAGAAGAGTCCCTATCTCCGATACGAACATGAACAAAAACATTTCGAGCAACAAAAAATTAGCCTACAGAAGAAATCACAACAAGCGGCTGATTTAGCAAGGACGACTTTCGGACCAATCTCGATACAAAATATGTAGATACCATTTCAAACGAAACTAGAAAGAATATCAGTCACAACGGCGTCTGTCTGACCGCCCTTGAGCTGACCTACCGGTACAATTTCCGCTTCGGTCCAGAAACGACTGAAATCTTAGAAATGCGATCCTCCAACAGTAAGGTTGCGTTCATAGCAGCGGCGTAAGTGTCAAAATGCTGGGCACCAATAGAAATAAATAACCGCATGTCCAATCTCCACACGAACCTCTTTATCCGTTTATTTTCAGTGTCCACCAGATAAGGAGCATATCGGACCGCTGAGTAAACTAAATATCGTACTCGGACACTGTCATCCCTGAAGTCCTACGCAGAGGCTCGAAACTATGAGCTCGGGCATCTCGAACGCTCTTTGGAAGGAAACGAGCAAGAATTACAGCTGTGAATTTATCCCAAGTCATAGGAGGTAGATCTGCAACTCGGCCTCTCTCAACCGACTCGCACCACGTCTGAGTCAGACCCTCTAGAAGAAAACTCGCAAGCTCAACCCATATCTCGTCAGAACATCTTTTTGAATGATAATCCAAGCCATCCTATCGAGGAATGTCTGCGGATCCTCCACTTCTTCCGTGTCGATAAAAACTGGAGGCTTTAGCCTCAGAAACTCCTGTAAGGATAAGGAATAATCTTGGTAAGAAAAGAAATAGTTGCCTGAGCAGCAGGTACAATCACAGTCCCTGAAATAGGAGGGACATCAACGGCTCTCGGACCTCGGCTAGCATCAACTAACAATCCAATCATTTGTCACATGTCTTGAATACTCAACTCCAGCCTAGCCATCCGTCCTGGAAAAGGCGGACCGCTCTGTCCCTGAGGGGTAGGCATACCGCCCTAATTAGTCCTCGTCTCAAACGAGCCTACTCTAATCTCATCCCTGGCGGTAGCCCTCTGGCCCTCGTAGTCTCCGGCGGTATAGTGGCTGGAACAAGAAACAGGATTGATAGGAACATCGCGATCGAATCAAAAGATTTCCGGAATCAAGAAGGGAAATACAAGCAAATGTACATATATCCTAAGGTCAGTTAGGCGGAGTACCATATCGTAACTATGCCGCAGAACATACACACTCTACGCTACTCTTCTTAAGTCACCTACTCTATCTACCAAGGGTCGTCCTACACTCAGAAAGGTAAAACTTATCGCTCTAATACCAACTTTGTCACGACCCGAAGTACGGGTGTGACTGGCACTTAAATTACGAAACGTCTCAAGGCGCAATGTAATCTAAGTAAGCCAAAACCCAGAAATCTAAACATAAAGAAATAGAGTGAAGGAAAACTTACTAAAGAAAGCAATTTTTAAACAAACAAGTCCCATTAACATTTTATTAAAACATCAAAATTTCCCGAAAATTTCGGCAAAGTCCCCTTTGTAAATACTGGCCCCCAAATGGGTACAATACAAGAAAATACATATAATCAAGAATAAAGGCATCCATAAGCGGAAGATAGCTCTTCACCAAAGGCGGAATCACAACCACATGCAATGGATATATCATAATAATGCGAAATAAGTATAAAAGTATCACGTCGGCTCAAGTGAGCATCGACACAAAACCACAAATACAAGTCTCAAGTCTCACCGTCTAGTCCAATATATAAGGGTAGATGGAGTGTACTAGATACAAAGTAATATATAGGTGAAAACATGGTATCCTCGCAACCCACCTATGAGCAAGCCGCAAGTCCAAGAAAACGAAGCAAAGGAACAAGTACGCCCGCCGCTACTATGCTAACGGGTCGGACCTGCAAGATACTGTGGCACAACGGGGGTGAGTTTCCAACTCGTGAGTAGTAACATCTAATAAGGCTATCGTAAGTATGCACGCAAATGCGTCACACCCTACATATACCGATATGATGCGATGCTAAGTATGTATGCAACATGAATGCATAATCAACACGAAATTATGATATGTCTGATATGAGAAGATCTGTATCTTTAACTTGGTAAAACCTTTTGTAAAATAAAACTAGATTACAATCAGTGAAATCGACAGAAATCCATGTCAAATATCGACACAATATGTTTATCAGTGAAATCGACAGGAAAGTCCGTGTCAAATATCGACACAATATGTTTATCGGTGAAATCAACAGAAAAGTCCGTGTCAAGTATCGACACAATATGTTTATCGGTGAAATCGACACGAAAGTCCGTGTTAAGCATCGACACAATATCCTCAATATCTCGGGCTCCGTCAGTCCAGATCGGCCCAAATCATCAAATCACATGATTACGATCGGTATCCTCCAGATATCCGCCACGCTAGACATCACTGGTAGGTAGTCTGTCCCTACCAGGCTCATCGTCATCCCCACAAAAACACTCTCACCCTGGGGTACCATACCAGGCCCACTATGTACCCGAAACGGTTCATATTACTTCTCGAATCGGGTCTCGAAAACCAATAGCAATCATGAAAACTCATGGTGGAAGACACATACATCACGAGAAAACCGCAACTTGCATTTTAAAAGAATAATAAGTCTTTATAAAATTCTTGCGGTTTTCCCCAAAATCCAGAAATCTCATAAATACTGAAATCCTTGTGAAGAATCACAATATATATACATGCCGGTGATGATGTAAATCTATGATACGGTAGTATATACCATACGAAATACGGCCAGAAACTATGCATGAATCATGATGCAATGAGGTATGTATATATGAATAACAATCTTACGTATCCACTTAAAGAAATGGATATACAAGTATAAATATAAGGATCATATATGATGCAAATGTACAGTTACCGATTTTAAACAAGCTCTATAGTGTTCGTGACATAGCAATTACCAAAGGCATGTGTGTTAGCATGAATAGTGCACATGCGGCATGAACCAATGGTAATGGTGCAAATGTCCTATGATGATGTCACATATATATACATATATAAGATGATGCAATGCAATGAGATGCATAACTAGGAAACTACGCATATAATACAAGCACTATTAGTAATACTACTGTCAGTGCCTCGCGCCATCCAGACGATCCCCCCATAGATGTGTACATCTACTCACCGGGACGTCTCGGCTAATCTGATCCGATCTCCGCCCTGTCTTTCCGCGCCACATCCGACGCCTCTGGACCCGATCCTAGAATCACACATAAGCAATTAAGAGGATAAATATACGAATAGTTGCAAAACAAACGACACAAGTCAATCACGCGCACTAATTGGACGCGCGCGCACTTGGTGCACAGAACGCGCTCGCGACAACGCTGTTCCCTGATAAAATATCAGGAAATTCCCCAATGGGGTATCACGTGCTCACACGTGACCAAGGGTCACGTGCTGACACGTGAGAGGTTCCTATGATCTCTACTTTATAGAATTAAATTCTAGTCAAACAAAAATATAACAAAACAGCAAGAAAAAACCTCAATGAGGCGTCACGTGCTCACACGTGACCAAGGGTCACGTGCTGACACGTGATGATTCCTCAGCTCCCTAAAAACAGAATTAAATTCTGGTCACGTGTCAACACGTGATGGGCTCCTAAGCTCTTTAATCAATAGAATTAAATTCTATTAATAATCAAATAATGGGATCACGTGCCAACACGTGATAGACTTTTAAAAGCTTAGGAGCACATGGGCTCGGTCTTTCCAAACAGAATTTAATTCTATAAATAATCAAACAGAATTTAATTCTGAACTAATAGAATTAAATTCTAATTAAGAAGGAATCAAGAAATCTAATTGGAAAATATTTCTCTAGATCTTTCCAAAACAAAAAGATTGTGCTCTGTAAAGTGAAGCACCAATGGATTAAAAATCCAATGGTGATTAAAATCACCAATTCATGGAAAGATTTTATACAACGAAAGATTTCCCTAAAATTCACCAAGAATAACAGATAGAATATCTTTTGGATTAAAAATCCAATGGTGAATAAAATTCACTGAGTGATCTAAAAGATCATGTTAGTTACAGAAACAACCAAAATCTTTCAATAAAAGATTGATTAAATAAATTGCTTCTTTTCTTTCTCCTATAAATAGGAGCCAAGAAGAGAAGAGAAGGGACCTTGGAATTTTGATTTTCTGGAGAAAAAACAACAGAGAGAAAAGAGAGGAGAATTTAATTCTCAAGAGAGAAAAGAAGTTCCTTTCAGAGAAAAGAAACCCTAGATGAGAAAGGGGAAAGAGATCTAAGCTCCATAAAATAAAAGAGAATTTAATTCTCACGTTTAAGAGTTTAACTCTTCTGAATAAGAACTTAGTTCTTCCTTTGGTTGAAGATCTGCAGAAGCAGATCTCCCCACAAGTTGAGAATTTAATTCTCATCGGGGAGATTCTGCCACGCAGATCTAAGACCTAGAGGGAGAATTTGAGTTTAAGAAATTTAATTTCTCCAAATTCATAGGAATTTAATTCCTCCAAATAAAACTAGGGTTTAACCCTGTATGAGAATTTAATTCTCTCAATTTCATAGGAATTTAATTTCTCCAAATAAAACTAGGGTTCAACCCTGCATGAGAATTTAATTCTCCCAAATTCATAAGAATTTAATTCCTCTAAATGAAATTAGGGTTTAACCCTACATAAGAATTTAATTCTTTCACATACATAGGAATTTAATTCCTCTAAAATAGAATTAGGGTTTAACCCTACAGAGAATTTAATTCTTAAAAAAAGTGATTCAAACTCTCCATGCACGTAAAGAATTTGGTCACATGGTAACACGTGACCCCCATTCTCAATGAACAGAAAAGAAAGAACAAGACTAGGTCACGTGTCCCCACGTGACCCCTAAAACAGATTCCTCAAAATGAGAAAGAAAAATTTGGAGGCAATGCCTCACGTGCTCCCACGTGACCCTCAAAATAAAGGGAACAAAGCCAAAGGCAGAATCAATTATTGGCGCCCTCACGTGTCCCCACGTGACCCCTAACAAATCCCTTTAATATCCAGTGGATGGATGCCCATCACGTGCTCACATGTGAAGGCCTTAAAGACTAAAAGTGTTTAACACTTATTTGAATATTCTGGGAAGAAAATAAAGGAAGTCTGGCCCCATCTTCAGATGCCTCACGTGACCCCATGTGACCACCGAATTTCTAGTGTTTAACACTATTTTGAGCGTTCTGTCCCTAGTGTTTAACACTATTTTCAGCACATCACGTGGGAACACGTGATCGCCAAATATGGTTTAGTGTTTAACACTATTTTCAAACCAGTTTAGCCTAAATTGGATAAGTTTTCCAAGGAAAATTTCCCCTTCAAATGAACCTTAAAATCCTGAGCCATGATGAATGGTTAGTGCTCAGCCACAGACAAAATGTTGTCAGAGCCCCAAACCCTTGCTCAGCATTGCTAAATAATGGAGGGCTGAACCCAGACAAATGTTCAACAGTCCCAACAAAAGTCCAATATTTCAAACCTAATTGGACTTAGCCCAAGTTGGCCATAAGTCCTCAATTCAGTTTCCACCGAGCCCATGTGCTCATAATCTAATTAATTGATCTTAGTCCTAAATTTGATTACAGATCTCCTAATCAACTTTGGTTCAAGAGTACATCTCTTCACTCCTTTGATATTTGTCGTTATAATCCTTCAACATCTTCAAAGAGGTGACGGGTCCCGATAACCAATCATTCCATAGACTGTAAGGTCCTTAAACTCATGGACTATGATGTCCTTAAACTTTATAGACTATGACGTCTTTAAACTACGGACTGTGGGGTTATTAAGCCCATGGACTATGATGTCCTTAACCTCGGACTGTGGGGTCCTTAAACTCATGGACTATGATGTCCTTAAACTTTATAGACTATGACGTCTTTAAAATACGGACTGTGGGGTCCTTAAGCCCATGGACTATGATGTCCTTAACCTCGGATTATGGGGTCCTTAAGCCCATGGACTATGATGTCCTTAACCTCAGATTATGGGGTCCTTAAACCCATGGACTATGATGTCCTTAACCTTGGACCGTAACGTCCTTAAACTAACAATGGACCACCATGTCCTTAAACTGGTAATCGACTGTAATTTCCCTAAACTAAGCAATAGAGCCCAAATGCTCTCTTGTTGGATCTAAATGATCCCGTTAAGTTTGATCTTAGTCTAAAATTAGACTAACGTATCCTTAACATATGTTTAAGTTGATCTTAGTCTCAAATGAGACTAACGTATCCTTAAACCCAACCCTCAAACCCAAATCTAAGAAAATACGGATTTGGACTAATCCACGCCCTATGGGTGACGATATAAATTAGTCTCCGTATACAATCCACGGGCAACCAAAAACAAAACAAACACCCAATACACGAAGTGACCATCTGGAGAAGGAGAAAATTATTACCGCGATGCGGTAGCGTAATTAACTGCAGGGGCTTGCGCCTGTAGGGAAGAGCGTCCTCACAATCAAAAACCCCTTAAATGAGGGAGAATCTGATGAAGTCTGCTACATCGGCCGCATCCGTTTAAATCTTCAATACGGGGTGTCATAAATCAACTTGGCATCTTCGGAGAGGTGGACGGATAGCACCAATTAGCATCTGCCCCGAGATTTAGGCGAGACGTTTATCGCGTCTCCGATTTTCGGCGGGGAACAGATTCTGGCACGCCCGGTGGGACCTTTTTCTCTTTCCACTCCACACTTCGTGTGTCGTGTTCGCGATCGAATCGCGGTTTGATATGGTTGCCCTTAGGTTCGAGGTACTAAGATTTGGTTTTGCTCCGTGCAGAAAACGGAAGATCAATGGCTTCAACCTGTACTAACTGCAACTGCAGCTCTCGCTCTGTCCCGTCCGGGGGAGTAACTTATGGGCCTCAAGCGGCCTCCCTGTTCAAAATGCCAGTGGAGCAAATAACTCAGGCCACCACTGGGCAGTTCTTTGGGACCATGATCCCACCGATGAGCTTCAGTACCCCGCTGCTGTCGCAAGAAGCCCCAAAGAAGTCGGTCTTTGATTGGCTCACTACTGCCGCGGCCGCTCTCAACGTGTCGCCCAACTCCGCTGCCTCAGTTTTCAACAGACTGGGCCAGAACACCAAGAAGCCCGTGATACCCGAAGGAGCCAACCCAAAGCGGATGGCCATCCCGGCTCAAGCGGACGAAATTATTAGAGAAGCTTCTTCTGCCAAGAAGTCAGTCTTCACAAGGCTGGCCGTTCCGGCTTCCGCTCCAGACGAAGTTCTTAAAGCTGCTTCCCCTGCCCAGTGGTCTGTCTTTGACAGATTGGACATTACTGTTCAACGGGCATCGGTCTTCAAGAAGCTGACGCCGGCGACAACTCTTCACCAAAACTGTCACGCCCCGCTTCCCAAAATACGGAATACGAGGGGTAGACAAGGCCAGCCATGCTCCTACGGTCAGGGAAAAGTCCTGCCGTAGTCACACTTCGGCTTCTAGTTTATCATGGTAAACAGTAATTGATGCGCAGGTAATGGGAAATGCAGTAACAGAAAGATACAATAATATAAACTGACCTGAGTAGAACCAAAGAATGTAACTCGGGAGGACAAACCAAGAAGTCTGTGATGCATGTCTAGTTCTGGTCCAAGCTAAATTTTCTCCTCACACTGAGCATGCATACTCAGGTCGTCAGAGCGACACAATAGCAATATATTATATATGAAAACAAGTGACAATTCTAACAGTGGTAATGGACATGAATATCAGTGAATCAATAATAGCATGAATATGAAAGTGCAGTAATCAATGCAGCGGAAAAGTAAAGCAGTATAACAATATGTCACGAATGTCAACACAGTATAGAAGGAATGTAAATGACAGTAACCCTATCAGTCTCTAAGTCTCACTGTACAGGTCAATAAGCCTATCGTCAGTCCAAGTGTGAGAGTCAACCACTCGCGAGTGTCCTCCACCCAAGGGTAGAACCCAAGGGCAAGGGACCACGGGCCCAACATGTAACGAATGTATCACGGTGTCTATAGCACATACCCTGTAAATCTCCATATAACTCCCTAAATATATAAGCCGGCATGGGACTCCCGAGATTCTGTTGAATTCACACTTGAACTACCCCACACCCCGAGGTCTACATCAAACGCTAACCATAACCCTAAATACTAATCGATCCGTGACAAGTCTGCGCGAGAACTGGAGGCAGGACCTCCATCAAGCACGTCCCGACTAATACCTAAGTTAAATGGTAGTGTCGGATGCCTTATCTGTGACATCCATGCAAGCGCTTCCATAAGTGTCCTATACCACTTATAGTCACACGTACACGCATCCCACAGACGTCGACAATGCAATAGAATAAAAGGGACACTGATTGTGCACAAGTACGTATCACTTTCACTTAATCACGAATACACGAACACTGACGTACTTGCCGCAATCAATACTAAAATCTAACACTGGGTAAATGTACGATGTCACTAGGTTATCACTACAATGATATAGGTATGATATGATGCATGAAAGGTATAAGAAGCACAACTAAGGTATCATAAAAACAGCAGTCTATCACTTGCACGATTTATCATGAAACATATGTATATAATTTAGCGAAATGATAAACAGGTAGTATTTAATATGTTCAGCTATCTATCCTTAGAATTTTGTTTCAGGTCAAACGGGTTTCAGGATCATTAGTTATAACTGTTTCATTTTAGGCGCACGCGGCTGGAAATCCAATTTCAGAATCAGGAATCCATTTCGCAACGCATTTTAACCCCACTTGGGATCATAATTTAGCGACGCTACAGTTGGATGAATTCTAGGGTTTTCAGTAAAGTTTTCAACGCCACAAACGGATCTTCAATCGCGTCTGTATGTTAGGAGTTATAATCTGTTTAATATCAACATGTCAATTCTGAATCTGCTGGGACTGTTATGTGTCCCGATCTATTAAATTACATATTAAATATCAAACGGTAACGAAACAGAACGAAACCAAATGCGTTGTCTAGTTACCAGAGTTATCTACAATAAGCAGTGGAGTTCCGCAACCTACAAGTTAAGGAAATCCTATGGTATCCAGTATGGAACAGCCCGCAAAGACTGGAGTCACTCTGGACTGCAGTCCAGAGTCGCACTCCGATCCGAAAATCATCCCAGTTTAAATACAGAAATGTCTGGAAACTGATATAGAATCAAAGTTCGTCGAGTTATCTTCGATTTGAGCCCTCGAACGCACCATTCTAATATGTGTATGATTTATGATGAATTTAACGGTTTTCAGGTACGCAAGAATTTCAGCTTTACGGTTAAACTTGGGGGTAGTCATTTTAACTGTTAACAGTCGTATTTTCTAATGAAATTTGCACACGTTAATCATCTCTACAAGGGCCAATATAATATGTCCGGTTCCGTCAAATACGATAATGATTTTCTATGGGAACAAGCATCGAACAGTTTTGTGACAATATATAACATCAATCAAACATGGAATATATCTATGATTCTGATTTGTAATATATACGGAATAGCATGAAAGCAAGTAAGAACTTGCCTGAGAATGTCCCGGGGTTGTATGCTGACGGAAACGCCACGAACGTGCGACACACGCGCGGCACGGCACTAGATTTGGCACGAACTTGTGTCTCGGCAGCGTTGGCTTGGTTGTTGGGGTCGTGTCGGCGAGGGTGGTGCTCGTTGACGTGGAGCTGCTCGCTGTGGTGGACGGTAGAGTGGGTGTTATAGAGAGAGAGAGAGTAAGTGAACACAGAGAGAGAGAGAGAGAATGAGATATATATATAGAGAGAGAATTGAGAGTGTATCAGGGGAGAGAGAGAGAAGAGTTAGAGCAGAGAGAGATGGAGATGCAGAGCACAGAGAGAGAGAGAAGAGACGGAGAGAGAGAGAGGTGTACAGAGAGAAGGAAGTGAGGGAGAGAAGATGCAGGGGGAGAGAGAAAGAGCAGAGAGAGAGAGTTTAACAGAGAGAGAAAGGGAGAGAGCTGAGAATCAGAGAGGGAGAGTGTGGAGGTCGTGGTGGGGTCGGTGACGGCGCAGTGGGGCAGGCAGTGAGGAGCTCGTCGACGTCGAGCGTCGAAGGTGAGGAAACCCGAGGGGTGCCGTGGGTTTCGAGGATACAGGGGCTCGGTTGGGTTTGCAGGCGAGGGGGAAAAAGGAGTGCTCGGGTGTTGAGGGCAGAGAAGAGGGAGGGAAGGTGGTGAAGAGGCGAGGTTGGGCGAGGGAATTAAGCTCGGTGGAGGTGTTGTCGTCGTCGTCGTCGTCGTCGAGGGGAAAAATGGGGTGCAGGGCAATGGTGATGGAGGTAGAAGGAGGAGAGAAAGAATTTTGAGGAGGCGGGGTGAGTGAGGGATATGGAGGCGTGGTCGCGGGTCGTGGGGAGTAACGGCAGCGGGAACAAGGGCGCGGGGAGCGGCGAGGAACGCGGTCGCGAGCGGGGTTGAGGGAGAGTGCCGTTGGAGTTTTGAATTGGGAGAAGAACAGTGGCGGGCCAGTTTGGGCTTGGGCCAAGAAGAAAATAAGGAGGAAAATGGAGATGGGCCGGGAAAGAAAAAGGAATTAATAAGTGAATTAAAGAAAAGAGAACGGCCCGTGGACTTAAAAGAAAAGGAAATTGGATTAGTGTGGGCCGGTTTCTGTTGGGTTGGGAGAAATTAATTGGGGAATAAAAATAGAAGCGGGCCAGGGCTGAGTTGGGCTAAATAAAATTAAAAGGAAATTGGTTGAAGAAAAGAGACTGGGCTGGTCTGAAGAAAAATGAAGGGAAAATAACAAAATAAAAGAGATGAGTGCTGGGCTGAGTGAATGGAATGTTTTAAGGGTTTTTATCAAAACTGATGGGCTGAGGGATTTTAACAGGTTGGGGCTAAAATTGGGGCTGGCAAAATAGAAGAGAGGGAAAAGAAAAGGCCGGGCCTCTGGGCTGCAGAAATAATTGAAGAGAAAAAGGAATTTTAGATAGAGAATTTTATGGAGTGGGCTGGGGTTGGGCCAGAGTAATTTTGAACAACATTATTAGGGAAAATATATGGGAAAAATTTGTAAAAGGGTTGGGAAAGTGTTTTGGGTAAAAAATAATTTAAGTTATAAAAGAAGGGTTTAGAATTTGGATTTATAAAAGAGGTTATAATAAATAAATAATTTTGTAAATAAAACTCATAGATTTATCAATAAAGATAAATGAAATTCTAAAGTAACAAAACACGGACTTGGTATAAAAAGGGGCTGGGTGTTACAAAAACAGCGGGCATGAGGAAGTCACCCCTACAGCTGAACCAACTCCATCTGCACGACAGGCTCGCCATCGTCACTGGCGACGAGTAAGGAAGGCCGGGGGCAACTCCCCGTCTGGACTGACTCCGCCAGCTCCTATGGTGGAAATCAATGTTGCTGTTCCAACTGAGAACAGCTTCGAACCGCTAAGGAGGGTCCACAAGAACTCTCCAACTGCCACGCTAAAAAGATCTCCTCCACCTGTAGAGAATGCTACAGAAAAGAAGCCGGAGCAGCCCCCTCGGCGGCTGTCCTCCAAAATATACAAAATCTGGCGACAGGTCCAGGAATCGGTGATTGACCAGGACTACTCTCGCCGACCAAAGAAGCTTAAAACTCGGCAAGAAAAGAACCATCCTGTCTAGCCACAAAAGGCGACAGCCGTCTGGGTGCCCGCTGCAATGGCTCCCTCAACATTAACCGCTCACAAGAGAAAGAGGCCGGAGAAAGCCCCTGCGACCGCGGCAAACCGCAAAGACGCTGAGTCCAAACGCTCCAAGTCTGGGGGCATAGTAACACATACCGTTTATATGGCTTCCGGAAAAGAGGAAAGCCATGCTTCCACAGGTCATCGACCGCTTACTCGATCGATAACAAAGGCTCAGGAGCAGCAGCAGCAGCAGAAACTTCAGGAGATGCTAACTGCAATGGCCGCACTCACTGGGCCAAGAGACAACCCGGAGACCTCAGAGCAGCGTCAAGAACAAGAAACTGATGCTGAATTCCTCCGAAAAATGCTCGAGAGGAAAGAAAAAGAGGCCACGGAGCAGGCGGCCAACATAAAACGAATGACTCTTTTGTTTCAAGACATGGCCGGGACGATGTTACAGCCGGAAGCTCCAGCTGAAGACCCCCCAATCATCATTGAAGACGACAGAGGGGAAACATCAAACCCTCCTCAGGCTCTTTCAGCAGCCAAAGAGGAGACCATCTCCAAGGCCGCTCTGGATGATTACATTGCTCAGCAAATACGAGCTCACCAGGCAAACGAAGCGGCTGGACAGATCGTTAAGACTGGACGACCTTATCCAGGCTGGTATGACCAAATAAGGTACCCGCCGGGATATACGATCCCTAAATTTCATGTATATAAAGGGACGAGGAATCCACATCAGCATGTCGCTCAATTCAGAGCCTTGTGCGGTAACACCAGGGGTGATGATAAACTTCTGCTCCGCCAGTTTTTTGGTAGCTTGTCGGAAACGGCGTTTGAGTGGTAATTTGAACTTCTAAACGACTCCGTCAAGACTTTTGCAGAGATGGAGCTATTATTCACACAGCGCTTCGTGAGTGCTAGTGAACGCACCCCAATAACGGCATTAATCAATGGCAGGGTGAAGCCAGGTGAAACGTGGGTGCAATACGCAATACGATAGCGAAAATTATGGTCAAAATGTAAGCAGCGCATCGAGGAAGCGCCGACAGTGGGCATGTTCGTGGGCACTCTTAACCCTCAAGCAACTATTTCCTAATTCATGATGTTCTTCAAGCCGAACACGTTCCAGGCCTTGATCGACAAACTGGCCCAAATAGACCAGATGGGTCATGACCGTCTCCTTCAAAGCCGGAGCCACGGAATGAAAAGGGTAAAAAGAAACCGACCTTCGTCGCGAATACTCAACAGCAGCCCAGTGGCCCAAAACTAACTGATCGCCTAGACGAGAGGCGGCAATTCTATAATGAGAAGATGAAGCGCCCTTATTCGTTTCCCCGGGACAAAACGAAGAGATTGTTCGAGCTAGCGGTGTTAGTTGTATGTATGCCCTAGAGGCCAGTATTGTACAGATGATGTATATTATATTGGATGCTTGGACATATATAGAGATGACTTTCTTGCTCGATATGATAGTATGCTATCTGGTTACTCTTTATCTTAACATGTACACTAGTCTCTTTAAACTGTCTTATAGTTACATGTTGGTAAAGCCCTTAGGATGTGTACTTGACTACCTGGACTATGATGCAGATCATACTAGTGGGGACATGGTAGTCCATAAGTACATCCTTCAAGGTCCCTAGTCATGGGTGTATCGAGACGGGGCATCGATATACCAGTGTAGACTAGCGTATATGCTTCTCGACCCATGAGATGGGCGATGGATGATCCTATATCCATTGGTGTTTGACATCAGAGATGGTATACGGGTGCTCAGTGGAGACTGGGTACACTGGACGGACTCGCCGAGAACTCCCAGATGGTATTATACCTCACGTCAGATGGCAGTTCTCAGGTGACACTTGTACAGGTTAGTCTGTAGACCCGAGATAGTCATAGAGTCTTGTGTGATTCCCACTGTGTTTTGATCTCCACCTTACCACGTCCGTGAGGGCGTGCAAAACGGTGGTTTTTGGGTACAGTCCCGAGTCACATGGAGGCAATGAGCGATAGGAGGGGTTTCGTCTCTCCCGGTATTGGGGGTTGATGTTGCACTGTGCTCGATTGGCCGTAACAGGGAAGTCCCTGGCCAGGGCTGATCAGAGATTTGCTGGTAAGTGTTACCAGTAGTTTCTCGACCCGTTATGAGCCTCACATCAGCACGACTTATCGATTATTGGGGTCTGACGTTTACCACCCCTAGACTTGATATGCGACACATCAGACGAACAGACCGGACTGTACGGTAAGTGTTACTGGTTGGATTCACTGGAGTGTGAGCGGGCTTGCTCGTCGATCTTCTGATCGCTCAATACCCGGATGGCCGTTACGTTTGGCAGACCGCTTGCGGCTTGTGGGTGCTTGATATGATCATCATCTGCTGCCGGAGTATTGACGAGTCTTTAGAGTCCTACACAGAGGTTTCCTGGCTCAAGCGAAACGAAATAGGGGCGCATATGAGATATGTGCGGGACCGAGAATGATGCGTGTATGTGATACCGTATTTCATTCTCGCGATGAATGTTTCGATTGGTTATATGCGATATAACCTAGTTATCGAAGCGAAGATTGATTCGGTAAGTCGATACATTAGATACTAGTCGGTTATGTGGGACATGACCGGATCATTGAATCAAGTGTTGATTTAATGATTTAATGTATAATTATGTATTTGATATATTACTTTACATTAACTAGTTTTGGTTCACTTTAAAACGATTTTCTCACTTGATGTGCAAGTTGTATATGCGATATACTTTTATGCACATGTTTGTATCATGTTTGATGATACTTGCTCATTTGGTTAAGTGTAAAGAATTAAACCTTGGTTAAGTAAATGGTTAGGGTTTTTATTTATTCATTCTTTTATCTTTTTAATTTGGATTAAAAAAGAAATGGCAAAAGAAAACAAAATGGTTGCTTTCATTCTTGAAGCTTGTTGAAGCTTCATGAAGCTTTGACCAAAGTGACCATTTTTGTCTTCATGCTTAACCCTAACCATTCATCTAACCTTAGTCAATTCTCTACACCTAACCATGGTTTACATTATGATAAGTATTCATTTTCTTTTTCATTTTAAACACTTATCATAATCATCTTCATCTTCTTCTTCTTCATGAGAAAAAGAAAAAGCTTGCCACCATTAATGGCATGTTGAGCAAAGTGTGAGAAATCCAATTCTAAAGTGAACCCACCTCCTATTTCTTCACCCTCTACCTCTTGCCAAGTAGTAAAGGGTGTTTTCTTCATAAGTTTCACAACTTGGTGAAGTCGGAGCTTGATCTTGTGAAGTCTCGACGTAGATCATCTTCGGCATCGTAGCCGACGACCATTCCGCTCATTTCTCCGATGAAGCCGATGCTGGAGTCCGAGATCCGACTTGGACAGCGAGAGGATGACTACGTGGAGCTAAGGAAGTGGATAACCGGATCTACAAAGGTTGTAGATTCTTATCTTTAGTTAAGTTGTTAACTAGTTTAATGTTTCGCCTAAAATTCTAGTTAACGATCCGTATTAGAGTTTCTCGGCACTTGTAAACTTTGAAATTGGCATGGTTGATGCCTTGTGAGACCTCTTGAGAGTACCTAGGAACCCTACAGTGGTATCAGAGCCTAGCTAGAGCCTTAGGCGAAGTGTAGACGACGTTTGAAACCCGATCGAACCGAAACCCTAAAAACCTAAGTGCTCTCTGGACTTTTTCTAAAAACTGGGTTTTTTCCAGATTAATAATGCTTAAAAAATTCAGCAGGGAATTCTAAGAATTACGGTGCAAATTTTTCAAAATGAAGAGTCCAAAGTGCGGCGGAACCGCGGCATAAGCCTGGCTTCTGCCGCGGTTCCGCGGCCTGATGATGACGTCATCCTTCCCTGTTTGCACAGTAATTCCTATTTTATTATGCTGAGTTTTCTGGGAATTTTTAAATTGACTCAAGAGTTGAATGTTCTGGGGTTGCATTGGAAATCGATGATTCGATCGGATTATCAAGCTTTGTCTATGTGTTTTTCTGGATAATTTTGGAATATGTTAAAAAGTTCGACCGGATGTAAATACCCAATCTTTCCCCTGCCGGAAAATTTCCAAGTGTTGGATTTTTCTGTGGTTTAAGGACGTTCTGAGTAGTGCAAGTAACGCGATGGTCCCTCTAGAAGACAACAAACCTTAACTCGATTATGTGACCGTCTTGAACTGCCCTTTGAACCTTCGGGTTTGGGGCAGTACGGCGTGCCACATGTGAGGCGTTGGCTTGACCCTTCTACGGCTGGACCGTTGGTACTGAGGCATGAAGTGAATGTCTTTGAACCTATTTCCTGTGTTGAACGGTTTCGGGAAAACTTGGGTGTTCGAATGTTCGATCGGAAAGTTTAATATTTTCTATTTATCCGTAATGGGATACAATAATTGGAATTCACAAACAGTTATGAGATAACTGAATGAATGTTATAAATCTAGCGGTTTAGTCTCACTTGATATTGAAAAGAGTTTTCGGTAATGAGACAAAAATGCGGGGTTTATAATTGTTAGGCATGTGATGTCTAAGTATTTCATTTGATTAGGCATGCGATGTCTAATGAGGTTGCGGATTCTAATTGTTGTAGTTTTACACTTTCTTTTCTGTGACCGTAAGTGTAATATGTGATATCGCCGGTTTCGTTGCTATATGTCAACGACAATTGGGATGCGCATATTTACTTACGTTGATGACATTTGATGTTATGTGTTGCTGGATATGTTATATTGGATTGTCGTGTTTGAATAGCCGGGGGTTTTTATGTGAGATGAGTGTTTTTCATTTTCATTCATGTAAAAACGAGTTTGTAATATTCTTTTATTGGGGCACTTCCAGGTTGCGGAAGTTGTCACCTTTTGTATATTATTTACTTTTCCGCATTAGGATAGACCTAAGGAGGGGAGCACAGGTAACCGGGTTCTAGGGTCCAGTGGGAGACCATCTCGAGGAGTCGAGTCCGGGTCTCCTAACCCTAGAATTGGTAGGGTTGCTTGCCGCTCTCGTAGGGGTCTAGGGGTGTGGGATTGGCTATTCATCACGACCGTGGAATCCGTGTTTTATACTGGCTCGTATTAAAAACACGGACGTCCTAGTATATCCAATATTTCATATGATTCTTCTGCTGCGATATCTGTGATGTGATCATGTGATATGTTCTGTGATGGATACTTTATATAGTATATATGATATATTATATAGACGTTACTTATGTTTTGCACCCGCACTAGCCCTGCCCTGCTCTGTCGTTAGTTACCTAACCTAACGGTGCATGAGGGGACATCGAGGCGAATGCGGATGGCATAAGTGTACGTCGTATTTATCTGTGATGTTTAGGTAACTTAAATGATGGGACTTCATTAATGTGATTAATGAAAGAAAAGAAACCTAAGATGTTGTAGAATCAAATTTTAAACAAAACAGGTAGCTACAGTTCTTGCTTTGCATAGCGGTATAACTGGCAGATGCTACATACTCGGTCTGCTTTTGATTGCTTCTATAGTTTCTGCTTTGCACAGTGATATATATGATATATCCCGCACCTCATTCGACGAGGAAAGGGCCGACGATCCCTTCACCGGGAGTGACCCCTTTAGAAAAGCTAGAAAAGCCTCAAAATCGCTCCATTTCAAAAACTTCATTTGATTCTACAACAATATCAAGTTCATTACGCAATAGGTTTTTAGAAAAACCTGTCGTAGCCCTCCGTCATTTCAGATAAATCCTACTTAGTATTCGTGCTACGTTTGTTGACCTCCGTCAAGGCGTAGTGTGCGGTAGCTAACTAGTATTTATCTGCTTATGCATGTGATGCAGATTGGATTAGGGTAGTCGTACGACCTTGTTGACCTCCGTCAAGGGTCGTGCGGGTGGGTTTGATTCAATCAAGAAATAACGGGTTGAGCTGGACTTGCACCCTGTGGTTTGTTGACCTCCGTCAAGGTCATAGGATGCTTGGGGCAAAATATTATCGGGAATTTCAAGTGTTGAAATTTGCAATGAGATTGCATACCTTCTATGAGATAGTTGGATCCCGATACCCACTGCGAGTAAGAGTTACTCCTGGGAGAGTTTTGCACATTACAATTAGCCGATCAAGTAGGTGTCTAGAAAGGTGTCAACGGGGTTACGCCTCTGGGAAAACGAGGTTTACATTAATTAGGTTCGTGCGAAAGCACGGGGGACCTCCCTCAAAGTACCGACACTGGCCTGGCTGAAAGATTGGCGAACTTGTAGTGTGTAATTAATCCCGGCTAGTCTTTCCTTTTAGGGTTTGAAGGAAGATTTGATAAAAACCAGTGGGAGCCATCCTGATTAGATAAGATAATAACCAATCTGATCTTGCAAGAGTATACGCTAAAGTGTTTTCTTCTCTCTCTCTCCAGGTAGCGACCATGTCATGCCCTAATAAAGATAATAATATGGATGTATTGACCGAACCCGCATGTTATACTGTGCTGGGGAACGTTGGTTCCGTTCTTTCTTATAAGAGTTATAGGACTGAACAGGATATAGGGGAATACCAGGATTCCCATGCCACCCAATTGAAGAAAGTACATGTTAATGCATTTTCTTCGGGTGTGTTCGTTACAGAGAACTGTTTCTCCATTTGCCCTACGTCCTGGGTATTAGATACCGGGTCAGGATCCCATATATGTAATCAGTTACATGGGCTTAGGAAAGGTAGAGAACTTGGAGAAGGTGATAAAGACATTAGAGTTGGAAATGGTGCAATTGTTGCAGCTAAGACTGTCGGGGAATATCACCTTGTATTACCAACTGGTTATACATTGGTTCTGAACGAATGCTATTTCATGCCGAACCTGATATGCAACATTATATCGGTTTCTTTGTTGAGTAAAGAGGGATATAATTTTGTATTACAGGATAATGTTATGAACATTTTCCGTAACCAAAAGTTGGTTGGATCAGGCACGTTGTGCAATGGCATTTATGTTCAAAATCAATCAACAGTTCTGAGCATAACAAACACACACAAGAGGAAGAGTTCTGAACTGAACGAATCCTTCTTGTGGCATTGTAGACTGGGTCACATCAATGCGACACGACTAGTTAAGTTGCATAAAGATGGATATTTAAATCCGTTTGAATTTTTATCTTATGACACTTGCCAGTCATGTCTCAAAGGCAAGATGACCAAAACTCCGTTTACGGGACACGGAGAAAAAGTTACCGAACTCTTGGGACTGATACATAGTGATGTATGCGGTCCCATGTCTACACATGCCAGGGATGGTTCTTCGTACTTCATTACATTCACTGACGATCTCTCTAGATTCGGATATGTGTTCCTGATGAAACACAAATCAGAAGCTTTTGAGAAATTTAGAGAATATAAATAAGAAGTCGAGAACCAAACCGGAAAAAGTATTAAAATCCTACGATCTGATCGAGGAGGTGAATACTTGAGCAATGAATTCCTGGACTTCCTAAAAGAGAATGAGATTCTCTCTCAGCTGACTCCTCCATACACACCACATCACAACGGTGTATCAGAACGGAGGAACCGCACCCTATTGGATATGGTGCGCTCTATGATGAGTATAGCTGAGTTACCTGTTTCCTTCTGGGGATATGCACTGGAAACAGCAGCATACCTACTGAATAGGGTTCCCACCAAATCTGTGCCTACCACACCATATGAGATATGGAAAGGGAAGAGACCATATCTTAATTTTATTAAGATATGGGGTTGCCCGGCCTATGTCAAAAGACAAAAACCGGACAAACTCGAGGCAAGGTCTGTTCTGTGTAAATTTGTTGGATATCCCAAACATTCGCGAGGGTATATCTTCTACCACAGTGAGGAACAAAGAGTATTTGTTGCTCAACATGCCACCTTTTTAGAAAAGGAATTTCTTGCAAAAGAGATTAGTGGCTCTGAGGTAGAACTGGAAGAGGTTCCAGCTGAACAAAACACAACAGAAGATTTAGTGGAACCAGAGGATTCAGTAGCTCCCAATGAACCTCAGCCTCTCCGCCGATCTAGTAGGGTTCCTCGCCAACCTGAGAGATACTACGGTTTTCTCATGGATGGTGGGAGCGAGGATTGCATCATGGAGGATGATGACCCAACTAGCTTCGAGCAGGCCATCACGAGTAGGGACTCAGTGAAATGGCTGGATGCTATGCGGTCCGAGATGGAATCCATGTACACCAACAAAGTATGGACTTTGGAAGTTGCTCCTGAAGGGGTAAAACCCATTGGGAGCAAATGGATCTTCAAGAAAAAACTTGGTGTAGATGGGAAAGTGGAGACTTTTAAAGCTAGACTTGTTGCAAAGGGTTTTCGTCAAAGACCAGGTGTGGACTATGACGAAACCTTTTCTCCAGTGGCTATGCTTAAATCCATCCGGATCATGCTTGCCATCGCTGCATATCATGACTATGAAATCTGGCAAATGGATGTTAAGACCGCCTTTCTAAATGGTGATTTAGAAGAGTGCGTGTACATGACTCAGCCAGAGGGCTTCGTAGACAGTGAGAGCAGCGGGAAGGTGTGCAAGCTGCTTAAATCCATTTATGGATTAAAGCAAGCATCGCGGAGTTGGAACATCTGCTTTGACGTCGTTATCAAAGAGTTTGATTTCGTCAAAAACCCAGATGAACCTTGTATCTACAAGAAGGTAGCAGAGAGTAAGGTTGTCTTCCTCGTATTGTACGTAGACGACATACTCTTGATAGGAAATGATATTTCTATGCTGCAATCGGTCAAGCTTTTCTTATCACAAAGATTCTCAATGAAAGATCTTGGTGATGCCTCCTGCATATTGGGAATTAGGATCTATAGAGATAGATCCAAACGGATATTGGGATTGTCCCAATTCAGGTACATTGACACCATACTAAAGAGGTTTAGTATGGAAGAATCCAAGCGTGGGAACTTGCCTACGATCTCTGGAGTCACTCTCTCCAAAGAGATGTCTCCCAAGACTGATTTGGAGAGAGCTCGCATGCAAGGGATACCCTATGCTTCGGCTGTAGGCTCTATCATGTACGCGATGCTATATACCAGACCTGATGTAGCATACTCACTAAGTGTAGTGAGCAGGTATCAAGCTGATCCTGGAAAGAGTCACTGGACAGCTGTGAAGAGCATTCTCAAGTACTTACGAAGGACTAAAGAGATGCTCTTGGTGTATGGTAACGGAGAACTCCAAGTGGAGTCCTTTACCGATTCAAGCTTCCAGAGTGATAAGGACGACTCTAAGTCGCAGTCGGGATTTGTCTTTACACTTTACGGAGGGACGGTTAGCTGGAAGAGTTCCAAGCAGGAAACCATGGCAGACTCGACGATGGAGGCTGAATACATCGCTGCCAACGATGCTGCCAAAAAGGCTATCTGGATCAAGAAGTTCATTGCTGAACTTGGAGTGGTTCCATCCATTGAGCATCCAATACCTTTGTATTGCGATAACAATGGAGCGGTGGCTTTGGCCAAGGAACCTAGGTCCCATCAGCGATCCAGGCATATTCTGAGGCGATATCACCTGATCCGGGAGATAGTTGATCGCCGGGAGATCGAGGTCAGGAGGGTTGACACGAAGAATAACACGGCGGATCCACGCACGAAGGCCATTCCCCAGATACAGTTTGAGAGACTCTTCGGGATGCTAGGTATGCGATACTACAGCAGATGGCCCTAGTGCAAGTGGGAGATTGTTAGTTGTATGTATGCCCTAGAGGCCAGTATTGTACAGATGATGTATATTATATTGGATGCTTGGACATATATAGAGATGACTTTCTTGCTCGATATGATAGTATGCTATCTGGTTACTCTTTATCTTAACATGTACACTAGTCTCTTTAAACTGTCTTATAGTTACATGTTGGCAAAGCCCTTAGGATGTGTACTTGACTACCTGGACTATGATGCAGATCATACTAGTGGGGACATGGTAGTCCATAAGTACATCCTTCAAGGTCCCTAGTCATGGGTGTATCGAGACGGGGCATCGATATACCAGTGTAGACTAGCGTATACGCTTCTCGACCCATGAGATGGGCGATGGATGATCCCATATCCATTGGTGTTTGACATCAGAGATGGTATACGGGTGCTCAGTGGAGACTGGGTACACTGGACGGACTCGCCGAGAACTCCCAGATGGTATTATACCTCACGTCAGATGGCAGTTCTCAGGTGACACTTGTACAGGTTAGTCTGTAGACCCGAGATCGTCATAGAGTCTTGTGTGATTCCCACTGTGCTTTGATCTCTACCTTACCACGTCCATGAGGGCGTGCAAAACGGTGGTTTTTGGGTACAGTCCCGAGTCACATGGAGGCAATGAGCGATAGGATGGGTTTCGTCTCTCCCGGTATTGGGGGTTGATGTTGCACTGTACTCGATTGGCCGTAATAGGGAAGTCCCTGGCCAGGGCTGATCAGAGATTTGCTGGTAAGTGTTACGAGTAGTTTCTCGACCCGTTATGAGCCTCACATTGGCACGACTTATCGGTTATTGAGGTCTGACGTTTACCACCCCTAGACTTGATATGCGACATATCAGACGAACAGACCGGACTGTACGGTAAGTGTTACTGGTTGGATTCACAGGAGTGTGAGCGGGCTGGCTCGTCGATCTTCTGAGCGCTCAATACCCGTATGGCCGTTACGTTTGGCAGACCGCTTGCGGCTTGTGGGTGCTTGATATGATCATCATCTGCTGCCGGAGTATTGACGAGTCTTTAGAGTCCTACACAGAGGTTTTCTGGCTCAAGCGAAACGAAATAGGGGCGCATATGAGATATGTGCGGGACCGAGAATGATGCGTGTATATGATACCGTATTTCATTCTCGCGATGAAGGTTTCGATTGGTTATATGCGATATAACCTAGTTATCGAATCGAAGATTGATTCGGTAAGTCGATACATTGGATACTAGTCGGTTATGTGCGACATGACCGGATCATTGAATCAAGTATTGATTTAATGATTTAATGTATAATTATGTATTTGATATATTACTTTGCATTAACTAGTATTGGTTCACTTTAAAAGGATTTTCTCACTTGATGTGCAAGTTGTATATGTGATATACTTTTATGCACATGTTTGTATCATGTTTGATGATACTTGCTCATTTGGTTAAGTGTAAAGAATTAAACCTTGGTTAAGTAAATGGTTAGGGTTTTTATTTATTCATTCTTTTATCTTTTTAATTTGGATTAAAAAAGAAATGGCAAAAGAAAACAAAATGGTTGCTTTCATTCTTGAAGCTTGTTGAAGCTTCATGAAGCTTTGACCAAAGTGACCATTTTTGTCTTCATGCTTAACCCTAACCATTCATCTAACCTTAGTCAATTCTCTACACCTAACCATGGTTTACATTATGATAAGTATTCATTTTCTTTTTCATTTTAAACACTTATCATAATCATCTTCATCTTCTTCTTCTTCATGAGAAAAAGAAAAAGCTTGCCACCATTAATGGCATGTTGAGCAAAAGTGTGAGAAATCCAATTCTAAAGTGAACCCACCTCCTATTTCTTCACCCTCTACCTCTTGCCAAGTAGTAAAGGGTGTTTTCTTCACAAGTTTCACAACTTGGTGAAGTCGGAGCTTGATCTTGTGAAGCCTCGACGTAGATCATCTTCGGCATCGTAGCCGACGACCATCATTCCGCTCATTTCTCCGATGAAGCCGATGCTAGAGTCCGAGATCCGACTTGGAACAGCGAGAGGACGACTACGTGGAGCTAAGAAAGTGGATAACCGGATCTACAAAGGTTGTAACTTCTTATCTTTAGTTAAGTTGTTAACTAGTTTAATGTTTCGCCTAAAATTCTAGTTAACGATCCGTATTAGAGTTTCTCGGCACTTGTAAACTTTGAAATTGGCATGGTTGATACCTTGTGAGACCTCTTGAGAGTGCCTAGGAACCCTACAAGCGGTGCGCAACAGGCTCATCAATCTGCCGAATCCAAAACGACCGTTGCAACCCGGCGAGGCTAATAGTCCCAATTATTGCCTCTACCATCAAATGGTAAGCCATCCAATTGAAGATTGCTTCGTCTTTAAAGGCTGGATCGAAGACCAATACCGACAGGGCAAGTTTGTGTTGTCCGAGAATTGGAAGGTGAACCCACCACAGCCACACGCTCCTAAGAAGACGGACACACCGGGGGCATCATGCTCTTTCATAGAAGAAGCTCCATGGGAAGTCGCTCTTTCAGCCAAGACGAAAAGAATGCTGAAGGATCTACAAACATGACCGGCGATCAGGTGGAAAAATCCACTGGAACCCGAGATCATCGAGGGAATGTTGAAACCGTGCCCAACTCCAAAAATTGGTGGTGATAGCCAAAGCACTCACACCCAGCCGTCAAAGTCTTCGAAGAAGAAGAAGAAGAAGACCAAAAAGCCCGTGAAGCCTGGTGACAAGCGCACGGACCTGCAAAAACAGATTGACGTGTTGGAAGAATATAATCAAAAAGCGCGGACTCCAGTCACACTCCAAGAATTTCTCAGCCACGTCCTTGAGGACGGAGATGATGACAATGAAGAAGACTCGTCGGATGAATCCGAAGGTTATGTAACAAGTTACCATGTGATCTCTCACTCGTCGATAGACTATGAATAAGCTCCTTACACAAAGAAACTAGGGGTAAATCCTGAGTCGGAACCTCTAGGGCCATCAGACGAAATGATTGATGCATTCCTGGATGAGGCTCTTCTTAAAAGCAAAGCTGCTCGAGAGCGTGAGATGGCCATATTTGAAAAAGCCAAACGCCGGCGACTGGACGAAAGGGTTGAAACACTCCCGCCAGATCAAAGTACATCCGTCGCAAATAAAAGCAGGTTCAAGACGAGGAAGGGGTTCGCCAAAACCATATCGATAGGAATGAAGCTGCCACCCTCCGAAGAGAATGCTCTTGGTGAAGCGAAAATACATCTTAGCTACTGCTTATATCATCGAAAGATTGCGCACCCCACCGAAGAGTGCAACGCTTTTAAAAGCTGGTGGCAGGGGTATGTTTCTCACCGACAACATTTCAAGCGGATGAAATGCAAAATTCGTCGGGAGCAAAGAAATACGACCGAGGAGCATAAAAGAACTACCAGCAACTGTCGCATGGTCAACACTGGGGATCTAAAGTTCTCACCTTCGGGAGCGACTCTGACGAAGAAATGACTCTTGGCCCTCTCTTCAAAGAATCCACGTCGGGAAAAGATGAAGAACCGAAGAACTGTGGGAACATTCAGCTGCGCAATCGCACACTGCCTGAAAAGAATCTCGGACCCGCCAACCAGGCCTCAAACAAAAAGGATAAAGGAAAAGAAAAGGTCCCTGAGGACATCGCCCTAGAAGATCAATTCGTCAAAGAGCTGACAGCCAAGGACCCGCCAAAGAAAAATAAGGTGGACTACAACGTTCTGGCACACTTGAGGAAGATACCCTCGCAACTCAGCATTCTCGACGCCCTTCTGCTATCAAAAGAAGCAAGAGATTCTTTGATCAAGGCACTGCAAGAGCCCGAGCAATTCTAAGTTTTCCTCGCCGAAGAAAAGATGAAGGATGAGCTGGAAGAAGTGCACACGGCCGATATCACCTTCGGCAATGAAGATCTCCTCCTCGGAACGTGTGAGCATAACCGTCCCCTTTATGTCTCCGGATACTGCCATGACATCAAGATAGGTAAAATCCTGGTCGATAATGGGTCCTTCGTCAATCTCCTCAATGTAAGAGTGTTGAAGGAAATCTGCATGAGCATTCAACACCTCATTCGGGATAAGATCACTATCTCCGGGTTCGACTCCCAGTCATCATGGATGCTCGAGTCTGTGATACTGACGCTGCGCTTTGGGTTGCTCGTCACTGATATCAAGTTCCATGTCATTGACGCCAAGACATGCTATAACGTTTTGCTCGGCCGACCTTGGTTACACGAGTACAACATCATCCCCTCTACACAATATTAGTGTATGAAATATTTCAAGGATGGTCTCGAGTATACTGTGACAGGAGAACTAAACCCATTCTCCGTGAACGAAGTCCGCAAATATGAAGAAGCAAAATACTTCCTGCCAGATTTCGAAGAAACAGAAAGATGTCGCAAATCGGAGGATAGGAACAAAGTTATCATCACTATTCCAGTCTTCGGGAGTGATACCGAGGAGGAGGAAGAAATAGTTTATTCAGGTCCGCCCCAATGCAACAAGCCGGGACCGTCCACCCCTATAATGATGTTCGGCAGCGACTCGGAAGATGAAGTCAATGCCATATTTTTTGTTCGACCATCAATTCAAGCCTTTTCTGATGATGATCGGAGTTTGCAAATCGCCATGGTTCCGCGGGAGCACTATAAAGAGCTCGATACACTTAACGCCTATAGGGTGCAAGAACTGCAGACATTCTACGTCCCTCCCAGGCGAGAGAGTGAAAAAGCGATTCTATTCTACCGATCCACGGAAACCAAAGTGGAGAAAGAAATTTGGCATGGTGCGAATTCTACACTTAACAGGCTCCAGCCTATCCGTCTGCCTAGATATTACATAGAAGGATTGAAAAGGCTGTTGAGGCGCCAAGGTGTACCCTTCAAATAGACCGGTCGACAAGCTCGGTTCTACAACAGGATTTGGGACATCTCCGGAACTTAGCGAAAGTTGCCCAACGGGAGAATGGAAACGATCGGGTTTGGATATGTTCAATCCAAAAAACGGGAGCGAGTCCATGGCAGCTACGTCATACATGACTTCGATGAAGAAGGAAACGTTCTATTAAAAGACGCTAACCCTGAACCAAAACAAGGTCCTGCCATCAAAATGTCGAGTCCGTCGTTTGAAAAACGGATGGAAAAACTAATCAGGGAAGCGGATCAAAAGGTCCGGGATGACCACAGCCGCGAAATGGCCATTTACAAGAAAGCCAGAACGCAGCGCCTCCTTCTGCATGCCGCAGAGAATGACACTGCTCCTCATCGCCAACCCATCATACAAAAGTCCCGGCGCAGAGGCAAAAATAAACTGAAAAACGGAAAAAAAACGTTCGACAGAAGCCAAGCGGTCTAAAAAGCCACACGAGCAAGAGTCGAGCAGCCGGGATCCGTCCCTTATAAAGAAGATGGGTCGGGAATATTCTTTTCCCCAAGATAATACAAAGAAGATATTCAATCTCGTCGTAAATCATCAGATGATGACACTCCCGGAGTCCAAGTATCCTGAGCAAGCAGACGAGGTCTATCATCCAGATTATTGCTCCTTTCACCGGGCAATAGGACATCCTCTCGAAGACTGCTTCACCTTCAAGAACTGGGTTGAAGACCAATATCAACAAGGCAGGTTCGCTCTATCCAGCAGCTGGAGGGTAAGCCCGCCACAGAAGCATGAACCAAAAGCGACGTGTATAGCACGAGTAGAACCAGATCAACATTGGTCTTGGAAACGATCTCGTACCTATTACGCGATAACGCTGTCAGAAGAAGAGCCCGAGAATATGGATGACCTCCCCTGGTGCTTCAAAAACGATAATGACGAGGTGATCTCAGAGTTTCCACCGGCGCCAAAAAAGCTGGAAGATGGAATACATACTATTGCAGATAACCTCAAGAAAATTGAGTTGGGAACAGCAAGTGACCCGCGGCCGACATTCGTCAGTGAGCTGTTGTCTGAAGAAAGAGTGACTACGCTAAAGGACGTGCTCATGCAGCATAGAGACTGCTTCGCATGGAACTATTCTGAGATGCCGGGACTAGATCCAGAAATTGCTGTGCACAAATTGGCGATATCTCCGGACATTAAGCCGATCAAACAAGAACCGAGAAGAATGCGGCTCGAGCTTGAGATGAGCATCAATGCCGAGGTCAAGAAACTAATCGACTCCGATTTTATCCAAGAGTTTCAATATCCTGATTGGATCGCCAACATCGTCCCGGTGATGAAGAAAAATGGGACGATACGCATATGTATGGACTTTCGAGATCTCAACAAAGCTTGCCCAAAGGACAACTTTCCAGTACCAGTCACTGAGCTGATGATAGATAACACATCCACTCATGAAGCTTTCTCCTTCATGGACGGATCATCAGAATACAATCAGATAAAGATGCACCCCGAGGACCAGAAGCACATCGCTTTCCAGACCCCTTTGGGCATATTCTGCTACAAGGTGATGCCCTTCGGTCTAAAGAACGCCGGTGCCACCTATCAGAGGGCCATGACGAAGATCTTCGATGACCTCATACATGAAATCGTCGAATGCTATATCGACGACCTCGTAGTTAAAAGCAAATCATACGAGGAATATCTAGAGCATCTGAAGATCGTATTTCAACTCATTTGGCAATACAACTTGAAGATGAACCCTCTCAAATGCGCGTTCGGAGTTTCCTCGGGCAAGTTCCTAGGATTCGTCGTCCGACACCGAGGCATCGAGATAGACCCGTCGAAGATCAAGGCGATCATGGAAATGCCTCCACCAAGGACTCTCAAGCAACTACGGTCTCTCTAAGGGAAGCTCGCATATATCCGGCGATTTATAGCCAATCTCTCAGGCAAGTGCCGTCCTTACAGTCACCTAATGAAGAAGGGAACCCCATTCGTCTAGGATCGCAAATGCCAAAGTGCACTGGACGAAATCAAGCAATATCTACAGAATCCGCCTGTATTGGCCACTGTCGTTAAAGGAAAACCTCTCGTCTTGTATACGATCGCCCTCTAAGGTTCCTTAGGCGTGCTGTAGGCACAAGGGAACGACCAAGGGAAAGAGAGAGCCCTTTATTATCTGAATCGAGTTCTCCCGGGGGCAGAAAGCAATTACTCTCCCATTGAAAAACACTGCCTGGCGTTGATCTTCGCGATAACGAAGCTCAGACACTATGCATTGGCACATGAGGTCCATCTCATATCAAAGGTAGATCCTCTCAAGTATTTGATGTCAAAGGCCATATTGACTAGGCGGCTCGCTAAATGTGCCCTGCTCTTGATGGAGTTCTCGATAACTTATCGGCCTCTTAAGGCAGTGAAAGGCCAGGCCATCGCCGACTTCCTCGCTGAGCATCCGATACCTGCCGACTCTCCCTTGAACTTCGAATTGCCAGACGAACACGCGTTTGACACGATCGACGGGAAAAGAAGAGAGAATGATACCCGGTGGGAACTCTATTTTGACGGAGTATCTTCCAAGAAGAAGCGCAAACAAAGCACCCCCATAATCAAATCAGGGGTAGGCCTCATCTTCGTGACTCCACAAGGAGGGATAATGCGCTTTGCCTTCTCCTTAACAGAGCCGAGGACGAACAATGAAGCCGAATACGAAGCTTTGATAGCAGGTTTCGAGATCGCTATTGACATGGGAATTGAAAACCTCCTCATATACGGAGACTCCCAACTGGTCATTAGTCAAGTAAACGGCGACTATCAAACGTGCAAGCCGGAGTTGGTAAAGTACAGCGAGAGAGTACAGCAACTGGTGACTCAGATTCCATCCTAAACCTTGGAAAGCATACCGCGTGCGGAAAATAGCAAGGCGGATACGTTAGCCAAGCTTGCTAAAGAATTGGCTGACGAGAACCTCGATGATGTGAGGATCATTGTTCAGAGCCGTCGGGTTCTTGCACCGGCAGAAATATCTCCAGAATCACCCGAAGAAAAAATAGAGACCGGGCAAACGGCCCTACAAATAAAAGACTGGGAAAAGGCTAAAGATTAGAGAGAAGTATTTATAGACTACTTCAAATCCCGTCGAACGCCTGAAGATGCGTCCTCAAAACATCAGCTCATGAAGCGAGCTCTGTCATTCGCCTTCGTCAATGATACTTCGTATAAGAGATCATTTGATTCTCTGTGGCTAAGATGCCTAGGACCTGAAGAGGCAAAAAAAGTCGTCCAAAAAACTCACGATGGACTCTGCGGTTCTCACCAAGCCGGTCCGAAGATGAAGCTGAAGATCAAAAGGATGGGCTACTATTGGCCCACGATGATCCAGGACTGCCTCGAATACGCGAAGCAATGCCACTCGAGCCAGATTCACGGGGACTTTATCCATCAGCATCCAAATCCACTGCATCCAACGGTGGCTAGCTGGCCATTTGAAATGTGGGGAACTGACATAATCGGCCCCATCGACCCAGCATCGTCCAGAGGACATCGATTCATTTTGGCGACAACTGATTAGTTCTCCAAGTGGGCAGAAGTAGTACCGCTGAGGAAGTGAAGAAGGAGAATATCCTCCATTTCTTCAAGACGCGTGTCATTTATCGATTTGGAACTCCGCGACGGGTCATCTCCGATAACGGGCCAGCCTACAGAAGCCACAAGATCAGTCGCTTTGCACAACAGCATAACATAGACCGGAGATACTCTTCAGTCTATAATCCTCGAGCTAACGGTCTAGCTAAGGCTTTCAATAAGACCTTGACAAAGATCGTGAAAAAGACGGTGTCTCGAAATAAGAAGGACTGGCACGAGAGACTGCATGAAGCTCTCTGGGCGTATCGAACTACGTTCAAAACGGCCACGAACACAACGCCGTATGCGTTGATATTCGGTACGGAAGCGGTACTCCCCCTCGAGATAGAGCTACCCTCTCTACGAGTGGTAGTTCACTACGAGCTAACAGACGAAGAAAATGCTCACCTTCGGCTTGAGGAGCTTAATACCCTTGATGAAACCCGACTCATAGCGCAACAAAATCTAGAGGCTTATAAAGTAAAGATGACGCGCCCATATGAGAGATTGACTAGGCCGAGAACATTCCGCCAAGGCGAACTCATGCTAGTAGTCAAAAGACCTATGATCCCCAATCACGCCAAGCGAGGGAAATTCGAGCCGAATTATGAAAGCTCGTATATCATAGACAAAGTTTATCATGGTGGAGCCTACCTACTCATGGATATGCATGGTGAAAGATCTTTTAGGCTAATAAACGGTCGCTTCCTAAAAAAAGTACTACGCCTGATGAGTCATGGCCTAGGTCAATGATAGATGACGACGCCTATGTCCGCTCGCTATCTTCCTAAGCCTAAACTCTATAAGTAGTAGCCGGTTTACGGCCCGAAACGTCCTTAAACTAACAATGGACCACTATGTCCTAAAACTGGCTGTTGACCGAGACGTCGATAAACTACTGTGGACTGCAGCATCCCAAGGCTGACACAAAAAAAATAATAAAATATATAAAATATATATAAAAAAAAAAAAGAAAACGGTATGTCCATAAGCAAATGGGCACGGATCAAAACCTGAAAGGGCTCCGTGAGTAAAAACAGCAGGGCTACCGGTGAGTTTTTGTGAAAACCCGAAAGGGCGCAACCTCGTTAAAAGACACTTGCAAGGTCCTATCGACCCTGTAAGGAGAAACCACCTGCGTAAGATCCTTACGACTCACAAGGGAGAAACACACTTAGGGATCCCCATGATTCCTAAGGAGAAATTACACTTGTGAGATCCTCACGACTCATAAGGAGAACCCTCCTATGAGACCCTCACGGCTTATAAGATTCAAAAGTCTTAAGCTATAGGAATCTGAACATGTTCTTAAGCCATTACAACCTCCAATTTTGCCCTACAAGCGTCTTGACCCTTGTATACAATCCACGGGCGCGAATAAACATTTCCCTAACAAAGTCCCATCCGTGACTAGGGATATGTTTGCACAGTGGACAGCCCTTATAAGTCCTCTCAACTTATAAGGAGAAAGCACTCTTGTAAGATCCTTACGACTTATAAGAGACCACGCACTTAGGAATCCTCACGATCCCTAAGGAGAAAACGCACCTACGAGATCCTCATGACTTGTAGGGAGAAATACCTTCATGAGACCCTTACGGCTCATGAAGTCAAAAGCCTTAGTCGACAGGATCCTAACCCTATCTACTAAGCCACCATTGTATGACATCGATGAAGGCAAATGATGATTCGCTCCTGGAAATATCCCAGTTGTAGCGATGCTGATTCCGAAATTGGTGTCAAATCCCAAAATTCATAGTGAAAAGCCAGCGAGCCACAAATGCATACGAAATAGCCGAAATGATGGAGCAACTTGCAAACAAAATCAGCAAGTAAAAATGTATGCATGCAAAATAGCCGAAATGATTGGGCAACTCGCAAAAAAAAGCAGCGAGTAAATAAAACAAACAGCCGAAATGATTGGGCACCATGAAAAATAGCCGAAATGATTGGGCAATCGCGACCTTCGCGATATAAAACCTGAAATGATAGAGCATCGCGGAAAGAAAAATATATAAATGAAACCTTTTGCCCTACAGGTGATATCACATCAATCCCTGTATACAATCCAGGAGCGCAAACAAAGAAGGAATCACACCTTCCCTCCCCAGGCTCCATTAGAAGAAGAAGCCAAATCTCAACGGTTCACAGACAGCCTGGAGATCATCTCAACATTCGACGCAACATCAAGCAAAGCGGAACCGCAGCAATTCCCAGTTCCATGACTCGGCGGTGCACAGATGACCAAGAGTCAAACCCCGACTCCGTGAAATGCGGATAAAGTCAACCCTTCCTGGTTATGTGGAACACGGCCTATGTCAATCCTGACCCCGTGGGAAACGTCCAGAGTGGAGCCTGGTCCTCGCAGAACACGGCTATATCAATTAGGCCCCGTGGAAAGCATCCAGAGCAAAATCCTGGTTTCGTGGAACACGGCCTATGTCAATCATGACCCCGTGGGAAACATCCAGAGCTGATCCTAGTCCTCGCAGAACACGGCTATGTCAATCAGACCCCGTAGGAAGCATCCAGAGCAAATTCCTGGTCACGTGGAACACGGCCTATAACAATCCTGACCCCGTGGGAAATGTCCAGAGCGGATCTTGGTCCTCGCAGAACACGGCTATGTTAAACCGACCCTGTGGGAAGCATCCAGAGCGGAGCCTGGTCCTCACAGAACACGGCTATGTCAATCAGACCCCGTGGGAAGCATCCAGAGCAAATTCCTGGTCACGTGGAACACGGCCTATGTTAATCCTGACCCCGTGGGAAACGTCCACAGCGGATCTTGGTCCTCGCAGAACACGGCTATGTCAAACCGACCCCGTGGAAAGTATCCAGAGCGGAGCCTGGTCCTCGCAGAACATGGCTATGTCAATCAGACCCCGTGGGAAGCATCCAGAGCAAATTCTTGGTCACGTGGAACGCGGCCTATGTCAATCCTGACCCCGTGGGAAACATCCAGAGCGGAGCCTGGTCCTCGCAGAACACGGCTATGTCAAACCGACCCCATGGGAAGCATCTAGAGCAAATTCCTGGTCACGTGGAACACAGCCTATGTCAATCCTGACCCCGTGGAAAACGTACAGAGCGAATCCTGGTCCTCGCAGAACACGGCTATGTCAATCCTGACTCCGTGGGAAGCATCCAGAGCGGAGCCTGGTCCTCGCAGAATACGGCCTATGTCAATCAGACCCCGTGGGAAGCATCCAGAGCAAATTCCTGGTCATGTGGAACACGGCCTATGTCAATTCTGACCCCGTGGAAAACGTCCAGAGCGGAGCCTGGTCCTCGCGGAACACGGCTTATGTCAATCAGACCCCGTGGGAAGCATCCAGAGCAAAATCCTGGTTTCGTGGAACACGGCCTATATCAATCCTGACCCCGTGGGAAACGTCCAGAGCGGAGCCTGGTCCTCGTAGAACACGGCTATGTCAATCAAACCCCGTGGGAAGCATCCAGAGCAAATTCCTGGTCATGTGGAACACGTCCTATGTCAATCCTGACCCCGTGGGAAACATCCAGAGCGGATCCTGGTCCTCACAGAATACGGCTATGTCAAACCGACCCTGTAGGAAGAATCCAGAGCAAATTCCTGGTCACGTGGAACACGGCCTATATCAATCCTGACCCCGTGGGAAACGTCCAGAGCGGATCCTGGTCCTCGCAGAACATGGCTATATCAATCCTGACCCCGTGGGAAGCATCCAGAGCGGAGCCTGGTCCTCGCAGAACACGGCTATGTCAGTCAGACCCCGTGGGAAGCATCCAAAGCAAAATCCCGGTTACGTGGAACACGGCCCATGTCAATCTTGACCCCGTGGGAAACGTCCAGAGCGGAGCATGGTCCTCGCAGAATACGGCTATGTCAATCAGACCCCGTGGGAAGCATCCAGAGCAAAATCCTGGTTTCGTAGAACACGGCTTATGTCAATCCAGACCCTGTGGAAAACGTCCAGAGCGGATCCTGGTCCTTGCGGAACACGGCTATGTCAATCCTGACCCCGTGGGAAGCATCCAGAGCAAATCCTGGTCCCATAGAACACGGCTAAAGTCAATCTTTACCCTGTGGAAAATGGCCAAAGCAACCCCTGACCCCGTGAAATACGAATAATGTCAACCTCATCCATCACTTACGGGTCCTCTCGACTCGTAAGGGAGAAAACTCTTTTGGGAGATCCTTACGACTCTCAGAAGAAAAACGCACTTAGAAATCCTCACGATTCCTAAGGAGAAATTACACCTACGGGATCTTCTCGACCTGTAGGAAGAAGATTCTTTATGAGACCCTCACGGCTCATAAAGTTGAAAAGTCTTAGGAGGCAAATCTTAACCCTGAATCCTAAGCCATCGTTGTCCTACAAAGAAATCAAAATAGATTATCCACAGAATGCACTTACTAAAAGGGACACACCATCATGAAGCAAAATATGTCTTTTATTCATGAATCAAAATGAATACAAAGTACAATTTATGAAAGAATGAAAAAAACATATACTCTCATTCAGGAGTATGTACAAAAGAAGAATAAAAAATATATATATATACAATTCTTCAAGCCGGCGGACGATTCAATAGATTTGCCAATTCATCCCTTTTCCGCTGGGCATCGGCTTCATCATTCATTATCGTCAAAAGACGGGCCTCCGCCTGAGCCTGTTGGGCCTGGTATGAGGCAAGCCGGCTTTCAAGCTCTCTTTCAGTAACCTTATGGGCTTCGACCATTTCACGAGTAAAAATGACGGCCTTATCAATGGCTACCACCTCCTTGATAGCCTCTTGAAGCACCCGCCAAAGTTCATGTGCCCTAGTGGTCTTGGCCGTAAGATTGGCTTGAAGCTCCCTCAGCGCTTTGGAAGCCAGCTCCCTTTTCGAAAACTTACGGCTGAGACTCTTCTCGCATGATGTCATGTTCGCAGCGCACCGCTCAATCAGCTCCCGTAAGCTTGCCTTCGCGGCCACAACCTATAAACGAAGGCGTGTACATTCGAGAATATGCAAGCAAGTCTCCACCTGCCGACAAAACTCAACCCAAATTTGCACCAATGTTTCACTATGGTAGGTGGCAAGAAAGGAAAGAGAACCGTTGGCTTCAGCGGCAAACGCTTCGGCCGTGATCAGACTGCCGGCACGAAGGTCTTCAATTAGAGCTGATAAGGAATGAAAGCTTAGCTTTGCCATCCGTTCCGAGACACGCAGAGCATAGGGGCCGGATGGCATGACGATGCGAGATTCCAGCGTGGTAAGAACTGGCTAAGCTGTTAAGATTTATAAACAATAAGGGAGACTTGTAAGCAAAGAGCAGATGGAACAACGTTGAGACTTTACTTACCCATAGACATGCAAGAGGGGTCTGAAGGCTCCCCAGGTCCGTCAAGAATCTCGACCTCGTCATCGGCTTCCAAAAATGTAGAAGACGTCAATGTCATTATATAGAATAACAAAAATACCATGAGGAGAGGGAAAACGACACTAACCTTGCCCGGAAGAGAGGACGATACGTTGAGGAGATATCGCCTGCGGAGCGGCCATCTCCAACAGGCGCTGAAAAGACTTCCTGGGAAACAGATCAGCAATAGACGCCGCCAATCCGCACAATTCTGAAAAGACAGAAAGGTTCAGACAATAGAGAAATTATTAGTATAAAATATAGAAAGCTACCTTCGATGCTTCTCCTATTCTGGACTAGAGGGATAGCGGCTTCGGCGGCCTCTTCCATGCCCCCAGGCACATTATCAGGGACGTGGGCCGGTATAACAACTTCCGATCGAGGAGTAGTGGCCGCCACTGCAGGCTCCAGCGGAAGGACGGTAGCCTCGACTACCTGTCCCCTAATCTCCGAGCCATCCCCAGAAAGATCCATTGAGTCAGCGACCAACGAAGATGCCTCTTCCGGGAGAGCAAGCACTTGGGGAGCGGGAATCACCGAGGGAAGCTCCATCGCAGGAGCAACAGTTGCATCAACCCCTTCCACACTGATTAATGTCTCATTGGGGATATTTGCGGAGTCCACAGTCAAAGCACAACTCGAACTCAGATCCTCTGCCATTGCCGAATTCCCTGCAAAGTTTTCACAAAGATAAGGATATATATATATATGTATATGAGCAATACAAAATATTACAAAGAGATACATGAGCATACCGATGCGCAAAGGAGCCTCTAGTATGGCTTTTTCAAGCCGACTCTCCTTCCTGAGGAGGTATGCTCGCCGAGGTTCGAGAGTAGACTCGTGGCAACTGGTCCACAACGAAAGTGCATCTTCGGCGTCGGCTGAAACGGCCTGCTTAAGGGCTCTTTCGCCCTTTCTTCCAAAGGACCTATAAATATCCGCCGTATTGATAGAGGGTCTTCGTAAAAGATGACGGTAGGATAAGGCCTCTTTGGGATCCTTACATTCTCGGATTCATCTTGTGAGCGTCTTATAAGCTCAGCCAATTGTGTGGCTTCCTCAGCAGATGAACCCGGGAAAAGTAGACCACCATCCGATTCTTGCATGGCTAGTGGTTCATCCTGAAGAATAGGCTCGGATTCTACTAAAGAGTCGAGCAAATTGGTGACCGTCTTCCTCCGCCTCTTGGGCCCAGAACTAACCGCCAAAGACGATTGCTTCCTTCCCCGTGGTGCTTTGGTACGACGTTGACCCACTTCACCTTCAATGTCCTTGCTCGGCGGTGCTACCGATGACGACACGGCCATTGCTGATGCCGCAGCTGATGACACTGCTACTGGCGCCCTATTGGCCCTTGATTGAGCTCTAGTATGCAGTGGCATACCAGCTGTGGGAGTCAAATCCACTTCCGCAGCCTTCGGAATAAGCATGATGCTAGTATCTCTCAAGGGAGGGCGAACCGCTGCACGCGGTCGCGGCGGAACTCCCGTGGCTCGGATCGGAGTGGGAGCCCTATATCCGAGGAGCACCCTCCTCTCCTCGGCAATAATTGGACTGACTCGGTGGAGGTACCAACCCGTGAAAGACCCCACACATCGAGGAATATGATCAGCTTCAGGAATTACAAAGCGAGAGCCGGTGTTCAGCCGCATGAAGTGATGAGCGGCGTCACCAACAACTTCTGACGACGGGGCCAGGCTCCAATATAAATGCCTCAAAAGGGACGCCCTGGTCATATCCGAGTTGCCGAGCAAAGCGGTGTGGGTTGTACCGCATAAAAAGGGCCGCACCATTTTGACGAAATACCAAATAACCTGGTCTGATCGAATATAGGTGCATGGCTTCCTGGCGCTTCAGAGAAGGTACTCCCTCTTTCGACGAGTCGCAGAGCTATTGAATCGGTCCTGAGGGAGCAGAGAGGACTCGATCGTTGAATACCATCCCACCCGTATTGGTATAGGGATTAATCAGCACACGAATAGCTCCGAACTGAGTCGGGTCAGGGGCAAAAGCGTCCACCAGCCGCATGAGTCGCCGAAAAGTGTAAGCATCATAAAAGCTGGGTCTTTGGTGCACAGCTAATGCCCCCAGCACATGCATCTCAATCCAGGACGTAAAGTAATGAAGAGAGAAATTTACCAAATCTACGCCTGGGTTTGAGGTATTAGCCGCAGCGCTTAGCCCGTGATACAGATGTGCCAGCCCCTTAATACCCACAGCTAGTCGCATCCTCTCGGCAATCCGATGAGCGGGGTAAATAACTAAGGCTCACATGAAATGACGATGCATGGGAATGGCGAACCAACTGAGCCAAACACTGATAAAGCCTACGAAGAAAGTCTTCTCATCCATACCAGGAGCTGCGATCGACTCGAAAGACACGGCCGACATGATGGGAATGTAGAACTGCGGAAAGTCCTCTTCTTTAGCCGGCCGCTTATTTAAACCGAACCCAAAAGGGTCGTTGATATTCGCGAACTTCGGAGTCGTCTTTGATAGGACATCTTCACGAAGGAAGCAGGCGATAAAGGTTTTAAAAGTGACGCCCTTCTCCTCTAACTCTGTGAATAGCTTCTCAAAAATGCTCAGAGTCTTGATCAAACTTGGGCACTTGTGGCGGACGGCATTCTCGGTCGACAGGCCGTCAAGCATGGCAGGCTCAGTTTTGAAGACATACTCATCGGGAGGCAGTAGTTCTTCATAGAGCGTCCCCCTGACTGGCAACCCTGAGATTTCGCGAAACTCATCCAGAGAAATTGAAACTTCGCGGTCCCCTAGAAAGAAGGTGTTGGTGGGAAGATTCCATTGGTTTTAAAAAGGCCTTAACCCACCAGACATGGAGAGACTGATAGTGGAAAAGAGACGCATATACCGCCTAATAGAGTCCGACCCTCTGCAGTCGCGCACGATGGGCGGACAGGATATAATGGGCCCATAGAAGGTAGCCCGTGGGATGTCGAGGAGTAAGCCCTATCTTGTAAATCTGTCCCAATGGCTGGGCTTCGCCTTGGCAAATGCGGTGCCCCAAAATGTCTATAGCCGGCACAGGATGGTTCAAAATACCAGTTGTTGATGGCTCAAGCCGTCCCATAGGGGTCCAATTCAGCAACTCCACAGCAAAGGCGGTCCGTGGATGATCCATCGGCAGAAATGGATAGATAGGCTCTGTCGGTATCTCGCAAAGAAAACTGCGGCGACCGCGGATGATATGACCATACCAGGTCCCCCATAAAAGTAAATTGGTGCAATCAGGGTCGTGAGCTCTAATCATCGCCATCACCTCTTCGTTAGATGGTGACTGAGGAAAGGCAGCCTCCGAGCGGGTGAAAGGGAAATATGGAACAGAAATCATTGTGCCTGAAATAAAGGAAGGAGAAACTGTTACGTGAAACCAACACGTATATATATTCATAAATGTATATATATAAAAAGACAGTGGAAGAAGGCGACAAGGACTTATTTTTCGGGACCGTTGGTTACAAAACACATGGGCCCCGCAAAATCAAGATGGCGGCTCACTAATAATGAGGCCAAGCAATCATCTTGAGAATAAAGGGAAGATTCTCAATGAATTCAAATGACTCTACACATTCCCCTAAAGGGAAACCCATCTTGGACTCTGCGAAAATCAAGTAGAATCTCTACTGCAATTTTTTTTTTTTTGCAAAGAACAATTCAGAAAAAAAAATCCAAAGAAGTCTTCTTTTAAAGAATTAAGTTCTTTAGAGGAATTAAATTCCTTTTGAACAGGGGAATTAAATTCCCAGAAGACATTTTTCAGAGCCAAGACTTTTTGGAATGGAATTAAATTCCAGATAAAGGTTAAATATTGCCATCGATCTCTGAGATCAAAGGAGCCCAAACAAAAGGGATTTATGATTTAAAGATAGAGCGGATTTTTTTTTTAAAAAAAACTTTGAAAAGATGGGTTCTTGTTAAAGGGGAAAACCCTTGGTATGAATTTAAAATCCAACGAAGATTTCTACAAAAAGTTTCTCGGCCGTTCAAGATTCTTACCTGAAAAAGGAAATCTTTTGTTGACAGAGTTAAACTCTGGAAATTTTTGAATCAGAGAACTAAGCTCTGAGAAAGAGAATTAAATTCTTAGAGGAAAAACAAGCAAGGAAGAAGATGGAAAAAGTGGAGGTGCTTCTGAAGGGACTCCTGCATTTATAGGATGTGATGGGGAATGATTCATCTCCCCTATTCCCTAGACAGATCCAACGGTCACAAAGGTAACAGCGTTGCACCCATATGCAAACACGTGAAAACAACGCTGTGGGGGAATTTGTTCCCTGATAAAATATCAGGAAATTCCCCAATGGGGTATCACGTGCTCACACGTGACTAAGCCCATGGACTATGATGTCCTTAATCTCGGATTGTGGGGTCCTTAAGCCTATGGACTATGATGTCCTATGGACTATGATGTCCTTAATCTCGGATTGTGGGGTCTTTAAACCCATGGACTATGATGTCCTTAACCTTGGACCGTAACGTCCTTAAACTAATAATGGACCACCATATCCTTAAACTGGTAATCGACCGTAATGTCCCTAAACTAAGCAATAGAGCCCAAATGCTCTCTTGTTGGATCTAAATGATCCCGTTAAGTTTGATCTTAGTCTAAAATTAGACTAACGTATCCTTAACATATGTTTAAGTTGATCTTAGTCTCAAATGAGACTAACGTATTCTTAAACCCAACCACCAAACCCAAATCTAAGAAAATACGGATTTGGACTAATCCACGCCCTACGGGCGACGACATAAATTAGTCTCCGTATACAATCGACGGGCAACCAAAAACAAAACAAACACCCACGACACAAAGTGACCATCTGGAGAAGGAGAAAATTGTTACCGCGATGCGGTAACGTAATTAGATGCAGGGGCTTGCGCCTGTAAAGAAGAGCGTCCCCACAATCAAAAACCCTCAAATAAGGGGGAATCTGTAACAACTCCATTTTTTGTATACATAAAATTGATTTAAATTTGAAGTATACTTGGGGTATTTAATGTTGCTGTTACCACTTTAAGTATTTATTTTCCCACAATAATTACAAGAAAGAGCTTGTAGCTCATTGGTAACACCTTACACTGCTGAACCAAGCCACCAGAGTTCAAATCCCCTGCCCCACTTTATTTTTATATTGTTTTTGTTTTAAATCCTTTGGAAGCCCAACAGTCCACACACCATAACTCCCAAAACTTGAACTGAACTTTAAAAACTAAATATACCAGTGCTTACCCCACGAGACCCCCTATCCCCCGGCACCCCGACTCGGCCCCACTCAGGCCGGCGCCGCCGGCCGGACTCGGCCGGACAGCCGAATCCCCAACATGAAAATTGGGGCTCTTCGCCTTCCTAACCCCCCTGCACACTTTAAATGTTTGGATCGGTTCCAGGAACACAATTATACCTCATTTACTCCATTTTTTATTACTTTTTCCTATATTTTTATATTTTTTTATTAAAAACCCTTTACCTACCCTACCCTTAATCTACCCTATAAATACACCCCCTATCCTCTACCCTCTCATCCCAAAATTCTGAGCCCACTCTCTCAAAAACTTCTCAAGCGTTGTGTACTTTGAAAATAAGATTCGCGGCGAAGCTCCGACGAAATTCCGGCTGAAATTCCGGCGACATTTTTAGGAACAACCGGCGACGAAGCAACGCTACGGCAACCCCTTTAGTCCCCCATCACTCCTTTGCTTAATCAAAACCCGTATGTCCCATTCTATCCCTCTTTCTTATTCTCTAAAATACGAAATTACAAAACCCGACGGAATCGGAACAAATCCGATTTCTGATTCGGTTTTCTATAAAATTTCACTTCTCACCAACACATTCAAGCTTAAACATCTTTATGTTGACTATTAAATATTTAACAAACAATTTGAACAAGTTTCATCACATGAAATGATAGCGTTCTCAAATTATCGTATTTTTTCACTTAAATACCACAATGTTTCAATTTCACATTTAATCCCGTTAACTTTGCTATACATTTAAAGTGGAGCATGAGGTAATGACCTACCTCCCCACACACGCAAATACAACCCTAAACGATATCATCAAAACTTAGAATACGATAAAATAATACTTTCATTTAAATACCATATTTTTAATAAAACCATTTCTAAAAGTTTTAATTTTGATACACTTTTAAATAAATACCTCTTATTAGGAAAACACGATAAGTTGTGGACATCGATCGTTTATCTAAACCTAACTTTGTGGTGTCTAGGTTAGACAAGTGAGAAAGGTAACTTTAAAAGGCCCGTCTCACGGTGATTCGTGAGCTGATCCCTCTTTTCTTCATTTGTACTTACCTGGCCACAATTGGCGGTGAAGAGGCGATTTGAGGCATCTAACGACTTGTCATTTAGATCATTTAGGAATAGGCTAGTTGACTTAGGAAACCCTAGAATCTAAAATACGAAAAATTGACATTTTTACAAATAAATACATTTTACTTTATAAAGCCGTTTTCTAAAGGATTAGTATTTACAATCTTTACAAAGCGCCGCTACAACCCATTTTTGGGGAACCCGTTCGGGATGGTGCGGATCATCGCACATCCTCGGGCTTAGTAGTGTGAGATTCAGACCTCCACAAGGAGCATTCGGTCTCGAAAAGTTTAAAATACGACATCTTAAGAAAATGAGATTTTTGGAATATAAAATATTTATTAAAATTATTTTTGTATAAAATTATGTATATTTATCATTTAAATGTCTATTTTATTATAATATAAATATTCCACTTTTTTCTAAAAATCACAAGAATAAATTTTACATTAAAATACCATGAATTTCAAATAAATCAATATTATAGATAAATACTTTTATTTATACAAACTAGGATATTTTCACTAGAAATGTCATAATATAAAATCCACCCTCATTACAACCCTAAAGACGAGTAACAAATACTTGAGGTGTATTTTGGAAAAGTGTATAAAAATATTTTTACATAAAACCCCCTTAAGTTTTATAAATTACCCTAAGGACCCTAGAAATTATAAGACTTCGATTTACATTCCTGATTGTCTGACTCGGGTTTGAGTCTGATTAATCTGACTTGAATATGATTCAAATTAATCTATAATCTACAATATTCCAATTCAATAAGAACAAATAAAACCATGAATTCAATTATCAATTTATACAACTTGACTGAACCGAACCATAGATATACATATTCCTTTTACATGATTCTCAGTTATTCCATTTACATGACCCTACGGTTACAACCGTTTCCTAATATCATGGTTTCGGTCAGTCAGTCAATCAATCTTACAATCAATACAATTTACAAGATAACAATAAAATCAAAACACTACGGGGTTTAAGGGGTAGATTGGTACGGAAGGTGTTAAAGGTGGCACGAGGTGGTCAGATTAAGACACCTAACCTATATTCCGTTGTTGTTGTACCGTGGCTTAACGGTTCCTTGTACATTCCATTTGCCCTGGTCTCTAGCATATAAAGACCCCCCTCGTATACACTGGCATTCTTCTGTACCAAGGTACAAACAACAGCGTTAACACAACATTACAGCAATATTATACAACTTTAACAGATATCTTCTTATTCTGTCTATTCTATTTTTCTCTTATCTTTGGGACTTACCGAGCGACCTCTTCGCTGACGACATTCTATTTCTTTCTTCTTGGAATGTCGTCAGGTGATTTGGACCCGGCAGAGATCGAGCCATCTGCAGAAGACTTGGAGCAGTTTGCCGAAGATCCAGCACTTTAGTTTCATTATATACTTTTCTTTTCAGTACTTTTCATTTCCTGTTATGCCACTGTTTAAGCATCTTTTATTTCAGTTGTATTTCATTTTCATGCATTGTACAAAAGAATGTTAATAAATAAAATTTGCTGTTTTTATTATCCATTGTCTCTTGTGTATTTATTTTATATTGATTAAATACGCTTAGCGTATGTACTTCTGAGTATATACGTAGCGGGCCTCGTCGCGTCCCCTTCGCCGTACACCGGGAAGCGGGGCGTGACAGGTTTTGTTGGTGGCCCATGCAGGTCAGAGCTGTATGAATCCCTATCATGCAGTTCTGTTCTGCGTGAACAACCTAAGCAATATAACACAAGAACCAGCAACTAAAACATTCTTTACAATTCATGTTCCTTGAATCTTGCAATTTCATATTCCTTGAATCTTATCATTTCATGTACTTGAATCTGTCCTAACCCAAATTTTTCTTCAGGGTTATGGATTCCCCGAACAATACCAGCACCAATGTCAACAACACACCTCCAACTCCAACACTACCTCTCACACCAGCTGTTTCTGCGCCACCCACCGAGCAAACAGTGCTACTTGAGGCGATCCGCAGCCATCTTGAGGGACAGCAACAACTCCTGAACCGTCCCGAGACTGACGCACCGGGGGTAAAGCAATTCAGGGCTTTGCATCCCAAGCAGTTCTCCGGAAAGGGAAGCCCACTTGAAGCTGAGGAATGGGCACAAAGCATAGAAGATGATCTGGCAGCAGCTTAAGTGCCAGACATAGCTTGGGTCAGTGTGGCGAAACTACAGCTCACGGACAATGCTCGCAACTGGTGGAAGGCGAAAGGAAGCCGTCTTGTACAGCCTATTGAATGGAAGACTTTTCGCAGGAAGTTCGACGCAAAATACTTCCCTGTGACTGCCAGGTTTGCCATGGAGCAGCAGTTCATTCATCTACAACAAGGATCGATGTGAGACAAATCAGTAGATGAGTATGACGCTGAATTCACCATGCTAAGCCGGTAAGATATATCGTAATAGTTCAATTTTTAAATATCACATACTACACAGCTAACACGATCTTTAAACAGATTCGCACACTTAATACCGACGGACGAGATCAGAGCCCGTCGCTTTCAACAAGGTTTGGACACGGAGATTCAGGCTGCTCTGGCCACAGGAAAATTTCTGACTCATGAGGATGCTCTGGAAGCTGCCCGCAGTTATGAGGCAGTGATAAAACCAAGGGGCAGACCTCAGTCTGCAGGAGTCAAACGCCCTGCCAACCAGATGGCAGGTGGAGCCGCGTCTAGACCACCTTTTGTCCCAAGACGACCCGAAGTACCGAACCATCGTCCCAGCCCAGCCTTTTGTACCTACTGCAAGAAAGCTGGACATATGATGAAAGACTGCCGGCGAGCCAATCGTCTTTGCTTAGTCTGCGGCTCAGCTACTCAGATATCGGGTCTTGTCCCCAAAGGCAAAACCCAGTTGCTGCACCTAGGCCAGCAAACAATTACCCACAGCGCTTAGCCATCCAAGCACCTGCTCCAAGACTTGCACTACCTGCACCACCCAGAGGACCACAAGCTGCACCACCTCCTCATCATCAAGCTCAAAGGAACGTTCTGAGGAATGCTCCTCAAGCCAGGAGGAATGTACCAAAGCACCAGGCTTTCATAATGTCCGTGGAAGAAGCTGAGGCCACTGGCCAAGTCATCACTGGTAAACTTTCCTTCTCAAACTTATCTTTTAGTCTTGGTTATCTACATACTTTCCCTATACCTAAAACATATCCCACATACCTTAGGTACAATTCTAGTAGCCTCACTACCTGCACTTGCATTGTTTAATACTAGAGCATCGCACTGCTTTATGTCGCAACGGTTCGTCCGAACCCATGCGATTCCAGTCTCACCGCTTGTATCCAGCTAGAATGTCAGTTCCGGAAATGGCGTTCTAAAGGCAACTATGGGATACAGCTTGTGTCCAGTCGTCGTCTGCAGCAGAGAGTTTTATGCTGACTTCAAAGTACTGGACATACCGAACTTCGATGTGGTTCAAGGAATGGATTGGCTTAGAACTTTTTATGCTACCATCGACTGTCGTCAAAGGAGGGTAGTATTCAAGATTCCAGACCATCCGGTCTTCTATTTCAAAAGCAGAGACCGTACTCTGGAGCCAAGTACCTATAAAGCGAAGCCAAGAGAAGCAGTAGTTGCAGCAGCTCAAGCGGAAGAAGAATTAAGATCAGAGGTAGTTCGAGAGTTCGACGATGTATTTCCTGACGATATATCAGGTTTGCCTCCCGATCGAGCTCTTGAATTCAGTATTGATTTAGTACCAGGAGCCCAACCGGTAATCAAAGCACCTTATAGACTGAGTCCGGAAGGTTTGAAGGAAGTCTGAACACAGTTGGACGAATTATTGGCGAAAGGATGGATTCGTCCCAGCACTTCAAGTTGGGGAGCACCTGTACTACTGGTGAAGAAGAAGGAAGGTTCATACAGAATGTGCATCGATTATAGAGCCTTGAACGAAGTCACTATAAAGAACAAGTATCCACTCCCGCGCATCAATGATTTATTCAATCAGCTAAGTGGATCTTGTGTTTTCTCTAAATTGGATCTTCGTTCAGGTTATCATCAAGTGAAGGTCAAGGAAGCTCATATTCACAAAACAGCTTTCAAAACTCGCTATGGACATTACGAATTTATAGTGATGCCATTTGGAGTGACCAATGCACCAGCAATATTCATGAACCTAATGAATCAAGTTTTCCGGGAATACATAGACAGGTTTGTTGTCATCTTCATCGACGACATCCTGGTGTATTCTAAAAGTCGGAAAGAGCATGCAGAACACCTACGAATTGTCCTGGAAACTCTTCGACAACACAAGCTCTATGCCAAGTATAGCAAGTGTGAGTTTTGGCTAAAGCAAGTTGGTTTTCTTGGACATATCGTATCAGGAGAAGGAATTTCTGTGGATCCAGCAAAAGTTTCAGCAGTTAGCGAATGGCCTACACCAAAGTCAGTGAAGGATATTTGGAGTTTCTTGGGTTTAGCTGGATATTACAGAAGGTTCATTGAGGGACTTTCAAAGATAGCAACACCCCTGACCAAACTCATACGTAAAGATGAAAATTTTGTGTGGTCAGAAGCATGCGAACAAGCTTTCGTAGAACTCAAGTCAAGGTTGACATCTGCACCTATTCTCGTAATACCGGATCAATCTGGAGGATTCGAAGTGCATTGTGATGCATCCGGTAAGGGATTAGGATGTGTTCTACATCAGCACGGTAAGGTTGTGCCTTATGCTTCAAAACAACTGAAGACTCATGAGCGTAATTATCCGACGCATCATCTAGAGTTGGCAGCCGTCATCTTTGCTCTCAAGATTTGGCGCCATTATCTACTTGGTGAATGAGTGAACATTTACACAGATCATAAAAGTCTGAAGTACGTGTTTACTCAGAAGGAGTTGAATATGCGGCAGAGAAGATGGTTAGAACTCATGGCGGACTTTGACATCAACTTGCAATATCACTCAGGGAAGGTGAATGTAGTACATGATGCTCTTAGTTGCCAACTATTATCGATGAATCTCACCGCTTAGTGGAAGCTTCAACAAGACTTGCATCAGATGGAGATTGAGGTAGTCATGCCAGGTAATACTTCAAGTTTGATGAATCTACAAGTTCAATCAACTATTGTCAATCAGATCAAAGCAGCTCAAGAAAGTGATGCTATGTTGAAAAGGATCAGAGAACAAGTGGAGAATGGACTCAGAACAGACTTCATCATCCATGAAGACGGATCTTTGAGATACGGCAGCATATTGTGTGTACCAAAAGGTCCTATTCGGGAAGAGTTAATGAAAGAAGCTCACAGCTCTCCCTACTCAGTACATCCTTAAGGTACCAAAATGTACAAAGATCTACGTCAGAATTATTGGTGGCATGGAATGAAGCGTGAAGTAGCCAGAAGCGTCGCAAAATGCTTGGTGTGTCAGCGAGTAAAGGCTGAACATCACAGGACAGCTGGACTACTTCAACCGTTACCAATCCCAGAATGGAAGTGGCAATACATCACGATGGATTTTGTGACTGCTCTCCCTCGCAGCATAAAGGGTAGCGATGCTATATGGGTCATTGTGGATCGACTCACAAAGTCGGCTCACTTCATCCCATTTCGAGTTTGCCAATCAACTGAAGCACTAGCAAAGAAGTACATAGAGGTAATAATCTATTTAAGATTTAAACTCTTCATAATGTACTATCTCTGATACCCATGAACTCATTCAGGAAATTGTGAGACTTCATGGAGTACCGCTCTGCATTGTCTCCGATCGTGACACCAGGTTCCGATCGCAATTTTGGCAAAGTCTGCAAGCAAGCTTGGGAAAAAGTCTGAACTTCAGTACGGCTTATCATCCACAAACAGATGGTCAGTCAGAACGAACTATTCAGATCTTGGAGGATATACTCAGAGCGTGTATGCTAGACTTCAAAGGATCGTGGGAAGATCACCTGCATCTTGTGCAGTTTGCGTACAATAATAGCTACCAAGTAAGCATAGGAATGGCACCTTTTGCAGCATTGTATGGAAGAAAGTGTCGATCACCATTAAGTTGGAACGACATCGGAGATAGGGAACTTCTTAGACCAGAGATGATAGTAGCAACCGTTGATGTGGTTCGTACTATCAGGGAAAGGATGCGCATAGCCCAAGATCGACAGAAACACTGGGTTGATGCAAAGAGACGGCACTTGGAGTTCCAGCCAGGAGACCACGTATTCCTGAAGATATCTCTGAACCGTGGATTGATCCGATTTGGAAGATGGGGTAAATTAAGTCCGAGATATATTGGACCGTTCGACATACTCGAACGAGTCGGTGAAGTAGCATACCGCTTAGCACTTCCGTCCTCATTGGAAGGAGTGCATAACGTGTTCCACGTATCCCAACTCAGAGAGTATGTGAGTGACCCCAGCCATGTTCTTGATCATTCCGAGCTCACTATACAGCCCTACTTGTCTTGTGAGCAACAGCCTGTGGAGATACTGGACAGGAAAGTGAAGACACTTCGGAACAAGGAAGTTAACTTGGTCCGGGTAATGTGGAGGAAAGACACTCCAGGAGAATCCACTTGGGAAAGGGAAGATGAAATGCGTGCAATATATCATCACCTCTTTATAAACTAGTCCTCAAATAAAAGTTGTAAATTTCGAGGATGAAATTTTTGTAAGGAGGGTAGATTGTAACAACTCTATTTTTTGTATACATAAAATTGATTTAAATTTGAAGTATACTTGGGGTATTTAATGTTGTTGTTACCACTTTAAGTATTTATTTTCCCACAATAATTACAAGAAGGAGCTTGTAGCTCATTGGTAACACCTTACACTGCTGAACCAAGCCACCAGAGTTCAAATCCCCTGGCCCACATTATTTTTATATTGTTTTTGTTTTAAATCCTTTGGAAGCCCAACAGTCCACACACCATAACTCCTAAAACTTGAATTGAATTTTAAAAACTAAATATACCAGTGCTTACCCCACGAGACCTCCCACCCTCCGGCACCCCGACTCGGCCGAGTCGGCCGGCGGACCGGCCGACTCGGGCCGGCGCCGCCGGCCGGACTCGGCCGGACGGCCGAGTCCCCAACATGAAAGTTGGGGCTCTTCGCCTTCCTAACCCCTCTGCACTCTTTAAATGTTTGGATCGGTTCCAGAAATACAATTATACCTCATTTACTCCATTTTCTATTACTTTTTCGTATATTTCTACATATTTTATTAAGAACCCTTCACCTACCCTGCCCCTAGCCTACCCTATAAATACACCCCCTACTCTCTAACCTCTCATCCCAAAATCCTGAGCCCACTCTCTCAAAAAGTTCTCAAGAGTTGTGTACTTTGAAAACAAGATTCGCGGCGAAGCTCCGACGAAATTCCGGCGGAAATTCCGGCGGAAATTTTAGGAACAACCGGCTACGAAGCAACGCCTCGGCAACCCCTTTAGTCCCCCCTCACTCCTTTGCTTAATCGAACCCCGTAAGTCCCATTCTATCCCTCTTTCTTATTCTCTAAAATACAAAATTACAAAATCCGACGGAATCGGAACAAATCCGATTTCCGATTCGGTTTTCTATAAAATTTCACTTCTCACTAATACATTCATGCTTAAATATCTTTATGTTGACTATTAAATATTTAACAAACAATTTGAACAAGTTTCATCACATGAAATGATAGCGTTCTCAAATTATCGTATTTTTTTCACTTAAATACCACAATATTTCAATTTCACATTTAATCCCCTTAACTTTGCTATACATTTAAAGTAGAGCACGAGGTAATGACCTACCTCCCCACACACGCAAATACAACCCTAAACGATATCATCAAAACATAGAATACGATAAAACAATACTTTCATTTAAATACCATATTCTTTATAAAACCATTTCTAAAAGTTTTAGCTTTGATACACTTTTAAATAAATACCTCTTATTAGGAAAACACGATAAGTTGTGGACATCGATCGTTTATCTAAACCTGACTTTGTGGTGTCTAGGCTAGGCAAGTGAGAAAGGTAACTTTAAAAGGCTCGTTACACGGTGATTCGTGAGCGGATCCCTCCTTTCCTCATTTGTACATACCTGGCCACAATTGGTGGTGAAGAGGAGATTTGAGACATCTAATGACTTGTCGTTTAGACCATTTAGAAATAGGCTAGTTGACTTAGGAAACCCTAGAATCTAAAATACGGAAAATTGATATTTTTACAAATAAATACCTTTCACTTTATAAAACCGTTTTCTAAACGATTAGTATTTTACAATCTTTGCAAAGCGCCGCTACAACCCATTTTTGGGGAACCCGTTCAGGATGGTGCGGATCATCGCACATCCTCGGGCTTAGTAGTGCGAGATTCAGACCTCCGCAAGGAACATTCGGTCTCGAAAGGTTTAAAATACGACGTCTTAAGAAAATAAGATTTTTGGAATATAAAATATTTATTAAAATTATTTTTGTATAAAAATATGTATATTTATCATTTAAATATCTATTTTATTATAATATAAATATTCCACCTTTTTCTAAAAACCACAAGAATAAATTTTACATTAAAATACCATGAACTTCAAATAAATCAATATTATAGATAAATACCTTTATTTATAAAAACTAGGATATTTTCACTAGAAATGTCACAATATAAAATCCACCCTCATTACATTCCTAAAGACGAGTAACAAATACTTGAGGTGTATTTTGGAAAAGTGTATAAAAATATTTTTACATAAAACCCCCTCAAGTTTTATAAATTACCCTAAGGACCCTAGAAATTATAAGACTTCGGTTTACATTCCTGATTGTCTGACTCGGGTTTGAGTCTGATTAATCTGACTTGAATACGATTCAAGTCAATCTATAATCTACAAGATTCCAATTCAATATGAACACATGAAACCATGAATTCAATTATCAATTTATACAACTTGACTGAACCGAACCAAACTTGACTGAACCGAACCATGAATATACATATTCCTTTTACATGATTCTCAGTTATTCCATTTACACGACCCTACGGTTACAACCGTTTCCTGATATCATGATTTCAGTCAGTCAGTCAATCAATCTTACAATCAATATAATTTACAAGATAACAATAAAATCAAAACACTACGGGGTTTAAGAGGTAGATTGGTATGGAAGGTGTTAAAGGTAGCACGAGGTGGTCAGATTAAGAACCTAACCTATATTCCGTTGCTGTTGTACCGTGGCTTAACGGTTTCTTGTACATTCCGTTTGCCCTGGTCTCTAGCATATAGAGACCCCTCTCGTATACACTGGCATCCTTCTGTACCAAGCCACAAACAACAGCGCTAACACAACATTACAACAATATTATACAACTTTAACAGATATCTTTTTATTCTGTCTATTCTACTTTTCTCTTATCTTTGGGACTTACCGAGCGACCTGTTCGCTGACGACATTCTATTTCTTTCTTCTTGGAATGTCGTCAGGTGATTTGGACCCGATAGAGATCGAGCCATCTGCAGAAGACTTGGAGCAGTTTGCCGAAGATCCAGCACTTTAGTTTCATTGTACACTTTTCTTTTCAGTACTTTTCATTTCCTGTTATGCCACAATTTAGGCATCTTTTATTTCAGTTGTATTTCCTTTTCATGCATTGTACAAAAGAATATTAATAAATAAAAGTTGATGTTTTTATTATCCATTGTCTCTTGTGTATTTATTTTATATTGCTTAGATACGCTTAGCATATGTACTTCTGAGTATATACGTAGCGGACCTCGTCGCGTCCCCTTCGCCGTACACCGGGAAGCGGGGCCTGACAGAATCTGACGAAGTCTGCTACATCGGCCGCATCCGTTTAAACCTTCGATATGTGGTGTTATAAATCAACTTGGTATCTTCGGAGAGATGGACGGATAGCACCAATTAGCATCTGTCCCGAAATTCAGACGAGACGTTTATCGCGTCTCCGATTTTCGGCGGGGAACAAACGCCATAATCTACAACTAGGGTCACTTTACGTGAAAACCACCAAACCTAAAACCCAATCGTACCCGTCGCGCACTCACAATACTCTACATATTATATGAAATAGGTGGTTAACCAACAAAACCTCAAACTTAAATCCAATCGATTTATTTCAAAAACCTAGTAAGCATCAATTTCCATTTTAGTTCAAAACTTCATGTTTTAACAAAACTAGTGCCCACAATAATCACATAATAGCTTAATTAAGCCACCCAAATCTTTACTAAAATTTTATCTCACCAATTAACATTAATCCTAAAAATCTAGTTTGCAAATTATATAATTTGGACAATTTAGGAGCAACAATTTGTTAACTTAACAAGTAGGTTGGATTTTGCATGCCTTAATATGTTAAATTACACATTGAAATCATAATCAATTAATAAAAACCCTAACTTAATCTCAAACCCTATTCTTAAAATTTCAAGTTTGCAATTTGAACCATAATTAAATATCAAAATTAACTAAATTGAAGTAATTAATCATCATATAACCATTGGGTTAAGATTATACATCACAAATTTTAAGATCTAGCAAGCAATCTTAGCCTCCAAAATGCTAACTTTTCTCCAAGATCCAAGCTAGAGTGGCCAAGGAAAAATGGGTAAAGATTAAATTGAAGGATTTGTGATGTTTTGCATTGATTTTTTGATGAGTTTTTTTGAAGAGTTTTGATGAGAAAAAGGGGTGGGAGAAAATGGGGGCTGCCTCAAGTGTGAGGCTCGGCCAAAAATGAGGAGAGGGAGAGTGAGTGAGGTTGTGTAGAAAGTTCCCCAATTATTACACCAATTAAGTCATTTCATAATTTATTTTATTTTTAACTTATATCCAAATTAATTATATCCTAGAATTCTCTAGAGTTATGGAGACATATCTTAAAAAAAGCATATTACAAACTTGTTTCTTTTAAGTTGTCATGGTTCAACATTGTTTGTTTAACCCATTCCAATTTGTAATTTACACTAATTTAATGTATAAATAAAAGCTTATAATAATAGTTGAAATAATTAATTAAGAAAAAATATTTTAATAAACCAACAATTTATAAGTGACTAAATAAATACCAAATACTATCAATTACATAGTTAAAATAGGTGCGTTTGAGTCTATGTTGAAAAATAATTATATCTGGGTTTTTACGGGAAAAAAAATTTATTTTACCGATTATTGGAAAATTCACCTAAAGGGATTATTTATTTATTTATTTATTTATAAAACGTTACAATCTTCCCCTCTTAAAGAAATTCGGTCCCCGAATTTAAAATCTAACTACGGTTCCCTTAAAGAGATGGGAATATTTCTCTCTCATCTCATCTTCGGCTTCCCACGTGTCCTCGACTGCACTGTGAAAGAAAGATTGCGCTCCAGCTGGATCGTCTGATACTGTATCGCGTGAGAGGGATCAAGAAGGTACTTACGGAGTATCGATACATGAAACACGGGGTAAATATCTAGAAAGTCAGGTGGAAAAGCCAAACGATACGCAACTGTGCCGATACGCTCCATAATCTCTAAGGAACCCACATATCTGGGATTCAGCTTCCCTTTCATTCCGAATCTCAACACGCCCTCCATTAACGAAACCCTCAAGAAAACATGACCACCTAAGGCGAATTCCAGTCTGCGACGACGTCTATCCACATAAGATTTATGTCTTCTCTGGGCCGCTCTTATTCTATCCTGAATCAACTAAATCTTTTCGGTCGTGTCCCGTACAATCTATGGCCACAAAATACTACTCTCACTGAGCTCTGTCCAACAACCTGGTGATCGACATTTCCTCCTATATGATACCTCGAAGGGTGCCATCTGAATCATCTCCTGGAAGCTGTTATTATAGAAAAACATTATCAAGGGCCAATGACGATCCCAACTGCCACAAAATCTAGAACGCAAACTCGAAACGTGTCCTCAAGAATCTATATGGTCCGCTCTAATTGACCATCGGTCTGCGGATAGAAAATTGCACTGAAACTCAATTGGTGTCCAAAGCCTTCTAAAGTTTCTACAATAGTCGACTGGTGAACTGGGTGCCTCTGCCCGACATAAAATAAGTCAGAACTCTATGTAGTCGCACCATCTTATCAACATATGTCTGAGCATACTGAACAAATCTGAAAGTCGTCTTTTTTAGCAGAATGTGAGCTGCTTCCGTCAATCGGTCTACGGTTACTCGAATAGAGTCATACACTCGACTAGTCCTAGGTAGACCCACGATACAATCCATAGAAATATATTCCCATTTCCACTCTGGAATGGGCAAAGGTCGTAATTCTCCAGCTAGCCTCTGGTGCCTGTCTTGACTTTGCTAGCAAGTCAGCATCCTGAAACAAAATCTGTGACATCTCTCTTCATCCATTCACATCTGTAGACATCTCATACGTCATGATACATCTTGGTGGAAACCGGATGAACACTATATGCTGACTGGTGTGCCTCTTCTAAGATCTCGCGTCTCCGTCCCTCGGAATCTGTTACACACATTCAAGTCCCAAATCGTAGTACTCCCTAATCATCAATCATGAACTGTGAATCTCTGCCCTGTCAAACTTGCTCCATGATCTCTGACCAACGAACATCATCGGACTGTACCTCACGGATACGATCACATCACTGTGGACATGTACAGACACAGAAAAGTTGTCCCCCGGTCGACGTAACTCGAACTGTACTCGGCTGTCACAAGAATCTGCTAATCTGCCATCAACTGTCTCTGAACCGTGCTCAAACAACAAAAGTTACCTCCGGGACTCCAACTCAAAGCATCTGCCACAACATCTGCCTTTCCCGGACGATAAGGAATCTCGCAGTCATAGTCTTTCACTAGCTCCATCCATCGACGCTATCTCAAATTTTGATCTTTTTGCTGAAAGATGTACTTTAACCTTCTTGTTATCCATAACTATCTGGCACGACTCGCGTATAAGTAGTGTCTCTAGATCTTAAGTGTAAAAATCACTGCAACCATCTCTAAGTCATGCGTAGAATAGTTCTGCTCGTGCTTCTTCAACTGCCGAGAAGTATCGCAATAACCAACAAAACCGCCTGATCTTAAAGGCAAAAATAATACGGGCGCCGTAATCAAACGATTCTTTAACTGCTGAAAGATCTGCTCACACGTCTCGGTCCAAAGAAAAAGGAATTCCCATCCGAGTCAACCCGGTCAACGTTGCAGCCATATGAGAAAAATCCTAACCAAGCGTCGATAATATCCATCCAAACCCAAAATGATGCGAACCTCCGTCACTGATACCGGTCAGGGCCAATGCTGCACGTCCTCGATCTCATTCGGTTCCATACATATACAATCTCTCGTAACTACAGGTCCCAAAAGTCCACACTATCCAACCGGAAACACACGTGGATAATTTGGCGAATAGCTGGTTCTCCCTCAAAATCTGCAACGAAATCCTCAATTACTGCCCAGGCTCCACTAAGCTCCAAAAATACACTAAGACGTCCTCAATGAACACGATGATAAACCGATCAAGAACGGCCTGGATATTCAGTTCATCCAATCTATAAATGCTGCTGGGGCATTGGTGAGCTCGAACGACATCACCAAAACTCATAACGTCCGTAACTTGTGTGAAAAGAAATCTTTGGAATATCATCCTCTCGAATCCACAACTGGTAGTAGCCTGAACGCAAGTCAATCTTCGAGAAATGTCCCGCACAGTAACCCGATTCAACCGATGATAAACATTACATAGACGCAAACGGCCATCCTTCTGACGAACAGGACAGGAGCTCCCCAAGGTGATGCACTCGGACGAACAAGCCTTTTATCTAACAATCTTGCAACTGTTCCTTCAGTTCTTTACGCTTCGCCGGGTCCATCCAATATGGCGGCATAGAAAAAGGCTCCGTGCCGGAAATCAAGTCAAGCAGAACCCAATATCGTGCTTTGGCGACGAACCAAGAAACTTTTCAGGAAAGACATCTTGAAATTCCCTCACAATCGGGACCTGGTCCAACAGGACCTCTACGGTTCCAACATGAGGAACATACGCTAAGAATCTCTAACATCCTTTTCATCAAGGGCTGACTAGCGTGAAGAGAAGAAATCAAACTGGAAAGGGTGGCGCTACGATCTCCCTGAATGACAAGAACTAGCGCACCCGGAAAGCTAAACCCGGCTGCCTCCTCACGGCAGTCCACGGACGCATAACACGTGGCTAACCAATCCATGCCCAGAAAAACGTTAAGGTCTAACATATTGAGAAGAATCAAATTGATAGAAGAGTCCCTATCTCCGATACGAACATGAACAAAAACATTTCGAGCAACAAAATATTAGCCTACAGAAGAAATCACAACAAGCGGCTGATTTAGCAAGGACGACTTTCGGTCCAATCTCGATACAAAATATGTAGATACCATTTCAAATGAAACTAAAAAGAATATCCGTCACAACGGCGTCTGTCTAACCGCCCTTGAGTTGACCTACCAGTACAATTTCCGCTTCGGTCCAGAAACGACTGAAATCTCAGAAATGCGCTCCTCCAACAGTAAGGTTGCGTTCATAGCAGCGGCGTAAGTGTCAAAATGCTGGGCACCAATAGAAATAAATAACCGCATGTCCAATCTCTACAAGAACCTCTTTATCCGTTTCTCTTCAGTGTCCACCAGATAAGGAGCATATCGGACCGCTGAGTAAACTAAATGTCGTAATCGGACACTGTCATCCCTGAAGTCCTACGCAGAGGCTCGAAACTATGAGCTCGGGCATCTCGAACGCTCTTCGGAAGGAAACGAGCAAGAATTACAGCTGTGAATTTATCCTAAGTCATAAGAGATAGATCTGCAACTCGTCATCCCTCAACCGACTCGCACCACGTCTGAGCCAAACCCTCTAGATGAAAACTCGCAAGCTCAACCCATATCTCGTCAGAACATCTTTGTGAATGATAATCTAAGCCATCCTGTCGAGGAATGTCTACGGATCCTCCGCTTCTTCCGTGCCGATAAAAACTGGAGGCTTTAGCCTCAGAAACTACTGTAAGGATACGGAATAATATTGGTAACAATAGAAACAGTTGCCTGAGCAGCAAGTATAATCACAGTCCCTGAAATAGGAAGGACATCAACGGATCTCAGACCTCGGCTAGCCTCAACTAATAATCCAATCATCTGTCACATGTCCTGAATACTCGACTCCAGCCTAGCCATCCATCCTGGAAAAAGCGAACCACTCTGTACCTGAGGGGTAGGCATACCGCCCTAATCATTCCTCGTCTCAAACGAGCATACTCTAATCTCATCCCTGGCGGTAGCCCTCTGGCCCTCGTAGTCTCCGGCGGCATAGTGGCTGGAACAAGAAATAGGATTGATAAGAACATCGCGATCGAATCAAAGGATTTCCGGAATCAAGAAGGGAAATACAAGCAAATATACATATATCCTAAGGTCACTTAGGCGGAGTACCGTATCGTAAGTATGCTGCGGAATATACACACGCTATACCACTCTGCTTAAGTTAGCTACTCTATCTACCAAGGGTCATCCTACACTTAGAAAGGTAAAACCTATCGCTCTGATACCAACTTTGTCACGACCCGAAGTACGGATGTGACTGGCACTTAAATTACAAAACGTCTCAAGGCGCAACGTAATCTAAGTAAACCAAAGCCCAGAAATCTAAACCATAAAGAAATAGAGTGAAGGAAAACATACTAAAGAAAGCAATTTTTTAAAAAAAGTCGCATTAACATTTTATTAAAACATCAAAATTTCCCGAAATTTCGGCAGAATCTCCGTTGTAAATACTGGCCTCCAAACGGGTACAACACAAGAAAATACATATAATCAAGAATAAAGGCATCCCCAAGCAGAAGCTGACTCTTTGCCAAAAGCGGAATCACAACCACATGCAATGGATATATCATAATAATGTGAAATAAGTATAAAAGCATCACGTCGGCTCAAGTGAGCACCGACACCAAACCACAAATTCAAGTCTCACCGTCTAGTCCAATATACAAGGGTAGATGGAATGTACTAGATACAAAGTAATATACAGGTGAAAACAAGGTATCCTCGCAACCCACCTATGAGAAAGACGCAAGTCCAAGCAAACAAAGCAAAGGAACAAGTACGCCCGCCGCTACTATACTAACGGGTCGGACCTGCAAGATACTGTGGCACAACGGGGGTGAGTTGCCAACTCGTGAGTAGTAAGTAACATCTAATAAGGCTATTGTAAGCATGCACGCAAATGTGTCACACCCTACATATACCGATATAATGCGATACCAAGTATGTATGCAACATGAATGCATAATCAACACGAAATTATGATATGTCTGATATGAGAAGATCTGTATCTTTAACTTGGTAAAACCTTTTGTAAAATAAAACTAGATTATAATCAGTGAAATCGACAGAAATCCGTGTCAAATATATACACAATATATTTATCAGTGAAATCGACAGAAAAGTCCGTGTCAAATATCGCCACAATATGTTTATCGGTGAAATCGATAGGAAAGTCCATGTCAAGCATCGACACAATATCCTCAATATCTCGGGCTTCGTTAGTCCGGATCGGCCCAAATCATCAAATCATACGACTACGATCGGTATCCTCCAGATATCCGCTGCTCCAGACATCACCGGTAGGTAGTCTGCCCCTGCCAGGCTCATCGTCATCCCCACAAAAACACTCTCGTCCCGGGGTACCATACCGGGCCCACCATGTACCCGAAACGGTTCATCCTACTCCTCGAATCGGATCTCGAAAACCAATAGCAATCATGAAAACTCATGGTGGACGACACATACATCACGAGAAAACCGCAACTTGCATTTTAAAAGAATAATAAGTTCTTATAAAATTCTTACGGTTTTCCCCAAAATCCAGAAATCTCATAAATACTGAAATTCTCGAGAAGAATCACAATATATATACATGCCGGTGATGATGGAAATCTATGATACGGTAGTATATACCATACGAAATAAGGCCAGAAGCTATGCATGAATCATGATGCAATGAGGTATGTATATATGAATAACAATCCTAAGTATCCACTTAAAGAAATGGATATACAAGTATAAATCTATGGATCATATATGATGCAAATGCACAGTTACCGATTTTAAACAAGCTCTACAGTGTTCGTGATATAGCAATTACCAAAGGCGTGTGTGTTAGCATGAATAGTGTACGTGCGGCATGAACCAATGGTAATGGTGCAAGTGTCCTATGATGATGTCACACATATATACATATATAATATGATGCAATGCAATGAGATGCATAACTAGGAAACTATGCATATAATGCAAGCACTACTAGTAATACTATTGTCGGGCGCCTCACGCCATCCAGACGATCCCCCTATAGATGTGTACATCTACTCACCGGGACGCCTCGGCTAATCTGATCCAATCTCCGTCCTGTCTTTCCGCGCCGCATCCGACGCCTCTGCACCCGATCGTAAAATCGCACACAAGCAATTAAGAGGATAAATATACGAATAGTTGCATAATAAATGACACAAGACATTCACGCGCACTAACTGAACGCGCGCGCACTTGGTGTACAGAACGCGCTCGCGACAACGCCACAATCTACAACAAGGGTCACCTTACATGAAAACCACCAAGCCTAAAACCCAATCGTACCCATCGCGCACTCACAATACTTTAGATATTATATGAAATAGGTGGTTAACCAACAAAACCTCAAATTTAAATCCAATCGATTTATTTCAAAAACCTAGTAAGCATCAATTTCCATTTTAGTTCAAAACTTGATATTTTAACAAAACTAGTGACCACAATAATCACATAATAACTTAATTAAACCACCCAAACCTTTACTAAAATTTTATCTCACCAATTAACATTAATCCTAAAAATCTAGTTTGCAAATTATATAATTTGGACAACTTAGGAGCAACAATTTGTTAACTTAACAACTAGATTGGATTTTGCATGCCTTAATATGTTAAATTACACATTAAAATCATAATCAATTAATAAAAATCCTAACTTAATCTCAAACCCTATTCTTGAAATTTCAAGTTTGCAATTTGGACCATAATTAAACATCAAAATTAACTAAATTGAAGCAATTAATCGTCAAGTAACCATTCACAAATTTTGAGATCTAGCAAGCAATCTTAGCCTCCAAAATGCTAATTTTTCTCCAATATCCAAGCAAGTGTGGCCGAGAAAAAATGGGTAAGAATTAAATTGAAGGATTTGTGAAGTTTTGCATTGATTTTTTGATGAGTTTTTTTGAAGAGTTTTGATGAGAAAAGGAGGTGGGTAAAAATGGGGGCTGCCTCAAGTGTGAGGCTAAGCCAAAAATGAGGAGAGAGAGAGAGAGTGAGGTTGTGTAGAAAGTTCCCTAATTATTACACCAATTAAGTCATTTCATAATTTATTTTATTTTTAACTTATATCCAAATTAATTATATCCTAGAATTCTCTAGAGTTATGGAGACATATCTTAAAGAAAAAAGCATATTACAAACTTGTTTCTTTTAAGTTGTTATGGTTCAACATTGTTTGTTTAACTCATTCCAATTTGTAATTTACACTAATTTAATGTATAAATAAAAGCTTATAATAATAGTTGAAATAATTAATTAAGAAAAAATATTTTAGTTAACTAACAATTTATTTATTTATTTATAAAACGTTACAATCAAGAAGCCACCGAGCAGCTTCCCCGCTCGGTCCATCCATGACTGGTAGTTTACTACCCACCGACGCCAAGGATTGAAGCCTTCGTCAAGAGGCCACCGAGCAGCTTCCCTGCTCGGTCTATCCTTAGTGGGTAGCTTCTTACCCATCTACGCTAAGAATCGAAGCCCTCATCAAGAGGCCGCCGAGCAGCTTCCCTGCTCGGCCATCCTTAGTGAGTAACTTCTTACCCATCTACGCTAAGAATCGAAGCCCTCATCAAGAGGCCGCCGAGCAGCTTCCCTGCTCGGCCATCCTTAGCGGGTAACTTCTTACCCATCTACGCTAAGGTTCAAAGCCCTGATCAAGAGACCACCGAGCAGCTTCCCTGCTCGGTCCATTCCTAACAGGTAGCTCCTACATATTTACACTAAGGATCTAAGTCCTCATCAAGAGGCCACCGAGCAGCTTCCCAGCCCGGTCCATCCTTAGCGGGTAGCTCCTACCCATTTACGCTAAGGATCAAAGCCCTCATCAAGGCGGCCACCGAGCGGCTCCCGTGCTCGGCCCATCCTTAGTGGGTAACTTCTTACCCATCTGTGCTAAGTGTTTCCCTCAATCAGAGCAAAACTCTGTTTTGAATTTTAAAATTCAAAAATTGAAGTAACGCTTCAGAACACGTGCGCTGCGCGCTGCGTGCTACATGTCAAGCGCAAACGCGCTAGCGCCAGGTGCGCTGCGCCCTAGGTAGCGCATCCCCAATCAGAGAAAAGCTCTGCTTCAAAATTCAAAATTTAAATTGAAGCAACGCTTCAGATTCTGCGCGCTGCGTGCCACGTGTCAAATACGGGTGCGCTAGCGCAGTTGCGCTGCGCCACGTGTCAAATACGGGTGCGCTAGCGCAGTTGCGCTGCTCTCTGTGCTGCGCGCCACGTGTCGAACGTAGGTGCGCTAGCTCAAGGTGCGCCAGAGCTGGAATTAAAAATTCCCCCACCGTCAAATCAAAAGATCAACTAATAATAAATTATTAATTAATCAGAACTAAAATTTTGTTATGGAAAGATCTTACCAATCTTATTAAAACAAGAAGATTATCTTCTGTAAAATAGAAGCCATAGGATCAAAGATCCAACGGTGGGAAATATTCCCAAATCAATCAGAGAAAGATCTCTAAAAACTGATTTAACAAATCAATTGGCCCTATATAAAGACCCCTAGACTTCAAGTCTCAGGGACAGAAAAGAGAGAGAAAAACCCTCTGCAAAGAAAAGAAAACTCTTTAAAAAAAAAGAAGACTTTTCTTCATCTTCAAGGTAAAAAGAACTATGTTCTTGAATAATAGAGATGAAACCATCTCGTAAAAAGAAGAACCATCTTCTAAAAAGATCAAAAATTTAAGAAAAAGACCAAGGTCTTTAATAAAAAAGAAAAGATCAAAAAGATCTAATCATAAAAAGACTAAAAGAAACATTTTACTTCATTCACAGATCTTTTGATCTATAAAGGCAGAGCCTTTTATAAAAACAAGAACTTTTGTTCTTAGATCTTAAGGAAAAAACCTCCTTTGAAGAACATAAATTTGTTCTTTGATCTTAAAATTGATCAGATGTGCCCTGTGCAATTGAAAAGTGCCTTGCACTCATGAATTGCGCCCTTGCGCTCATTGGACCGGCGCTCAGCGCCAAAACCTGCCACGTGTCAACCAGAGACACAATCTGCGCTTTGCGCTTCTAAAACAGAGCACTGCGCTCATGGGTTGGCGCTCAGCGCCAAGCGCACCACGTGTCACTCACTGGTGCGCCAACAGACTAGCGCAATGCGCTCATAAATTAAAAGCGCAATGCGCTAACAAACTAGCGCTTAGAGCTAAGCGCGACACGTGTCCTCTTCGTGTGCACTACCCGACAGAAGCGAGGTGTGCTCTTTGAATGGCGCAACGCGCCTGGCGCGCCACGTGGCGCACTGTCAGAACAAACTTTGTTTCTGATAAATGCTATGGATTCAATACAAGACAAAAATGTCAGAGCCCAATGCCTAGCATTATTAAAAGGGCTGAGCCCAAATAAAGGCTTAATAGCCAGAACAAAAATAAAATGTTAAAACATTTTAATTGTACTTAACCCAATTTTGGCCATAAGTCCTCAACTTGTTTTGAATTGAGCACATCTTCTCTTTCAACCAACTCACTTTGGTTCAAGGGTACATCTCTTCACTCCTTTGATATTCGTCGTTGTAATTTCTCAACGTCTTCAAAAAGGTGACGGGTCTCGACAACCACATATTTCACAGACTATGACGTCTTTAAAATCAGACAGTGAGGTCCTTAAACTCATGGACTATGATGTCTTTAACCTTGACCGTGATGTCTTTAAACTAACATCGGATTTTGTGGTCTTTAAACTCATGGACTATAATGTCCTCAATCTCGACGTGATGTCTTAAAACTAACATTGGACTGTGGGGTCCTTAAACCCATGGACTATGATGTCCTTAATCTCGACCGTGATGTCTTAAAACAAACATTGGACTGTAGAGTTCTTAAACCCACGGACTATGATGTCCTTAATCTCGACCGTGATGTCTTAAAACTAACATTGGACTGTGGGGTCCTTAAACCCACGGACTATGATGTCCTTAACCTCGACCGTGATGTCTTTAAACTAACATTGGACTGAGATGTCCTTAAACTACCAATGGACCGTAATGTCCTTAAACTAATTATCGACCGCAATGTCACTAAACTAAACAATAGAGCCCAATTGCTCTCTTGTCGGATTTAAACGGTCTCGTTAAGTTGATCTTAGTCTAAAATTCGACTAACGTGTCCTTGACAAACGTTTAAGTTGATCTTAGTTTCAAATAAGGCTAACGTATCCTTAAACCTAACCCCCAAACCCAAATCTAAGAAAGATACAGATTTGGACTAGTCCACGCCCTACGGGAGACAACATAAATTAGTCTTCGTATACAAACCACGGGCAACCACAAACAAAACAAACACCCATAACACAAAATGACCATCTGGAGAAGGAGAAAGTTGTTACCACGGTGCGGTAGCGTAATTAACTGCAGGGGCTTGCGCCTGCAGGGAAGAGCGTCCCCACAATTAAAAACCCCTCAAACGAGGGGGAATCTGACGAAATCTGCTACATCGGCCGCATCCGTTGTCACGCTCCGCTTCCCAGTATACGGCGAAGTGGACGCGACGAGGTCCGCTACGTATGTACTCAGAAGTACATACGCTAAGCGTAGCTAAGCAATATAAAGTAAATCACAAGAGACGAAAGATATAGAATAACAGCAACTTTATTAATAACATTCTTTTATACAATGCATGAAAAGTAAATACAACTGAAATGAAAAGCGATGCCTAAACAGTGGCATAACAGGAAATGAAAATACTGGAAAGAACAAGGTACAATATCTAGAGCTCTGGGTCTTCGTTAAACTGCTCCAAGTCTTCACCGGTGGGCTCAATCTCAGTTTGGTCCAACGCACCTGACGACATTCAAAGAAGAAAGAAATAAAATGTCGTCAGCGAACATGTCGCTCGGTAAGTCCCAAAGATCAGGAAGGATTAGAATGACAGTGTAAAAGTATTTTCTAAAGTACTATATTGTTGAATATTATGGAAAATTGTGTTAAAAAATGTTGTTTGTAGCTTGGTACAGAAGGATGCCAGTGTATACGAGGGGGGTCTCTATATGCTAGAGACCAGGGCAAAAGGAAAGTACAAGGAACCGTTATGCCACGGTACAACAGCAATAGGATTCAGGTTAGGTGTCTTATTCTGACCACCTCGTGCCACCTTTAACACCTTCCATACCAATCTACCCCTTAAACCCCGTAGTGTTTAACAATATTGTTGTATTGTATTGTGTAAGTTGGGTGACTGACCAAAACGATGATATCAGTAAACATATTGTAACTGTATAATCAGGAAAATGGAGTAACAGGATAATGGATGTATATCAATGGTTTGATTCAATCAAATTGAATAGATTGTTAACAGGATTCTGGGATTCATGTGTTCATATAGAGTTGGAAAATAAAGAATATAGATTGACTTGAATCAAATTCAAGTCAAAAATAGTCAGACTCTAACCCGAGTCAGACTAAAAGAAAGATAATTTGAAGTTCAATAATTGTTAGGGGCCTTATTGTAATTAATAAAACTTGAGGGGGTTTTATGTAAAAAGTACTATTGTATAGTTTTCAAGATACACCTTAAGTATTTATTTATTCATCTTTATAGTTATAATGAGTGTGAATTTTATTTGTGTTATTCTAGTGAATATATCCTAATAAAAGTATTAATTGATTTATTTGAAATTCATGGTATTTTAATATAACTTTTAATCTTGTAATTTTTAGGAAAATGTGGAAACTTTATCTTATAACAAAATAAGCGTTTAAATGATATTTATATATACATTAACACATGAATAATGTTTTATTTTCAAAAATCTCATTTTCTTAAATGTCGTATTTTAAACCTTTCGAGACCGAATGTTCCTTGCGGAGGTCTAAATCTCGCACTACTAGCCCGCGGGTGCACGATGAACTGTACTATCCCTAACGGGTTCCCCAAAAGTGGGTTGTAGTGGCACTTTGCTTAGATTTAACAAATACTATTCATTTAGGAAAACGGTTTTATAAATAAAAGGTATTTATTTGTAAAAGAGTATAGTTTTCTGTATTTTAGTTTCTATGGTTTCCTAAGCCAACTAGCCTATTTCTAAGGGTCTAAACGACAAGTTATTAGAAGCCTCAAATCGCCTCTTCACCGCCAATTGTGGCCAGGTAAGTACAAGTGAGGAGGGAGGGATCCGCTCACGAATCGTGAGACGGGCCTGTTAAAGTTACCCAAGCTCACTTGCCTAGCCTAGACACCACAAAGTCAGTTTAGATAAACGATCGATGTCCATGACATATCGTATTTTCCTATTAAAAGATATTGTTTTAAAATTGTAAACAACTTAGAACTTTTTAGAAAAGGTTTATAAAGAAAAGGGTATTTTAGTGAAAAGTCTTGTATTTTCGTATTCTATGTTTTGACGTTTATCAATTAAAGTTATATTTGTGTGTGTGTAGAGGTAGGTCATTACCTCGTGACTTATTTTAAGTTTTAATGAAGTTTAGAGGTTAAACATGATATATTAAACTTGAAGGTATTAAAGCGCAAGAATACGGTATTTGAAAACGTTATCATTTCATGTGTGAAAATTCATTCAAATTGTTTTCTACAAGTTTAGTGATCAAGATAAACATATTTAGGAGTGACGGATTTAATTAGAACAAGAAAAATAAACTTTATGGTATTTTTATGAAAAGAATACGGTTTTACAAGAATGCTATCATTTCATGTGAGAAACTTTATTTAAATTGGTTTCTATGTGGTTAATAGTCATCATGGATATGTTTAAATATTATAGATTAGGTGACAAGTGGAATTTTGTAGAAAAACCGAATAGGAAATCGGTTTGTTCCGATTTCCGTCGGGTTCCAAAAAGTCGTATTTTTTTATTAAAAGAAAAGAGAGATAGAAGAGATGGGACTTACGGGTTTGGACAAGCTAAGGAGGCTAAGGAAGTGGTGGTTGTCGGTGCATCGAAAACGTCGCGAAGGTTCTACTACGATCGCCGGAATCCGTCGTCGGTTTCGGCAGCGCTTCACTTCTCGCTCTTTTTCTAACGTACCGAGTTCTCTTGAGAATTTGAGAGAGTGGACTTAGAATTGTAGGGTGAAATGGTAGAGGGTAGGGGTGTTTATATAGGGCTAGGCTAGGGTTAGGGTTTGGATTAAAAAATATTTTAAAAAATATAAAAATTCATTAAAATTTCATTAATTTTAGGAGTAAAAGAGATTTAATGAGAAAATGATAACTGTTCTGGAAAAATGGAATATGCAGGGATGTTGACCAAGTCAACACGGAATTTTTCCGTGTTGACGACTCGGCCAACCGGCCGAGTCCGGCCGGCGGCGCCGGCCGATTCGGACGAGCCGCCGGCCGACTTGGCCGAGTCGGGGCTCAATGGGTGGGGAATCTTCTGGGGGGATTTATGGTGTACTTTATTTTTTGTATACAGCATTAATTTGAGAGTTATGGCTGTTTGACCGTTTGACTTCCCAAAAATTTAAAACAAAAGGATATAAAAATTATGTGGGGCATGGGATTCGAACTCTGGTGGCTATGTTCAGCGGTGCAAGGTATTACCAATGAGTTACAAGCTCCTTCTTGTAATTATTTTAGGGTAATAGATACTTAAAGTGTTATCAGCAACATTAATACTCCAAGTATACTTCAAATTTAAATCAAATTTAGGTATACAAAAATTGGAGTTGTTACATACGTTTAAACCTTCGATACATGGTGTCATAAATCAACTTGGCATCTTCGGAGAGGTGGACGGATAGCACCAATTAGCATCTGCCCCGAAATTCAGGCAAGACGTCCGCCGCGTCTCCACCGCGTCTTTCGGAGGGGAACAGATTCTGGCACGCCCGGTGGGACCTTTTCCCCTTTCCACTCCACACTTCGAATGTCGTGTTCGCGAACGAATCGCGGTTTGCTAATGGTTGCCCTTGGGTTTCAAGGTACTAAGATTTGGCATTTTGCTTGGTGCAGAAAGCAAAGGATCAATGGCGTTCACCTGCTCGAAGTGTTCCAAATGCAACTGCAACCCACGTTCTGCCTCAACTGGAGGCATAGCTTACGGGCCCCAGGCGGCTTCCCTGTTCACGATGCCGGTGGAACAAGTCACCCAAGCCTCCACAGGATTGTTTTTCGGGACCATGCTCCCGCCAACGAGCTTCAGCGCTCCTATGCCAGCACCAGAAGCTCCCAAGAAGTCGGTCTTCGATCGGCTTGCTGCTACCACGGTCCCTCTCAGCGGGTCGTCCAGCTCCAACTCCTCGGTCTTCGCCAGACTGAGCCTGAACTCCGATGGGCCTGCCAAGAAGCCCATGGCATCTGAAGTGGCCATCCCAAAGAAGATAGCCATCTCTGCTCCTGAAGTCGTCAAGGAGGCTTCTTCTGCCAAAGAGTCGGTCTTTACAAGACTGCCTATTCCGGCTCCCGTTCCTGCTCGAATGTCTGTCTTTGACAGATTGGATACCACTACTCAAAAAATGTCAGTCTTCAAGAGGCTGGCACCAGCAGTGCCTCATCTGGACAGGGGGAAAGACAAAGCCATCCCCATCAGCGAACCAACACCGTCCGCTCGACAGGCTCGACGTCGCCACTGGCGCCGAGTAAGGAAGGCTGGGGGCAACTCCCCCTCTGGGCTAACTCCACCGGATCTAACGGTGGAAATTAATGCTGCTGTTCCAACCGGGAACAGCTTTGAGCTGCTGAACAAGGTGCGCAGGAATTCGCCTACCGCCGTATTAAAAGATCTCCGCCGCCGGTGGAGACTGTCACAGAAATGAAGCCGGAACAGTCCCCTCAACGACTGTCTTCTAAAGTTTACAAAATCTGGCGACAAGTCCTGGAGTCGGTGGTTGATCAAGACTATCCCCGCCGGCAGAAGAAGTTGAAAGTCCGACAGGAAGAAAACCGTCCTGTTAAGCCACAAAAGACGACGGCTACTTGGGTGCCCACTGCAGTGGCCCCCTCAACTTCGACCGCTCATAAGAGGAGAAGGCCGGAGAAAATCCCCATGTCTTCGACAAATGTCAAAGGCACTGAGCCTAAACGCCTTAAGTCTGGGGGCATGGTGGTGCATACCGTCTACATGGCATCCGAAAAGAGGATAGCCGTATCTCCACAAGTCATCGACCGCTTACGCGATCCGTGACAAAAGCTCAAGAGCAGCAGCAGAAGCTTCAGGAGATGATGACTGCGATGGCCGCACTCACCGGGCCAAAAGAAAGCCCATAGGCATCCTCGGAGCAACGCCATGAGCAAGAAACTGATGCCGAATTCCTTCAGAGAATACTTAAGAAGAAGGACAAAGAGGCTGCGGAACAAGCAGCCAATATAAAACGAATAAACCTTCTATTTCAAGATATGGTGGGCATGATGATCCAGCCGGATCCCCCAGCCGAAGATCCTCCAGTGATAATTGAAGATGATAGAGGAGAAACATCAAACCCTCTGCCGGCTCTATCAGCAGCCAAGGAAGAGACCATCTCCAAAGCTGCCCTAAATGATTATATCGCTCAGCAGATACGAGTTCACCAGGCGAATGAAGCGGCCGGCCAAGTTGTTAGAACTGGGCGACCGTATCCAGGCTGGTATGATCAGATAAAGTACCCGCCGGGCTACACGATCCCGAAATTCCATGTGTACAAAGGGACATGCAATCCCCATCAACATGTCGCCCAGTTCAGGGCTCTTTGTGGCAACACTGGCGGTGATGATAAGCTCTTGTTTCGCCAATTCGTCGGCAGCTTATCGGAGACGGCATTCGAGTGGTACTCCGAACTTCCAAATGACCCCGTCAAAACTTTCGCGGAAATGGAGTTGTTGTTCACCCAACGATTCGCAAGTGCTAGTGAACGCACCCCAATAACGGCATTGATCAATGCTAGGGTGAAGCCGGCGAGACATGGGTTCAGTACGCAATCCGACGGCGGAATCTGTGGTCTAAGTGCGAACAGCGTATCGAAGAAGCACCAGCGGTAGGCATGTTCGTGGGCACCCTAGACCCTCATACAACTATTTCACAGTTCATGATGTTCTTCAAACCGACCATGTTCCAGGCTCTAATCGACAAGCTGGCCCAGATGGACCAGATGGGTCATAGACCATCTCCCCCGAAGCCAGAACCGTGGAATGAAAGGGTAAAGGGAAGGCGATCTTCGTTGCGAACACCCAACAGCAGCCCAGTGCCCCAAAACTAGTGGATCAACTGGAAGAGAGACGATGCTATTATAATAAGAAGATGAAGCGTCCTTACTCGTTCCCCCGGGACAAAACGAAGAGACTATTCGAGCTGGCGATGCACAACAGGCTTATCAATCTGCCGAATCCAAGGCGACCATTGCAACCCGGCGAAGTGAATAACCCCAATTATTGTCCTTACCACCAAACGGTGAGCCATCCAATCGAAAATTGCTTCATCTTTAAAGGATGGATCGAGGATCAGTACCTACAAGGTAAGTTTGCGCTGTCTGAGAAGTGGAAAGTAAACCCACCATAACCGCACACTCCTAAAAATACGGACACACCGGGGGCAACATGCTCTTTTGTTGAGGAAGCTCCATGGGAGGTGGCTCTTTCGGCCAAAACCAAAAGGATGTTGAATGAGCTCCAGACATGCCCGGCAATTAGGTGGAAGAATCCGCTGGAACCCCAGATCATCGAAGGGATGCTGAAACCGCACCCAACTCCAAAGGTTGGTGGTGATAACCAAAGTGTTCATATCCAGCCGTCGAAATCTTTGAAAAAGAAGAAGAAATCCAAAAAGCTCGTGAAGCCTGGCGACAAGCGCACGGACCTGCAGAAACAGATCGACGCGCTGGAAGAGTATAACTAGAAGGCGCGGACCCCAATCACGCTCCAAGAGTTCCTCAGCCACGTCCTTGAAGACGGAGATGATGGAGAAGACTCGTCGGATGAATCTGAAGATTACGTGGCAAGTTGTCATGTGATCTCTCACTCATTGATAGACGATGAAGAGGCTCCTTGCACCAAGAGACTGGGGGCAGGTCCTGAGCCGGAACTTCTATGGCCGTCAGACAAAATGATCGACGCCTTCCTGAGTGAAATTCATCTGAAAAGTAAAGCCGATCGGGAGCGTGAGATGGCCATATTTGAAAAGGCCAAGCGTCGGCGACTGGCCGAAAGAGTCAAGACACTTCCGCCGAATCAAGGGACATCCGTCGTGAATAAAAACAAGTTCAAGACGAGGAAAAGGTTTGCTAAAATCATATCGATGGGAATGAACCTACCACCCTCCGAAGGAAACGCTGTCGGTGAAGCAGAGATGCATCCTAGCTACTGCTCATATCATCGAAAGATTTCGCACCCCACCGAAGAATGCGACACTTTTAAAAGATGGTGGCAGGGATATGTTGCTCACCGGAAACATTTTAAGCGAATGAAACGCAAAACTCGTCGGGAGCGAAGAAATACGACCGAAGAGCGTGGAAAAACTACCGGCAACTGTCGCATGGTTAACGCTGGGGGATCGCAAGTTCCCACGTTCGGGAGCGACTCCGATGAAGAGATGACTGTTGGCCCTCTATTCAAGGACTCCACCTCAGGAAAGGAGGGAGAATCGAAGACCTGTGAAAATATCCAGCTGCGCAATCATACGCTGCCCGAAAAGAATTTTGGACCCGCAAACAGAAAAGATAAGGGAAAAGAGAAGGTTTCTGAAGATATCGCCCTAGATGACCAAGTCATGAAAGAGCTGACCGCCAAGGACCCGCCAAAGAAAAGTAAGGTGGACTACAACATTCTGGCACATTTGAGAAAGTTACCCTCGCAGCTCAGCATTCTCGATGCTCTTTTACTATCAAAAGAAACAAGGGACTCATTGATCAAGGCGTTACAAGAGCCGGAGCAATTCCAAACTTTTCTCGCCGAAGAAAAGATAAAGGACGAGCTGGAAGAAGTACACACAGCCGATATTACCTTCGGCGATGAAGATCTCCTTCTCGGGACGTGCGAGCACAACCGTCCCCTATATGTCTCCGGGTACTGTCATGACATCAAGATAGGTAAAATCCTGGTCGACAATGGTCTTCCGTCAATCTCCTCAACGTGCGAGTGTTGAAGGAAATCTGCATGAGCGTTTAGCACCTCGCTCGTGATAAAATCACCATCTCCGGCTTCGATTCCCAGTCATCACGGACCCTCAGGTCTGTGATACTGACGCTGCGCTTCGGACTACTCATCACAGATATTAAATTTCACGTCATCGATGCCAAGACATGCCACAATGCTTTGCTTGGTCGGCCTTGGTTACACGAGTACAACTTCATCCCTTCTACACAGCATCAGTGTATGAAATACTTCAAGGATGGTCTCGAGTATACCGTAACAGGAGAGCTGAACCCATTCTCCGTAAACGAAGTCCGAAAGTACGAAGATGCAAAATACTTCTTACCAGACTTTGAAAACACAGAGAGATGTCATAAACCGGAGAATAAAGTCGTCACCACCATCCCGGTCTTCGTGAGTAATACCGAGGAAGAGGAAGAGATAGTTTATTCAGGGCCACCCCAGTACAACAAGCCGGGACCGTCCGCTCCTATGTTTATCTTTGGCAGCGACTCGAAAGATGGGGTCCACGCCGTATTCTCCGCTCGGCCTTCAATACAAACATTCGCTGATGAAGAGCAAAGTTTGCAAGTTGCCATGGTTCTGCCTAACCATCATAAAGAACTAGACGCGCTAGATACCTACAGTGTGGAAGAGCTGCAGACGTTCTATGTCCCTCCCGGGCGAGAAGGTGAAAAGGCAATCTTATTCTACCGATCAGGGGAAACTAAAGTGGAGAAAGAAATCTGGCACGGCGCGGATTCCACACTCGACAGGCTCCAGCCGATCCGTTTGCCCAGATATTACACAGACGGACTAAGGAGACTCTTGAGACGCCAAGGTGTACCCCTTAAACAAACTGCTCGACAAGCACGGTTCTATAACAGGATCTGGAACGTCCTTGGAACTTAGCGAAAGTTGCCCAACGGGAAAATGGAAACGATCGGGCTTGGATATGTTCAATCCAAGAAACGGGAGTTACTCCGCGACTGCTACGTCATACATGACTTTGATGAAGAGAGAGATGCTTTTTGGGAAAATGCTAACCCTGAATCAGAAAGAGCTCCCGACGTAAAAATGCCCAGTCCGTCGTTTGAAGAACAAATGGACAAGCTTATAAGGGAAGCGAGTCAAAAGGTTCGGGACGACCACAATCGCGAAATGGCCATCTACGAGAAAGCCAAGATGCAACGCCTTCTTCAACAGGCTGCGAAAGATAAAAATGCTCCTTCCTGTCAACCCGTTGTACAAAAGGCACAACGCAGAGGCAGAAACAAACCAAAGAACGGGAAAGGCATTCGAGAGCGACAAAGCGGGACCAAGAAGCCACGCGATCGGGAATCGAGTAATCCAGATCCGTCTCTTATAAAGAAGATGAGTCGAGCATACTCTTTTCCTCAGAACAAAACACGGAAGATACTCGATCTCGCCATAAGACATCAAATGATTACACTCCCGGAGTCCAAGCACCCCGAGCAAGCAGGCGAAGTCTCTCATCCGGACTATTGCTCCTATCATAGGGCAATAGGACATCCTATTGAAGACCGCTTCACTTTCAAGAACCGGTAGAAGATCAATATCGACAAGGCAGATTCGCTCTATCCAGCAGCTGGAGGGTAACCCCGCCGCAGAAGCATGAACCCAAATCCACGAGGGTAGAACCAGATCAACATCGGTCTTGGAAGCGAGCTCGTACCTGCCACGTGATAACGCTATCAGAAGAAGACCCCGACGGTATGGATAATCTCCCCTGGTGCTTCGAAAACAATGATGACGAGGTGATCTCAGAGTTTCCACCGGCGCCGAAAGAGCTGGAAGATGGAATACATACCACTGTAGATAACGTCAAGAAAATTGATTTGGGGACGGCAAGTGACCCGCGGCCGACGTTCGTCAGCAAATTGTTGTCTGTAGAAAGGGTAGCTACACTAAAGGACGTGCTCATGCAGCATAAAGATTGCTTCACATGGAATTATTCTGAGATGCCAGGACTAGACCCAGAGATTGCGGTTCACAAACTGACCATATCCCCGGACATCAAGCCAATCAAACAAGCGCCGAGAAGAATGCAGCTCGAGCTTGAGATGAGCATCAACGCCGAGGTCAAGAAGCTAATCGACTCTGGTTTCATCCAAGAGGTTCAGTATCCTGATTGGATCGCCAACATTGTCCCAGTGATGAAGAAAAACGAAACAGTACACATATGTGTGGATTTTCGGGATCTCAATAAAGCCTGCCCGAAAGATGACTTCCCAGTACCGGTCACCGAGCTAATGATTGACAATACGTCCACCCACGAGGTTTTCTCCTTCATGGATGGCTCGTCAGGATACAATCAGATAAAAATGCATCCCGAAGACCAGAAGCACACCGCTTTCCGGACCCCTTTGGGTATATTCTGCTACAAGGTGATGCCCTTCGGTCTAAAGAACGCCGGTGCCACCTATCAGAGGGCTATGACGAAGATCTTCGATGACCTCTTACATGAAGTCGTCGAATGCTATATCGACGACCTTCTGGTGAAAAGCAAATCATACGAGGAACATTTAGAGCATCTGAAGATCGTGTTTCAACGCCTTCGGCAATACAACTTGAAGATGAACCCACTCAAATGCGCGTTCAGAGTTTCCTCACGCAAGTTCCTAGGGTTCATTGTCCAACACCGAGGCATCGAGGTAGATCCGTCAAAAATCAAAGCAATTATGGAGATGCCCCCATCGAGGACTCTCAAGAAATTGCGGTCTCTCCAAGGGAAGCTCGCGTATATCCGGCGATTCATAGCCAATCTCTCATGCAAGTGCCGTCCTTACAGCCACCTGATGAAGAAGGGAACCCCGTTCGTCTGGGATCACAAATGCCAAGGCGCACTGGACGAAATCAAGCAATACCTGCAGAATCCGCCAGTACTGGCCGCTCCGGTCAAGGGAAAGTCTCTCATTCTGTATACAACCGCCCTTGAAGGTTCCTTAGGCGCATTATGGGCACAAGAGAACGACCAAGGGAAGGAGAGAGCGCTCTACTATTTGAGTCGAGTTCTGCTGGGGGCAGAAAGCAATTATTCTCCCATCGAAAAACACTGCCTGGCATTAATCTTCGCGATAACGAAGCTCAGGCACTATGCATTGGCGCCTGGCGTCCGTCTCATATCGAAGATGGATCCTCTCAAATATTTGATGTCAAAGGCCATATTGACGGGGCGGCTCGCTAAATGGGCCTTACTCTTGATGGAATTCTCAATAACGTATCGGCCTCTTAAGGCAGTGAAGGAACAGGCCATTGCCGACTTACTCGCTGAGCATCCGATACCTGCCGATTCTCCCTTGAACTGCGAATTGCCAGACGAACATGCATTTGACACGATCGACGGAAGTGATACCCGATGGGAACTTTACTTCGATAGAGCGTCTTCCATGAAGAAGCGCAAGCAAAGCACCCCCATAATCAAATCAGGGGTAGGCCTCATTTTCGTAACTCAAAAAGGAGGGATGATGCGCTTTGCCTTCTCCTTAACAGAGCCGAGGACAAACAATGAAGCCGAATACGAAGCTTTGATAGCAGGTCTCAAGATCGCCATTGACATGGGGATTGAAAACCTCTTCATATACGGAGATTCCCAACTGGTCGTTAGTTAAGTAGACGGCAACTATCAAATGTGCAAACCAGAACTGGTGAAGTACGGTGAGAGGGTACAACAACTACTGACCCAAATACCTTCCTACACCTTGGAAAGCATACCACGTGCGGAAAATAGCAAGGCGGATGCATTAGCCAAGCTCGCTAAAGAACTGGCTGACGAAAATCTCGATGACGTGAGGATCGTTGTTCAAAGCCGTCGAGTCCTCGCACCAGCAGAAATATTTCCAGAGACGTCCGAGGAAAAGGGAACGACCGAGCAAATGGCTCTGCAAGTAAAAGACCAGGAAAAGGCTGAGGATTGGAGAGAAGTCTTTATAGACTACTTCAAATCCCGTCGGACGCCTGAAGATGCGTCCTCAAAACATCAGCTCATGAAGCGAGCCCGATCTTTCGCCTTCGTCAATAATACTCTGTACAAGAGGTCATTTGATTCTCTGTGGTTAAGATGCCTGGGACCTGAAGAAGCAAAAAGAGTCGTCCAAGAAACTTACGACGGACTCTGTGGTTTTCACCAAGCCGGGCCGAAGATGAAGCTAAAGATCAAACGGATGGGTTATTATTGGCCCACGATGATCCAAGACTGCCTCGAATACGCGAAGCAGTGCCACTCGTGCCAGATTCACGGGGACTTCATCCATCAGCATCCAAATCCGCTACATCCGACAGTGGCTAGCTAGCCGTTCGAAATATGGGGGACTGACATAATCGGCCCCATCGAACCAGTATCGTCCAGAGGACATTGGTTCATTTTGGTAACAACTGATTACTTCTCCAAATGGGCAGAAGCAATACCGCTGAGGGAAGTGAAGACGAAGAATATCCTCCATTTCTTCAAGACACACGTCATTTATCGGTTTGGCACTCCGCGACGGATTATCTCCGATAACGGACCAGCTTACAGAAGCCACAAGATCAGCCGCTTCGCACAACAGCATAACATAGACTGGAGATACTCCTCGGTCTATAATCCTTGAGCTAACGGTCTGGCTGAGGCTTTTAACAAGACATTGACGAAGATTATAAAGATGACGGTGTCTCAAAATAAAAAGGACTGGCACGAGAGACTGCACTAAGCTCTCTTGGCGTACCGAACGACGTTCAAAACAGCCACGAATACAACGCCGTACGCATTGGTATTCGGTACGGAGGCAGTACTCCCCCTTGAGATAGAGCTACCCTCTTTACGAGTGGCAGTTCATTATGAACTAACAGACGAAGAGAATGCTCACCTTCGGCTCGAGGAGCTCGACGCCCTTGACGAAACCCAGCTCATAGCGCAACAAAATCTAGAAGCTTATAAAGCAAAGCGGCATGTGGGGTAAAAACAGCAGGGCTACCGGCGAGTTTTGTGAAAATTCGAAAGGGCGCAACCTCGCTAGAGTAAAACAAAAAGAAAACGGTATGTCCATAAGCAAAAAGGGCACGGATGAAAACCCAAAAGGGCTCCGTGAGTAAAAACAGCAGGGCTACCGGCGAGTTTTGTGAAAACTCGAAAAGGCGCAATCTCGTTAAAAGACACTTGCAAGGTCCTCTCGAATTTGTAAGGAGAAATCACCCGCGTGAGATCCTTACGACTCACAAGGTGGCAACACACTTAGGGATCCCCACGATTCCTAAGGAGAAATTACACTTGCGAGATCCTCATGACTCGTAAGGAGAACTCTCTTATAGGACCCTCACGGCTCATAAGATTTGAAAGTCTTAAGCTACAGGGATCTGAAGCTGTTCTTAAGCAGCCTCACAACCTCCGATACTGCCCTACAAGCGGCTCAATGCTGACCCTTGTATACAATCCACGGGCACGAATAAACATTTCCCTAACGAAGTCCCATCCGTGACTAGGGATATGTCTATATGGTTAACAACCCTTATAAGTCCTCTCGATTTATAAGGAGAAAACCCTCTTGTAAGATCCTTACGACTTATAAGAGAACATACACTTAGGAGTCCTCACGATTCCTAAGGAGAAAACGCGCCTACGAGATCCTCACGACTCGCAGGGAGAAATATCTTTATGAGACCCTTACGGCTCATGAAGTCAAAAACCTTAGTCGACAGGATCCTAACCCTGTTCGCTAAGCCACCTTTGTTCAATATCGACAGAGGCAAATGATGATTCGCTCCTGGCAATATCCCAGTTGTAGCGGTGCTGATGCCAAAATCGATGTCTAAATCCAAGCTTGCAACGAAAAGCCAGCAAACCACACATGCATACGAAATAGCCGAAATGATGGGGCAACTTGCAAACAAAATCATCAAGTAAAAATATATGCATGCGAAATAGCCGAAATGATTGGGCAACTCGCAATAAAAAGCAGCGAGTAAAAATAAAACAAATAGCCGAAATGATTGGGCACCGCGAAAAATAGCCGAAATGATTGGGCAATCACGACCTTCGCGGTATAAAAGCTGAAATGATAAAGCATCGCGGAAATAAAAAAAATGATAAATTGAAAAATGAAATTTATACCCTACAGGTGATATCATATCAATCCCTGTATACAGTCCAGGGACGCAAACAAAGAGGGAATCACACCTTTCCTCCACAGGTTTTCATCAGAAGAAGAAACCAAATCTCAACGGTTCATAGATAGCCTGAGGATCATCTCAACATTCGTCTCATTACAACAGACACAATATCAAGCAAAGCGGAATAAAGGCAACTCCCAGTTCCATGACTCGGCGGTGCACAAAAAACGGAGAGTCAAACCCCGACTCCGTGAAATGTGGATGAAGTCAAAATTCCTGGCTACGTGGAACGTGGATTATGTCACTCCTGACCCCATGGAAAACGTCCAGAGCGGATTCTGGTCCTCACAGAGCACGGCAGTGACCCCGTGTGAAGCATCCAGAGCGGAGCCTGGTCCTCACCGAACACGACAGTGAACCCGTGGGAAGCATCCAGAGCAAAATTTCTAGCCACGTGGAACGTGGATTATGTCACTCTTGACCCCGTGGGAAACGTCCAGAGCGGATCCTGGTCTTCGCAGAGCACGGCAGTGAACCCGTGTGAAGCATCCAAAGCGGTGCCTGGTCCTCATCGAACACGGCAGTGAACCCATGGGAAGCATCTAGAGCAAAATTCCTGATCATGTGGAACGTGAATTATGTCACTCCTGACCCCGTGGAAAACGTCCAAAGCGGATCCTGGTCCTCGCAGAGCACAGCAGTGACCCCGTGTGAAGCATCCAGAGCGGAGCCTGGTCCTCGCCGAACACGGCAGTGAACCCGTGGGAAGCATCCAGAGAAAAATTTCTGGTCACGTGGAACGCGGATTATGTCACTCCTGACCCCGTGGAAAACGTCCAAAGCGGATCCTGGTCCTCGCAGAGCACGGCAATGACCCCGTGTGAAGCATCCAGAGTGGAGCCTGGTCCTCGCCGAACACGGCAGTGAACCCGTGGGAAGCATCCAGAGCAAAATTCCTGGCTACGTGGAACGCGGATTATGTCACTTCTAACCCCGTGGAAAACGTCCAGAGCGGATCCTGGTCCTCGCAGAGCACGGCAGTGAACCCGTGTGAAGCATCTAGAGCGGAGCCTGGTCCTCGCCGAACACGGCAGTGAACCCGTGGGAAGCATCCAGAGGAAAAATTGGACTGTGAGGTCCTTAAACTCACGGACTATGATGTCCTTAACCTCAACCGTGATGTCTTAAAACTAACATTGGACTGTGGAGTCCTTAAACCCATGGACTATGATGTCCTTAATCTCGACCGTGATGTCTTAAAACTAACATTGGACTGTGGGGTCCTTAAACCCATGGACTATGATGTCCTTAACCTCGACCGTGATGTCTTTAAACTAACATCGGACGTTGGGGTCCTTAAACCCATGGACTATGATGTCCTTAACCTCACCCATGGACTATGATGTCCTTAACCTCGACCGTAATGTCTTTAAACTAACATCGGACTTTGGGTTCTTTAAACCCATGAACTATGATGTCCTTAACCTCGACCGTGATGTCTTAAAACTAACAACGGACTGTGGAGTCCTTAAATCCACGGACTATGATGTTCTTAACCTCGACCGCGATGTCTTTAAACTACGGTATCCCGAAAAACGTCCAGAGCGGAGCCTGGTCCTCGCAGAACACGGCAGTGAACCCGTGGGAAGCATCCAGAGCAACCCCTAGCTCCGTGAAATGCGGATAAGGGCAACTTCACCTATCACTTGCGGGTCCTCACGACTCGTAAAGGAGCAAATTCTCTTGTGATATCCTTATGACTTTCAAGAGAAAACACACTTAGGAATTCTCACGATTCTTAAGGAGAAATTACACCTAGGGATCCTCTCAACCGGTAAGGAGAAAATTCTTTATGAGACCCTCACGGCTCATAAAGTTGAAAAGTCTTAGGTGATAGATCATAACCCTGTTTTCTAAGTCATCACTACCTTACAAAGAGCACAAGATTGGCAGCTATATACTATCTACAGACCACACTTGCTAAAATCACATGGCAAACAACACAGCAAGGAGAAGAAAGCGACAAGGAGAACATTTGATTCACATTTAATTAAGCGTTCAAGGCATACCCGTTCATGCATGCGCAAAAGATTTAGTATGTAAAATAAAACAAGCTGAAATAAGAAACTTTCCATTCATACTGAGAAAAAGTTCTTACAATTATGAAAGCAGTAAACAAAAACATTATCCAAACAATTACAATGGCAAAACCTCAGATCCGGGGTATAGATTGAGGAACTCAAAAGTGACTTTGTCTAGAATCTTCCAGGCATTTCGAACCATCCTAGTATTCTTTCTTTCATGATCACAAGCGTCGGAATCCCCACGGATGTCCTCCACCCTCCGATAGGCAGCAAGTATGGCCGACTGTTGAAAAGCCTGATGCAGGAGGTCGATAAGATTGTCTCGCCTTCTCTTCGAGATTAGGCTCATCAGATACACCGAATGAACCTTATCCTCGGCGGCATCCAATACCCTAAGCGGCATGCCGGTACTGAATAGAGGAAGCGCTTCCCAGATCGCTCCCACAATAAGCTTCAGGAGAGAGGAGCATCGAGGAAGCAGTCGACCATTGTACGCGTCAAAGCGGCTCATAATTTTGGCACACTCAGCGTTTGTGAATTCTCGATTATGAGAGCGGCCGAGTGAGTGGATGTCTCCGTAGGAGATAATCTCGTCGAGATCATACATGTGAGCGTCCATTACTCCTAAAAAAGAAAATCAACAAAATTAGCGGACAGACTGATTAAGTGAATTCTTATTAAAACAGGCACAGGGAGTTAGACTCCTCGAGAGCAATGCTCTACAGACAGGAGTGACACCTCTCAAAATCAATTATGAGAGGAATTTGAAGAAATTCCCCGAGAACATTGAGAGCCTTGCTCTTAGAAGATGATATAATTCATTAAAGATAAAATTCCATTTTTTAATATTCAAGATCCATGAAAAACTCTTAAGAGTTTTTCTATATGATTTGAAAGGAGCAAAACTCCATTAATGAATTAAGAAATCATGAGTAAAATCCTTTTGGAGAGCGAAGCTCTATTAATGGAACCCTAAAAGGGTTCTCTTTAGATCAAAGATCCATGGAACAAAACTTTGCTAGTGAAACCCTAAATGGGTTTTCTGTAGATCAAAGATCTATTAAGAGTAAGGCTCTGTTAATGGGTAAAACCCTAATTCATTAAAATTTATTAAAATTTTTACCTAAGCTTAAAATATATATATATATATATATTTACTCTTGTGAAGTTCTTAAACAAAAGGGCTGCGCTCTGAATAAAAATTCTCAGGAAAGAAGACGATAATCATCTGAGGACCAAAGGTCTTATTTATAGGCGCTAAGACGCCTCTTCAACTTCTGAGTTGATCCAAAGGCTCAGATGTTGCCACCGCTGCGCTCACGTGTGGACCACGTAAGCGCAACGGTGGGGGGTCATTTGTTTCCCCCAATCAGAGCAAAGCTCTGTTTTGAATTTCAAAATTCAAAAATTGAAGCAACGCTTCAGATCCTGTGTGCTGCGCGCTGCGTGCCACGTGTCAAGCGCAGACACGCTAGCGCCAAGTGCGCTGCGCCCTTGGCAGCGCACCCCCAATCAGAGCAAAGCTCTGCTTCAAAATTCAAAATTTAAATTGAAGTAGCGCTTCAGATTCTGCGCGCTGCGCGCCACGTGTCAAACACAGGTGCGCTGGCGCAGTTGCGCTGCGCTCTGCGCTGCGTGCCACGTGTCAAACCCGGATGCGCTAGCGCAGTTGCGCTGCGCGCCACGTGTCGAATGTAGGTGCGCTAGCTCAAGGTGCGCCAACGCTGGAATTAAAAATTCCCCCACCGTCAGATCAAAAGATCTACTAATAATAAATTTTTAATTATTCAGAACTAAAATTCTGTTATGGAAAAATCTTTCCAATCTTATTAAAACAAGAAGATTATCTTCTGTAAAACAGAAGTCTTAGGATCAAAAATCCAACGGTGGGAAATATTCCCAAATCAATCAGAGAAAGATCTCTTAAAACTGATTTAACAAATCAATTGGCCCTATATAAAGGCCCCTAGATTTCAAGTCTTAGGGACAGAAAAGAGAGAAAAACCCTCTGCAAAAGAAGAGAAAACTCTTTAAAAAAAAAAAGAAGACTTTTCTTCATCTTCAAGTTAAAAAGAACTATGTTCTTGAATAATAGAGATGAAACCATCTCGTAAAAAGAAGAACCATCTTCTAAAAAAATCAGAGATCTAAGAAAAAGACCAAGTCTTTAATGAAAAAGACCAAGTCTTTTTATAAAAAAGAAAAGATCAAAAAGATCAAATCATAGAAAGACTAAAAGAAGCATTTCACTTCATTCACAGATCTTTTGATCTATAAAGGCAGAGCCTTTTATAAAAACAAGAACTTTTATTCTTGGATCTTGAGGAAAAAGCCTCCTTTGAAGAACATAAATTTGTTCTTTGATTTTAAAATTGATCAGATGCACCCTGTGCTATTGAAAAGTGTCTTGCACTCATGAATTGCGCCCTTGTGCTCATTGGACCGGCGCTCAGCGCCAAAACCTGCCATGTGTCAACCAGAGACACAATCTGCGCTTTGCGCTTCTAAAACAGAGCACTGCGCTCATAGGCTGACACTCAGCGCCAAGCGCGCCACGTGTCACTCACTGGTGCGCCAACAGACTAGCGCAATGCGCTCATAAATTAAAAGCGCAATGCGCTAACAAACTAGCGCTTAGCGCTAAGCGCGACACGTGTCCTCTTCGTGTGCACTACCCGACAGAAGCGCGGTGCGCTCTTTGACTGGCGCAACGCGCCTGGCGCGCCACGTGGCGCACTGTCAGAACAAACTTTGTTTCTGATAAATTCTATGCATTCAATACAAGACAAAAATGTCAGAGCCCAATGCCTAGCATTATTAAAAGGGCTGAGCCCAAATAAAGGCTTAATAGCCAGAACAAAAATAAAATGTTAAAACATTTTAATTGGACTTAGCCCAATTTTGGCCATAAGTCCTCAACTTGTTTTGAATTGAGCACATCTGCTCTTTCAACCAACTCACTTTGGTTCAAGGGTATATCTCTTCACTCCTTTGATATTCGTCGTTGTAATTTCTCAACGTCTTCAAAGAGGTGACGGGTCCCGACAACCATACATTTCACAGACTATGACGTCTTTAAAATCGGACTGTGAGGTCCTTAAACCTAGACCGTGATGTCTTAAAACTAACACTGGACTGTGGGGTCCTTAAACTCATGAACTATGATGTCCTTAACCTCGATCGTGATGTCTTAAAACTAACACTGGACTGTGGGGTCCTTAAACTCACGGACTATGATGTCCTTAATCTCGACCGTGATGTCTTAAAACTAACATTGGACTGTAGGGTCCTTAAACCCACGGACTATGATGTCCTTAACCTCAACCGTGATGTCTTTAAACAAACATTGGACCGAGATGTCCTTAAACTACCAATGGACCGTAATGTTCTTAAACTAATTATCGACCGCAATATCACTAAACTAAACAATAGAGCACAATTGCTCTCTTGTCGGATCTAAACGGTCCCGTTAAGTTGATCTTAGTCTAAAATTAGACTAACGTATCCTTGACAAATGTTTAAGTTGATCTTAGTTTCAAATGAGGTTAACGTATCCTTAAACCCAACCCCCAAACCCAAATCTAAGAAAGATATGGATTTGGACTAGTCCACGCCCTACGGGCGACAACATAAATTAGTCTCCGTATACAATCCACGGGCAACCAAAAACAAAACAAACACCTATGACATGAAGTGACCATCTGGAGAAGGAGAAAGTTGTTACCGCGATGCGGTAGCATAATTAACTGCAGGGGCTTGCGCCTGCAGGGAAGAGCGTTCCCACAATCAAAAACCCCTCAAACGAGGGGGAATCTGACGAAGTCTGCTACATCGGCCCCATCCGTTTAAACCTTCGATACATGGTGTCATAAATCAACTTGGCATTTTCGGAGTAGTGGATGGATAGCACCAATTAGCATCTGCCCCGAAATTCAGGCAAGACGTCCGCCGCGTCCCCGCCGCGTCTTTCGAAGGGGAACACTAAGGATCAAAACCCTCCCAAGAGGTCACCGAGCAGCTTCCCTGCTCGGTCTATCCTTGGCGGGTAACACCCTAACCATCTGTACTAAGGATCAGAAGCCCTCAACCTCAGTAAACGCCGACCAATTTTAAGAGAGGTGGTCGCCGGTCCAACTCGAGGGAATGGGCAAGTCTATACCTTTCTACTCGGAGGCGTTTACCGACATACCTTCAACTAGCGATCGCCACCTCGACTTCGGGGCCATAAGAACGCCGACCTCATACCAGCCTTTGTATACTTGACAAATAATTGGATTTAACTCTACACGCGATCGCCAACTAAAGGACCGGTTGCCGACCTAGCGCTCATTAGGCAAGCAAAATGAAGACATTACCACGAAATGAAAACATTGCCACACAAATTTCTGCAAAAAGGCTGTATTCACAACTCGGGAGTTTTTACAACGGTGTTGTGGGCTCCTCAGCCTTACAAAATCGCCTGGAAGCTTACAAAATTCCAAGACGACAACAAAAAAATAAAGTGAGAAGAAGGCAATGAGATTCAGGCCTCGGGGCCGGGGAGGACCTCAACGAGCTCCGCGGCGGCATCGGAAGCCGGGGTGGCGTCTTGAGGGTCGGCGCCCACGGCAGGAGCTTCGGCACTAGGAGCCAGGGTGATCGCCTTATCCCCAACGCCCCCACCGAGGGCCTTCCCCCCGGCTGCACTTCTGGCGGCATTCCCCTGCGTCACATCCTTGGAGGGTACTCGAACCGGAGCGCACCGTCGGGAAACTCCGGCATCAACGTCTTGACGGCGTCGAGGGCCTGATGCCAGACTAAGGCCGAGGCGTCAGCAAGGTCGGTGTAGAATTAATCCGACGTCTTGTAGCTTTCCACCGCCTTCACAGCCCAGTGGTCGGCGCGCTTCATTCCTTCCTTCATCGCCTCGTTTTCCCTTTTTAGGTTGTCCCGTGTCTTCTTCAGAGTGGCGGCGAGCACCCTGGCATCCTCCAATTTGGTCTCAACGACCTTGTTGGACTCCATCAAAGCTCGGATGGACTCCCGGCAGTTGGCGTTCACCCCCACCTCGGCAACCGCCCGGTCTTCGAGGGCAGCGATCCTCTCACTCGCCTGACACAGCTCCCGGCTCAAACTCTCCTCCCGCAAGGAAGACTCGCCCACTATCTGCAGCGCCGGGGCGATTTCCCCATGTTCCATGTTTGCGACGAGGGCGCAGTGCTGAAGGACCTGAGGAAAACGAAAGGACGGGTTAAAAAATATCCGATCCTGCAAAGAAAAAGGCTTAATGAAAATCCGAACGGGATGCGGACACTAACATGCACGGCCTCCTGAGCTATGGCCGTGATTTGGGCCTTGAGGGTCCCTCAAAGGATTCTGCCCCCAGCCGATCGCTCCATCTCCGAGAGCAAGCTATCAGCGACAGAAAGCCTCGAAGGCACCTCATAGCAAAGATCCCCCTCCTGCATGAAGATCGGGGAACACGGGGCCTGGACACCGTCCTCTTGCGCCGCTTGAGGGGGGCCACGGGAGGGTCGGCCTAATCCGCCACCTCCACAACCCGGGGTTCCTACTCCCGAGCGTGTTTGCGGCTCTCCCTATGGCTGGTCTCCGGAGCCCGAGGCGTAGTGGAACGCCTAGCTGAAGTGGTCGTCGATAGGGCCGGGCTCAGAGCGGGGCGTGACGAGCCGGTGCCTCCGGCCTTCTTCTCAGCCATCGCAGCCAGAAATTTGGAGCGGTCCATCGGTTCTGCAAAGGAGAAAAATACACAAAGGGAGTTAGCGATGCCAGAAAGATTAGAAGAAGAGTATGCGAGTTTAAACAGGTCGCCTAGGCTCCTAACTTACCCTCAAACTGAGCGGGGCTGAGCCTGGCACAACTGAGGGCTTGCTCGGAAAGCAATACATCGGCCCGTTGGATAGGCTTCCAAGCCGACACTGCCCTCGTTTCGAGATTGGACGACCACCTCACCCGCGGGCAGTAGGCCTTGTGCCACTGAACAGGCACAGGCCAATCCTCACCCTCGGGCGGCCCGACAAATAAGAATTTCTCCTTCCATTCATGGATGGAGGAAGGAACTGCTACGACCCCCGACCCGGCCGCCCCTCCCCTGTGTTTTCTAAAGGAAACGTATACCCAGCTCGGCTCGTCCTTACGGGTGCCGGGGTGATATTTATAATAGAGGGAGGAAAGGAGAATGGTCAGGCTGAAAGGGATTTCTTGTAGTCTCAATCGGACCAGGAAGCCGAGGAAAATCCTCCACGAGTTTGGCACTAGCTGGCCCGGAGCTAGTTGAAAACAACGTAGCGCCGCACTCACCTTGGGGGAGAAGAGCAGACGCATTCCAGCACAAAAGGCATCCAGGTACAAGGCAATCTCCTTGCCCCGCACCCGATCTGCCCTTTCTCTTTCCCCGGCCAAGCGAAGCGAGTAGCCGGGGGGAATGTGGAAATGAGCCCGGATTGTAGTGAGCTCGTCCACATTCCACAGAAGATAAGGCGTGTCACGAGCACTCTTAATGCGCTCTTAGGGAACCGTCCCCGTCGCGCGGCCCTGGGAAGCATGTCTAACCCTAACTCCCCGGGGGGAATTCGACTCGGACGAGGCAGAGGAAGAAGCGGCAGAAGACTCCCTAGACTTTACCCGAACTATCTCAACAGACTCCCCAGAGGAAGACATCTAACCTGAGCAAAGGAAAGAGACCTCCGAGGAAAGAACGCAAGAAATCCGACCTGAAGGGAAGAGCGCCAAGCTAACACACGCAGCAACGAGGAAATTATAGCGAGGTGTGGACCCTGAAGGGATCCCACCTCTATTTATAGCATTTGGCAAGCGCATCTAACGGCGCCGATCGTTTCCCGCCAAAACAACGCTTCGCGTTCGATGGCCATCAGCGTTCCACGTGTCTCACGGGCGTTGGACACGTCACCTCAAGCGCAAAGGACACCGGCGGCTCGTCACGTCAGCTAACTAGCGTCGGGCACGTGGCCTGGCGTGTCACGCCCCGCTTCCCAAAATACGGAAACGAAGGATAACTAGGCCAGCCATGCTCCTACGGTCAAGGAATCATCCCGCCGTAGTCACACTTCGGCTTCTAGCATTACATGGTAATCAGTAAATAAAGCACAGTATTAAGGAATCACATCACTAATTTATTACATTAATAATCCATTGTTCACAAATTACAGATAACAAGAACAATTACTAACCAAGTTCAAACTCACGATCACTTTTATGGAAAGCAGTAAATGAAGAAAGTACACCAGACTATATCTCCGTGAACTCGAAGGGTAGATCCGTCTCCTGTGCTGGTCCTTCCGCAGAATCTGAGCATGTATACTCAGGTCGTCAGAGCGACACAATAACAATATTATTATAATAAGATGAAACAGGTAAATGAGGTAATACTGGTGTAACGGCAAGAGCGGTAATACTAGCATCGAACACATAGGTCACAATATATATCGGTAATCGGTAAGTTTATAAACTATATGATTTAGGTTTGTACCACAACTATATTAGCATGAAGTAAGTAAACACTTGCCTGGAAACGTCTCGAGGTCGTACAGCAGCAGCGGCGTCACGAACGCGTGATGTACGCCGTGAAACGAATTTGCGCGAGCTTGGCTCGAGATGCGGATTTTTGCGTCGGAGTTGTCCGGAGTCGTTGCACGGTCACTGGGGGTTGAGGGGTGCTTGGTGGTCCTCTGCGAGTGCACTGAGTTCGACGACGGTCGACGGCGTCGCTCCGGCGATGGCTGCAGTGCGTGTCGGGGTGTATGTGTGGTTTCTTGGGTTTTGGTATTTTGAAAGGAGAGAGAAGTGGGGCTCGGGTTCTGGATGTTTGGAGGAGGAGATGCTGGGTGTGTAGAGGTCGACGGATGCTTCAGGTCAGCGGGGCTCGCCGGCGTCGAGGGGCAGGGTGACCGTGGTGGGGTGTGAGTGGGTTAGGGAGTGCAGGGGATGCTTGGCAGGGGGTGCTCGGGTCAATGGAGAATGCAGGGGCTCCTGGGGTGAGTTACTTGAAAGAAGAGAGTGAAGGAGGAGGAATGAGGGGTCGCTGAGGGGGTTACCATCGTCGGAGGGGTCGACTGAAGTTGGGGTCGATGTGGGTTTCGAGAGGGAGAGAGGTGAAGGATTTGGACAAATGAGGGGAAAAGCGAGTGTGAAGGAGCTAATGGAGACGAGGGGGTGCGCGTCGCGGTTGTAACGGCAGGAGCGGGGGCGTGAGCGTGGGCGTAAGGCGCGGCGGAGACAGGGGATCGCGCGCGGGAATGGGGGAGAGCCGTTAGGGGAGAAAGTGAATAGGAGAAGCGGGTCGGGTCTGGTGAGGAGGCGGGTCATGGACCGAAGGGAGTGGGCTTGGGATATTTAAAAAATAATTCCTTTACAAAAATTTTGTGGGCTGAAAGAGTGAGAGTGGGCCGGGGGATTTTAGTAAAGAATTTATTTTAAGAAATTTTGTGAGTGGGCTGAAGAAAAGAAACGGGCTGGGGAATATAGAGTAAAGATTTAAATTAGATTTCATGGGCTGCTGTTGGAATTTATTTTGGTAGTTTAAAATTTTGATTTTTGAATTGTTGGGCTTAGGGTTTAAATATAGTTTGGGTTAAGATTTTATTAGCAACATTTTGGTTTTAGTTTACTTTGGCTTTGATTTAAATCTTGGGTTTAGGCTTTTAGGGTTTGGACTATGATTTCAAAAGAGTTGGAAAAATAAGGTTTAAATATTAAGCTTAAACAACCAATTAAAATGCGAGGGGAAAAAGAAAGGTAATCACTGGGATTCAGAAAATATGAAACTTTTATTAAAAATGGAAACGGGGATTTACATCATACCCCCCTAACAAAAATTTCGTCCTCGAAATTTAATAAGGATACAAGGAGACAATGTACTAAACAAAAAGATGTGGATAACGATCACGGATATCTTCCTCCCTCTCCCAGGTGGATTCTCCTGGGAAACGACCGCCCCAAGACACTCGGACTAAAGGAATGATCTTATTCTTCAGCACTTTCTCTCTGCGGTCGAGGATGGTAGTAGGCTGCTCCTCGTACGATAAATCGGTACCCAAAACTAGCTCCGAATGGTCCAGGACATGGCTCTCATCCCGAACATATAGCCGCAACTGTGACACGTGGAAGGTATTGTGCACACCAGCTAGCGATGGAGGCAAGGCCAGTCGATAGGCCACCTCTCCTACTCGCTCTAGCACCTCAAATAGTCCGATAAAACGGGGACTGAGTTTTCCCCGACCTCCAAACCTGATAACTCCACGAGTAGGGGAAATATTCAAGAATACGTGATCTCCGACTTCGAATTCTAGTGCCCTCCTGCTGGTATCTGCCCAACTCTTCTGTCGATCCTGAGCCGCCTTGATACGCTGTCTGATCATTTGGACCTTGTCGACTGTCTGAACAATGAGTTCGGGGCCCAGTAATCTTCGTTCTCCCACATCATCCCAACATACTGGGGATCGACACTTCCGCCCGTATAGTGCTTCAAAAGGAGCCATCTGGATACTAGCCTGATAACTATTGTTATAGGAGAACTCGACTAGATGCAGATGGTTCTCCCAGGAACCCTAAAAGTCCAACATACAGGCTCTCAACATATCCTCGAGCGTCTGAATCGTACGCTCGGACTGTCCATCCGTCTGCGGGTGATAGGCTGTGCTGAATTTAAGGCGGGTACCCAAGCTCTCCTGTAAGCTCTTCCAAAAGTGCGACAAGAATCTGGTGTCCCGGTCTGACACAATGCTGACTGGAACACCGTGAAGTCGTACAATCTCTTGCATATATCTTTCTGCCAGTGATTCTGTCGACTGTCCCACTCGGAAGGGTAGAAAGTGTGCAGCTTTCGTAAGGCGACCGACGATAACCCAAATGGCGTTATTGCCCCTAGGGCTTCGTGGTAAGGCCGTCACGAAATCCATAGTAATGTGCACCCACTTCCATTCTGGTATCGGCAGTAGTTGTAACAATCCTGCTGTCCTCTGATGTTCCGCCTTCACCTGCTGACATACCAAGCACCTAGATACAAACCTCGCAATTTCCCGCTTCATTCCGTTCCACCAAAAGTGCTGCTTTAGGTCCTAATACATTTTTGTGCCTCCCGGATGCACAGAATAAGCTGAACTGTGTGCTTCAGCCAAAACTTCTTCTCGAACATCTCCCTTAGGTACGCAGAGTCTGCTACCGAATCTCAGTGAGCCATCTTCATGTATAATCAAATCAGTTCTCAGTCCGGCTTCCACTTGCTCTCTGAACTTTTGCAATCGGGGATCATCCGCTTGTGCAATCTTGATGCGATCCACCAGAGAAGATTGCACCTGCAGTTGCCAAAGCTGACTGAGTGCGTTCGGCGTAACGACTTCAAGTTCAAGCCTCTGAAAGTCCTCAATAATGCTCTTCTGTTCGGTCAACATCATGACCGCTGGCTTGCGACTGAGCGCATCTGGTACCACGTTCACCTTCCCCGGGTGATACTGAAGGTCCAAGTCATAATCGGCCATCAACTCTAGCCATCGGTGCTGCTTCATGTTCAGTTCTTTCTGAGTGAAAACATACTTCAAACTTTTGTGATCTGTGTACACCTCCACTTTCTCACCCAAAAGATAGTGCCTCCAAATCTTCAACGCAAAGACTACCGCAGCTAACTCTAAGTCATGCGTAGGGTAGTTCTTCTCGTGGTTTCTCAGTTGTCGAGAGGCGTAAGCAACCACTCGGCCGTGCTGCATTAGAACACAGCCTAAACCTTTCCCTGAGGCATCACTGTGTATCACCAAACCACCGGAATTATCTGGTACTGTAAGAATAGGCGCTGTGGTTAACTTCTGCTTTAGTGTGTCGAATGCCTGAGTGCACTCCTCTGTCCACGTAAACGGTACGTCCTTCCGTGTCAGCCTCGTCAATGGTTAAGTGATTCTTAAGAAATCTTGGACGAAACTCCGATAATAACCTGCCAACCCCAGAAAACTCCTGATCTCGGCCACTGACTTCGGCGTTGGCCAATCTCTGACAGATTCTATCTTTGCCGGATCCACCGAGATGTCTTCGCCCGAAACGATATATCCCAAAAACTGAACCTTGTCGAGCCAGAATTCACACTTGGTTAGCTTTGCATACAGCTTCTCTTCCCGAAGAATTTGTAGTACCGTACGCAAATGTTCAGCGTGCTCTTCCCGGGTCTTCGAGTAGACAAGTATGTCGTCGATAAACACAACGACAAACGTGTCCAAGTACTTTGCGAACACCCTGTTCATCAAGTCCATGAATATTGCTGGGGCATTGGTAACACCGAACGGCATCATAAGGAACTCGTAATGTCCGTATCGGGTCCTGAAAGCCGTCTTGCATACATCCTCGGCTGCTACTCTGATTTGATGATATCCAGAACGGAGGTCCAACTTCGATAATACCTTGGCTCCACTTAGCTGATCGAACAGGTCGTCAATGCGCGGGATTGGGTACTTGTTCTTTATGGTGACCTTGTTCAGCTCCCGGTAATCTATACACATTCGCAGCGATCCATCCTTCTTCTTTACTAACAGAACTGGTGCACCCCACGGTGAAGCGCTTGGCCGAATAAATCCCTTCTCCAATAGTTCTTCAACCTGCTTCTTCAATTCCGCCAACTCAACTGGTGCCATTCTGTATGGGGCTCTGGATACTGGGACTGTACCTGGAGTCAAAACGATTGAGAACTCCAAAATTCGAGGAGGTGGTAGACCTGGTAGATCTTCAGGAAATACGTCCAGAAAGTCCCGAACAACTGCTGGGACTGGGCTCTTATCAATCTCCATAGCAGTCAGCTCCTTAGGCTTTGCTCTGTATTTAGCTGGCTCCAAAGATTCGCTTCCGCCCTCGAAAATAAATTCCGGGTGATTGGGAATGCGGAAGATCACATTCCTTGCACGACAATCGATAACTGCATGGAAAGTGCTCATCCAATCCATCCCGAGAATTGCGTCGTAACTGTCTGTCCCAATCAGAAAGAAATTCGCATAGAATTCCCTGCCACACACTACCACTGGGCATAATCTACATTCTCGACTAGATATTATAATACCATTACCCGTATGAATTTCCCATCCCTTGGTTAATGATTCATGTGGTATTGAGTGTGTAACAGTGAAATGCTCAGACAAGAAACAATACGATGCTCCCGAATCAAATAGTACTCTAGCTGGCAAGGAATGTACGAGTAGAGTACCTGTAACCACGTCTCCTGACACCTCTGCCTGCTCGGCGGTCAAGGTGAAATCCCATCCCTGACCGCGACCTGTAAAGGGTTGCCTCTGCTCCTGCGGCCTCTGCTGTGACGGTCCAGAACCTCCCTGTATTTCTGCTCGCTCAGGGCAATTGCTAATCTTGTGCTGACTGGATCCGCAAATCAAGCATTGTCCCTTGGCACGGCGACAGTCCTTCTGGGTATGCCCACCTCTGCCACAATAGCCGCAAACTACGCCCTGTCTCTGGGGGCGATGCTGTGGTACGAACGGGCGCTTCATTTGTGTCGTTCCTGCTCTGTGAACCGGTATATCTCCTCGAGAAGGCGCATGGGTACGTGATGGAATGACTGGGGGTCTTCTGAACATGTTAATCAATTGCTCCTGAACTCTCGCCGCGTTGAGTACCTGTGCGAAAGTCTGCAAATCCAACGATGCAATCAACTGCTGCAACTCGAAATCTAACCCCTGAAGAAAGCGTCTGGCCCTGGTGGCCTCTGATTTGACCATGTATGGGGCAAAGCGGCTCAGACGGTTGAACTCTGCCGCATAAACGTCCACTGGGCGTCCATTTTGCTTCAAAAGAATAAACCTTTCTTCCATTTCTGCCTTGGCTGTGGAAGGAAAATAATGATCTAGGAAGCACTCCTTAAACTTGCTCCATTCAATCGGCCCGTCAAGTCTGCTTTCTTCCACCGACCACCATGTACGGGCTTCGTCTTCCAATTGTATCTTTATCACGTCTACCCTATCTTCCTCTGGAACCCTGGCGGCTGTCAATAAATTCTCCATGTTCACCAGCCATTGCTCAGCCTCAAGGGGTTCAGCTAGCCCTGTGAATGCGGCTGGGTGTAACCGTCGGAAGTTTGATACGGTACCAGCCCTAGCCTGATAAGCTGGTGGAGTAGCGCCCTCGGGGGCGGTAATGAGTGCGGAGGGTCCTCCTGCGGCGGTAATTGCCCTGAGTCCCTCAGTGAGTAAATCTGTCTTCCTCTCCTAAGCTTCCGCGAGAGTGGTCAGTGCACTAAGTATTCTTTCCGTGCGGTCCTGAGAGCTGCAGTCTGAGGAGGGGTCGTTCGGGGACGTCATATCACTGGAAGATTCAAAAGGATAAGATCAGATTCAAGGATGAAAATCAGGAGTAGTGAAACAAGAATAACGTAATACAGTATAGTTAATGTTATCCCTTGATACTAAACACAGGCTCTGATACCAACTAAACCATGTCACGCCCCGCTTCCCAAAATACGGAAACGAGAGACGACTAGGCCAGCCATGCTCCTACGGTCAAGGAATCATCCCGCCGTAGTCACACTTCGGCTTCTAGCATTACATGGTAATCAGTAAATAAAGCACAGTATTAAGGAATCACATCACTAATTTATTACATTAATAATCCATTGTTCACAAATTACAGATAACAAGAACAATTACTAACCAAGTTTAAACTCACGATCACTTTTATGGAAAGCAGTAAATGAAGAAAGTACACCAGACTATATCTCCGTGAACTCGAAGGGTAGATCCGTCTCCTGTGCTGGTCCTTCCGCGGAATCTGAGCATGCATACTCAGGTCGTCAGAGCGACACAATAACAATATTATTATAATAAGATGAAACAGGTAAATGAGGTAATACTGGTGTAAGAACAATGCAAGTAATCACTATGTCACTATATGATGCAGAATATGTTCTGTATCCCTATCGGTCTCTGGGTCATGTTTGAAATCGCATAATGGAAGGAGGATCATGTTTAACAGGAGTCTCGTACATACCCGAGACAACGGCCCACATGCTCGGGACATAACCCTGTCAGCCGGATCGCTAGATCCTACCTAATATATATATCACTGCTCGAATGATCATCCTCTAAAACACGGTCCCGCTAAATACGATTCTCTTTCCACTTCGATTTCCCTTTTATTCCCAGGTTTACACTATTTATGATCTTGATTTAGTCGTGTACAAGTATACCAATGGCACGATTTTATCACTGTTCACTGTATCAATCACTGTCACGAATATTCACTTTCCATTGGTGTACTCGTCACTCCTAAACCAACATCAATCACGCACGATAATGCAATGTCCACTGACTATAACACGCACTAACACTAAGTATAAGGCAAATGGGCTATGATATATGTATGTATGCTATCAATAAGCTAAGTATGATATGAATCAACAAGCATGTCATTAACTTACATAAATTGCATAAATTCATCCGTTTAGAATTCAACAAAATGAGGCAAGTAAGATAAATAGAACATTCAGTCAGCAATTCATCAAAATTTGTTTCAGTTCAATCGGGATTCCGGTTTTCAAGATACAGCTGTTTCATTTTAAGTGCTCGCGGCTGGAAATTCAGTTTCAGAACTGAACGTCCGTTTCGCGACACGAATTGCACCCAGTTGGGTTCAGATTTTAGCGATGTTATAGTTGAATAAAATCTAGGGTTTTCAATAGAGTATTCAACGCAACATACGTATCCTCAATCGCGTCTGTACGTTGAAAGTTATACACAGTTTAATGTCAGTATATCACTTCTGAATCTGTTCTGGACAATTATACGTTCTGCCCTTTTATTTACAGTTTAAAATAGCAAACGGCAATGAAGCGGAATGGAACTACTTGTTTTGTTTAGCTAACAGAATTATATTTAATCTACTGCAGAGTTCCGTAACATACGACTTCAGGAAACACAGTGACACACATTTTAGTACAGTACACGATAAACAAAGTCGCTCTGGACTGCAGTCCAGAGTCGCACTCCGATCCAATTATCGTCGCAGTTACATAACAGAAATCATTAGAATTTTACATAAGGTTAAAGTTCGTCGAGTCGGCTTTGATTTACGCCCTCGAACGTATCATTCTAATATGTATATAATTTACGGTGATTTTATTCATTTTCAGATACGAGAAAATTTCTAGTTTAACGGCATATTTGGGGGTATCAATTTTTGTCACTAACAATCGTATTTTCCAGCGAGATTCATACACGATATTTATCACCATATGGGCCAACAGAAAATGTCGGTTTCCGTCAAAATAAACAATTATTTTCATTGAAGACTAGCATCGAACACATAGGTCACAATATATATCGGTAATCGGTAAGTTTATAAACTATATGATTTAGGTTTGTACCACAACTATATTAGCATGAAGCAAGTAAACACTTACCTGGAAACGTCTCGAGATCGTACGGCAGCAGCGGCGTCACAAACGCGTGATGTACGCCGTGAAACGGATTTGCGCGAGCTTGGCTCGAGATGCGGATTTTTGCGTCGGAGTTGTCCGGAGTCGTTGCACGGTCACTGGGGGTTGAAGGGTGCTTGGTGGTCCTCTGCGAGTGCACTGAGTTCGACAACGGTCGACGGCGTCGCTCCGGCGATAGCTGCAGTGCGTGTCGGGGTGTGTGTGTGGTTTCTTGGGTTTTGGTATTTTGAAAGGAGAGAGAAGTAGGGCTCGGGTTCTGGATGTTTGGAGGAGGAGATGCTGGGTGTGTAGAGGTCGACGGATGCTTCAGGTCAGCGGGGCTCGCCGGCGTCGAGGGGCAGGGTGACCGTGGTGGGGTGTGAATGGGTTAGGGAGTGCACGGGATGCTTGGCAGGGGGTGCTCGGGTCAATGGAGAATGCAGGGGCTCCTGGGGTGAGTTACTTGAAAGAAGAGAGTGAAGGAGGAGGAATGAGGGGTCGCTGAGGGGGTTGCCGTCGTCGGAGGGGTCGACTGAAATTGGGGTCAATGTGGGTTTCGAGAGGGAGAGAGGTGAGGGATTTGGACAAATGAGGGGAAAAGCGAGTGTGAAGGAGCTAATGGAGACGAGGGGGTGCGCGTCGCGGTTGTAATGGCAGGAGCAGGGGCGTGAGCGTAGGCGTGAGGCGCGGCGAAGACAGGGGATCGCGTGCGGGAATGGGGGAGAAAGTGAATAGGAGAAGCGGGTCGGGTCTGGTGAGGAGGCGGGTCATGAGCCGAAGGGAGTGGGCTTGGGATATTTAAAAAATAATTCCTTTACAAAAATTTTGTGGGCTGAAGGAGTGAGAGTGGGCCGGGGGATTTTAGTAAAGAATTTATTTTAAGAAATTTTGTGAGTGGGCTGAAGAAAAGAAACGGGCTGGGGAATATAGATTAAAGATTTAAATTAGATTTCATGGGCTAGTGTTGGAATTTATTTTGGTAGTTTAAAATTTTGATTTTTGAGTTGTTGGGGTTAGAGTTTAAATATAGTTTGGGTTAAGATTTTATTAGCAGCATTTTTGTTTTAGTTTACTTTGGCTTTGATTTAAATCTTGGGTTTAGGCTTTTAGGGTTTGGACTATAATTTCAAAAGAGTTGGAAAAATAAGGTTTAAATATTAAGCTTAAACAACCAATTAAAATGCGAGGGGAAAAAGAAAGGTAATCACTGGGATTCAGAAAATATAAAACTTTTATTAAAAATGGAAACGTGGATTTACATGGCGCCTCAACGAACGTACGATCGAATCGGCGCTTCCCCTTTAATGCACGATCTCTTCTCTGATCCGCTGACGTCATCAAAAAATACGACCAACTGCCCAGGAATCCACGCCGACGATGTCTTCAACTAAGAACTTAGTCCGGATGACCGATCGGACCACTCTCGACCCGACCCATTAATAGGTCGAGACGAGAGTGGGGGGCTAATGATAATGCTCAGTATTGAAAACTCCCCAGATCATGACACGTGGCAGATGACATGTCCCAAGGCTTACGGGAAAGGAGCAAGAACGGTACATTGAAGGCATATCCCGGGCTTTCGACCCGAGAATGTTCTCGACCTTCAATGACCTCCCAGAACACTCCTGTGCTCGTCCTACAAATAACCATTGGCTCACCTCTTAGCCCTCCTGCACGCTGAGCTTCCTCAGCCCTCCCAGCTCGCCTCCGAGCTATCACAGAATCAAGCTTGCTCGGTCTGCTGCTCGCCTTCGAGCCTCCCGCTGAGCTCAGCTTTCTCGATCTCACCGACCGACCCAGAGTACAGATCATAGGCGTCCCCGCCATGGCTCCGCGAATCTTGCCATACGCGAGATATCCGCCGCCCCACGATCCCGCGTCCGACGCCATCGCGTTCCCCCGTTAACGGGCGTATCTCGCCACTAATGGAGGATCCCGCCATTCGCGCAGACGCGACTCCTAGGACGTAATGGCTGGCGTAAATCTCGCACCCGCCAGCCCACGACTGCCGCTATATAAACCCCCTCTCAGACGACTCAGGTAAGACGATTCTGATCCAATAGGCCGCTACTCTGCCCAAATACCTTGACTAACTTGATCGTCGGAGGGTCCACGGTGGTACAACCATCCCGAAACTTCCTTGCAGGTAGCTCGGCTTCATTCCAAATCAACCCCACTGAGATCCATACGATTCAGGGGGCAACCCTCAAATCCAATCTTAGTCATTCATCAACGCTCGTGACAGATCAACGGAAGACATCTGAAGGAGATCCTGACCTCCATCACCAACCAAACAACAAATTACCAAATCCAGAAATTTTAAACCGCACTGTTTTGGAATCCAAATTTTATAGTCCTACAACCAAACATCCATTAACAAAGAAAGAAGGAGACCTTGACCCACGTACGTACCCGACTAGTTCCTCTCTCCACTCCCTTTTCTTTCTTTCTTTCTTTCTTTTGCTGCTGACGCGGCCCACGCTCGAGGTGACGTCATCTTGATGGCGTCATCCCAGCAGCAGCATGGGGACCTTCGCTGTAACTGCCCCGTCACGGACTCCGCTGCGGTTCGTCGCTTTCCTCCTCGCCGAATATTCTTCCTCTTGGGTATTTTATGCATTTAACTCCTGTACAATTTGGTAATTACGTAAAAGTCCTCCAACGAATAATTGAGCTGATTTCATTTTTTTAAAAAAAATCATTCTATCGATTTAGCTGGAATATGAAACTTTATCTCGTTTTGTCTTCTGAGATAATGACAACTACATAATGTATCTCTAATAAAATTAATTATCATCTATTATCTGGTTTATTACCATATAGCTTAATGGTCATAAATACCGCTTATTGGCTTTTAACTGATTGCTACTAAGCATAAAAATTCCCTAAAAGTTGGTTAATGATCCGTCAAATTTTCTGTACATGTTATAACCATACTAACTCTAATGGTATTTTGCGCTAATAAACCAAATGAAGTGTATTAAGTGCAAACGAACTATATAAAGGATGTATGTTCGTACAACCCATTCTTCTTTTATGAATTATCAACGAAAACCGATTGAATACATACACGAGTGGCATCTTTGTACTACATCTAGTGTCATATTTAGACCGAAAGATTAAGTAGATCGATATGAGTACTACGTACTATTCCATATCTCTAGCTATTATAGTGCAAAAGGCCGGGATCTCCAATTAAAAAAATATTAAAAAATCCAATCTCAATTTGAAACCGCAACTAATCCTCTACATCTTTTTCGATAACTAACTCCACAAATTTCTCTCAGTAACCAATCCCATACAAATCTTTTTTAACATGATTGCACGTGCAAAAATACTAGTCTCTATTATAGTGCAAAAGACCAGGGTTGCCAATTTTGAAATCAATTTGGAAATTTGGCTATTTAATTTGCAAGAGAAATTCAATAAAAAATATATATAAATAAAATATTAAATTGTAACCGCAACTAAACTGAAACATCTCTTTTAATAACTAACCCTACAAATTTCTTTCACTATAACTAACTCCATATGAATCTTTTTTAATTATGGCACGTGCAAAACACTGGTTTTTTAAGTTAAAAGTAGAGATATAAGGGAAAATGGATAGAAATTAAATATAATTAATATATATAGAGAGAGAGAGAATAATGGAGGAAAGAGGCCATAGGAGGGAATTTCCTGGCGTCGAAAAAGTACGCCCTCCGTCATATTTTCCGACGATCGGAATCCATCATCTTCATTGTTATCATCTAAGACGTGGGTACGCCAAATTTCGTGTGATTCTACAACTTTTTCACCATTGATTTAGCAATGTAAAAAGTTCTATTGTCGGTAAACCGTTAATTTTGAACCCACTAATTCAACGGTGAAAAAGTTGTAGGATCACACGAAATTGGGCGTATCCACATCTTAGATGACAACGATGAAGATGATGGATTCCAATCGTCGGAAGATATGACGGAGTACGTATTTTTTCGACGACTAAGGACGAAATTCCCTCCTATGGCATCTTTCCTCCACTACTCTCTCTCTCTCACACACACACACATGTATATATGAACTTTGAGCCGAAACAGCGTCAATGAGACTTAGCTTACTCAAAGCTGCGGGCACAAGGCATATATCTGATACAAAAGACAGTTTTCCTGCTAATCGGAGAAAAGTGTCGCGGTCTCCTCTAATTTAGCATAGATTTTTCCACAATAATATGTGAGACTATACACACACAAAAAAACGCAGTCATCAAAGGGCTTATTTGTAAAACAATCATATAAAACTGTTCAAAACTTTAATAAAATGCCCTACACACCGTTATGCTTTGCATCTAAGGACAGAAGAGCAACCACACAAATTAAGAACCTCCAACCAATCTACATGGACACCGGAAAGAGAAAGAGAACCAAAACCGACGTCGAAACTGACGGTGATCGACACAAGAAGCTACAAAGACTCGACGACAACGACGTCGACAAAGCTACTACAGTAAACGACGACGATGTGGAGGAGTTCTACGCGATCGTGCGGAGGATTCGGGAGGCGTCACGGTGCATTAATTCCGGCGTTAGCGGCAATGTCGTAGGGAAGACGGAGACGGACGGATGGAGGCCGTCTTTCATGAGGGAGGACTTCGAGGGTGCCAGCGCCGCCGTCAAGGATGACGGAAGGATAAGGAGGAGGCTGGAGGTGGACCTGAACGCGGAGCCGGAGCCCGAGGGAGGTGAGCGTAAAGCTCGCTAGCTGTGGCAGCGTGCAGCCTTGAGATGTTAATTAGTTTGTTGATTGATTTTGTTTAGTTTTAATAAAGCTAGGTGTTAATTGTATCATTAGCTGCTTATTTAATTTGTAAGTAATTAATCATGCATGATTGTTAAAACATCAACACAACTATGTAGCATTCAATAATTTCTGCCATTGATCGATCCCAAGCTTCTAGCATTCATTTTCTTTTTCTGGTCTACATATATTCCTTGTTTTTTTCTGGATTATGTGTACTTGATGCAGCACAATTAAGCTATTAAAATAAACCAGAAGGACGCTTCGATACCAAAATTCTCGCTATCAAAAGACTTGTGGAAATCTTTTGTCATTTCGTGTTAGCGAATTAATTTGGGAAACAATCTGAAATTTTTTAATTTACACCGATCCTTATTAGGTTATGAATTATGAATTTTTTTCTTCTATTTTTTTGGGCAGCAAAATGGTAATGCTTCATATGAAAATTATTTTGATTAATAGCATAAAGTGATTTTTTATTTAAAAAAAATTGGTGTTCGCCGCACCAGCATTCATTAAACATATAAATTGCAGTCGATCCCCACCCCCCACCCACCATGTTGGGGTCAAATTTTGTGGATCGCTTAAAACGTTTGTTAGATAAACTAATTGACTAAACCAGCTTAATTTAATCTCTTGCATTGGAATTGGAGTCTCCAATTAGGGCCTGTTTGGATGATAATTTTGAAGTTATTTCAAAAAGAAGTCCATAGAATTAGTAATTTATTGCACTTCTTTTATTTGTTTTGGTTATAAAAATAGTTCTATTGAAGTAATAAATGTGATTATTTTATATTAATTTTTATCTTCAAAAGCATTAGAGAGAATGAAAGACACTTGGAATTAATTAATGCTATGAATAAAATAGTATTTTTTTCTTCTTCTTTTCTTGTGCTCCATACCACTTCCAAGCCCAAGAGATTATGAAGAGATATCTTGAAGTAAAGACTTCACATAGAATCCACATCATCATATGGAAGTAGCTTTAAATGTTATTTCTTGTCAAAACAATCAGTTGAAGTATCGAAAATAAGCCTACTTTCGGTACTTTCATGCCGCTTCATGGCAAACAATATTATATTCTTATTTATAGACTTTTCCTCAGAGTTCGAGATCAACTCTCATTTTCATTTAAAATTCTAAATTATTCTTTTGGGTGTCAATTGCTGTAGTTAATTATTTTTATTTATCTTATACTAGTCAAAAATACGGTTTATTAGCTTATCAACTCAAGATACAGTCAAAAATAAGATCCAATATAAAAAACCTAGCTATGACTCAAATGAATTGTTAATTTGTCTAAAGTTGGCCAGACCTTATTAAATGACTGCTACTTATATTATATAATTATCATAGAGAATAGAGAATAATGAAGCAGGAAATGAGTATAAATATATTGCAGCTGTTGGAGTAATAATGACCTTGATAATAAAATAGTAAGTGGTTGAGTCACAAAAGCAATCAAAGGATCTCAGTACATACAAGCATCTGGAGGCAAGAAAGGTAACGAATTCGACATTCTTCAAGCAATTTTCTATATAACATGATCTCCATCTCTCATGATGTCATTTTAGGTCTCCGATATAACAAGTTGCAAAGCGCACACACGTATACGATTACAAGACGTCAAGAACTCTCTGGTGTTGCGGCCGTCCTAACGGAGAAAAGGAAAAACTTGAATGTAGATCTATTTTTCTAAGATTTAATTGGGATGGGACCTACATCTGAAGCTGGGTCACACGATCATAGGAATCGCTGCGGTCGATCACGGCCCCGTTAATGGTTCGCTTCAAAATTTCAATAAAATACCCTTAATTTGTACCAGCAAAGATGTTTATTACCAACTTGTGCTTTATTTAAGCTCCGCCGGATCATGGGTCCCGCCTAAAAAGGACGGGGTCTCACCGACTTATTATTTTTCATACAAATTTGTGACCGTTGACGTGGCCTTGGTCTTTTTCTATGATTTTGTATGGTCCCCACTGGTTGGGTGACCTCATGCGCTGACGTCACGAGCCGTGGACACGTTCGCATGGATCATGGTCTTCATCATGGCCCGAATTTACTTTGCGCATCGCAGCTCAGCGCGGCGTTGTGCGGTTATGTTCAAAGAAGGAGGTGGGCTGGTGAGCCCCACCGTCCTCTTAGTCGTGCTGCATAGGGACACGCAACACGAAGTTACGCACCGCCCACTTTCTCCCTTTTCTATATATCATTTCATATTAAATTGGTTTAAAATGGATTATCTTATTACTAATTCCTTTCTTCCGGCACGGAATATACTCGGTGCGGGGCATCTGAACGGGATACAGTACCACCTTATTTCAAATCACATCATTATAGTGTGTGGGTCCGAGTATATATTAGTAAAGTAAATACTAAGCATATGTCAAACAAAAGAATGCATATTTTATTCATTTTGTTCAAGTTTGTATACAATTTGAATCGTAAATACATTGATATTTGAAAAAGAATGTAAAATACATAGAGGTCTCATTCGAGGGTTGAATGGAGATACTTGAAGGTAATTTGGTGTCAACTTGGTTAAAGTTGATGGGTACTGCCCTATGTGGGGGCCATATCATTTCTGCTGCTGTCCAAGTGGAATGTCCTAGGTGGGGTCCACACTACCTCCCTTGAGATAAGGGTATCACTTCATTTAAAGTATAGGCAATATTTTATTTTAAATATAGACAACACTTCATTGGAAATGTAGGCGAAACACTTTATTTCAAGTGCGGATAGGATATCCTAGGCACACCACTTCGTTTGTAGTGTAGGTGAGTCACCCTAGATGGGGTCCACAGCAAAACAGAGAAATATATATGTTTCTGTTCCAGAAAGGCATGTTTAAGGTCTTCCGAAGGACCAAGAGGGGGTCTGAAGTAGCTAGGAGCCCTATTTCGGGCCTTCCGATGGCGGCTTCAAGCCATATCAGAAAACTCTGTCATAGAGTTTCTTAAAATAAAAACTCATTTATTTTGAGTTTCATGCACTTACCGAGAATGTGTAATAACTTTCTCAATAGTTTATGCAAAATGAACAAACAGAATTTTGTTCAAGGATAAGAAGATGATTTTGAGGCCATGTTCATGTGATGAATACAGCGTTTTTGACGTTGCATTCACTGAAACGGATATACTTTGTATGTCGGATAAATAAATAGGGCATTCCAATTCACCTCTGGGTTGAGAATAGAGTTCTCATGTTCATGAAGATCATGAAAATATAGTTTTATGTCTTAGGACATGTGTAGTAAGTGGTCTCCAATGTACCGTATTTGTATTTTAATAAATAATTTTCAAATATTTTATCTTTCCTAATTATGTTTTTCCTAGTTTCTTCTGTTCTATTTCTAACTATATTTTTCCCAAACCTAATTTAAAATGATAACAAAAAACCCACACCCCCGGACCGGCCCATCCCTCATCCCCCCCTCTTTTTTTTCCCAAACCCACAACTCAAACTCTTCTTTCCCTGCTCTTTCTTTTCAACTGTGTTTCTTCTTCTCCTCCTCCTTAATTCCTTTCAAATTCAAATTAATTACATCCCATAAAATCAAACCGAAATCACCATAACTTTTCCATTAACAGCTAAATTAATTACTCATTAATCCCACTGAAATCCCATTAAACCACAGCTTAATTCTTCATTAAATTCTATTAATTCTCAACCACTCTCTCTTCCAATTTCAAATCTCATTTCTTTCTCAATCTTCTTCTCTCATTCTCTCTCTCCCCCAACCTTCAAGCTCCGGCCATTGCCTCACCTCCGGTCACCGCCTCCATTGTCGCCAGCTCCAGCCACCGCGAGCTCCTCCTCCACCACATCACTCCTCCATCAACACCAACCCGTACACTCCATAGCCGACCCCTACACCTCAAGCTGAGCCCCTTGCCTTGCAACCTCAAGCAGCAACCCCACTGCCACCTCGCCGTGCCCTGACATGTCGTCGCCTACGAATACCACCGCCTTGCCGTCGTCCGCAGCAGCCCCGTCTCCGGCTCCGAGCCAAGCTCCACAGTGCCAAGCTCGAGCCAAGGCCAAACCCTTGATGTTGCTACTGCTTGTGATTGCGTCGTGCCGTGCCGTTACCGTAGATCGCCGTCATCATCGCCACCGTGCCGCTGTCGTTATCAAGCAAATGAAACTCCGTTCACTTGCTTATATACACTAGATATCAAAATTAACTTTAGGAATTTGTTTATAACTACTTTTATATATATATATATATATATATATATATATATTTGAATCATAAAGGCGAACTCTATGGAGAACACTTGTGTGATTGTGTAGAATGGAGCCTGACTAGGGCTTACTACCGTGTTGGTATCACTTAGAATTTATATGGATAAAATTTAGTTTCGATTATTTAAAGGAAACGTGGATTTCGATCGATAATCGAATGATTACCCTAGGTGTTCGATGCGAACCCTAAACGAAAACCGATGAGGCTCGATATCGGTGGCTCTCCAAATGCTGACACGTTGCAGATGACGTGTTTCAGAACCTACGAGAAAGGATCAAGAACTTCGGTTAGGGATCGCACCTTGGGCCTCCGGTCCAAGGAGTCTCCCGACCTCCGATGGCCTTCCAGACCACCCCCCGGCTCGCCTCGGAGCTATCACAGGACCAAGATGCCTCGACCTCCCGCTTGTGCCCAAGCCTCCCGCCGAGCTCATCTTCCTCGGTCTCACCCAGACCGACCCAAAGTACTGGTCACAGGCGCCTCCGCCACGGCTCCGCGAAACTCTCCATGCGCGAGATATCTGCTGCCCACGATCCCGCGTTCCACGCCATCACGATCCCCCATTAACGAGCATGTCTCGTCATTAATACGGGATCCCGCCTATCACGCGGGCGTGACGCCAAGGGCATAACGACCGGCGTGATTCTCGCGCCCGCCGGCTCATTGCTGTCGCTATATAAACCCCTCTTTCAGACGATCGAGATAAACCATTTTTACTCCATAGTCCATTACTCTGCCAAAATACCCCGCCTAACTTGATCGTCGGAGGGTCCTCGGTGGCACAACCACCACGGGACTTCTTTGCAGGCAGCTCGACCTCAACCACACCAAACCCATTGAGATCCACACGCTCTAGGGGTCAACCCTCCAACTCAATCTCAGCCATCCATCAACACGCGAAAAGATCAACGGAAGATAACATCTGAAGGAGATCCAGACCTCCATCAGTTAGCGCCGTCTGTGGGAATAAAATTCAACTCAACCAAAAGTTCATCTTCCGATCTCGACTACATGGCAAGCTGTCACCGTGACGATCCAAACACCAACCGTCGGCCTCCCCACGGTGGAGACGAGGGAGAATCCCCTCCTCCACCAAACGCCATTCACGCCCTATCCGCTCGGATAGATCGACTCACGTCAGTCGTAGATGCGCTTGTCCATGTCCAAACGGCCGGAAAAGCTCCCCAGGTCGCCGCTCCCCCTCCGCGGAACCGGGACCCCTACAGAGGGAGAGAAAACTCTGCCCGCGTTGGCACGACCGATCACCGCCTCGCTGTCTCCGGTGGCCGCAGATCCCCCGGGCCGACATATTCAATGACCCGGTGGGCATCGCACAGTTTAACTCCGAGGTCTTATGCCAGAGCGCCTCGCCCCGAGCCCCATCGCACCCACGTCCCGAGGAGGTGTCGGTCAACTCGCCTGCACCCAGGCATGACCGGCACCCCCTCCCTCGACGGGGGCGCGCGCATGGGACTTGCCACGGCAGCTCGAAAACGACCTCGCTAGGAGACCTGAGGAACGTCATCGAACAGAATCGGGGCCATGACCACACAGAGGTTTCCGGTAGCCAAGGCCAAAAATCGGAGTATGCCGACTCATCAGGATACCACGGCCGACTCGACACCCTCGAAAAGAAGATTGAGGGTATGCATCGGGAAGGTCGTCATTCGAGCGACGGGGCTAAATACGCCGCCGACTCGCTCACAAAGCCCTTCACCGAAGAGCTACTCGCCGTCCATGTCTTCTCCCGGAACAAGCCCCCAAAGATCTCGCTCTTCGACGGGAAGTCAGACCCGAAGGACCACTTAGATGTGTTCACAGTCGGGATGAGTTTCTAGGACTGTTCCGACGCCGCCCAATGCCGCGCTTTTCCAGCCACTCTCATCCACTCCGGACGAGACTGGTTCCGAAGACTCGCGCCACGCTCGATCTCAACCTTCGACGAGCTGGCTACCAAATTTCTCGTTCACTTCGTTGGGAACAGACGGCAGAAGTGGACCGTCGGCCATCTCTTCACAATAAAGAGCGGGGACAAAGAAACCTTCAAAGGGTACGTCACCCGCTTCTATAACGTCCTTTTCGAAGTCCTAGAACACCGGGACGAGACGGTCATTACGGCGCTTAGGTCGGGTCTTAGGCACAAGGAGTGGTTACGCTCCTTTGCATTAGCGCAACCTAAGACCATGGCCGAGGTAAAGGCCTGGACCGAACGTGAGATCTAGCTGGAATCCGAGGTAAACGCTAATCTTCCCCGGACAGAACAAGCTGATCACAAGAAAAGGGACCAGGAAGAGAAAAAGAGGTTTGAGCGGCCAAAGCCCTACTCTCCGAAGTTTCAGGAGTACACCCCGCTCAACGTCTCCCAGACAGTACGGCTGGAGGAGGCTAAGGGCGAGATGTTCTTCAAACTCCCCCTAGTCTCGTGCATGGCGGCAAAGCGCACCCGAATGTAGCGCGTTAGTAAGTGCGGATCGTCCACAGGAAAAGTGTAATCGTTCGTCTTTTGAATTAGATGAATTGAAAATTTAAAGAAAAGAAAAGAAAACAATTCATGATTTAAAATTGCATTTCAAGAAAGAGAAAATATTTAGATCTAAGAAAGCATTAAAAATCAAGAAGTGGTAATTTGGGATGATTTTTCCAACCAAATATCAAGAATCGAAATGAGGCTCGTAGGAATCGATCGGATCTATAGATGTGATGAGATCTAAAGATTTCATGTTCTTATCCATTAACGAATTGATACTAGATCGATGATTATTCGTCGAGGTTAAGGATCTTGCGAAGAAGCTAGGGTTTTCTCGTCTTATCCTTTATCCTTTCGATGAATCTCATTCAAATTCTAGCTTCTAGTTAATCAAATGATCAATCGTTGTTCCCTAGTTTTGAGTGAACACGATCAAGAAAAGATCATCCCGAAACTAGGTCATCGATCATTTGATTCACAAGAATTTACAATCGTTATAGGATTTAAGAATTGTAAAAAGATCTAAATCATCATCATTCTATTGATCGTCTCGACTCCTTTACGAGCGGAGTTTTACTCAAACATCACACCAAGAACCACAATCACAAATTGAGATCTAATCATGATGCAAGAATTAAAAGAAAGCAAGATTAAAGAATTTCACATTTTATTTATATCAACAATTTCGTTACAATCACTCAAGAACTACAAGAGGAGGAACTCGATCGTCGATTTGGTTTCGCTCGTCTCCGTGAGTCGCGGATCGGCTTGGATCACTTACTCGATTGAAGCTCGGCTCGGCTCCTAAAAGGTTGAATGTTTCTTGCTTGATTTGGTACTCGGGATCTTGAATTTAGATTGGAATTAGGGTTAGGGTTTCGCACAAGTCTTGTCACTAGACTTATGGAAGAAGATGAGAGAGTAAAGAATTAATGAACAACTAAGATTCTCTAACCCTAGGTCTAGGCTTCTATTTATAGACTTCCCCAAACTCTAGATTTAGGATTTAAATTTGAATTTCCCTCCAAAAGTTAGTTAGAGGAGATTTGAATTTCCCTCCAAAAGTTTGTTGAGAAGAAGCTTCTAGATGAAGTTAGTTAGGAGCTTAATTAGGATTAGCTTGATTAATCTTCTTTGCTGATCTGGAAGAAGTTTCGAGGGTTTTCTGGAGTTTGAAGTATATTAAAGGAATGTGGGCCCAGAGAGAAGAATTTTGCACTGAAAATTGAGAGCTGATGTGTCAAGATTGCGGCGGATCCGCGGCACAAGCAGGCTCCTGCCGCGGATTCGCGGCTCTTTGTGGGCCTTGGTGCTTGGGCTCTCTGATGCTTCTTTGGGCTGATGTTTGGGGCTTTCTCTGATATGTTGAATTGTATTTTTCCCTTTTGATTGCTACCAGATCTCAAAACTTGGAGTTGGTGTATTTTATCAGCTCTGTTTTGGCTTTGTTCCTGCACAATTTCTCAAGACAAGTGTTGCGCAATATAGGGATGATGCGATGCCATGAAATGCAGTCAATTTCCTTTATAGTGCCGGTTTTAGAGTCTAACACATGCAATCTGATATTTAACGACTGATTTGCTATATGTGCTATATGAATGCCGAACACTTCTATATGAATGCAAATGATAGGGAAATTGCCGGTTAAAAGATGCAGTATTTTCGACTGATCAAATTCCCCCAAACTTAATTTCGATCGTCTCGAGCGAACTGTTTTATTACAAAGAGAAGGAGAAAATAAAGAAAGAGAAAAACTAACTAACACACTTTCATAGGCAACACGATTGCACTGAGCACGTGCAACAAGCCTTTAAACCTCTAGGTGTCCCTAATAGGAGGAGTGTTGTCTCCTAAGGGTTTTCAGCAGATTGCACCCACAAAATCCAATAATGAAAGGAAGATCATGAATATTACATTTAAAGACAAGAATTATAAAAGAAAAGCCTTGAAAATTAGGGTTTCCAACTAAGCTAGCTTTTCGGTTGTTATGAGCCCTGTCTTAATGGTCATGAAAAGATGTAAGAAATCACGTCCTCCCTCAATAAAACATCGTCTTATTCTTCATTCCTATCTTTCTTCCACACATCGATCATATCACCCTGCGTGTGTGTAAAGGATATCCCTACACCCGAAGAATTCAATTCAAGTTATTATACTCTTGCCCATCAGCCTCAGTACTTTTTAATTAATGAATATTTAAATGAATTTGCTCACACACTTTCATGCCACCGTTAATACTTCTTAAGGTACTAACCGACCGATTACTCTTGTGCTTGCTTATTTGGTGTATTTTTCTCGTCTTGCACCACCTCAGGCATAGCAGTGACTCCCAGACCAGTTGGCCTCAGGGCACTAAGTGAAGAGGCACCCTCGCTATATATTTTTTTATTGCCCTCGGTGATAAAAAAACCAATGTCCATTTTTCTCACCACTTTATATTTTTTATTCACTTTTTTTATTATTTCCTTCATACATCGGCTTTAAGACAAGAGCATTTCAAGGTATCCTCTACTATCCCGGGCTTCAAGACGTGTGTAAGTGCGAATAGCAGGGTATCAACGTTCAAAATGTTTGGCTTCCCAGAATAGAAACTATTTTCAGACTTATTTTTATCCTCAGATTAGTGACGTCCTTCATCTTACTAACCCTTGGGACAACGGCTCATAACTACTTATTACTAGTTCGTATAAGAAAACTTCTAATTTTCTTGGTTTTCCTAAATTTTTCTAATCTCATGGATGTAATTTTTCACTATCTAATCTTTTATTATCTTATTTATGTACGATAATATTTTTATCTTTTTGAAATTTTTTAAATTTTTATAGGTTTTCAAAAATGTTTTGTGCTTATGCAAATGATATGCGAATGATGCAAAAATAAGCACAAACCTCCCCCAAACTTGTTTTCAACAGTGTCCTCACTGTTGCCTTCTGCTAAATCTCGAAAAAAACCTGTAAGCTTGGGAGGAATTTATTAGTGGGGGCAAAATATTTAAGTGAAGATCCTCCCCCAAACTTATTTTTGGCTCACAAATTTTGTAAAAATTTTCTTTTCAAGAGCTAGAAAAATGCCCCCCCCCCAAACTTGAGTTATGCAATGTTAATCTTTTAAAAATCACATGAGGGGGTCAAAAATCATTGGTCGATACCAAGCTTTGTAAAGACCGAAGGTTAACACCAACCATTCAAAAATTTTATCAATGCAGTGCTCTGGTTGGTGGAAGAAGAAGTGGGAAAAGGGAAAGGGGTGGAATAGAATGTGTGCGCGTCTCATTTTGGAGAGACGATGCAGTATATGTGATGGATTACTCGCATTCTTTTTAAAAGTCGGAAGAAGGGGTAGAGGTTCAATTTCATTGATTGGGACATGATTCATCTCAACACCCGTGTCATTCAAAAATGCGAGTTCATCAGCGAAGATCTCCTCAAAAGTTCCATCAATACCCCGATGAATAATGTCATTACAAAGTGCGGGGTGATCTTCAGACTCTAAAAGCAGTTCATAATCCGTGTTAATTGTTGACCCGGACAACTCGGTGGAAGAGTCCGTATGTGTATGATACATAGTTGGGTCAAACAATAACGTATGAAAAGAGTCAAGATCAGTATCAAGAGGATCATCAAATTCGCTGCTGTCGACATCCATTAAGTCGACAGAACAGACCTGAGCAGTAGGTTCGGAGGGTATACTTCCCAACTTGTAAATGTTCAGCTCTATTGACCTATTCCCGAAAGATAGGGTCATAGAGCCATTACGACAGTTGATGATAGCGTTGGAAGTGGCCAAAAAGGGGCGACCTAAAATCACCGGAATTTGATTCCGTGGGTTCGCTACAGGCTGTGTATCAATTACAATAAAGTCCACAGGGAATATGAATTCCCCGATTTTTATTAACACATCCTCCAGTTCACCTCTAGGTTTGGTGATTGATCGGTCAGCCATCTGGAGAGTGCAGTGGGTTGGCTTCAGCTCTCCGATACCTAGTTGCTCATAAACCGAGTAAGGAAGCAAGTTAACACTAGCGCCAAGGTCAAGTAGAGCACGGTTGATGTGTTTTTCCCCGATAGAAATGGAAATAGTAGGATATCCCGGATCCTTACGTTTCCTAGGTAATTGTTGGGGGAAAGCTGTGTCTACTGTCTCTGCCATAAAAATCTTCTTGGGCACTTGAGTCTTCCTCTTCCTAGTGCACAAGTTCTTAAGAGTTTTCGCATAGGACGGAACTTGTTGGATGGCATCTAGGAGAGGGATGTTGATGTTAACTTGCTTGAAAATGTCCATAATCTTCTCCATATGTGGACTCGATTTGTTAGCCCTTAACCGGTTCGGGTAAGGTGCTTTAGCAATGAGAGCTGGGTCCATCATAGGAGAAGGAAGTGGGGGTAGACATGATCCCAAAAGAGGAGTGGGAATCGTCTGTGGAGAACTAGAAGAGATGGGCTGAGGTGGCGAGCCTTGTGGGAAACAAAGAATAGGCTCGCAGAAAGGTGGTGGGGTAGAAGAACTGGGGTCAGAATTAGAAGTGTGTGTGTGAGGTAAGGTCTCAGCCGGGGTGTTATTGACTGATTTATCTGTGTCATCAAACTCTTCCCCAACATGATTGTCAAGCACTCTTCCATATCTCAACGTGGTTGCATTCACAAGATGTGAATAGTCAGGATTGGGTAAAGGTTGAGCTGGAAGTTTCCCATTCTCTCTTGCACTCATTTCGGCTTTTAGTTGTGCAATTTGTGCTTCCATCGATTTGATATTATCATTTTGAGAGACAATGATCTTCATCACATTCTCGATGGAATATTGCAAACTTTCCGTCCCTTGGATAGATTGTTTCATGAAAGTATCCAAGGTTTGTGCTAGTGCAGAGGTATTATCAGTACCGGTCAATTGCAAGGGACTAGATGGTGCGGGTGTGTTTACCGAATTTTGAAAGTTTTGTGCTTGGAAGGGGTGCTGACTCAATTGAAGTGGTGGATGCTGTTGTGGTAGAGGGACCCTTTGGAAATTGTTTTGGGTTGGAACCGTGTTTTGAGATTGTGATTGGTTCCGAGCAAAGTTAGGGTGATTACTCCAATCCTGATTATATGTGGAAGAAAATGGATCATTCCTAGGTCTTTGAAATGCGACATTGGTATGCTCGGGACCTTGAAACGGAGAATTTAGTGGACATTCTTCCGTGAGATGTGAAGGATCAGAACATCATCCATATACAGTTTTGGAGAGTGACATTTGATTTAGGGTGGCGGCTAAAAATTTGTTTTCCATAGTCTCGAGTTTCTTGTGTATAGCTGTAATGTCAGCTCTAACTCCTATGGAAATATCATTGCCATCCCTAAACGATTGACTCACACCCTCCTACTGTAAAGATTTTTCAGCGAAATCTTCTAGAAAGTTCCATGCTTCCCCATCATCTTTGGTCATAAAGTTGCCTTGACACATGGATTCAAGGGTCTGTCTTGTGTTAGGATTAATGCCCTCATAAATGATTCGGCACAGTTCCCATCTCGGGATGCCGTGATGTGGATATTGGACTAACAGATCCTTGAAGCGTTCAAGACATTGTGAAAATGTTTCATTTAGAAGCTGGGTGAATTGATAAATTTCGCTACGGACTCAAGCTGTCTTTTGATGTGGGTAGAATTTCTTAAGGAATGCTTTGACGAATTCGTCCCAATTTGAAATGGAATGTGCGGTAGTGTTATATAGCCACTTCTTGGCTATATCGCACAAGGTGAATGGGAGAAGACGAAGACGCATAGTATCTACAGACAGCTGTGAGGTACCCATCATTGCGCATATATTTTCAAATTTCGTGATAAACACGTATGCGTCCTCAGACTCGAGACCGTGAAATTTTGGTAGAAGGTTGATGTATTGGGGTTTAATCTGAAAATTTTCCCCGTTGGCTGGTGGAATGGAAAGACAAGTGGAAAGGGGACCTCGAGTAGGATAGCACCTCTCTTGGAGAGAGATGCGAGGTGGATTCTGCGCACCAACGGACGGCGGCAGAGTAGTGGTAAAGAAGTTCGATGGAGACAAATCCATCGATATGGGTGTGGTGGTGGGTAAAAAAAAGGTAAATGTAGAAATACCGACTTTTGGGTCGATCGGGGGAACGCGGACTAACGGGCACTAGAAACCCGTGTCCAGCCTATCTTGCACTAAAAAGGGTTAGTACAAGTGGCAGCGTGAATTATAATTAGGGGAATGATATGAATGCGGTGTTTGTTTTTAAAAATATACGGATTTTTGAAAAAATGATGCGACACAACAAATGCAACACACAAAACCCTAATTCTAGGGGTCATTTAGGTCAAATCTCTAGACCGCTCCTAACTGCCAAAAGACAAGTCGCAGGATAAATTCTCCACTGCCTCTTTGTCTCTCCTGTGGCCAGGTAAGTGCCAGGTAAGTGGGAGGTTCTCCACTACGTAAGTAGTGGGCCTAATTAAGTAACCACTAGCCTTCGACACATTTGCCTTAGACACCACAAAAGAAATGCGGATAAGCAATGAATTACCCACGGCCTTTTTCTGTCCTAAGTGAGCGCGACGGTCCATAGAGTCATCTCTAGATCTTTTTTAATTAATGAGGGTCGATGCGGATGCAAGTTTGTGATTTTTGGGGCTTAGGAAAGGTAATGAACTCCCCACCTAATCTGGATTTGGTCGTGCCCCTTAATTTCCGTATTAATATGCAAACAACCAAAAATCAAAACACGCACAAATTTTAATTTTGCTTTTTGCGCGGCGCTGTGATTATTTGCAAAGAAACCTGCACAAAATGTTATTTGGAGCAGATAAGGGAGAAGATAAGAAAGTTAGAAACTCACAGAAGAATTTTGGTGCAGGGATGACGTCAGAACGCCGCGGTTCCGCCGCAATTTCAAGCTAATGCCGCGGTTCCGCGGTTGGATCTTGGGATCGCTGCACAAAAATTTGTGTACAGGCTTCTGTTCACCTGAAAAGCTCTCTGGAATGCTCTGATTTTTTTCTCCAGCTCCAATAATTCCAGATTTCCTCGCAATCAAATCATAACAACACGTATTAGGGTTTGCGCAAGTTTTAATCTAAAAATAGAGACGGAATAAACTTTTCAACTCAAATTTCAAAATACGAACAATTAGCGCACTATTTCCGGCAACGGCGCCATTTGATTGAAACGATTTCGGATTGTGTATGTTTGAGAAAATAGAATAGAAATCACAACCAAAAATATTTTGACCGCAATCAATAACGGTGTCGAATGTAGCGCGTTAGTAAGTGCGGATCGTCCACAGAGAAAGTGTAATCATTTGTCTTTTGAATTAGATGAATTGAAAATTTAAAGAAAAGAAAAGAAAACAATTCATGATTTAAAATTGCATTTCAAGAAAGAGAAAATATCTAGATCTAAGAAAGCATTAAAAATTAAGAAGTTGTAATTTGGGATGATTTTTCCAACCAAATATCAAGAATCGAAATGAGGCTCGTAGGAATCGATCGGATCTATAGATGTGATGAGATCTAAAGATTTCATGTTCTTATCCATTAACGAATTGATACTAGATCGATGATTATTCGTCGAGGTTAAGGATCTTGCGAAGAAGTTAGGGTTTCCTCGTCTTATCCTTTATCCTTTCGATGAATCTCATTCAAATTCTAGCTTCTAGTTAATCAAATGATCAATCGTTGTTCCCTAGTTTTGAGTGAACACAATCAAGAAAGGATCATCCCGAAACTAGGACATCGATTATTTGATTCACAAGAATTTATAATCGTTATAGGATTTAAGAATTGTAAAAAGATCTAAATCATCATCATTCTATTGATCGTCTCGACTCCTTTACGAACGGAGTTTTACTCAAATATCACAACAAGAACCACAATCACAAATTGAGATCTAATCATGATGCAAGAATTAAAAGAAAGCAAGATTAAAGAATTTCACCTTTTATTTATATCAACAATTTCGTTACAATCACTCAAGAACTACAAGAGGAGGAACTCGATCGTCGATTTGGCTTCGCTCGTCTCCGTGAGTCGCGGATCGGCTTGGATCACTTGCTCGATTGAAGATCGGCTCGGCTCCTAAAAGGTTGAAGGCTTCTTGCTTGATTTGGTACTCGGGATCTTGAATTTGGATTGGAATTAGAGTTAGGGTTTCGCACAAGTCTTGTCACTAGACTTGTGGAAGAAGATGAGAGAGTAAAGAATTAATGAACAACTAAGATTCTCTAACCCTAGGTCTAGACTTCTATTTATAGACTTCCCCAAACCCTAGATCTAGGATTTAAATTTGAATTTCCCTCCAAAAGTTAGTTAGAGGAGATTTGAATTTCCCTCCAAAAGTTTGTTGAGGAGAAGCTTCTAGATGAAGTTAGTTAGGAGCTTAATTAGGATTAGCTTAATTAATCTTCTTTGCTGATCTGGAAGAAGCTTCGAGGGTTTTCTGGAGTTTGAAGTATATCAAAGGAATGTGGGCCCAGAGAGAAGAATTTTGCACTGAAAATTGAGAGCTGATGTGTCAAGACTGCGGCGGATCCGCGGCACAAGCAGGCTCCTGCCGCGGATCCGCGGCTCTTTGTGGGCCTTGGTGCTTGGGCTCTCTGATGCTTCTTTGGGCTGATGTTTGGGGCTTTCTCTGATATGTTGAATTATATTTTTCCCTTTTGATTGCTACCAGATCTCAAAACTTGGAGTTGGTGTATTTTATCAGCTCTGTTTTGGCTTTGTTCCTGCATAATTTCTCAAGACAAGTGTTGCGCAATATAGGGATGATGCGATGCCATGAAATGCAGTCAATTTCCTTTATAGTGCCGGTTTTAGAGTCTAACACATGCAATCTGATATTTAACGACTGATTTGCTAATATGTGCTATATGAATGCCGAACACTTCTATATGAATGCAAATGATAGGGAAATTGCCGGTTAAAAGATACAGTATTTTCGACTGATCAGGTCCTCGACCAAGAAAGGCTATGGTGCCGGCCTCATCATTCGGGGCCCGAACGAGGCAGAAGTAGAGTATTCCCTGAAGCTCAGGTTCAAGGCCTCAAATAACGCGGCGGGATACGAAGCCTTGCTGGCCGGACTGCATATAGCCTCAGGACTGGGGATGAAAACGATTCAGATCCGCAGCGACTCCGCCCTAGTCATTGGTCAAGTGACTGGCCGATTCGAGGCACGGGATCCTCTGATGGTGAAGAATCTGGCCGAGATAAGAAGACTTGGGAAGGACTTCGACGAAGTCCAGGTAGAGCAAATCCCCAGACAGCTCAACGCCCAAGCCGGCGCCTTGAGTAAGTTGGTTTCATCCTACTCGGCCAACAACAAGAGGAGCATCCTGTTCGAGGTCTTGCCGCGGTCCAGCGTGGAAAACGGGGCAACAATACTTCAAGTGTATACAGCCCGGGAAGAAGATCGGGACTGGAGAAAGCCCCTCGTGGAATTCCTAAGGGAAGGTACGCTCCCAGAAAATCGGGGAGAAGCCCGCTGTCTCCGAGCCAGATCTCGCCATTTCGTCTGGAGCAATGGGAACCTCTACAAGAAGTCATTCACTCAGCCCCTACTGCGGTGCGTTGACCCCCACGATGCCAACTACATCCTCCGTGAGATCCACGAAGGGGTCGGCGGCGCGCACCAAGAGGCCCGCACCTTAATCCAGAAGGCATTGCTTCAGGAGTACTACTGGCCAACCATTCATCAGGACGCTCAGAAGCTGGTCAGGAGATGCAAAACCTGCCAACTCCATGGGTGCATACCTCGCTTTCCCGCTACCGAGCTAACCGCCCTAATCTCCCCGTGGCTGTTTGCCCAATGGGGAATGGATATGATAGGCCAGTTCCCTACCGGTACGGACGGGCACAAGTACGTCCTTGTCGTGGTGGATTACTTCACGAAGTGGATCGAGACCATTCCCATCAGGAAACCGGACGCCACCACGACTATCAAGTTCATGCAGAACAACGTGATACTCCAGTTCGGCATCCCGAGGTGCATCATCACCGACCACGGAACAAATTTCGAAAACGAAAGAATTAAGGAATTTTGCCGCGAATATCACATTTATTAAAATTAGTATAACAGCTTTAAAATCTACAACTCCACCGATAAAAGATCTCTAATTTAACTTTAAGATAGTCTTTGTTTATTCTCTCAATTAGAAAACTTTTTTTTTGAAACTTCTTACATAAAATGCATTGGTTTTAAAAGAGTGGAGTCCATGCTCCTTGATATTATTCCTATCCTGCCTCATCAAATGGTGTAAAACAAGGAAGGGTGGGAGGTTGTGAGTGTTTTGATTTGTGATGAAACGCTGAGATTATCACGATAGGAAAAAATAGCAAGAGAACACGAATATGATATGCAAGCATTTTCTTTGCTTTATTCATCAAACTTTAAAACGTCTAGAACTATAGATCTCCAGTGTTCTACTACTTAACACGGGGCTTAAGGTAGACTAATAAGAGTTTTTGAAAGTTTTACAGTTACATCCCTTATTTGTAGCAGCGGCAGGGAATTAATCAAAACAGCCCAGATTCGATTCTCTTTGAATGTGTATTAAATACGGATTAATTTTAAATTGAAAATATACTGCTGCATAAAAGTCCAGCTTCGGCCCATAAGGCCTTCTGCCCGTGGAGTTGCGGAGGTATGTAAGAAAATAAATACCTTCAACCCTTAACATGTTTATGTAACTTGTAAACTTTTGGTAACTCTACTGGTAATTTTATTCGTAACACCTGTTAATTTTTTGTTTTTTATTGATGCATAAGACTGGAACCCGGCTCTTTCATTAGAAAAAACCTAAAACTAAATAAACATATTAACACTGGCTTTAGGTTACGGCCCCATAGTAGATGTGGGATCCAAAACCTAGTGGGCTTTCCAAAATGAAGTCCATATCACTATTTATCATTTGATCCTAATTAAAACTACCAACAGGGTTTAGCTGCCATTTTTCTCTCCAATATAAGAAGGCCGCAGGTTTGATTTTAAAAAAATACTTCAGGATACTAATGATGTTTTTAATAATCATGTGTTTATATCTATAACATGCAAATAGTATATGAGCTAATTTCTATACTCGGAAATTTTGACTATCAGTGGTAGTGAGCTTCGCTGATCTTGTTGGATGTTTTTATTCTGTCATTGAAGATCCCATACCTGCAATTTTTCTGTCCCTTCATATTCACTACTTGCCGGAATCAGTCGTTAAACCTGCACCATACCCATAGTTATGGGCACGTTTAGCGTTTGTGTTCAGGGTTGGCTTGTTTGTTCTGAAGGATTAATGCGGGTCGGGTGAACAAGTGTTTCACATATACAACCTGGCAATCAATATATGCTAATCGAAACAAAAACCATAACATGAAGAACTAATGCAATAAAACCAAGACAAATATTAGATAATCCAAGCAAATTTAAAACTTTATAATGCCAAAAAAAGTTGCAATTGCAACATTAAATATTAATCAATATATCTCAAAATTTTAGATTTATTCAAAAATTGAAGAAAAAATGTTTGCGTTCTAGATACATAACCTCCTACAAAAGTCTACAAGTGCATGATGCATGTAAATCGAAGCTGGTTCAGACCATGAGCAGATGGTGCAGTCAGAATGGCCAAAAAGTTGTTATAAGAACATGCACAAGTGCCGCATCTTGTTCAACGATTTACCCTAATCGGTCGAATTAGTTTAGTTTTAGTTTGTAAGATTGAAATTAATTATTCATGGGATTAATTTTAGAGCTTAATAGAGCTGGGAGCGTTCACAGTCCTGTTATCTGTGAATGAAGTCTTAAAACAGGAAGGCAATGGGTCCCTACTTTAGGTTTTGGCGGGACCCATCCTGGGGCCGTGAGCTGTGAACATTCACAGACTCATTTCCCCCTTAATTTTATATTTAACCATCCATTTATAAATGGAAGACGGTTGGTGTAGATGAAGGGAAGTCTGCACTAAAATTATCAGAGGAGACATGGTGAACTTACAGAAGACTAATATAACGATCGATATCCTAAGCAGTGATAAAAGACACAGAGGCGGGCGAAGAATCGAATAAAGGACGGCAAGAAATGAGGAGAGGATCATAAGAAAAATCAGCAAAATCCCTTGAGGATCCAGCTCTCTTACAACTTGCTTTGGATCCGACAAAAACAGCGCACACTTGCATCTCCATTTTTTTTTATCTTATCACTTATTCTTAATTGTTTGGAGAAAGAGAGAGACACGCCAGCATGAGCATCACATGCCATACATACATCATGTATGCTTTATAGAATAATGACTCATATAAGATAGTGAAGTTTTTGTGTCGACCATTGATTGATGCCCAGAGCTATTTGGATTTGACTTTTGTTCCTCTCCACTTCCTCCTTTTTGTGAGATATACATGTATTCTGTCCCGTGTGATGCACATGTCTATGATACTGGAAATCAAGATTGAACAGTAAAGTAAGCCTTGGCGCCTGCTTACGGGTAGCCCTACAACGATTCGTAAGACTATGAATGTCTTCACTGTTGTTGGATATGTATGCCCTAGAGGCCTGTATTGTATAGGATGCTGGGGATATGAATGTACAGGATAATCTTGCTCAGTTGTATATAGTTTATTATTTGAATTGTCTTTATCTTGATGTGTGTATTTCTTTCTATTACGCTTTATATTGCTTACACATATTAATAAAGACTCGATACAGTAGTATACTATTATGCTTTGACTATATCTTAACATGTGCATATGTTATATAACATGTGTCAGTTATATGTTGATAAAGTCCGTAGTATTTTGCTTGACTACCAGCGTTATGAAGGCGATCATACTTGTAGGAGCTGGGTAGTCCATAAGCACATCCTTAAAGGTCCTAAGTCGCAGGAGTATTGAGATCGGGCATCGATACTCCAGAGTAGACTTGTGTATACGTTTCTAGACCCCGACGATGGTCTGTGATTGGCCCCACAACCATTGGTGTGATCATCTAAGATTGTATACATGTGCTCACTGGGAGTGAGTTCACTGGACGGACTCGCCGAGAACCTCTAAATGGTATTATACCTATCGTTAGATAGCGGTTCTCATGTGACATGAGGTGACATGAGTACAGATTAGTCTTAGGACATGAGATCATCATTTGTCTCGTGTGAGTTCCCACTGTACTTTGATCACTATCCTACTACGGCTCTACTGAGTCATGCAAACAGGTTTTGGTTGGGTGCAGTCCCGAGTCACATGAAGGCAGTGAGTGATTGTCGGGGATTCGTCTCTCCCGGTATTGGAAGTCAATATCGCTGTGTCCGATTGGCCAGAACCATAAGACCTTGGCCAAAGCAGTTGAGAACTATTGATGGTTAGATCAATTAGTTTCTCGGATTGGTCCCGAGCCAAATCGACACGACTTATCGGGTTAATAGGGGTCTGACGTTTACCACCCCCTAGACCCAGTATGCGATACTTTTAGATGAAGAGATCAGACTATACGGAGATTGTTACAGATAGGCCCAGTAGGGGTCAGGATGAGCTTGCTCGTCGGCCTTCTTTTCGACAGGTACCTAGGTAGTCGTTACGTACAGCTAGTGCCGCTGACGTGCTTGTGGTTAAACCCACTGCCAGCGTGCTATCGAGTCTTTAGAGTCCCACACAGAGGGTTTCTCTGATTTAGGCGAAACGATGTGGTGGCCGTATGTTTATACGTGCAGGGTTTCGATCGAATAATAATACTAGCCGGTTTAGAATTAAGCCGGATTATTAAATCAGGTATTGATTTAATAATTTACGTATACATATTTCGATATGTATATTCCAGTGTTATCCAGATTTTCGATCGGACGGTTGATAATACTGGCGGGCTTAGAATTGAGCCGGTTTATAAAATCGGATATTGATTTAATGTTAGTATTATTTTAGTGGTATTATTCTATCTCTTGAATGTTCGTATTTTGATACGAATACGGGTATGTATATAGAATAGAATGTATCATGTATTTATACGGAAAGACATTGTAGAAGGAGAACACCTCATCATGTATTTTCCATTTTATCTGCAGAATGGAAATGAGGTGTAAAATAGGAAATGAGGTGTAAAGAAGAGAATGGTATGAACCATGCTTGAATAGCATTGACAAATGAATTGAAAATTTATTTATGCAAATTATTCAATTATGGTTGTATTATCTTTATTGAAAAATGGTTTTTAGAAAACCATGCTTCATGATTTTCTACAAAGAAGTTTTTCATTCTCACAACAAGGCTCTCTCTCCTCACTTACCTAGCTCTCTTAAGTTCCTCTTTCTCCTTCATCATTCATCTTCCTCCTTACCATTTCATGAGTTGAGAATTAAGGGAGAAAGAGAGATAGAAACACATTAGATAGATCACTATGTCCCCTTAGCAACCTAGTCTAGCAAACTAGGTCACTAAGTTGCTTCACTTGTAAAGCCAAAATTGAATCAAGAACTCTCGAGTGGATCATCTAAGATCAAGAAGGCGAACAAGCAAAGTTGATCGAGGATCCCTAGGAGCTCCAGACGAGGACTGAAGACTCGAAGGACACGAATCTCTTGGTATAAACATCTATCACAGTAGATAGATCTCCTAAGATAGCTAGTTTCGGTTTATGGTTAGATTTTAGGACGAGTTTTCTCGCACCGGATTTCAAAAGGCTAAAGTTTTTTCGTTCCGCAATGGCCGTGAGGATTCTAGGAAACCCAGCAACTGCAACAAATCTTCAAACCTGCTTTTCCTACAATCTAAGTATCCTTTCACAGACTCCATAAATTGAGAATTAGTTTAGCCGTTTCTCTAATTCTTAATATAAAGTGTTGAATAAACAAATGCAGTAGTTTTACATGCATGCCAAAGTACAAAATTTTGGCTAAGGTTCAATGATATGTTTTTATATTCTAACATTCTAACATCCATGTGTTGACCGAAATCTACTTTTGCATAAGATATTGTTCTGAAGCTAAGATTATCCATCCATCTAAATCTGGATCTTGTTGTTTATATACAGCGTGTTCGCCGTTGGACCAAAATCATAATTTGTAGCGAGGAAGAAAACGACTTCCATAACCTTAAAACCTTGACAAATGTAAACTAACAATTAATTACATACCATTTCAATTTTTATTACATAAGAAAAATGATTTAATATATGTTTTCCTTGAATATATAAATATAATAGAATATATAGTTGTAGTGAATCATGATGCTTCCAATTCACACCATTCTTAGTTTGGAGCCATACAGGGGATTGTCGGTCATTTTTGCTTCTTGAGTTCTTTTCGACTCTGGCAATTGTAGACCGTTGTTCGAGGCATCCTTAAATATCTTTCGGACCTTGTCCCTCCTGAAAGAGTAAACCTTGTTCTTTTTCTCCTCTAGGGAAGACCCTTCTTCTCCTAGCACTGGCTTTCGAGACCGGTTGGTTTTGGATTCTCCCGCCATTCGCTTTTCTTCATTGTCGGACGCATTGAAGACATTGGTATTGCTGGAACTCCCGCTTCTACGGTTATCGTCCCGCTTGCTTTTCCAAGTCTTGTCTCTCTGAGAGTCCGGAGTAGACTCTTGCTTCGAGCGTTCCAGCATTTGGACTTTCTTGGTTAGCTCTTGAAATGTCTTGAGGCCTGCTGTACACAAGAATGGGACCATCCAATTGAGGTTCCCAATGAGAAGGCTGACGGACTGGTCCTGCTCCAGCGGCGGTTCGCACTTGACCGTGAGATTACGCCATCGGGCGATAAAGTCGGTGTTGCTTTCATTCTTCCCCGGCTTGGTCCTCACAAGGTCAGCAATGGAGATTTTATCACTGACACTCATGAACCTTTGCCGAAACAAAGACTCCATTTGGGCAAAGGTAATGACGGACCCGTCTGGTATACTCGCGTACCAGTCGAAAGCGACACCGATCAGGCTGTTGACAAACTGACGAAGAAGGAGCGCATCATTGCCCCCTGTATTTCCGCACGATGCTTTAAAGTGGGCGACGTGCTGATTTGCATTTCCCGTCCCGTCAAATCTTCCGAACTTAGGAATGACGTAGCCGCTCGGGAACTCGATCAGATCGTACTGTGTGGGATATGGCAGCCCACTACTGCCAATCTCTTTCTGAGCTTCAGCTTCGGCCACCAATATTTTAACCTTGATGGTGACCAAATCCATTATCCGATCTTGTGTTAACGGGATAGTGTTATCTGGGGCCAAGGCGTCCCCAGAAGCGGAATGTGGTCGGCTTTCGTGCGGCTCGACGAATCTTGGACCCGAAGGGACAGGCACCGGCCGCTTCGGATTGTCATCATCCGGCTCATGAGTAGCGACTTGTGCTTGATTGGGAGGCGCTCGAGCAATTTGAGCCATAAGCTGCATCACAATGTTCGTTAAGTCGTCAATCTTCGAATAGAGTTTGGCCATCTCTTTGTCTTTGCTCTTGATCTGTTTCCGAAGCTCTTGAAGCAGCTCTTGCTCCGCGGTCCTGGGGCGGAAAGTCGGCTCTTCCTCGCTGTCCAAGCTTAACTCTGCCTGGACCGAAGGGTCCTTCTGCCTATCGTCCTCATCGAGAGGGTTTTCATCATCCAGCGGAGGCGGCTGTTCTTGGGAAGCGGCAACCACATTCAAGCCAGATTGGACTTGGGATGTAGTGGCCCCATCCTTGCTTTTGCTGCGAAGGTTGTCGCTGGGACGCCCGCCCGCCATATAGACCGTATGGACAACATATCCAGTCGTCTTTTTATTATCGGCGACTGATTTCACGAATCGCTGTCTTGGCACTCCTGTTTCGGTAACGGGCAGTCGATTGAAGGCGGCTGGCCTGGCCGGATTCTTGAATGGTGCTGACGCTCCCTTTTTGGTCTTGCCTCGCTGCTTTCGTGCGGCACAGAGCGCCTGATAGACTCTTGAAGAGAAAGTGTCATACTTTTTCTGTTGGGGCCGGGACACGTCTCTTTGTAGCAACGTTCGGACCGCTGTCTTCTTGATTCTGGCGGTCATGGCATTTTTCTGAACCCACTTCAGAGGTTCGAAGGAATTGCTGATTTTTACGGCTGACTCAGCCGTTGTCGCGGAGTAACCCTGCTCTTGGAACCTCACAAGATTCCACTTGGCCGGAGTCCTGGCCCTCTTGTTGGCTCGATACCTGAGCCGCTTCTGCCTTAACTTTTCTGTTTTAAGCACTCGGCAGACTTCGGCTCTTCGGGAAGACGCCGTAGGCCGATTGACAGAGAGCCCAGAGAAGATTCCTGCTCGCGCGATTGTCAAGGGCACCATCTGAGCTTGCTGGAGATGCTTCGTAGCCCCATTGGTATAGACGGCCTTGCCCCCAGTCGGACAGTGGATAGTCGTTCGAATACAGATTTGCTTTTGGGGTGGGATGCTCTGACGACCACAACGTTCGGCTTCCTGCCCCTTGGGGTCGGTTTGGCCGCTTGGTTTGCCGTGACCTCCGCCAGATGAGCGCTTCCGGCAGGGTAGATGACGACGGAACCAAATTGACAGGGCGGCTCCTCCCATTGCCGGCTGAGACTGGCGGGGAGAACTACGCGGGCATTGACCTTGACCACGTACGGGATCGGGGCCGCGTCGGAAGCTGAATTCATCTTGGGAGATAATGTCGTTAAAATTTGATTGCTGCACGAAAAGAAAACATCATTTCAGTACAAACATTGGCATATATGTTAAATGAGTTCGCATGAACACTTAACCCGAGGATATGGGAGGAGAGAAATGTCCCACCGGGCGTGCCAGAATCTGTTGGGTGTTTTTCGTCACCCCATTGAGATGGGAATACGCGCGCTTTTCAGGCGCATTACAGATTCTCCCTGCCTAAGGTAGGCTAGGGTTTATTGATTGTGGGGATTCAAATCTCCGGCAGCCGCGGACTAAGCTGCCGTTAATTACCCCTCGCTTTTGGAGCGAGGGAACCTCCGATTAACGGGTTAAACTGGTCATGCGAACTCAATGTACAGCGTTGTGTTTTGAAGGGGTTTTGGATATATCGGGGGCCCCGCAGAGTTTTTACGGGGGTCCCGCTACCCGGATAGCGGGCTGGGGGTCAAGAAGGCTAGCAGCCCCCTTATGGGGTACGGGGCAGCGCCCCGGCCCAATTTTTTTTGAGAGGGATAGTGTTGTGGAGTATGTGTGTGTGTGTATACATATATATAAAATAAAAAAAGGAAAGGGCGTCCAAACGATGCGTGGGAAAAGCGCCAGCACTTTGACGCAAGAGCGCGAGCGCACCACGTGTCAGCACGCTGGCGCTCGGGCGCGAGCGCTTTGGGTGCAAGGGCGCTAGCGCTTTGAGCGCTAGCGCCCCACGTGTCAGCACGTGGGCGATCGGGCGCTAGCGCTCTGGGCGCTAGCGCTCTGAGCCCAAGAGCTTTAGCGCTCTGAGCGCAAGCGCACCACGTGTCAGCACGTGGACGCCGCAAGGGCGCTAGCGCTTTGCGCGCTAGCACCCCATGTGTCAGCATGTGGGCGCTCGGGTGCTAGCGCACCACATGTCAGCACGTGGACGCTCGGGCGCTAGCGCACCACGTGTCAGCACATGGGCGCTCGGGCGCTAGCGCTAGCGCTCTGAGCGCAAGAGCGCTAGCGCCCCACGTGTCAGCACGTGGGCGTTCGAGCGGCAGAAGGGACTTGGTCCCTGCAATGGGAGTTGTACTCCCAGAAAGGAGCACTTATTATTCTCTCTCTGTGTGTGTGTGTAGGATGTTTTGAACCTGATGAAGGGCTTCTCCCCTTGAGCCCTAGTTCTTCCCCAAAGTGGGGTTTCTGGAGATGGGTCTCCTTCTTCTTCCTTTGTTGGCCGGATCTTGAAAATCAAGAAGTATGAGATTTTAAAAATCTCTTTTTTCTAAGATCTGATGGCAGATCTGAATTCCCTTTTGTGGGTTTTGTGGTGAAAACTATTTTGTTTTATAAAACGAAGAGTAAAACTCTTGATTTAATTCAAAAGAAAAAGAAGGTTTTAGAACCTTGAGGAAGAAGAAGATCACAGATCTGAATTTTTTGGAGAGAGAGAAAGTTGTTGAGATATTTCCATTATCTTTGCCTTTATAGGCTATACACTTTACATAAAGCCCCTTGGGCATCACAAAATGGCATTTTGCCTATCCCATGGCTCATGTGTCATTTCTTTTTGCACATAAGCCATGGGCTTTACAAGAATTTGGCTTTATGCCCATTTTTCTTACATTTATTCATAAAATAAAGTAAAAGAAATACAACAAAATTTTGGCATGGGGAGAGACCGGCCGCTTCATGTTCGGGCTAGCTCCGGGCATTGGCCCACTTAATCTGGGCTTGGGCCCACCTGGCTTGGGTTTGAATTTGATTTTGACTTGGTCGACCGGGGTGTAAATTTTTACCCCAACACGGGGTTTCGATCGAATGATAATACTAGCCGGCTTAGTATTAAGCGGGATTATTAAATCAGGTATTAATTTAATAATTTACGTATACATATTTCGATATGTATATAACAGTGTTATCCAGATTTTCGATCGGACGGTTGATAATACTGGCGAGCTTAGGATTGGGCCGGTTCATTAAATCGGATATTGATTTAATATTAGTATTATTTTAGTGGTATTATTCTATCTCTTGGATGTTCGTATCTTGATACGAATACGGATATGTATATACAATAGAATGTATTCTGTATTTATATGGAAAGACATTGTAGAAGGAGAACACCTCATCATGTATTTTCCATTTTATTTGCAAAATGGAAATGAAGTGTAAAATAGGAAATGAGGTGTAAAGGAGAGAATGGTATGAACCATGCTTGAATAGTATTGACAAATGAATTGAAAATTCATTTGTGCAAACTATTCAAGTATGGTTGTATTATCTTTATTGAAAAATGGGTTTTAGAAAACCATGCTTCTTGATTTTCTACAAAGAAGTTTCTCATTCTCACAATAAGGCTCTCTCTCCTCACTTGCCTAGCTCTCTTGAGTTCCTCTTTCTCTTTCATCATCCATCTTCCTCCCTACCATCTCATGAGTTGAGAATCAAGGGAGAAAGAAAGATAGAAATACACTAGATAAATCACTACATCCCCTTAGCAACCTAGTCTAGCAAACTAGGTCACTAAGTTGCTTCACTTGTGAAGTCAAGCTTGAATCAAGAACTCTCGAGTGGATCATTTAGGATCAAGAAGGCGAACAAACAAGGTTGATCGAGGATCCTTAGGAGCTCTGACGAGGACTGAAGACCTGAAGGACACGGATCTCTAGGTATAAACATCTATCACAGTAGATAGATCTCCTAAGATAGCTAGTTTCGGTTTATGGTTAGATTTTAGGACGAGTTTTCTAGCGCCGGATTTCAAAAGATTAGAGTATTTTCGTTCCGCAACGGCCGCAATAGACGGTCAGGGTGCTAGGAAACCCAACAACTGCAACGAATCTTCAAACCTGCTTTACCTACAATCTAAGTATCCTTTCACAGACTCCATAAATTGAGAATTAGTTTAGCCGTTTCTCTAATTCTTAATATAAAGTGTTGAATAAACAAATGCAGTAGTTTTACATGCATGCCAAAGTACAAAATTTTGGCTAAGGTTGAATGATATGTTTTTATATTCTAACATTCGAACATCCATGTGTTGACCGAAATCTACTTTTGCATAAGATATTGTTCTGAATCTAAGATTATCCATTTATCTAAATCTAGATCTTGTTGTTTATATACAGCGTGTTCGCCGTTGGACCGAAATCATAATTTGTAGCGAGGAAGAAAACGACTTCCATAACCTTAAAACCTTGACAAATGTAAACTAACAATTAATTACATACCATTTAAATTTTTATTACATAAGAAAAATGATTTAATATATGTTTTCCTTGAATATATAAATATAATAGAATATATAGTTGTAGTGAATCATGATGCTTCCAATTCACACCATTCTTAGTTTGGGGACCTAATTAAAAGATAGCTCCACCATCAAGGAGATAGCAACTCATCATTCTTTGGAAAGTGGGAGGAAAATGCGCTTCATTATATATAATTCCATTAGAATCCCTCTCCACATCCAAAGTCCAAACGAAAAATGGAAGGGCCACACTAAAAGTTTATTCAACTAATAAAGAACTCGTATGTTTCTCATGAAGATTGTATTTAATTGAAATACTTTTTCTATCCAAAAGTTTGCCAAAGAGAAAAATACTTGGGCCCACCTGTTTAACATTATCATCGAGGTATTGTGGGTCTTACCATTTTGTTTTTTGGATAAACGTTTGGGTAGACAAATTGCGGATAGGAAAATTATTGCTCATTAATTTGTGTGTCTTGCCAAAGCGACATTAAAAATAAGGTATATTTCATGAAAACTATCCCATGGTTAAAACCCATCATCAACTCACGCGTTTGATCCTTTACACGGGATCTCTTGATGTTAATTGTTGCCGCAAATAACCCGATCACCCTTCTTTATATACTACAATCCATCTATCTTGTTCTACCTCAGTTTGTCGAACACTAAATCCCTAATTTACAATTAGGGCTTTGCTAATCTGATAGATGATTGGAACTTCATTGTAATGATTGGGCCATGACCCTAATTTAGAGATGAAGATCTTACCGATTTGAAGAAATATCCTAGATTTGTGAAAGAAGAAAAGGGTTAATAGCACGTACAAAGAGAGGATGTACATTTTTTGGGAGGAAAAGCCTAAAGATAGTCATATGACTCTTTATATAAGTTATGGTGTCAAAATATAGTTTTGGTACGGTGATATAGAAGAAGCCGAATTTTAGTAATAAACGGCATTCTACTGATTTTTTGAGCGAATGATAAACTTATTCTGAAAATCTTAAATAAATTAAGTCAAATAGGAGCAGAAATATATATTATGATTGAAAAGAATTTCTAAGAGGAAAAGAACTTTCCATTAGAATTTAGTTCTTACTGTGCAAACGTCTAGGTTTCCAAAAGAAAAAAAATTGAAGGTCTTTAGATAATAAATATGAATTTATACTTACCAAGTTGAAGGTTTCAATCAATTAGGAACTTGCAAGAGAAAGTGTACAAACATGACGATAAGAAATACTCACTAAACTTCCTTAGATATTGACAAAGGATTTGTTTGTATGTTTGTTTGTTTGATGGTTGTTGATTGTTTCAATTTTCTTTAGATAAAAACTAAAGCTAGAAACGGCACGGGATTGCATCCAAAAGGAGAGAAAGAAAGAATAGGTAAAGCACATATCATGCCGCCGTTATATGTTTTATCCTGTAAAATACATGCAGTTGGTTAAATTAATTTCCATTTGCTTTTCATTTAGAACATCACTTGATGTTGTGATCTCTTTGTCATAATTCTTATACTATATTAACTCTTTTACCCTTTCCTATAGAGTGAACTTTCTCAAATATTATATATAATATATGAATTAACTAGGGTTTTTTAAGGTTTTTTTTTATAAATTTGGCAAAGTGAAGAAGGTAAATATGAGATCTATTGGGTTAAAATCTCGAATTAAGTTGCATCTTTGTAATTTTTTTTAAAGTCTTCATTTATTTGATTTGGTTAGGATTTCTTCGGCCCTCTTTGAGATTGAGAATACTGTGTTTTGGTCGTATCAGCCATAAAATTGGACCGAAGGTAATTTTTCCATCTAAATCACATGTTATCCATTCCAAATGACAGAAGAGTTGTTTTATGTGCTACGAGACTATAGAAGAGTTCTTTGTCTAAATACCGAGATAAAAACCAGACGGATATGAAAAGTATTTTTCGAATTAGACTCACTCGAGAACAAATCAGGGTTATTTCGTAACAAGAAAGTAGCTCTTAGGTGTCTATAATCTTTGTTATATATGCAATTTGTATTTGTATGGGATAGATTAAGATGATTGAATTATATTTGTCTCCATGTATACATAGTTGATGTGGCTCCTAAATTAATATTTTCCTTCTCATCATTGAATCACCAAATGAAGGAAGTGTCGTTTTGTTATAAATTGCTTGTCCCGTTGTTGTTGTCAAATGCAGTTCCAACTCCATATGGAAAAAGTTTCGGACTTCTTCGAGAGAATGGATCCAAAAATAGTGATTACTAAGCTTTGCGGTTTTTTTTTCTTTTTTCTTTTGCCGTATTATCTAATTCCTAATATTTTCCCTACCAGGCTGGTAGAAGAAGTGTACGTCGGGTCCGACAAGAGTCCAACATGAAGTTTAGGAGGTGAGGTGCTTAACCTACCAGCCTCATGTCTGGTAGGTTAAGCATCATTCAATTTTTAATAACATAATTTTTCATCTGATTAAAAACTCTTTGGGAGACCAAGTACAATCAATTATGAAACTAATTAAAAAGTAGACAGACAAAAGAAAGAGAAATGAGCAACACTGCAAGCTTAGTTGGATCCAGGAATCAAATAGGAGTATCTTAATGATACAACAGTACATGTGAGATGTGCAAGTGCCCTCGTGGCTCCCAACAACTACCCAAAAAATGAATGGAAAGCATTGAAAGCTACGTTCAACCAAATTCATTGAGAGGGTTCTGGTACCAACTAACAATTTTATTGGTTTTCCGGATTAATTGCTAAATAATACCATGTTTCATCTGCTATGCACTTATATACCTTATTGATTTTTTCGCTGCATTTATATATCCTAAAGTACACATCGTTAATACTTTGCTCCCACCATCAATGATTGATTTGATGGTCAACTCAAATGAGCAAAGTATAATTAGTACATGATTGATTTGATGGCCAACTCAAGAGAGCAAAGTATAATTGGTGTGTATTTTAGGGTATATAAATGCGGCGAAAAAATCAATAAGATATATAAGTGCATAGCAGGCGAAACATCATGTTATTATTTAGCAAATAACCTTTATTTTCCTCTCAATCTACGCTTTAATTCATAAAGTATATTCTTTTTTATTGGAGAAAGTTTGAGGTATAAAGCATAAATTAACATCATGTTTATTATTAGCCAAATTTTATAGCAGTAGCTATTCTTGAATCCTCATGGTTTATAATCAATTCGCTCACAATCTATTTTGATATTTCGTCAACATAACACACGTTATGCTTATGAACTAGACAGATGATCTAATAGCAGATCTTCGTTAGTGCACAAGACGACAAAGGCTTTTATCCACTTTTGATGCATTCATGATACTGGAACTTACAAAATCGTCTTTCAGAAAATCGAACCAAAAAATTAAGAAAAAAATAGAAAAGAAGAATAATGATAAAAGTACCATATGATAATTGTTAGAGAGTCTAGATTATGGGATCATTGACACCTACCATCATTTCAAGCTTACCCCCTCTAAGGTTTGGAAGTTATTTTCCCCAAGGTACACTAATCCAATTTAGTTAGTTCGTGACACCAGATATTACACCTATCACAAGTCATTTGTCTTAATATAGGGAAAATTCTACATGTATAGGTTACTATTTCTCTTTATAGGCCCTCACTTAATCTTATTGAATTCTAGATATTAAGCGGCATGATATTCTCCTTTATCCAGTTATGACTACAGATGTGATTATCATTTATTGTCATGATTTAGGGTTGAATATCCTTTCTGAAAGAAGGAGAACAACAACTCCGTCATAAGTTTGAACATAGCATCACGTTAAATAAAAATCAGCATCTTTTTTAAACTCTTATTTATACATCTTGTAGAGAATCTAATTATAGCCCTTTTACTTTTGGATGGAAAAATTTGTGGGGTGATGAACCTATGAATTCATAAAAATGAATGTATGCCCACTCTCATTATAAAAAATGAATGCCCATTCACAAATATTTCCAATATAAGCAATCCAAACCTACCAATATCACATCCAATCACTTTATACCACATTCACAAGAGTCCAAATCAAAGTTGATAAAAATTATTGAACTCCCAAAAGAAAAATTCCACAACAATAGACAACAAGAGCAATAGCTCCAAAGATTCCATATCATTTATATACATACACATGTTGCATGACTCAAAAAAATACAAGGGAGGGGCCCATTTTCTAATAACTTTATACAAATTCAAGCCCACCTTTGACATAATCCTCTCATCTCACCTATAATTAAATTAAGCAAAACCCAAATAAAATAGTTCTTATGCTCTCCTCTCCCTTATTTACACATACATCTTTTTAATTACAACTTGTTTGAGATAGAGCACCAAAAAGCAAAAACAAGCTCAACAATTTTGGACTAATATACAATAAATCCTCAAAAGCTTTTAGCTCCTCATATCTAAGGTGTTGATTAGTAAATAACCAATCATCAAATTATATAACCTTATATTTTCTTTGAAAATCTTCTTTAAAAAATTCAGGCCGTTGCTGTGATGCTGTGAGAACAGTCGAAGCCCTCGATTCGGACCGGAGCGGGTTTGAACCCGAACTTGGTTCGGACGCACCCGGATTTTTGACGCGGCGAAAGCGGGGAGCATGGAATCGAAACCAAATCGGGTTTGACTTCCACGAAACGGGCATCGTGGACCACCGGGTTAGCGGATCGGGTCGGAGGTGAACCCGCGAAAAACGGGGGTGACGTAGCTATTTCTCCTCCCTATATGATATAAGAAATAGAATTAGTAATAAATAATGGTTTAATTTTCATAATCAGGCAAAAAAGTAAAAATATCAAAAATTATATTTCACCTTCGTTAGAAAAATATCGTGGAGGTCGGGGCCGGCCTTAACAGGTCTTAGCGGGTCGGGTACAGACACGTGCCCGACCCGTATAGGCTTAGGACAAAATAGAGGAATAGAAGAACCCCTCGTCTCTTCGTATGCTGCAAAAGCGTCCCGCTTCATCGCAAAATGATTCATCCTTTAAAAATACTGCACAAAATTGCAAAAAAAATAAATAAATAAAATAATGATAATTGTTTTTTATATAAATCTAATTGATTTTGAGGTAAGATCCAATACCTATCATAGGGGTTGTTAAATTTTATCTTTAAAAAAGAGGTTATGGAGCCCAAAAAAGGAAGAAAAAATATAGAAATAAAAGGTATTCTTTCTACTCATGGGTATTCTATTCACTCATAGACCTTGTACAAAAACAAATTAAAAAAATTCATTTGAAACCTTGAAATTTAAAAGATTTCATTAGGAACATAACATAAAATAAAGTTTCTGTGTTCGTGTTGCTTCCAAATATTTCTGATATTGATGAGCGTAGAAATAAAACTGTAGGAAAACGAGAAAACGAACTTTTGAAAATGAGCTTTCACCCCCACAAAAATATTTGTTCTTACAAAATTTTGGGAGGGGTGGGGGGGGGGGGTGGGTGGGGGAGAGAGAGAGAGGGTACCTTAGATAATCTAAGCTCTTAGGAAGAGAGAGAAACGAATACAAGAGAGAGAGGGGGGAGAGGAAGAGAAGAAATTTTGAGGAGACTTTTATAGGGAGAGAGAAGTGAAATGAAAGGGATGGGTTGAAAATAACATATTTTAAAGGCAGTGATAAAAAAAAAAGCCGGCCTCGATGAGGTCAAAGGATAGGGACCAATACGCAAATACATGCTATTTTTTTAATAAAAAAGAAGGAAACGTAATATTACATGTTATTGATAGATTTTTTAAAGATATGGTACATTGTATGGTACTATTATTGAGATCACATATGAAATTCATTTAATAAAGACCATGTGACCAATCAATATTGGCATCAAATGGAAAAGGAAATATAAAATCAATAATGGTATCACATGGAAAAATATGATTCCCTCTCACCATGTATAGATTCCTTCTCACCATGTATGGTTAATTTTCGGCTCGGGAAATGCCTTCTTCTTGATCGTGGTTTTGATATCTGCATGTACATGTTCAGACAATTAGAAAGTGTTGAACGGTCGAGGATCGATCAAAATCAGCACAATATCGATGCCATCGATGATTATAAGATGATAGCGTGTGAAAAGAATAACATCTCTAACTCTATCCTCCTAATAATGCATGTCAGCATATGTCGATCGGCCATGCATGCTTAATAGATTAAGACATATCACCATCGAGATCAATTTAAGGTAAACTCGATCCTTTATTCATCCATAAGGTTCTAATGGTATATGTGTGTGAGAACAGCTAAAGTTTATAAGTTATCATCGTGTTTGCACCACAGCTCGGATATATAGAATAATGGTCGAGAAATTAGCAAACTCACAGCTAGATCAATGGCCGAAGAATGTAACTATGGGTCAAAGTCATTCTTCCGCTAAACTAGAAGTTCCGGCCGAAACCTTACCGGCCTTGACAGGTAGCCAGCACAAGAAAACCAGCACAAGAAAACGTTATTGTCACATGGCCACATGCAAAGGAGTATATGGGGAATCGTGCATATCAAAGCCCTAGCCTCTACTCCTAAATGCTATAAATAAAAAATAATTCGAAGAGCTGAAGGACACTCCGATCAGTCTAACTTTTTTCACATATATACCTCAATCTACTTTAGAAGTAGAATACAAAACTGTGGTATCATAATAGACCACAAATCTCTGGCCGTCAGATAATTCCTGTCATCTAGATGGCATCGGTCATGGGTAGAGTTTTTACCCAAGAAACATGTGAATCCATCGTCGATGGGACTTTATCTTGGCCAACAATAACATCCAAATACTTCCAAGGTCCGATAATGGGTATACAGTGTGAATTCCTGCATTCGAGGTCCAGTTGAGAATGAATGATGGTGCTAAGGCTTGAGGGATCACGCGTAGCGTAGACAATCCTAATCCTAGCAAGTCGATCCCCATGCATATACCATGTTAATTCTTGCATAGGGCTTTAGAACAAGCCTCGGCTGACACTATCAGCCAACGCTTGCGTCCAAGTGTTTAATCTGAGGCGTAACTCCCCGTTCGGAGCTTGACCGTCTAATTTAGTTTTTACTTGTTGTGCTTAAATGTAAATTCAGCTGTTGGCTGATGTATTTGCAATATAAGCAAAACATGTAAAATGATATAAAGCGGCCGCCATAAAGAAGACCGGTTTTTGGAAAATGGTTATAAAAGTATCCGATGACCCGTGATAAATAATGTTTTTTGCTTTGTCTTCGTTTTATTACCCTATCTTACAAGTTAATGTTTATGTCGGCTTTTATATTTGCATTGAACACTTGAGTCGACTGGTATTAAGCCTTTGCGGGGGAAACTTACCAAGAAAAATTTATTTTCCCTTTCAACTGAAGACCCATTTTTAAAAGACATGTGTTGCTTTAAATATTATCGTTCACTGACTGTTTTGCAGTAAAAAGTATTTAGAGCAAACACTCTTTTTTTTTTCAACTAATGCTATCATATTTCTTGCATCATCATAGAATAAACCAAACAGTTCTAAACTCGGATCTTTGATTGATTATGGTGGCCCTTTGGAGTACAAATAAAACGCTCATTTTTCAATTATTAAAGAAGCAAAACTTACACCATGGGAGGATTAAATATTTTTGATGTTGTCGATGTATTGGTCCCATGATTGCGACTAATGGAATAAGATCCCTTACCCTTTTTCAGATTTATGTTCTCTAATTATTCTCCAAAAAAAAATAAAACTTTAGAATGGCAATTTATATCCGCGATAGTTACAAAGATGAAAGATTAAAAGAAAATTTTGTTGGATAACATATGACAATCACTATGTTCCGTTATAGTGCTGATGGTCTCAACGAAAATTCTATGCATGTGCCACAATGTCCAAATTTCTTTTTGAAGTATATAAGATCGGTTCGAAAACCAAGAATGCGGATCCATACGACAAAAGAAGATAGAAAAAATAAGTTATACACTTAGTTTCTTAGTTGTCACAGTCCTAGTTATCTTATTGGGTACCTGTGTGTATGTATAGAATAATGGAGGAAAAAAAAGACGCCGAGTCCTTCTATGGCGTCGTAAAAATACAATCTCCACCATTTTTTCCAACGATCGGCATCTATCATCATCATCGTTATCATCTAAGATGTGCATACACCAAATTTCATGTGATTCCACCACTTTTTCACCGTTGATTTAGCAGTGTAAAAAGTTCTATTGTTGGTGAACCATTAATTTTACACCAACTAAATCAACGGTGAAAAAATGGTATAATCACATGAAATTTGGTGTATCCACATTTTAGATGATAAAGATGGAGGTGGTGTATGCCGATCGTCGAAAAAAATCATGGAGGGTGCATTTTTCCAACAGGAGAAAATTTCCTCCTACGTCATCTTTCCTCCACACACACACACAGAGAGAGAGAGGAAAGAAGTCATACGAGGGAATTTCCTCCTATGGCGTCAAAAAAGTATGCCCTCACTCATTTTTTCCGACGATCGGCACCCATCATCTTCATCGTTTATCATCTAAGATGTGGATACATCAAATTTCATATGATTCTATAACTTTTTCACCGTTGATTTAGCAATGAAAGTTCTGTTGTCAGTAAACCGTTAATTTTGAACCCACTAAATCAATGATGAAAAAGTTGTAGAATCACATGAAATTTGGTGCACCCACATCTTAGATGATAACGATGAAGATAAAAATAAGGAAGGACGTACTTTTTTGACGCTATAAGAGAAAATTCCCTCCTATGGCATCATTCCTCCGTTATATATATATATATATATATATATATATAGTGTGTGTGTGTGTGTGTGTGTGATGAGAGAGTATTTATTGTCTGATTTAGCTTGGACTTTAGTGTAATTCAATATTTAAAATAGCTCGCTACGTAACTTGTTATTTTGCGCTCTAGAGCGTAGCTTAGTCTCTTCGTTATGCAACATCGGTAAATAACTTAAATACAAAGTAGTACGCTTTTTAATAAACAGCTTACGCTATGCGTATGCTATTTTCACATAATATTTTCTATTGAGATTCTTAAGATTTCAGTATTTAATTCTAAACTATATGAAGACGGTCTCATTGAAATTCTAACCTCTCAATTTGAAATCCTAACCTCTCAATTTGAAATCATATTTAGTATACATATTTCTTAAATAGAGATTATTTGATTGATTTTCGATACGTTTAATACAATTATGAATCATACATACGAACTCAAGAATTAAAAATTAAGAAAATGATGTTATGTTACTAATTGATGTATGTTCTATATCTTTATAATATATAATTTATTGTAAATAAGATGATAATAATAATTATTAGTAATAAACTAATAACTAATAATTCTTATACCTTACGCTGTGCTCAACGTTATTTGCGCTTTTCGTTATTCAGTAGTGGGCCGATCTACTACATGCTATCGCAATTTTGAACATTGATGTAATTGTTATCTAGTCCATATTTAATTCTCTTACTACATTTAGATCATGAATTTTTTTATTCGCTCCCTATTCAATATTTATCACACTTTTATCCCACATAATTAGGGTTATATGGTGGAGAAATTATGATTGGCCACTTTCTTTATATTCTATTTCTATTTTTCTCTCAGTATATAGGTTTTACCGATAAAATATTTAAAAATTTTATGATTTTTGTATGCTCATACAAAATATTGAAGAAATCCAAAAAAAATATAATTTAGAGTTAAAAATCTCAGAAATTAGCATTTGGTATTGAAGAAAAGAAAAAAGAAAAACCAAATAAAAATCAGAGAATTTGACATTTAAATTTTTTTGCTATTTTCATGCGTACATCTGAAGTACAAAATTTTTGAATTAAACAAAAGACATGATATTTTCTTATAATTTCATGATTTTACTATGCTTATAGAATGCATAATATTAAAAAAGAAAGAAAAGACGAAATTTTGATTTTTTAAAAAAAAATTGACGATTTACATGAGCTATATATTATGTAAAATATAAAAAAACAAGAAATCTTGAGACTTTTGAAATTTTACGATTTCTGTATGTTATAGTGAAATATATATTGAAAAATCGTAAGAAAATATTAATACTTTGGAATTTTAATATTTTGTGATTTTCGAATGCTATATCAAACAAAATTTTGAAAAACCAAAGAATATAGAAAATTTTGAATTTTAAATTTTTTTGATATTTTTTCATGTGCAACCATGCGAAATATTGAAAATTTTAAAAAAAAAACAAAAATATTTTAAGGCTTTTAAAACTTTCGTGTGTTGTAAGGGATCCCTGTCACCCGGAGTCGTCAGTCATTCAAATCGAATTTCTATGTACTCTTAGGTTTTTGGAAGAAATTTACGATCTTTTCTTCTTTTACTTTATATAATTTTTTGTCTTCTTGATACCCGAATTTTTTTAGAAGTATGAGCAAGAAAAATATTAGAAAACCGAAAATATTAAAATTCCGCGTTTTTTTTGAAAATTTATGATTTTTATGTGCTATATAGCATGCAAAGCAATGGAAAAGCGAAACGAATAGATTTTTGTTGAATTTTTTGAAAATTTTAAGATTTTTATGTGTTATACCATACAAAATTTTGAAAAGGAGAAGAAAATAATTTTTTAAAATCATAAATCTTTCGATTTTCATTTATTAGCAAGCAAATTTGAAAACCCGAAGAAAACTGAAAATTTTGGGGTTTTTAAAAATATTGTAAATGAAGAAAATAAAATAAATTGAAAATTTTGAAAATTTCATGATTTTTATATGCATGGTATAGAATACAAAGATTTGTTTTTTGGTATTTTTCAATCTTTAGCGATTTTGTTGAAGCAAAGTATTGAAAAAGGAAAAAGCAGAAATTTTCGTTACTTTTGAAAAATTCGTGTTTTTTTATGATATAGCAAGCAAAATATTGAGAAATTTAATAAACAAAAAATATTAATATTTTTGAAAATTCTGCTATTTCGGTGTGCTCTAACATTCAAAATATTGAAATTTTAAAAAAAACAAATTTTTTTAATTTTTTTAAAAATTCAAAATTTTTGTGTGCTGTTCATATCAGAATTTTGCATTATTATATCGCTCATTCTTAATCACATTACAAATAAATAGGTGCTTTTGATTCATATCTGCTAAATAGTTGCAGGTTACAGATTCTCAGATCATTACAGTGAAATTCATGAAAAGACGCTACAAATGTGAGACTACGACCAACAATAGATGAATCCGTATGATACCGCCTACCAGTTCAAGAAACAAATGAAAATCATGAGACACTTCAATGCACAAAGTACAAAGGCAGCACAAGATTCAAGACTTCAACGCGAAGCTCACGGTAAAAGTCCACATAATTCTGCACTGTTGGAAATCTGGAAGAAAATAGAAAAGATTCTGAGAAACCAAGTGAAAAAACAGAAGGAAAAAGCAATATGAACCAACCCTGAAAGATAGAGATCAAGATTCCACTATATGGCCGCGGAACCGCGGCAGTGCAATGCACGTGTCGGTGCAGGTGTCGGTGGGTGTCGGTGTTTTGACCCGGCTTTCTTAGGGTAGTTTTGTAAATTCAAATATAGATCAGATGTAAAACCTAGGGTTTCTCCTATCTATAAATAGGAAAGCCGAAACCTTAATTGTCACGCATCGCTTCCCAAAATACGGAATACGAGGGGTTGAGAAGGCCAGCCATGCTCCTACGGTTAAGGAAAAATACTGCCATAGTCACACTTCGGCTTCTAGCACTAAGTGGTAATCAGTAATCAATGCACAGGTAATGAGAAATGCAGTCACTAAATCAAAATTGATACAAAACTAACCAGATAAAGATCAAGGAAAGATAGCGCTGAGTCGCTGATCAAGATGTCCGCAATATCCTCGAGGTACGTCAGGTCCTGGTCCGAGCTAAATCCACTTCTCACTCTGAGCATGCATACTCAGGTCGTCAGAGCGACACAATAGCGATATATATATAAATACAATTATAAACACATGCAATGATGACGAACATGAAACAGTAAGCATGGAGTAATAACATGAGCATGAAGTAGCCAGCACAGGTAAACAGTAAAGCGGGTAAACAGTATGGCAGGTATATTGAAGCAGTAATCAATGCATGTCACTAAACCTATCAGTCTCTAAGTCTCACTGTCCAGGTCGCTAAACCTATCATCAGTCCAATTGTGAGAGTCAACCACTCATGAGTATCCCCCACCCAAGGGCAGTGCCCCAGGGGCAAGGGAACACGGGCCCGAGTCGCTCGCTAATAATCAGTAATATCACCAATATAACTCCAGAATCACTGTGTATGCCGGCAATGGGACTCCCGAGATTCTGTTGAACTCACACTCAAACTACCCCACACCCCGTGGTCTACATCAAATACCAACCATAAACTCAAATACTAGTCGGTCCATGACAAGTCTACGCGAGAGCTTGAGACAGGATCTCCATCAAGCATGTCTCGACTAATACCCAAGATAAATAGACAGTGTTTGGTGTCTTACCTATGACACCCATATAAGTGTTTCCATAATCACCCCATACCAATTATAGTTACACTTATACATGCCCCATAGGCGTCGACAATGCAATAAATCAATAGGGTTCGCTGATTGTGTATAAGTATGTATCATTTCGCTTATTCATTCATACTTTAACACTGACGTACTTGCCACAATCAAAACTCTAATATCTAACACTGGGTAATGTACATGACCACTAGGCTACCAATGCATATGGGCTTTACATGATATGATGAGAATACAATAATTACGATATGAATAGAATATCATCAGCCAGTATCCTACGACTTGCATAATTAACTATAAATCATACATGCAGAATTAAGCAAAACAATGTAAAGGGGGTAAGTAGTATGTTTAATTGTCTATCCATCAAAATTGGTTTCGTGTCAATCGGGTTTCAGGTTTGTTAGTTATGGCCATTTCATTTTAGGTGTTCACAGCTGGAAATCCGATTTCAGAATTGGAAGTCCGTTTCGTAATATATTTTAATCCCAGTTGGGATCATAATTAGGCGACTCTATAGTTGAACAATATTTAGGATTATCAGTTAGGTTTACAAAGGAATTGGCGGATCAGTAGTATCCTATATCAACAGGGAGTTATGGTCAGGTTGAGATTGATGTGTAAAATCTGTCACTGCAGAATTCAGCTAGACACGTCAACATTATAAAATGTGTTAAAAATATCATACAAAACAGGAATCCAGTGAAACCAGTGGAGTAAGAAAGATAACTTAATTTTCTACGTAACGATATAGGGTTCTGCACATTCTCGTATTTGAATAGGGATATACAGCAATTTAAAAATAAGGGTTAACTAGGATTACTGCTCTGGACTGCAGTCCAGAATCGTAATTCTCTGCAATTTTCTCTATCATAACTAGTTCAAACTTAGGTATCAAAAATAGGGTTCTGTATCTTATTCTGTTGGCTTCGAAGCTAGAGAACGCCAAAAACCGATTCGTAAAATATTTAATGTGAATTTAACGGTCTAGCATGTTCAGGAAATTCAGGTTTCGTAATGATTATCGGGATTAACATTTCATAGGTGAAGCGACCGTGATTTCCAACCAAATTTCTACAGCACATCGGTAAATAGTAGACGGGTCTAATGATCACAAGTTTCGCCATTAAAGATGGTTTTTCACTTAAAATTATGCATCAAAATCTAGATTTAAGCATTCGATTCGCAGTCGAAACATCCGTTTCTTGTAACTAAACAAGCACTATTGGATTCTACTATTTCCATACGATGTTATCACTAGATTTTAGACTAGATTGTGACCCAAATTAATATTACTAGAATTAATACTGTTACTACTTAAAATGCTGCGGTAATTTTTTTTTGTGTAAACATAAACATATATATTGATCTATTCATTACTGTAGCATGTAAGCAAGTGGCGAGCACTTACCTCGATCGACGTGGAAAGGTGGCGACGACTCCGGCACAGTGATGGACAGCAGAAGCAATGATACGATGACGTCCTTGGTTCTTCGATGATCGGGTTCAGCTTGAACAGTGATCGGCTGCGGCTAAGGCTCGAGTGCAGTGGGGAGGGGCTAAAGCTTGACGTCTTGACTGTGGTAGTCCATACGACGGCGGCTTGGAGCTCCAGCGGCAAGCAGGCGGTAGAGTTGCGGCTGATGAAGTTGTGCAGAGATAGAGACGACGGTGATGATGATGTCAAAGAGGATGGGTGTGAGCCTGGTGTGGCGATGAAGATGGTGCCGGAGGAGGTCGCACGGTGGTCAAAGGTGGCAGGCGGCCGTGGAGGGGTTCGTCGACGGTGGTGGCTCGGTTGCTCGGTGGTTCTGGTAGTGGTCATCGGTGATGGGGTTGTAGAGATGTAGGAGAGGGAGGTGAGCTGGGGAGCTCGGGCAGGTGATGTGGAATAGCGACGATGGTGGAGGCGGCATAGGGCGGCGACGATGAAGGAGGCAAGTTGGGGAGTTGGGGATGCCGGCGAGGGTGTCGGCGAAGGAGCTTGGTGGAGTGCAGCTTGAGATGGCCGGCGAGGTGGGTTTGCAGTGGGGAAGCTCGGTGGTTTTGGGTGTAGCGAGTGAGTCTCGGTGGTGCGAGGAGTGGCGATGAGAAGAGAAAGAGGAGAAGTCGAGAGGAGAGAGAGAGAGAGCGAAGGTGAAGTAGGGGGTGCAAAAGTGGTCGTTGGAGTTAGGGACGTGGGGGAAGTGGGTGCGACCATCGAGGAGTGCGAGGGGGAAGGGAACGTTGTGAGGAGGGAGCGAGTCGTGGGGGAGGACGTTGGTGTGAAGATGAGGTCGCGTGGCGCGGGTCATGGGCATGAGGGAGGCGGGGGCGTGGGAACGACCGCGACGTGGGGGGAAAGAAAAGAGCGGGAAAGGAAGAAGGTGGGTTGGGGAAGAAGCGGGTCGGGTCGGTTTGGGGCAGATGGGCCGGGCCGGGAAAGCAAGAAAAATAAAAAGAGAGATAGAGAAGGAGTGGGCCAGGTAAGGGAAGGTAGAGAGAGTGGGCTGGCTGGGGAAAAGAAAAGGAATTTGGAAATGAATGGGCTGGATTTGGTTGGGTTTGGGAAAATTTAAAGGGATTAGATTAAATTAGGGTAAGGTAATTTAATTGGGAAGAATATGGAAAATTTGTAGAAAATTTGGGGAAAATACAATAATTATTTATAGAGACTGGGTATTACATCATACCCCCCTTAAAGAAAATTTCGTCCTCGAAATTAAAATAACAATAAGCTATAGAGTGAAATGCGAAAGCCACAAAATCAAACACTAACATATAGTGATTTACTTAAAATCAGCTAGATAAAATCCAAGGTCTATATATGTATAAGAAATAACGCAACTAAAAAGATAGGTCTAAATAAGCACAAGGCAGAACCATCTATAAGGATAAACTATATGTACAATACCAGAGAATAAAATAGCAATAACAAACAATAGTGAAGGGTTTGCCGATAGGCCAAAGTATTTTAGAATAAATATATCGATCAAATAATTTTAAAATAATTTGAGAAAACCCATATGGCGAAACAATAAATAATACAACAAAACAGTATGTGTGATATACCTTTGCGCCATTGAAAATGTGAAGAATAAGTAAAACGGAAGTAGTTAATAACACGCAATTCTTCGATAAACACAAAATAATGAAAACTAAATTTTGAATAACGACGTCACTGAATGTGATCAGTAATAAGGAATAACACTAATAATGTATGAGGGCTAGTCAGGGTAGGGATTACAATGGAGTATGGTCCATTCAAAAAGGTCGGGATGCGGTACTTCAATCTGAATGTCGAAGAGGCTGAGGTCGGGTCAGCACAAGGTGTAAGGGTGAATAGTAATGAATCTCAGAAGGGAAAGAAATTTACTGGGGAGGGAAAACAGTCAATGTATTATGCGAATCAATACTCAAAAGATTGGCGAATTCAGAAACTTTATTATTCCAGCAAATTTCAAACAAGGCATTCTCGAAAGACAAAAGGTGGCCCTAAACTATAAATAGATTTTATTTGGCCAGAGTAAACAAAAGATAAATCACGTCAGTCGCGATTATGGAAGTTCAGCGGCTTACGGTAAGCTCGCGCGCTCAGATAGGGGCGTCCATTTCCATAGCGCCTCACAGGGATTGCCACTGGAGGTTCTTCTGCCACGGGGGCTTCTTCTCCTGGTCCTTTTTCCTTGGCTGGAGCTTCTTCATCGTGGTATGCTTCCACGTGATTCACTTCTTCTGGATCTTCTTCCACGGGATTTCCTTCCACTGGATTCTCCTCAAGGTCTTTCTCTCATGGATTTTCTTCTACCGGGTCTTCCTCGGGATCTTCCTCTATCGGTTCCTCTTCGGGGTCCTCTTCCTCCTCGTCGGAGTCACTGATCATGTCGACTTCTAGGGCTGCGATTCCCTCGTCCTCGGAATCGCTGATGCCGAAAATAACCTGTGGGCCGTTGATCTCGTCCTCTGAACTCACCAGCATGCAGTCCAAGGAAACGCATGACCGTGTGTCCTCATCTAGAGGCAGCGCTGCTCCAGGGTGGGCCATGACCTGAAAAGAAAGAGTCATGATCAGCCGGTGGAACACACCAAGAAAATAACTAAGGATATGGAGCACAAGGAAAATATACGGTAGGTAAGGATTGAAAATCAAAATTTAGAATACTGATGCAATAAGCGGTATAAGGAAAATGAGTGACAAGGGGACGATACATAAATCACAACTGACAATTTTATTGCATTCAAACTAAGAAGTTCAACGGATACAAGATTTTAGACGAAAGGAAACATTTATTAAAGAGTGACAATATTTTTATTGAAAGCAGAAAAGGTGATAATTTTTCGTTGATATCTAGACCGCTGCATTTTCGTTAAGCGAGTGGAATCCTGCGCTGGGTTCGTACTACCCTCGAAACCCGAACAACGAAATAACCAAGTCACTTAGCAGTAGTGGAGAGTGTGGACGAATCTCCTCCTTGCAGCTCCTTCCTTCTAGGGCAACCATTGACAAGATATTCGTTGGATCCACAAATCAAGTATTGCCCCTTGGCGCTGCGACAGTCTCTCTGAAAGTGTCCTGGTCTCTTAATGTATCCACAACGTTGAGTTCTCTGTTGCTTCTGTTGCTGAGGAACAAATGGGCGCTTCATCTTCACGTCTTTTCCTGGTTTAACAGGGATTCCCTTACGATTGGAGGCTTCCGTTGGTGCCTGAGCCATTTTCCTTCTTAGTCCTTCAGCTAAGAGATCGTTTGTTCGCTCCTGGGCTTCCTTCAAGCCTGGCAGTACATTCAAAATCTCGACGGTCTGATTCTGGGGAGTAGAGTTGGAAGAAAAGTCATTGGAAGTCATGGTCCTGAAACAACAAATTTGAGGACGATATAAGGCACAAGGAATAAGAATCAGAATAAGATATAGAATAGACAACGAAATAAGAATATCGGGTGAGGTGAAACTCAAACGAGTGGAAATCAAATGTAGAACTCCAAGTCACTCAACAGAGTACAGTATTGTAACCATGCTGCAGTTCATAATTACAATCACGTAACTCTACTAAGTCACCCAAAACTCTGGCGGATGGATCAAAATATGTAGTAGAACATACTATGTGAATCAAGATTAAGGATAACAAGTTTACAATCTAGACCGAAAGATGTCTTAAATTGTCAAACCCTACACGGAAACTGCACTCCCAATCATAGCAAAACCTGGCTCTAATACCAACAAAACCATGTCACGCCCCGCTTCCCAAAATACGGAATACGAGGGGTTGACAAGGCCAGCCATGCTCCTACGGTCAAGGAAAAATCCTACCGTAGTCACACTTTGGCTTCTAGCACTACGTGGTAATCGGTAATCAATACACATATAATGAGAAATGTAGTCACTAAATCAAAACTGAGACAAAACTAACCAGATAGAGATCAAGGAAAGATAGCGCTAAGTCGCTGATCAAGATGTCCGCAATATCCTCGAGGTACGTCAGGTCCTGGTCCGAGTTAAATCCACTTCTCACTCTGAGCATGCATACTCAGGTCGTCAGAGCGACACAATAGCGATATATATATAAATACAATTATAAACACATGCAATGATGACGAACATGAAACAGTAAGTATGGAGTAATAACATGAGCATGAAGTAGCCAGCACAGGTAAACACTAAAGCGGATAAACAGCATGGCAGGTTTATTGAATCAGTAATCAATGCATGCCACTAAACCTATCAGTCTCTAAGTCTCACTGTCCAGGTCGCTAAATCTATCGTCAGTCCAAGTGTGAGAGTCAACCACTCATGAGTATCCCCCACCCAAGGGTAGTGCCCCAGGGGCAAGGGAATACGGGCCCGAGTCGCTCGCTAATAATCAGTAATATCACTCATATAACTCCAGAATCGCTGTGTATGCCGGCAATGGGACTCCCGAGTTTCTGTTGAACTCACACTCAAACTACCCCACACCCCGTGGTCTACATCAAACACCAACCATAAACTCAAATACTAATCGGTCCATGACAAGTCTACACGAGAACTGGAGACAGGATCTCCATCAAGCATGTCTCGACTAATACCCAAGATAAATGGACAGTGTTTGGTGCCTTACCTATGACACCCATATAAGTGCTTCCATAATCGTCCCATACCAATTATAGTTACACTTATACATGTCTCATAGACGTCGACAATGCAATAAATCAATAGGGTCCGCTGATTGTGTACAAGTACGTGTCATTTCGCTTATTCATTCACACTTTAACACCGACATACTTGCCACAATAAAAACACTAATATCTAACACTGGGTAATATACACGACCATTAGGCTACCAATGCATATGGGCTTTACATGATATGATGAGAATACAATAATTACGATATGAATAGAATATCATCAGCCAGTGTCCTACCACTTGCATAATTAACTATAAATCATACATGCAGAATTAAGCGAAACAATGTAAAGGGGGAAAGCAGTATGTTTAATTATCTATCCATCAAAATTAGTTTCGCGTTAATCGGGTTTCAGGTTTGCTAGTTATGGCTATTTCATTTTAGATGTTCACAGCTGGAAATCCGATTTCAGAATTAGAAGTCCGTTTCGTAACATATTTTAATCCCAGTTGGGATCGTAATTAGGCGACGCTATAGTTGAACAATATTTAAAATTATCAGTTAGGTTTCCAACGCAATTGGCGGATCAGTAGTATCCTATATCAACAGGGAGTTATGGTCAGGTTGAGGTTGATGTGTAAAATCTGTCACTGCAGAATTCAGCTAGACACGTTGACATTATAAAATGTGTTAAAAATATCATATAGAACAGGAATCCAGTGAGTGGAGTAAGAAATATAACTTAATTTTCTACGTAACGATATAGGGTTCCGCACATTCTCGTATTTGAACAGGGATATACAGCAATTTAAAAACAAGGGTTAACTGGGATTACTGCTCTGGACTGCAGTCCAGAATCGTAATTCTCCGCAATTTTCTCTATCATAACTAGTTCAAATTTAGGTATAAAAATAGAGTTCTGTAGCTTATTCTGTTGGCTTTGATGCAAGCCAGGGAACGCCAAAAACGGATTCGTAAATGTGAATTTAATGGTCTAGCATATTCAGGTTATTCAGGTTTCGTAATGATTATCGGGATTAACATTTCATAGGTGAAGCGACCGTGGTTTCCAACCAAATTTCTACAGCACATCAGTAAATAGTAAACGGGTCTAATGATCACAAGTTTCGCCATTAAAGATGGGTTTTCACTTAAAATTATGCATCAAAATCTAGATTTAAGCATTCGATTCGCAGTTGAAACATCCGTTTCTTTTAACTAAACAAGCACTATTAGATTCTACTATTTCCATACGATGTTATCACTAGATTTTAGACTAGATTGTGACCCAAATTAATATTACTAGCATCAATACGGTTTACTACTTAAAACGCTGCGGTAATTTTTTTGGTGTAAACATAAACATATATATTGATCTATTCATTACTGTAGCATGTAAGCAAGTGGCGAGCACTTTCCTCGATCGACGTGGAAAGGTGGCGATGACTCCGGCACAGTGATGGACAACAGGAGCAATGATACGACGACTTCCTTGGTTCTTCAATGATCGGGTTCGGCTTGAACAGTGATCGGCTGCGGCTAAGGCTCGAGTGCAGCGGAGAGGGGCTAAAGCTTGACGTCTTGACTACGGTGGTCCATACGGCGGCGGCTTGGAGCTCCAGCGGCAAGCATGAGGTGGAGTTGCGGCTGATGAAGTTGTGCAGAGATAGAGATGACGGCGATGATGATTTCAAGGAGGATGGGTGTGAGCCTGGTGTGGTGATGAAGATGGTGTCGGGGGAGGTCGCACGGTGGTCGGAGGTGGCAACCGGCCGTGGAGGGGTTCGTCGACGGTGGTGGCTCGGTTGCTTGGTGGTTCTGGTAGTAGTCGTCGACAATGGGGTTGTAGAGATGTAGGATAGGGAGGTGAGCTGGGGAGCTCGGTCAGGTGACGGGGAATGGCGACGATGGTGGAGGCGGTGTGGGGCGGCGGCGATGAAGGCAGCGAGTTGGGGAGTTGGGGATGCCGGCGAGGGTGTCGGTGGTGTACGTTACCCGTCCCCGGTTCTTTAGGGTTGCGGAAATGGTGAAAAACGATTTTTCGGTGGAGGTAACATGGACTTAAAATACGGATCTTTGCTAAACAAACTATCTAAGAACCTAGCTAAGAGTTTAGCTACTATGTTAGGGGTTATACCTAATCTTGAACTCCTTCTCTTCAACTCCTTGTGGTGGTCGGATCGACCTCACCTCATCGTCTCCTTGTGCCGAAGATGGATCCACCCGAAAGCTTCTACCTTTGGCTCCAACCTCAATCTAGAGGAAACTAAAATCCTTGGCTTGTTAAACCTTGGACCTTAGGATGAGTAGAGAAGTGTTTTGGGGTTTTATCTCCAAGGCAAATGGTTCTCAACACATGAGAGATTTTTGCCTTGAGCTAGAGGAAGAGGAAGAGCAAGAGGAAGAGGAGAGAGCTTGGATGAGAGAGAGTCCAAAATGATAGAATGAGCAAGACTTTTACAACCATGATCTCATAAGGAAAATAATCATCATCATAATAATAATTAAAGTATTTTGTGATGGTTCATGTCAATGGCATTATCATTTTATGCACTCATGTTGTAAAGAACAACAAGCAAGCCAAAAGTCATAGCCATGAAATGATAGCCATGCAATGATGATGGTCAACAAGTCCAAACTAGTCAACCGGTCAACAAAGTCAACAAGTCAACAAAGTCAAACTTTCAACCCAACCATGGCACAATAATACTTAATTAATATTATTATTAATCATATTTCCTATTCTCATTAGGGTTTAGAAAAGTCAACAGTCAACAACCCTAATGAGAATCCTCTGCCTCTGTCTCTATCAACTGTGCATACACACCCGCATCCGTGTTCCGAAGAACACGAATACAAATAGATCCTCTACCTCTGTCTCTGTCAACTGTGCATACACACCCGCATCCGTGTTCCGAGGAACACGAATACAAAGAGACAAAACCAATCCCAAAACGTATACTAGGATCTGGCTTAAACCAAAGCCCGCTAGTAATAATTGCCCGGACACCAAACGTGCACAAGTGCGCGGATATGACCGAACCCTGTCGCAAAACCATGCGACCTCTACTCTTTTTGCCCAAAGGCGAATAGCTCTCTGTGTGGGACTCTAAAGACTCGACACTACGCAGGTATTGGGTTTAACCATAGACCGCAAGCGGCACTAGCTGTGCGTAACGTCCCCCAGGTAGATGCCGATAAGAAGACTGACGAGGTGAAACCCATCTGAACTCCTACTGAGCCTGAATGTGACAGTCTCCGTACAGTCCGGTCTGTTCGTCTGAGAATATCGCATGGCGGGCCTAGGGGGCGGTAAACGTCAGTCCCCTAATAGCGGTACAAGTCGTGTCAGAGTGTAGCCCAGAACACCCTGAGATAACACTGGAAACCTACCAGTGCATCTCGCTTGCCCTGGCCAGGGACGACTGTGTGTAATGGCTCTCCTTGATACAGCGCGATATCAACTCCCAATACCGGGAGAGACGAATCCTGTCTAACCGTCACTGCCTCCAAGTGCTTCGGGACTGCACCCAACTACTACCTATTTGCACGACTCCTTTGAGCCGTGGTAGGGTAGTAATCAAAGTACAGTGGAAACACACTCGAGGCGAAGTGACAGTGTTAAGTCAGCGGACTAAGCTGTACTCATGTCACCTGGGAACTGATAACTGACGATAGGTATAGCACCAACCAATCAGTTCCCGATGAGTCCTGTCCAGTGTACTCGTAACCTAACGAGCACCCGCATACTATTTCAAGTACGACGTATTGACGGCTGTGGGACAGACCGTCTCCCCTGCTGGGATGAGAAGCGCATATGCTAGTCTACTCCGAAGTATCGATGCCCTGTCTCGATAGTTCTACGACTAGGGACCTGTATAAGGATGTGCTTGTGGATTACCCAGCCCTCACGAGTGTGACTGCCATCACAACGCTGGTAATCAAGCAAAGATCCTGAGGGCTCCACTAATGCGTATAGGCGATATGTTAAAAGAAACACATGTACACACATTGAAGTAGAGACAAACCAAGTAGCATACTACTATTTTGAGCAAGATTGTCTATACAAATATGAATATCCCAAGCTTCCATCAAGTAATATACAAACTAGTTTGATACAGTAATGGCCTCTAGGGCATATACACTAACAATCTCCCACTTGCACTAAGGCCATGTACTGGCGTATCGAAGACCTATCATCTCGATCAGCCGCTCGAACTGAGTCTGGGGTAAGGCCTTCGTGAGTGGATCTGCAGTGTTATCTTTTGAATTTACTCTCTTCACTCGATCTCCCGGCGATCTACGATCTCCCTGATCAGGTGGTACCGCCTCAAAATGTGCCTGGACTTCTGATGGGACTTGGGTTCCTTCGCTAAAGCTATAGAGCCGTTGTTGTCACAATACAGCGGTATTGGATCAACAATGGTAGGAACCACCTGAAGCTCCGTAAGGAACTTCTTCATCCAGACAGCTTCCTTTGCGGTATCGCAAGCAGTTATGTACTCCGCTTCCATAGTTGAGTCAGCAACGGTTTCCTACTTGGAACTCTTCCAGCAAACCGCCCCTCCATTGAGGGTAAAGACATAACCCGACATGGACTTGAAGTCATCCTTGTCACTCTGGAAGCTGGAGTCAGCAAAGGCCTTGATCTGGAGGTCTTTTCCGCCATACACCAAGAACATCTCCTTAGTCCTTCTCAGGTACTTGAGAATGTTCTTTACTGCTATCCAGTGTTTCTCCCCTGGGTCCGACTGATACCGGCTTACAACGCTCAATGCGTATGCTACATCTGGTCTGGTACATAATATCGCATACATTATAGAGCCTACCGCAGATGCGTAGGGTATAGATGACATGCGAGCCCTTTCCAAATCAGTCTTGGGAGACATCTCTTTGGAGAGGGTGATTCCGTGACAAGCCGGTAGATTACCGCGCTTGGAATCTTCCATACTGAATCGTTTCAGTATGGTGTCAATGTACCTGGACTGTGAAAGTCCCAACATCCTTTTAGATCTATCACGATAGATCTGGATCCCCAGAATGTAGTTGGCATCGCCCAGGTCCTTCATGGAGAACCTCTGTGACAAGAATCCTTTGACTGACTGTAACATAGGAATATCATTTCCTATTAGGAGAATGTCATCCACGTACAAGACGAGGAATACCACAGTTCTCCCTACAATCTTACTGTAAATGCACGGTTCATCTGGGTTTTTGATAAAATCGAATTCTTTGACAGTATCATCAAAGCAGATGTTCCAACTTCGCGATGCCTGCTTCAGTCCATAGATGGACTTGAGCAACTTGCACACTTTACCGCTGCTCCCACTCTGAATGAATCCCTCCGGCTGATCCATATAGACGCACTCTTCCAAATTTCCATTTAGGAAAGCCGTCTTTACGTCCATCTGCCAGATCTCATAATCGTGGAAGGCAGCAATGGCAAGAAGGATCGGAATGGATTTGAGCATAGCCACTGGGGAAAAGGTCTCGTCATAGTCCAAACCAGGTCTTTGATGAAAACCTTTTGTAACAAGTCTAGTTTTATAGGTTTCAACCTGTCCATCTACACCAATCTTCTTTCTGAAGATCCATTTGCAGCCTACGGGTTTTACCCCTTCTGGAGCAAAGTCCAAAGTCCAAACTTTGTTGGTGTACATGGACTCCATCTTGGTCCGCATTGCATCCAGCCATTTTTCTGAGTCACCGCTCTGAATGGCTTGCTGGAAGCTAGTAGGCTCATCATGATCAATGACGATATCCTCTCTATCTCCGTCTATGAGAAAACCGTAGTATCTCTCGGGCGGATGAGACTGCCTACTACTCCTGCGGAGCGGCGCAGGAATGTCCGGTTCTCCTGAAACTTCTGGTTCTTCCAAGCTTTCAGTAATATCTTGTGGCTCTGGAATTTCTTCCAGCTCTACTACGCTCCCACTTGTTCCTTTTTCTAAAAATTGATGTTCCAGAAAGTGGGCATGACGAGAAACAAAAACCTTTTGTTTCTCTGCGTAATAGAAAAAATACCCTCTGGAGTTCTTTGGGTATCCAACAAAGTTACACTGTACTGAGCGTGCCTCGAGTTTGTCCGCATGTTGCTTTTTAACAAAAGATGGACATCCCCATATCTTCAGATATTGAAGATGGGGTTTCTTCCCACACCACATCTGATATGGTGTGGTAGGCACAATCTTGGAGGGAACCTTGTTCAAAAGATATGCAGCTGATTCTAATGCATAACCCCAGAAGGATCGCGGTAATTCAGCCTTACTCATCATAGAACGAACCATATTCAATAGGGTTCGATTCCGCCTTTCCGATACACCGTTGTACTGTGGTGTGTATGGAGGAGTAAGCTGAGAGAGAATTCCATTCTCTTTTAAGTAGTCCAGAAACTCGGCACTCAAGTATTCACCACCTATATCAGATCTCAGTGTCTTGATACTTTTGCCTGTTTGTTTTTCAACTTCATTCTTGTATTCCCGAAATTTCTCAAAGGCCTCGGATTTGTGCTTCATTAAGAAGACATGTCCATACCTAGAGAAATCATCTGTGAAAGTAATGAAGTATGAATAACCACTTCGCGCATGTGTAGACATTGGACCACACACGTCACTGTGTATGAGTCCCAAGAGCTCGCTCGCTCTTACTCCGTGTCCAGTGAACGGAGTCTTTGTCATCTTTCCCATGAGACAAGATTCACAAGTGGCATAAGACTGATACTCGAATGGATTCAAGTATCCCTCTTTATGTAACTTTGTTAACCGTGTCTCATTAATGTGACCCAGTCTACAATGCTATAAGAAGGCCTGATTTAATTCCGGAGACTTTCTTTTAAGTGTGTTCTGGATACTGAAAATCTAAGCTTGATTCAATACATATATCCCGTTTTCTAATGTACCTGACCCAATCAGAACTTGATTTAGGTGGATGTGGACCACATCGCTTACAAAAGTAAAATCATATCTTTCCTTAGAAAGTAAGGATACAGATATGATATTACAAGTCGCACCTGGTACATACAAACAGTTACGCAAAATCAATATCTGCCCAGTTGTCAGTCCAAGATGATATTCCCCTACGGATTCAGCGTTCATGCTCATTCCGTTAGCAACCCTGAGAGTCATATCACCTATCCTGATAACCCTACGGTTTCTCAAAGCCTGTAACGAATTACAGATGTGAGATCCTGATCCGGTATCCAATACCCAGGAAGTAGGGTTAACTGACATACAGTTCTCTATTACGAACACACCCGAAGCCAAAGCCACAACATGCTTCGAATCCTGGCTACTGGCTTTGCTAGCCCTGCAATCCTTCTGCCAATGTTCATTCCCGTAACAATAGAAACGTCCCTCTTTTACTACATCCAGTCTCGAAACTTTTGCCCTTCCCTTTCCTTCTACTTCCCTGGTTTCCTTCAGGGTAGAAGGTAGAGACTGTAGAATCAAGTCAGCATCTGACCCGTTCTTCAACGTGGTCTTCAGGTCCGTGAGCTCAAAACAGCTGGTCTCTGTAAGGACGTTGCCCCCTACAGATGACCCGATAGCCAACCTCGCTGGAAGCAATTCGTTCGAGATCTCATATCTTGCGATACGAGATTGTTCTCTATATAAATCTTTGTTATGGAGAAAGATAGAAGCTAAGTCCATCTTCTCGTGCTGCCTATGGTATGCACTATCAACTGAGGCTAACACGAGGCACTTGGCTTTCGCACAGTCTTTTTCCGATGTCTTATGGATATCAATATCCGTGACAGGGGAAACTGGTCCTGAGACGGCAGGGGTTGGATTAGTTAAGAGGTGTCCCAGCTTGTCATGGGCAATGGACATCTGAACAGACCTTTTCCAATCATAACAGTCAGATTCAGTCATTTTATTATCTAGATGTAACCTATGTGTGGTCACTAGGTCGCTGCAATTAAGAGAGAGAAGAAAACACTCAGCATGATGCTCTTGCAAGTTTAGATTGGTTTTTAGTTTATCTAAACAGGATGGCTCCCACTGTTTCTCGAATCCTTCCTCAAACCAAAAAGGAAGAATTAGTCGGGATCAATCTCACCGTACAATACTTGCTTAACCGTTCAGCCAGGCCAGTGTTGGTACTTCGAGGGAGGTTTTCCAACGCTTTCGCGAAGTTTCTTAATTTAAGAACCTCTTTTCCCGGGGGCGTAGCCCCGCTAACACCTTTCTAGACACCTACTTGGTTTATAGCATTGATCGTTAAGTGAGAAATTTCCCGAGGAGTAGCATATACTCACAGTAGGATCGGGATCCAAATATCATCGCGTGACAAAACTGAAGGAATCCTACCAGAATCATCACACTCCAAATGGTATGCAGCGCTAGCAAGTTTCAGTTTCTTTTGAAACTCCCGATGTGGATTTTTGCCCCATGCTTTTATGACCTTGACGAAGGCCAACATATCATAAGTCACATGTCAAGTTCTACCCGTCATTATCCAGGTTAATTTGAACCCACCCATACATACTCTTGACGAAGGCCAAAATAGTAGTACAACTGTCCCAAACCAACGCATCTATCTATGCTATAGATAAATATTCAGCAGCTACCAATCACTATGCCTTGGCGAAGGTCAAAATACATAGCTTGAATACTACTGAATATTTAACTGAAATGACAGAGGGCTACGAATGGTTTTGGCGAAACCGTGAACGTAGTGAACTTGATATAATCGATGGAACCTTGATAGCTTTTAAAAGGAGTGGCTTAAGCTCCGCGTTTAAAAATTGTTTTTGAAAAGAAACCGAGTGGTTTTTGAAATTGTTCCAACGACTTTAACTTTGGTTTATTTTCTTGCATTAATTCTAATGCGTCCCATCATTTAATCCTACCATTGCAGAAAACAACGAAAATATGACGTACGCTTATGCCATCCGCATTCGCCACGGGGCCCCGTCATTACCCGTTACGTTACTTAACTAACGACAGAGCAGGGGCTGGACTAGCGCGGATGCAAAACATAAGCAACGCCTAAATAGATATCATATATAGATATATACATTCGTCACATGCAATGATAGACATTCCAGATCACAGATGAATAGATTGGATATTGTAGGAATCCGCATTCCGTACGAGCCTGTAACGAAAAGCGGATTACACGGTCGTGATGAATAGCCACTACCCCATCCTAGACCCCTACGGGTGCGACAAACTACCCGCCAAATACCCGAAGTGAAGTAACCTCCCTCAACAACGTGAGTAGGCCACTCGACACTTTGAGATACCCGGTAGTTTGTGCACCCCACCTTGGGTCTATCCTAGGAGCAAAAACAGTAAAAGAAATTATACAATGGCGGCTACAACCTCATCCCGGATGTGCAGCCATATAAATAATATTATATCAATTACAAATTACATGATTTGAAAGATAAAGAAAACTCTCATCTCACAACCCCCGGCTATTCATACGCGACAATCCAACGAATTCATATACACATACCAGCAACATTACAGATCACAGATATGTATAACCCCCACTAATCGACGTATAGTGATTAGCAGACGTTCAATACATATATCACATCACATATATAACCCGTTAGCTAAAGTCTATAGAAGTTCGATCAAAATACGGATTTGTAACCACCCCAAAACACAAATTTGTTTTCTGGAAAATCTGGGCAGAAAAAACATATTGTAAAAATCCCAAAACACCAAACTGAACACATTGCAGGAAAAATTGCCCATGGCCGAGTCAACTCGGCCGCGGATCCGCGGCGGGAGCATGCTCCGGTCGTGGTTCCACGGCGCTTTGACCGAGTCGCTGGACCATTTTTCTTGGGTGTGCTTTAAAAACCCTGAGCCGATTTTTAGTGTATGATTTATTAATTTTTGAACAGAAAACAAAATCGGCAGAAACTTAACATTTCGGGCATGTTTTGTGATTTTTTCTCCGATCGAACTTCTAGTTACTTTGCTAACATGTTAGATAGTGTTTAGCTAGGCTCTGATACCACTATAAGTCCACGTTACCCGTCCCCGGTTCTTTGGGGTTGCGGAAATGGTGAAAAACGATTTTTCGGTGGAGGTAACATGGACTCAAAAAACGGATCTTTGCTAAACAAACTATCTAACAACCTAGCTAAGAGTTTAGCTACTATGTTATGGGTTATATCTAATCTTGAACTCCTTCTCTTCAACTCCTTGTGGTGGTCGGATCGACCTCACCTCATCGTCTCCTTGTGCCGAAGATGGATCCACCCGAAAGCTTCTACCTTTGGCTCTAACCTCAATCTAGAGGAAACTAAAATTCTTAGCTTGCTAGACCTTGGACCTTAGGATGAGTAGAGAAGTGTTTTAGGGTTTTATCTCCAAGGCAAATGGTTCTCAACACATGAGAGATTTTTGCCTTGAGCTAGAGGAAGAGGGAGAGCAAGAGGAAGAGGAGAGAGCTTGGATGAGAGAGAGTCCAAAATGATAGAATGAGCAAGACTTTTACAACCATGCTCTCATAAGGAAAATAATCATCATAATAATAATAATTAAAGTATTTTGTGATGGTTCATGTCAATGGCATTATCATTTCATGCACTCATGTTGTAAAGAACAACAAGCAAGCCAAAAATCATAGCCATGAAATGATAGCAAACAATGATGATGGTCAACAAGTCCAAACTAGTCAATCGGTCAACAAAGTCAACAAGTCAACAAAGTCAAACTTTTAATCCCACCATGACACAATAATACTTAATTAATATTATTATTAATCATATTTCTTATTCTCATTAGGGTTTAGAAAAAGTCAACAGTCAACAACCCTAATGAGAATCCTCTGCCTCTGTCTCTGTCAACTGTGCATACACACCCGCATCCGTGTTCCGAGGAACACGAATACAAATGGATCCTCTACTTCTATCTCTGTCAACTGTGCATACACACCCGCATCCGTGTTCTGAGGAACATGAATACAAAGAGACAAAACCAATCCCAAAACGTATACTAGGATCTGGCTTAAACCAAAGCCCGCTAGTAATAACTGCCCGGACACCAAACGTGCACAAGTACGCGGATGTGACCGAACCCTGTCGCAAAACCATGCGACCTCTACTCTTTTTGCCCAAAGGCGAATAGCTCTCTGTGTGGGACTCTAAAGACTCGACACTACGCTGGAAGTGGGTTTAACCACAGACCGCAAGCGGCACTGGCTGTGCGTAACAGCCCCCAGGTAGATGCCGATAAGAAGACTAATGAGGTGAAACCCATCTGAACTCATACTGAGCCTGAATGCGACAGTCTCCGTACAGTCCGGTCTGTTCGTCTGAGAATATCGCATGGCGGGCCTAGGGGGCGGTAAACGTCAGTCCTCTAATAGCGGTACAAGTCGCGTCGGAGTGTAGCCCAGAACACCCTGAGATAACACTGGAAACCTACCAGTGCATCTCGCTTGCCCTGGCTAGGGACGACTGTGTGTAATGGCTCTCCTTGACACAGCGCGATATCAACTCCCAATACCGGGAGAGACGAATCCTATCTAACTGTCACTGCCTCCAAGTGCTTCGGGACTGCACCCAACTACTACCTGTTTGCACGACTCCTTTGAGCCGTGGTAGGGTAGTAATCAAAGTACAGTGGGAACACACTCGAGGCGAAGTGACAGTGTTAAGTCAGCGGACTAAGCTGTACTCATGTCACCTGGGAACTGATAACTGACGATAGGTATAGTACCAACCAATCAGTTCCCGACGAGTCCTGTCCAGTGTACTCGTAACCTAACGAGCACCCGCATACTATCTCAAATACGACGTACTGACGGCTGTGGTACAGACTGTCTCCCCTGCTGGGATGAGAAGCGCATACGCTAGTCTACTCCGGAGTATCGATGCTCTGTCTCGATAGTCCTACAACTAGGGACCTGTATAAGGATGTGCTTGTGGATTACCCAGCCCCCATGAGTGTGACTGCCATCACAACGCTGGTAATCAAGCAAAGATCCTAAGGGCTCCACTAATGCATATAAGCGATATGTTAAAAGAAACACATGTACACACATTGAAGTAGAGAAAAACCAAGTAGCATACTACTATTTTGAGCAAGATTGTCTATACAAATGTGAATATCCCAAGCTTCCATCAAGTAATATACAAACTAGTATGATACAGTAATGGCCTCTAGGGCATATACACTAACAGGCGGAGTGCAGCTCGAGATGGCCGCCGAGGTGGGTTTGCAGTGGGGAAGCTCTGTGGTTCTGGGTGTAGCGAGTGAGGCTCGGTGGTGCGAGGAGTGGCGATGAGAGGAGGAGGAGGAGAAGTCGAGAGGAGAGAGAGAGCGAAGGTGAAGTAGGGGGTGCAAAAGTGGTCGTTGGAGTTTGGGACGTGGGGGAAGTGGTGCGGCCGTCGAGGAGCGTAAGGGGGAAGGGAACGTTGTGAGGAGGGAGCGAGTCGTGGGTGAGGACGTTGGGGCGAAGATGAGGTCGTGTGGCGCGGGTCGTGGGCGCGAGGGAGGCAGGGGCGTGGGAACAACCGCGACGTGGGGGAAAAGAAAAGAGCGGGAAAGGAAGAAGGTGGGTTGGGGAAGAAGCGGGTCGGGTCGGTTTGGGGCAGATGGGCCGGGCCGGGAAAGCAAGGAAAATAAAAAGAGAGATAGAGAGGGAGTGGGCCAGGTAAGGGAAGGTATAGAGAGTGGGCTGGCTGGGAAAAGAAAAGGAATTTGGAAGTGAATGGTCTGGGTTTGGTTGGGTTTATGAAAATTTAAAGGGATTAGATTAAATTAGGGTAAGGTAATTTAATTGGGAAAAATATGGAAAATTTGGGGAAAATACAATAATTATTTATAGGGACTGGGTATTACACTAATTAGGCATGCCTCTTTTTAATTCTTAGATTCAAAATTTTTAATTTCCTTGTAATCGTTAAGAGGTCATCAATAAAGTAAGCTTTCTTTTTCTATCTTGCATTTTTTGTCTGAATTTAATTCATGCAATTTTTTATCTGTCTTTTATTATCTGCAACTTAGATAGTCTTTTAAAATAAAAATTATAAAAATGAATTCTTTTGTCACTTTCCTAATGAGTGATTAATTCCTCACTTGTTAGGGTTTGGATAGGGAATGTTTGAGAGAAGGAAATCTCTCTCACTCCTTTCCTTACCCATATAATTTTAATTAATTAGGACTCTACTTAAATCAACAACACACCGCTCACTACGGCACCCTATCTTACAAGATAGCGGTGATTCCCTAGTTAAATCGGTTGTGGTTGAATTAATTGGAGGTTAGGGATAAGAGTTAAGAAAGGACGGACAAGGACCAAAAGTAAGAAACTAAGTTTCTTCCTGGTCGTGCTAATCCCCTTTTTTGACTATTACCCTAACACCTATATTCTTAACTAGGGCAAAGAAAGCAGTGAGAAGAATCTATATTTCAAACTAACCTAATCCTAACCCTAACAAGACTTTAAATCAATTGAATCTCATTCTTAGATTTCAAAACAAAACCTACCAAAAATAGGACTTAACACGTTAGAACTTAAAGAAATTAACACCTTTTTCCTGTGGACCGACCCGTACTCAACCGGTTAGCTACCAAGCGACACCGTCTTGATTGCGGTATTCTTAATTTAAATTTTAAAACCCACGTACGCAAAATCTCTCTCAATCAAATGGCGCCGTTACCGGGGAAACGGTGGTTTATTTCTTTTTGTAATTTCGGATTAATTACATAAAAAAATATAAAAACTGAAAAAATAAAAAAAATACATAAAAAAATCGTCATGTTATTTTTGATCGGTTTTTGTGCGAGTTGTGCAGGAAAAGAAGACGGACTGATTCAGAACTGGAGCAAGCCCAGTGAACAAATCAACAAACAGAGTATCTGAACAGACAGAGGAGAACCATAACAGCACAGAGAAAAATTTTGAAGATCCAAACCGACTAAACCGCCGCGGAAATGCGGCATAAACAAGAATTTGACCGCGGTTCCGCGGTCAACCTGTGACGTCGGCACTCCAATTTTTCTGTGAGTATTTCTTGTCTTCTTTTCTACCCCCTGATCTCCACTGAAAATTTTTCCTGCAGGGTTCTTTGCGCAAAACTTCTTCTCCCTCTCCAATAAATCATTTTTGTGCAGGATTCTTTGCGTCGCAAATAAAAAGAAAAATTTTTAGCAAGTGTTTTAGATTTTGTGTGTTAATTGCTTTATATATTTAAAACGGAATCTAAGGGGCTATAACACCAACTCAGATTGGGTGGGGATTTCATTACCCTTCCTAAGACCCCAGAAATCACAAAAAGCATCACCCTCAAGCTAATTAAAAAATATCTAGACTCAGCCAATTAAGGACCGTCGCGCTCATTATGACAGAGCAAGGTTGTGGGCATTCAGTCGTTTATCTAAATATGATTTTGTGGTGCCTAGGCTAGACAAGTGAGAAAGGTAACTTTAAAAGGCCCGTCTCACGGTGATTCGTGAGCGGAACCCTCATTTCTTCACTTGTGCTTACCTGACCACAATTGGCGGTGAAGAGGCGATTTGAGAGATATCTCACAACTTGTCGCTTTGGACCAGTTAGGAGCAGTCTAGTTAACTTAGGAGATCCTAGCTTTAGGCTTGATTGTGCATGCTTAACTTGTGATTGTTTGAAAGTGTGTCGTAGTTCCGTACAAAATCTTTTGCAAAAACTTTTTATAAAAAAAAAAACAAAACAAAATTTTTACAAAAAGACTTGCCCTTTGTCGCTAGAATTCCATTGCACCCAATCTTCATTCACATTTCCCCATTGACGTTTTCTTACCCCCACATTCTACGTTTGACTACACTACAACTCGTTTAGTGTATATCCAGTTGGACTAGGGACACTAGCGCCCGTTTAGTCCGTGTCTCGTTAGTCGCTACTGACGACGCGTTCGACTCCGAAGTCGAAACTCCCTTCACTTCTTTTTCATTTTTACCTTCATCTTCACATTCATCATCTTCTAAAGATATGTCAGGATTCAATCCTAACAACCCTTTACCTACCTCGGGACTGATTCCACCTCAACTGGGTGCGAATAACCCACAACAACCTCCTGTCGAAGCGCCACAGCGAATTGCGCTTCAGGATCGTTTCTATCCCACCCGCTCCGCACTTCCTACTTGTCTTTCACTACCGTCGGCTAATGGGGATAATTTCGAAATTAATCCCCACTTCATCAGTTGCCTAAATTTCACGGGCTGGAATCCGAAGATGCCTATATCTTCATTAACAAATTCCAGAATATTTGTGCAATGATGAAGACCACCCAACTTTCCGATGATGCTATAAGGCTACGAGTCATTCCCTTCATTCTATGTGACCTAGCTGAAAAGTGACTATATAGTACTGCATCGCATTCTATAAATAGTTGGGAAGAGTTTGTTAAAGCGTTTCTAAAAAAGTTTTACCCACATCACAAGACCGTGAGAATTCGTAATGAAATTAACCAATTTTCCCATTTTCCTTCCGAACCTTTTTGGAAGTGTTTCGAACGATTCAAAGACCTTCTTGTTCAGTGCCCTCATCACGGTATCGAGAGATGGAAAATTTACCAAAGTTTATACGAAGGACTGAACCCAGCAACTAAACAGTTGCTGGAAACCATTTGTCAAGGCCACTTCCTAACCAAATCTGACGAGAAAGCTTGGCAATTTCTCGACGATCTTACTGAACAAATGCTTCAGTGGGAAAGCACTAGACAGACAGCTTCGTCCACTTCATCTACTTCATCTGGTCCGTCTAGGGCAGGCGTTCATCAACTTGATATGTCAATTGCAATGAAAGCCGAAATTGCCGCAATTACACGAAAACTAGAAGCAATTGAGAGCAAATTCTCATTGCCTTCTCCTGCCCCCGCTTTACCCCCTCGCACTATATGCGCTTGTTGTTCGGATCCGTCTCATTTGACTGAAGAGTGTCCTTACAACCCACCTGCTCAAGGACAGGATCAAGTCAATGCTGCATTTCAGCAAAGACAAAGAAATGATCTGCTGCATTTCAGGAAAGACAAAGAAATGATCCATACTCTTCAACTCACAATCCAGGTTGGAGGAACCACCCCAATTTTGCTTGGAATCAAAATCAACAACAATTCCAAGACAATAACAATTTCCAGAGGCCTCCTCCACAACAACAAGTTCCTCAACAAACTCAATATCTGCAACCTTTCCAACCCCAACTTTACTAAAATCAAACGAACAATTTTGCACCAAACAACTCTTTTCCACCAAACAATTTTGTTCAGCCAAATAACGATAAGGTTTTCTCGCTAAAACGAAATCTGGATGCGTTTTTAAAACAATCTACTCAATTCTCAGCCAACATCCAGTCTTCCATTCAGTCTTTGGTGCAACACACTGCATCACATGGGCAAAGTATCAAAACCATTGAAGCCCAGATTGCACAACTGAATGCAGCTTTAACCGAGCGAGAGAAAGGGAAGCTTCCATCTCAACCACTGCCAAATCCTGGCCACCCACAAAATACACATGTTGCTCATGAACAACAAAACCATAATGTGAGTGCCGTAACTACATTGAGATCTGGAAGGATGTTGCACAATAATGTTGGCACTAATGATGACACCCCGGCCGCCGCTTCTTCTTCTTCTTCGTCTTTAGAGCCTGTTCTCCATTCCTCACAAGGCTCTACTTCTTCTACTATTGCGAACGGACCCATATCTCACTCCACGAAAACACCAACACTGGGATCTGTTCCAACTCCGCAATCTCCTCCACAAACATTGGACTCAACAAATTTTCAAAATGTTCCATTTCTAAACAGGTTGAGATCCAATAAACAAACTCCACAAATGGAGAAGATTGTGGAGCTATTTAAACAGGTTAGCATTAACATTCCCCTCTTGGATGCAATCCAACAAGTCCCTTCTTATGCTAAAATCTTGAAGGACTTATGCACCAAGAAGAGGAAATCACAGGTACCTAAGAAAGTTTTCTTGGCCAGTGCAGTGAGTGATACTCTTACCCAACCCTTACCTCAAAAACGAAAGGACCCTGGCTGTCCTATGATTTCAATAACTATTGGGGATAAGAACATAAACCGTGCACTTTTAGATCTTGGTGCCAGTGTTAACCTGCTTCCCTATTCAGTATATGAGCAACTAGGCGTTGGAGAGCTGAAACCCACATATTGTACTCTCCAAATGGCCAACCGATCCATCACCCATCCTAGGGGTGAGTTAGAGGATGTGTTGATTAAAGTAGGGGACTTCATATTCCCCGTTGATTTCATTGTTATGGACACACAGCTTGTAGCTAACCCCCGGAGTCAAATTCCGGTGATACTCGGTCGACCATTCCTTGCAACTTCTAATGCGGTGATCAATTGTCGAAATGGTTCGATGAACTTATTTTTTGGGAACATGACAATTGAGCTCAACATTTTTAAGTTGGGAAATCTGCCCTCCGAACCTAATGCTAATATACTTGATGTTTGCTCGATCCAAGAGATCACCCAGGAGGACTGTGAGCGTGAGAAATTTCTGTTCGATCATAGCAATTTTAACGCCACTAGTGCGTTCTTTCTTGAATCTGATACTGTTTTCACGCCTGATAATGACTACGAGTGTTTCATATTCTCAAACGATCTTGACCAATCACCACCCGAGTTTGAATCCTTTGAATTTTCAGATGAGTTAGCTGAACCAACCAACTCGGTTGCTTACACTCGTTTTGAACCTCTGTTGGAATCCTTCGAGTTCGAGACAATTTCACCAATTTTACCTTCAATTGTTTCGCCTCCAATACTCGAACTCAAACCATTGCCGTCCCACCTTAAATATGCTTACTTAAGTGAAAATGAGACCCTTCCTGTTATCAGCTCGGCATCTCTAGCCCCCGAGCAAGAGAAAGCCCTTTTAATGGTCTTACAAAGCAATCGGCAAGCTTTTGGCTAGACTATGGCGGACATCCAGGGGATTAGTCCCCTAATAGCTGAATATCATATTCATATGATGGATGATGCCAAGCCAGCAAGGGATCCACAGAGACGACTCAACCTAGTCATAAAGGAGGCTGTTAAAAAGGAGATCGTAAAATGTCTTGATAGTGGTATCATTTACCTTATCTCTAATAGCAAGTGGGTTAGCCCCATTCATGTTGTCCCAAAGAAATCGGGCATAACGGTCATAACTAATGAGGCGAAAGAGCTAATACCTACTCGCACCCAAACTGGGTAGCGAGTATGCATCGATTATAGAAAACTCAACGCCGCGACACGGAAAGACCGCTTTCCATTATCTTTTATTGACCAAATGCTAGAACGATTGGCTGGGCACGAATACTATTGCTTTTTGGATGGCTACTCCGGCTATAACCAAATTCCCATCGCCGAAAAAAACCAAGACAAGACCACATTCACTTGTCCGTTCGGTACGTTTTCTTACCGCCGCATGCCCTTTGGGTTATGCAATGCACCCGCTACCTTCCAGCGGTGTATGATGGGTATTTTTTCTGACATGGTGAAAAAATTCTTGGAGATCTTCATGGATGATTTCTCTATTTTCGGCGACTCCTTTGATGAGTGTTTGCTATATTTAGACGCAGTCCTTACCCGGTGTAAGGATAAGAACCTTACTTTAAATTGGGAGAAGTGCCACTTCATGGTACGAGAAGGTATTGTCTTAGGACATATCATCTCGCAAAATGGCATTAAGGTAGATAAAGCTAAGATTGAAGTCATCTCCAATCTCCCTCCTCCCAAATGCGTCCGAGACATTCGAGCCTTCCTTGGCCATGCCGGTTTCTATAGACGGTTCATCAAGGATTTTAGTAAGATTGCTAGACCCTTGACTCTTTTGTTGGCCAAGAACACCACATTTGATTTCGACTCAAGCTGTATGAAGGCGTTCGAGTCATTGAAAAACTCACTTACTTCTGCTTCAATTCTTTCGTCTCCTGACTGGACGCATCCATTTGAGATTATGTGCGATGCATCTGATTTTGCCATTGGTGCTGTTCTTGGACAGCACATCAATAAAATGCCGCATGTGATCTATTACGCTAGCCGAAGCTTGAATGAGACCCAATTAAATTACGCAACAACCGAGAAGGAATTCTTAGCTGTTGTGTTTGGATTAGAAAGTTCAGGCCCTACTTAATCGGCTCTCCAGTCATCGTATACACTGACCATTCAGCTCTTCGCCATCTTTTTGCGAAGAAGGACACTAAATCTTGGCTGATACGTTGGATCCTCTTACTACAAGAGTTTGACCTTGTCATCAGAGACAAAAGAGGATGCGAAAACGTAGTCGCCGACCATCTTTCATGCCTTTCTTCTTCGCCAGCGTTCAAATTCCTATAAAAGACGTTTTTCCATATGAGCAGCTCTTGACTATATCATGCGAACCTTGGTTCACAGATATTGTGAATTATTTAGCCACCGGACTTATACCAAATGAATGGTCGAATCAGGACAGACTCCGATTTCAACCCCAGGTAAAACATTTTTACTGGGATGAACCATATTTACTCAAATACTGTCCCGACCAAATCATTCGTCGGTGTGTCCCCTACAATGAGTTTAAGAGCGTACTGTTATTCTGCCACGATCAAGCTTGTGGCGGGAATTTTGGCCTTAAAAAGACAGCCGAAAAGATCTTGCAGTGTGGGTTCTACTGGCCACAACTTTTTAAAGACGTACATGAGTAGTGCAAGACATGCTCCCGGTGCCAACACTTGGGCCGGATATCTAGGAGAAACGAAATGCCGCTCCAACCAATATTGGTTGTGGAAATTTTTGATGTTTGGGGGATAGATTTTATGGGACTGTTTCCCAATTCTTTTGGGAACGTGTATATTCTCCTCGCTGTTGACTATGTTTCTAAGTGGGTCGAGGCTGTGCTGAGCCGGACTAATGACAACATGGTTGTCGTTAGATTCCTCAAAGAAAATATTTTCTCTCGGTTTGGGCACCCCCGCGCAATCATCAGCGATAATGGAACTCATTTCTGTAATAGGACTTTCGAGTCCTTAATGCGGAAATATTCCATTAATCACAAGCTATCAACGCCCTATCATCCCCAAACGTGTGGGCAAGCCGAGGTTTCAAATCGGCAAATTAAATAGATATTGTAGAAAATGGTTTCCAAAAACCGTAATGATTGGTCTCTAAAACTTATTGATGCCCTTTGGGCATTTCGAATTGCCTATAAGACCGATCTTGGCATGTCTCCATATAGGATTTTTTATGGAAAGGCTTGCCACCTTCCAGTTGAAATTGAGCATAGAGTATTTTGGGCGATAAAAGAGTTGAATTTATCTTTAGGAGATGCGAGCAGCCATAGAAAGCTGCAATTGAACGAATTGAGCGAGCTTCGGGATGAAGCTTACGAGAACGCAGTTGTCGTCAAAAACAGAATGAAGGTATTTCACGATAAATACCTTATGCGCAAAACTTTTAAACCTGGTCAACAGATTTTACTTTACGACACCCGGCTACATTTCCATCCCGGCAAGCTCAGATCTCGATGAAAACGGCCATTTCTTGTACGCACTGTATATCTGCACGGTGCGGTTGAATTAGAAAATCCTGAGAACGGTTCACTATTTAAAGTGAACGGACATAGGCTTAAACCATTCCTCACTACCCTTCGAAGGAGCTCCTACTGTTGCAGGAGCCGATTTACATTGACTGATCTTCCTCCATCTACCCCTAAATTTCGGTTATCCAGCCATAAATAGTGGAAACACTGTTTCAAATAAGTTTGGGGGTATGTACCACTTGTAATTATATATAAAAAAAATAAATGAAAATAATTTTTTTTCTCCAATTTTTAGGGGTATTTTTTTGTAAAATTTCAGAAAAAATAAATAAATAAAAAAAATTATTTACAAATAAATTCCTCTTTTTAAGAGGTCCATTTTGCAAACAACCAAAACACCCCCTATAAATACAACCCGACCCCTCTTCTGATTTTACAGAACCCTAATCTCAATTCTCTCAAAACCCTAGCCGCCGCAACCGAAAGATCAGGGAGATCTCTCCAGGGAGCCGCGTTTCCGCCGCTATACCCCCTTTCGACCGCGCAACCGCCGCCGCCTGTCATCGTCACCCTCTGAAAACTTCAGAGGAGGTTTTCTTTCTCCGATCCTCTCTGATAAAATTTTTAGAAACATTCTGCACTTCTCTGTGATGGTACCAACTTTGCAATTCGAAAGAGATTTCTCACAAATGTTTGAACACACGGTCTACGGTAGCTATTTCGGTGATGATATCCGAAGGCGTGGGTGGAATTTCTTACTTTTTAACCATCCAAACTCTTTCGCGCTTCCGGATCTCGTCACCCGATTTTACGAGTGCATGGAGAATGGTTGCCTCTCACAACATGGATACATTAGGCTAATTTGGGGGGATAGGAAAATAATAATCGATAGGGATTTCATCCATAAAGTCACCTTAATATCTAGACTACCTACTCATGACCAACCCCTCCAATTCGAGGATTACCTACCCTTGATGGGTAATGACTGTTCGAGAGAGCCACGTAAGGGCAACCAGTCTAAAACCCTCTTTGCGAATGTACTAACTGTGTGCCGTTGGGCACAAAATAATATTTTTGGTAGTTCGCACAATACGACATTTTTCACACCATCCCTTCATATTGTGCACACCTTGATGACTAGGAACCCCAGTTATGATATGTGCACGGTATTACTTCATTCGATTGGTGCGGACAAGAGGGCTGTCAATTACCCATGCCCTATGTTGGTAACACAACTGTGTCTCCATTTCCTCCCTGTGGAGAAATTTGAGTTTTATATGCATGGAGGAATCCTTATTAGACCTCTTCTCGAGGGCGTATCCACTTCCTACACACGCTTAAATGATGTATGCTCGCACACTGAGCTGGCCGAGGACGTACCCACCAAGACACCCAGCTCCAGCTCGACCGCGAGCGAGGAAGAGCTTACCCCCGCAGCACATGCACGTTTACTTAGGGGAGAGACTATGGGGATAGACAGATTGATAGGGATGGTGACCAACCTGGATCAGCGAGTGACAGAAATAGAGCATGGCATGACCACCCTGCTGGCAAGAGAGGAACGTTCCCGTTCATGTTCGAGGGGACGGCGAGACCATGAGCAGTGAGGGCACAGCTTTTGATAAGAAAATTGAAAAACTTTAAAAATTATAAAAATTGAAAAATTCAATTTTGGCCATATTTGACTTAAGTTCAACATGACGGTTGAATAGTAGGGAAAAACTAGATCCTAAACTTAGTAAATTAAAAACCCTAAAAATAACATTTCTTAAAGTTTAACTATAGAAAATATATGTCCTTATAGATTATTTAGAAATAGGCAAATTTTGAGTTCAGTTCTTGGGCTAAGTCAATATAAGGGAAGAGTATATAACTTTTTATTTGAAATGTAAGTCTGAAAAATAATTCTGAATCTTAAGTCTAAATTCTGAAAATATATACCCTACAACTAGCATATACACGCACCTTGAAACTTGGAATAGTAGAGAATACCTTGAAATGCTTTTGTCTAAACTCCTTAGTATAAAGGAAAATAAAATAAAAGTACAAGTGTGAATAAAGAGATAAAAAAAATGAACACTGGTTTTGTAATTACTTAAGACGGCATAAATAAAAAAATATATATAGCGAGGATGCCTTATCACCTAGTGCCTTAGACCAACTGGTTTGAGAGTCACTGCTAAGCCTTAAATATTACAAGACGAGGAATTACGCCTAAATGCGCGGACACATTTTGTAATCGGTCGTTGGTACCTCAAGAAGTATTAACGGTCGCATAAAAAATGGGTGAGCAATTTCATATAAAATTCACCAACTAAAAGTACTTTGGACGATGGACAAGAGTATGATAGCTTGAATTGAATTTCCAAGTGTAGGGGTGATAATTACACACACGTAGGGGTATATGATTGGGGTTTGGATGAGAGATAGGAGTGAAAGATAGGGTTTATACCTTCAGTAGAGATGATAAAAATTCCTAAGTTGAGATAGAACCTTAGAAGGAAAATTCAAAAGATGCTGAAAGCTTAATAAATTCACAGAACATATACGATTTTAAGTTAGATGTTAAGTGAGTGTAAAAAATACGGGTTGATGATTTCTAGGTTGAAAATAATAGAATTTCTTATTAGAATACTGAATTAAAGAATGAGAGTCAAAAAGCCAAATTGATAGGATTTTGTGGGTAGTATAAGCTGAAAACCCTCAAGAGACAACACTACTTCTACTAGGGACACCTAGAGATTTAACGGCTTGTTGCACGAGCTCAGTGCAATCGTGATTCCCTGCGAAAGTGAGCTTAGGATTTATCGAGAATAAAATTGGTTTTGCTCGGAACGAGCAAAAGATAAGTTTGGGGGTATTTGTTCATATCAGAATTTTGTATTATTATATCGCCCATTCTTAATCACATTACAAATAAATAGGTGCTTTTAATCCATATCTGCTAAATAGTTGCAGGTTACAGATTCTCAGATCATTACAGTGAAATTCATGAAAAGACGCTACAAATGTGAGACTACGACCAACAATAGATGAATCCGTATGATGCCGTCTACTAGTTCAAGGAACAAATGAAAATCATGAGACAGTTCAATGCACAAAGTACAAAGGCAGCACAAGATTCAAGATTTCAATGCGAAACTCAAGGTAAAAATCCACATAATTCTGCACTGTTGGAAATCTGGAAGAAAGTATAAAAGATTCTGATGAACCAAGTGAAAAAACAGAAGGAAAAAGTAACATGAAGCAACCCTGAAAGATGGAGATCAAGATCCCACTATATGGCCGCGGAACCGCGGCCAAACATGGCTTTCTGCCGCGGAACCACGGCCGTGTAATGCACGAGTCGGTGCAGGTGTCGGTGGGTGTCGGTGCTTTGACCCGGTTTTCTTAGGGTAGTTTTTTAAATTCAAATATGGATCAGATGTAAAACCTAGGATTTCTCCTATCTATAAATAGAAAAACCGAAAGCCTAATTAGACATGCCTCTTTTTAATTCTTAGATTCAAAATTTTTAATTTCCTTGTAATCGTTGAGAGGTCATCAATAAAGTAAGCTTTCTTTTTCTATCTTGCATTTTTTATCTGAATTTAATTCGTGCAATTTTTTATCTGTCTTTTATTATCTGCAATTTAGATAGTCTTTTAAAATAAAAATTATAAAAATGAATTCTTTTGTCACTTTTCTAATGAGTGAGTAATTCCTCACTTGTTAGGATTAGGATAGGAAAGGTTTGAGAGAAGCAAATCTCGCTCACTCCTTTCCTTACCCATATAATTTTAATTAATTAGGTCTCTATTTAAATCAACCACACACCACTTACTACGACACCCTATCCTACAAAATAGCGGTGATTCCCTAATTAGACCGGTTGTGGTTGAATTAACTGGAGCTTGGGGCTAAGAGTTAAGAAAGGACGGACAAGGACCAATAGGAATAAACTAAGTTTCTTCCTAGTCGTGCTAATCTCCTTTGTTGACTATTACCCTAACACGTATATCTTAACTGGGGTAAAGAAAGCAGTGAGAAGAATTCATATTTCAAACTAGCCTAATCCTAACCCTAGCAAGACTTTAAATCAATTGAATCTCATTCTTAGATTTCAAAACAAAACCTACCAAAAATAGGACTTAACTCGTTAGAACTTAAAGAAAATAACACTTTTTCCCTGTGGACCGACCCGTATTCAACCGGTTAGCTACCAAGTGACACTGTTTTGATTGCGGTATTCTTAATTTAAATTTTAAAACGCACGTACGCAAAATCTCTCTCAATCATGTGCGCATGCAAAATACTAAAAATTTAAAGTAAATAAGTATTTTAGAATTTTTGAAGAATATTGCGATTTTTGTGTGCTATATACCAAGCACAATATTGAAAAGTCGAATAGCATAGAAAATTTTGAGATTTTTGTAAATATACCGATTTTCGCATTTTATAAACATGCAAGATATTGAAAAACGAAGAAAAACTAAAAAATTTCAATGTTGAAAGTTTCGCTATTTATGTGGGCAAAATATTGTAATTTTGAAAAAATCAAATAGTTTTGGGATTTTTGTATATGTTGTAGCATACAGAATATTAAATAACTGAAGAAAGTAAAAAAATTTAAGATTTTTGTATATATTAGAGCATGCATGATATTGAAAAAGGAAAAAAATATTATAGAAAATATTGAAAAACCAAAAATAACAAAAAATATTTTATTTTTGAAAATTTAAGGATTTTCTTGTGCCATAGAAAGTAAAATATTGGAAAACCGGAAAAAAAAAACAAAATTTTTAAATTTTCGCCATATTCGTGTATCATATATTGTGCAAAATATTGCAAATTTGAAGAAAAAAAAAACAACAATTTTTTATGGGATTCTTGTACATTTCGTAATTCTCATATCGCTATAAACAAGCAAAATATGAAAAGCCGAAAATAAAAGAAAATTTTGATATTTTAAAAAAATACGCGGTTTTCGTTTTGAAATGTTGAAGAAAATGCCGAAATATTGCAAATTAATTTTTCATGTACATACGAAGTTCATAAATATAAGATGTTACAACTTACAAATCATATAAAAACAAACTTTTAAAATAATATTATTTTACTTGATTTTGGACTTCATATCCGCGCATTGCATGGAGTTCCTTGCTAGTAATATCCCTTATTGACATATAGAGATGACTCTCCGTAACATACATGACATTTCCTTGAATAATTGCATTCCTTAATAATTACACTAATATTTAGTTTATTTTATCAATAAGAAATTTCCAACAATTTACATTGTCACACCTCTTTTAAATTAATTATAAGGATTTCTTGTTAAAAGTGAGTGTCATTTAAATGATGGCTTTGGGACCTTGGAATTAGATATTGTTGTTGAAAAATTCATGTTGGCTCCAGGCTGGTCTTCACCAAGGAAACGTCGATGTTTTAGCTCATTAGAATTTATGAGCTGGATTTTGACCCACACTAAACTCTCAAATTTTTTTTTTCTGGAGCATGGGTCCGTAGCCCGACGCAAGCAAGATTTGAACCTCAAACTCTTGTTCAACGGCCAAATTGCTTTACCACTGTGTTTATAGCGGCACTAGGGATCCATGCTGGCAAGCTCAAAATGAAGACCGAGAAAAATACATCGCAATGCCTAGCAAGTATGGTACGGTCATTTTCCCTATTTTTCTAATTTGTTCTTTTCTATATGTCTCTCTCACTATACAAACGGAAAGCTTTGTAGTCCCTATTTTTTGGACTCACATAGAATTATATAAGATAAATGTGCAGCTCGGATCCACTACCATTCCTGGCCAAGTGCTTCCAATTATTCTTACACAGCAGCCTATGAGAGTTGCTAGCTGCCACACTATCTTAGGGCAACCCAATCGATCTTCCTCTAGAGCCATGTGCATGGTTGGGTTCGCCACTCATCCGCTTTCTTAGAGATTGAGAGTCCGAGAGGCTTTTGCAATTAAAGATATCCACCGGGTCCCCTGGGTGGTATGGGCACTTCCCCTCTTGGGGGAGAGTGCGGGTTCGAACCCCAGGAACCCAAGAGAGGAAGCGGCCACAAATTAACGCTTTCGGGTCAAATTCGTGGGGTCTTCTGGGTGTGTATGGGGTGGGTGGGTGGGGTGGATGAGGTGTGCATGGATGTGTTGTAGGTTTAAGGCTTTGGGGGGAGGGCTAGTGCCAGAAAAAGAATTTTTTTTAAAAGATATCCACTCATTTAAACTCGCTCACATTTCATATACCCAAGAGAATTAAGAATGCAAAGGGATCCAAGTAGTCCTATTGTATTGATTTTTAAGCAGGCCCAAGCCAAAACCCATGTCCGGATGAATTCGCAATATGCCAAAAGTTTGAATGGGTTTTAGTCTGGTTTGGGTCTCTGATGGGAAGTTTGGGTTTTTTGTATGGGCTTAATATAGCATATAAGCTTCATTCATCGTCGACGATTTGCCCTATTTGTACCGACCCGATCCAGCCCGTTCATGGCTGGAGGCTGCAAATGGGCTTTGAGGGATGAGCGCCACTATGATTGAAAACTTAATCATGATTTATTTTTGTGAGAAAAGTTTTCCTAGTCTTAATAGAATCTAGAGTTTTCTTCTTTCTCCTGTTGGGTCTGAGGTTTATTTTTGGTTCCCATAGCTAGCTAATGTTGTAGAACGATATTTAGCCACGTTGCTGCTATGCCATAGATGTACCGGATTGAGGATACTATGTATAGTTAACCAAAAAACGAAAAAAAGTTGAAGAAAAATAGGCAAACATTTTTTCCATACAAATTAAAAACTGTTATTATTATTATTATTCCATAGATAACATAGCCGGAACTGTAATCTTCCTCTTTATCAACCAATTTCATATCATATATAGTCCATTCGTGTATATTGGCCATAGAGCGGATATAACAGAAAAGCAGCAAAGAAAAACAAACAGAAACATATCCAAAAAACCAACAATATTGATCATAAGCATCATAATTAGGCGGCGTCTGTAGGCTTGTAGGCGATGAAACTGACGCACTGCACCTGGCGGTTGTTGTCGAATCCGATGATACGGATGAAGGCGTCGGGGTACTCCTTCTTGCACTCCTCGAGTTCCTTTACGACTTCCGAAGAGGCGGTGGTACCAAACATGGGGAGCTTCCACATGGTCCAGTAGCGGCCGTCATAGTATCCTGGAGTAGCTCCATTCTCACGGGACACAAATCCCACCTGCATACAAGAAAAGGAGCGGGGAGCAAAGATTGAGTTATCACAATGCTTATTTGCAAAACTACTTCTTTTAAGAGTTGCAATCTGTAACTCTTAACCCTGTTGTTGCTATGCTTAAATGTTTTATTCTTTCGTTGTCTTTCCAAGTACAGGATAAACGAGAAGGGTTGCATCAGTAGCATAAGACACTGTCGGATCTCTATGATGTAAATCCTAAGATAACTTCGTTGGATCATGCCGTCCTGAGGAGATGGTTCTTAGCAAAGCAGAATTGAAGAAACGGACCATAAAAGCTTGTTGTTGTGGTGGTGGTTAAATTTGTAACCTTTTACTCAAAATTAAATTAGTATCTTGTTGAAACAACAAACATATGCATGCATGGGTTGCTTACTTTGCTGAATTCCAAGCAAGGAATCCAGCCATTGCGAATGAGGTAGTCAATTTGCCTGTCCAGCTGGTCCCCAGTGAGAGGAGGAAGGTAAGAGAGAGTCTCAAACTTCTTCAAACCTACAATTGGCCACACCTGCATATAATACAACATTTTGCTAATTATTATTCATGAATATTTAGAGAAACTTAATTTACTACTCCTCTTAAAAAATCAAGTTGATTCTTATAACTACAACTCTTTTCACTTGTTTGAAGTATTAACTTTGAACAACGAGTAATGGTACTTGGATATCTAGACTATATTAAACAAGCTTTCTTTTTCCGAAATGTTTTCGTCGACTACGGGGAGGATTCACGAATCTTGGTCAGGACGGGACACACATTATCATATAATAAAGTTCCATTGAAATGTCCATTACATGATATTATGTAAACTAATTTTAATTTATAAATTGCAAAATATATTGAATTTTTAAATCTTCTCGGTCATTAATGTATGAAAATGTTCCTGTAGTTTTATACTACCTTGGAGGGTGTCATGCAAACCTTATCTTTTGGTGAAAACCATGGCAAATCTATGGAGAAAATTGTATTCAAAATCTAGTATTCTTTTCTTCTTTTTTCAATGCGGACTAAATTAACCTTTTTGTTTACTTAAAAAAATACCATAAAATTCAAGCCCAATTTAGATAAACAAGACAAGAAAGAGTCGTAATTAATTAACCTTCAAGCCAGACCTAGACCTGAGGGAAATGCACATCATATTGTTCTGTTGTAGCTGATATTATAAGTTTATATGGTTGTGCCCGACTCATTATGATAGAAGAGGCTACAAGTATGTATATATAAGAGAAATCGTACGTACCTTCATGCACTGTACCCTTCCTCCATTGCTGGGCAGTCTGGAGAGTTCAGTGCTGGGCTTGCCGGTGACGGGGAAGGCAGCGGTGGACTTGAGTCCGTTGAAGGCCGCAACCATGTTGGTCTGGGCCAGGGCGACACGGGCGGCGGCGGCCGAGGAGACCATCATAGCTGAGGCCATTGCTCTTACTGCTTGATGATCTTTGCTTTGAACTGCCTTTAGCTCTCCCAATATATATGTGCCTTGGCTATATATATATCAATTCAATGGTTGTTTCTGAGGCCTATTGGATGTTTGAGCTCATTCTTGCCTTTGATTGTTGATATCCTTATCGTTGAGGCGCATCCATGGCAGTGCCACACGTGTCACAGATCTAGTAATCTTATCCCATGAACGTGAATGGGTGATGGGCTTGAGTTGTAATATTGTCTTGCTCAAGCTTTTTATTTTGCCCTCTCATTTGATATGCAAATGGCTCTCATGTGGTGTGGTTATTTTGCGACATGGATTTTTTTTTAATCGATTCTACAATCATTGAGGGTGAGACTTTTACATGAGAGTAACTGATTGTGAGCATCTTGTCCTGTGGATGAAAATGAAGAACCAATGAAAGCTTATGCACTACTTCTTTCTATGGTCAATTTGGATATGCAAATTTATGTAGGAAAACATAAATGTATAACATGTGTGGTGTACATTTGTAGCATAAATTTTCATATCCAAATTGGTGAAAAGCTTTAGTAATTTTAGAATTCTAGCTATTACTATAGATCGATAGAGAAACCGATCGGCGTTTATATAACTCTCAAGTGCATTTACACGATATGGTTCAACTTTTTATACAAATGAAGTCCAACCGGAAAATGAAAGGCACATAGCATCGTCGCATGGACAACCCTAGTTGCTTGTTGCGTATAGCTAATACTTAAAACAACCATAGAATGAATTTTGAGGGGATTTGCATATTATGTCCAATACTTAAAACAAACCATAGATTGATAGGGTATGCTTATCCTTAACAAGGTCTTAAATTGGTTGAGTCAGGCCGGGTTTAGCAGGTATGAAATCCATGCGTGTTTATTTTTTATGGATCCAAACCGGTCTATATACTGAATGAAAGACCATGCCTATTATCCACCCGGATCTATTTGTCTATCTTTAGGTTTTTGTAAATAAATAAAGAAACTATTTATTCCCACAAGTTTTATATTGTGGCACAAGCGCATATATATAATAAAAGATAATGAGTAAATTGGAAAAGTTAACACATGACTAAAAGAATCAACCAGAACCGTTAATAGTCTAATTTCTCAAATTTGCAGTCACAACAACCTGAGAACTATAATCCTCAATATCTAACATAACATCAAATTATAATCCAGAACTGCTATAATTTACACACTCAGGGGCGGGGCGGGGCGGGGGGGGGTGTTAAAACTAATTTTTTACCATAAGCAGCCCAAGGTAGTTTTACAACTCAGAATTAGCCAAAATACAAGCTCAAAATTCCAAAAATAAAGTTAAACTGGCATAAAATAATCAAATTAGGTTCAAATAGCCTCACTGGTTCAACATAACCAGTTCAGTTGGGCCGATATAGTCGAACTAAAAACCAATGAAAATTTCAGTCAGAGTAGAGACCGGGGCGATCCATTAACCCTGGGGCATTGGTGGCAGACCCAAATTTAAACAAAAATTGAAAAGAAATCTCAAGGACATATTGTTTACTGTATAAATATTTACTGATATTTCATTAAACAAAGAACTAGTCAGGAATGGGAAATTCTCATATTTTTTAATGACATGATTAATCTTCAAAATTCCAAAGCCTGATATATGCCTGTTTGCTTGCCAAGAATTGGCACAAAAAAAGAAGGAACTTGGGGTGGGGTGGGGGGAGAAAATACTACTGGCAACAACGATCAGTGGTGAAATTGTTATTACAACTTTTGTTTGCAAGGAAACTTATGAAAATTGATATCAGTTTTTTGGCAATTGAGATCAGCATTTTGGCAATTCAAATAATTCGGAGCTTTTTTTTAAGGAATTGACTAAAAGCCCAAGGACATCTAGGATTTAGGTGTTCAATGTATTGAATAATGGGTTATGATCATCTTTCTTTATATCAAGTTTTACATTTTTACTCCAATGGGGTAAGAGTTTCTTTTATATCACCGATTTAGTCAAGGGTTAAAACATAATGATTCCTTTTACACTCCAATTTTTTCCTTATATTTTTCTTAACCAAACACTATGTGAGCTCAGGTTACGTTGCACCTTGGATACAGTAGCTTTTGAATTTAAAAATAAAATATAAAGCAAAGCTTTGATGTAAAAGACAGCGACATGTTTCTTGATCTATGTTCAAGGGGCGAAACAAATACAATACGGAGCAGACATATGTGTTAACATATTCGTATCCGGTAGTAGTTGATAATGTTCTGCACAACATTTGATGAGATCCCAAATTCTAATATATAGTTGCTCTGAGTACATAAAAATTATCTATACAAGCTTTAATTTCTAAATAATGTCATGCAAGAAAAAATATAAATAAAAATAGAACACGGAAGCAAAGAATTAAACTTTAAAAATGATACCTATATATATTGAAAGAAAGCTTATACTGAAGACAATATACCACAACCAGATGCTTGATGAGAGGACACTTCCAAAACTTCAATATTGCTGGTCTGTCATGACCGGAAAAGTTGCCTTTTTGTTAGGTCTTAAAAACGTCTTGCATCAAAAAAATAATTCACATTAACATAACCTCCTTAATTAATAATAAGTCAAACATAGGAACAAATATTAAAACCAACTGCCATGCATCTCATATTCAGAGGAAAGCAAGGCCCAGTGACTGCCTTTATCTTGCCATCAACACTTTCTAATGACATATTGTAACATGGGTACATATGACTAATGCCTTTCAAAAAGCATATTGATACGTTTCACACTATGCACAAATTTCCTACTAAATCATTATACATGCCTTGCTATATATATGAAATGAAATGAAAGAGAAATGAAAGAGAAGAAGATACCTGCATTCTTGCTTCTGTTTCCCTTCTCCATTACTCAACTTTCATCTCGTTTCTCTGTTCTTGAACAATGGCTGGCGAGTCAAGCTTCGACTATCGACTCGAGCTCCTCTCGCCGATGAGGCTCGAAGCGGGCATTGTTGATCAAGGCACTTCAATGGATCATCAGCGGCAGCATTGGAAGCTCGACTTGGATAACTTTCATATTCCTGAGGGTCCAAAGGATCCTCCTCCTTTCGTCTGCCAGATGCTCCTCAGAGGTATTATCAGCAGGCGTCTTCTTTTGAGTTTGTGTTGGTTGCATGTAGCTATTCCTCGAATAAAAATAAAAATAAATTATTTCCAGCACGCATCGATTCTATAATTGTAAGCAGGGAACACACAAGTTTTGGTCAGAGGTGGCACAACACTCGCAACATTTCATAAGTAATTTAATTATATAAGTAGAGAAAACCATTATACAGCTTAAAAATCAAGAAATAAAATTTTGATTTAATTTGATCAGATCCATAAAAATAATCATACAATTTGTATTGATCTATACTCATTTAAATAAAATGGCAGATATTGAATTATGAATGGAGTGAGATTCGAACCTAAAAGCTTTTTTGTTGGGGGGAAATTTGTCGTACACTTGTGGTTTCACGATTGGTATTTATTGATACGTGTGATTTAATGGGAATGCTATAGTGTTAACAGAGCACTTGTTTATCATAGGAAATATTAAAGTACAAAGGACACACTCGACGCCTAGTAGTTGCGCTTTCTTTTATGAGTTAACTGCATGCAATTATAAACCTGATTGATATTCACCTCAGAGATGACCAATGCTTATAAACTAGTTGAGGGATTATAAATGATGGATGTGGTATACACGAAGGGTGTTATATACAGTATAACCCTTCTTCTTCACACAACATTTTGGTATTATTAAACTATATTCATATATATCATATAATTTGTTTTAAATCTAGGTAAGCAAGAAAGAATTGAAAAATACTACAAGCAGCAAGGGAAGATATTGAAGGATTTCAGTGAAATGGAGAGCATTCATGAATTTGGTTGTTTACCTGGAGCACCAACAGAGGTAGATGGCATTTTACATATTCGTTTTATTTTATTATTGTCGGACCCTTCAAATTATCATTGACAAAATGAGTAATACATACATACCTTAAATCACCATCAAGATGATTGTTGTTATCACTTGGATGTCAAAATATCAAGTAGGGAATAACATGACAAAGTACCTTTTTGTTTCCATCATATGAAGCAATATATGTGTGACAATTTACATTATTTCATATTGTTTTACAGGAAGAATTGAGAGACATAGAAAAAACTGAAAGAAGTGCGATTAGGATCTCAAACATTGCTAATTTAATCCTTTTTGCATTAAAAGTGTACGCATCGGTAGAAAGCAAATCACTCGCAGTGATCGCTTCGACATTTGACTCTCTGTTGGATATATTATCCGGATTTATTCTTTGGTTCACATCATATGTCATGAAGAAACCGAATCAGCACAAATATCCCATTGGCAAGAATCGGATGCAACCTTTGGTATGTTTCTTTTTCAATTGTGTGATATGGAATGTTATTCAACTTTTTATTAGTATATCTTGTGCAATGTTTGAAGACAGGGTAAGGATTGTAATTGGTGAATTTGGTGTAATTAATATTTTGAAGATGTATTATTACGATAACTTGGTTCAATATTACACGATGGATTATTCAAATAATATACTCTCGATGTTTAATAAATACTTTTTCTAACTCCCATTTAAACTCTTTCTGCTTTCTCTTCAACACTAAACAACAAATGTTTAATTCTTAGCTGATAAAAGCTCAATGATCTTTTTTCCACCGTCCCCTCACCACATCAAGGGGTGTAAGAAAATAAGTATTAAAAATATGTTTGTAAGCATATGACACACATAGAACACACACTATACGTATATACGTATATGACATATATACAAGGGGTCTGATACGCGTCGTGCAAATGTCTTGCAAGTGTTGGTGTCCGATACATGTCGGCCACGGATACGACAACCTGTTGGAAGTGTTCATACAACTTGGGGGTCTACGTGCAATCAACCATAATAACTATAATGGTTTTGAGAAATTAGATCATGCCATGCCCAAAGTTGGTAAATAGTATGTAAAATAATGTGCAAGTATGCTTATTTTCTTATGCTGTTGAATAAGCTATATATAATTTATCATGTTTTGAGTATATTAGAACATGAATTGCACTTACAGGGGATAACGGTTTTCGCTTCCATAATGGGCACACTTGGTTTGCAAATACTGTTGGTTTCTGGTCAGCAACTCATGTCTCAGGTAAAACCTCTTGATTTTTTCCAAGGCTAGGTTACAATTAGTATACAATCGTTCAAAAGCAAGTTCTATTGAATATTGTTAGATTTACTAACATGCATGTCTTGTTTCAATTGATATTTTTCTTCATTTCATATTTCTTTACATTAATTAACAATTATTCGATATGCATTTATCACATAAAGATATATGCTAAATGTAAAGCAATTTTATATATTACATTTTCAGTCTCATCCCAATTTAGCCGATGGGAACGAGAATTGGATGATAGGCATCATGACTGCAGCAACGGTGGTGAAGTTTGTGCTCATGATCTATTGTCGTACGTTCAAAAACGAAATCGTTAGAGCATATGCCCAAGATCATTTTTTCGATGTCATCACTAATTTGATTGGTTTAGTTACTGCAATGCTTGCCATTAGAACATATTGGTGGATCGATCCATTAGGAGCAATATTGGTATACATTTCAACATGATCCTGTGCTTTAAAATATAGACAACATTTATTTATAAAATTTTATTTTGTTTATACAGATAGCTTTATACACAATCTTCTCATGGTCAAAGACTGTTATGCAAAATGTACGCTCTCTAATAGGAAAAACCGCACCTCCTGACTATTTGGCAAAGATAACGTACCTTGTTTGGAATCATCATGAAGAAATTAAGCATATAGCCACAGTGAGGGCCTACACTTTCGGTACATTCTACTTTGTTGAGGTAGATATTGTCTTGTCCGGGGAAATCAACCTCAGCCAAGCACACGACATTGGTGAGAGCCTACAAGATAAGTTGGAGAAATTGCCGGAAGTAGAACGTGCATTTGTACATGTTGATTTTGAGTACATTCATAAACCTGAGCATAAGGCGAAAGTGTGAAAATGATGATTGTAAAAGCACTATGATGACAATGGTAATAATCATCGTTTCTGATTGAACATACTTATTTTGTAATATTCGTTTCTATTTTTAATAAACCTTCTTCAATGTATCTAATGATTTCCTTGCTCGCCACCTTGTTGCTATTGTCAATCACTACTAATCTACCTATGTTGACAATTTAAATTTTCTGCATTCTGCTGTATCTTGGCAACATATTTCTCAAATGAAAACAGATAAATATGTCAAAGAAAAGGGGGAAAATCTAGTGAATGACATCGGAGCCAAACCATATAGTTTGATGGAGAGGTGCATGTAGCTGATTGCTTGTCTTCTACAATTGAAGTAATTAAAGAGGTAGCCTCATCAAATTTGGCGATGTGGACTTTAGATGCTAGGGAATGATCCCTTCCTAAAATCACATAAACAGAACAAGATGCATAATCTCATGCATTATACGTAAATTATGGTTACCATTTTCTCCAAGTTGACAACAATACGGTAACTTCTTTGGATGACTGAGATAAATTTATGAGGAAAAAGGTACCTTTGTGCTCTAATTATGGAATCTTGCGCTCTAATTATGAAATTTTGCATTATACTCCTGAAGTACCGAATGTGATAATTGTCCAAAAAATATTTCAATAAAAAAGAGAAAAAACGAACAAGTCTTCGGGAGGTCACTCCCAGAAACCAAAGGCGTTCCAAGTGATCTAAACAATATTCAATAGAAATGGTCAATGTATGGTTCATTTTAATTGGGTAAGATAGCAGTTATAGAATTTGAGTAGAAGCATTTTTGTTTATTAATTTTTTGTTAGTTACTAGAATTTAAATTTGAGCGGCTTCGCGAGGATGAAAATGGTCTACCTTCTCGCAAATTAAAAGCGCAAATGAACATTAACTTGTGTTTCATAAGGATGAAAATGGTCTAGCTATAATCTCTTATTATAACTCACACAATGTAATTCTAGCTACACCTTTGAGGTGTGCATTAGGCCATTTTATGAGATAGCTAAACTCTGAAACACAAATATGGCTTACGCATCCCAATCCAAGTTTTCATCAAAACCATATATAAACAGCCAATAGAATGACGCAAAAGTTAACGGATGAAGGTATAACATCCGTTACCGCCATGCTAGCAGGGGGTCTTTCCACGTTAGATTCCTTATCTTCCACTTGGCAAACTTCTATGGTTCTAGCCTCAATGACACAGGTTAAAGTGTTAAAATCCATAGATCCACAAGCTACACAAATATTCCCCCGTCCCTTTATTTCACTACACAAAAGAGGATGAATGATTACCCTATATGTTGAAAGATTAGAACACGCATGCGAATTGGAAAGGGGGACAATACCCGTTTATAAAGAAAAGGAGCTTCAAATGAAGTATTTTTGATTCAGCCAAATCATGCAAACCACATACATTAATAGGGAAAAAGAATGAAAAAGACAATGAACAAACAGAGATAATAAACTTAAGGTCTGTTTTCCTCAACCCCAAATATCTTTTGACACAATCACTTAAGGTCTGTTTTGATTATTGTTTGTTTTGCAGCATAAATCACCAAGACTTTACGCCTGTTGAGATGTGAGAGACTAGAATAGTCCCACATTAAAAAGACTATGAGACATACATGGGTATAAAATATAAGATGAGATAAAGCTCAACAAAATTTGAGTCTTATTGTTGGAACCCATTTATATCAAAAGCCCGTGTACACTCATAAAATATATAATTGGCCCCCCTCTTTCTTGGATATATATATATATATATATATATATATATATATATATATATATATATATAAAATCGAGTATGATATCAGAAGTGCCTCTGAGAGATCCAGCTCTATAAGTATATTATACTTTCCACATGACAACCACATTAAAAAAAGTGATGGACAAACTATGAGAGGTACAAATCCCAACAAGACTCGAGTCATATTGTTGGAACCCACTTATATCAAAAACTCATGTACACTCATATAAATAATATATAACCACCTCCCTTGTTTTTATATATACGGTATCAGAGCCAATGGCTGGATCCTCAAAATCTCAACAATACCTTTACGAAAAGCATGCTACAAGCACCAAAAAAGGGGTATAAGATATAACATGAGACAAATCTCAATAAGGCTTGAGTCTTATTGTTGGAATCCGTACACTCATAAATAAAATATATAATCACCTTCCTCGTTCTCGAATATATATTATTAAAAAAAAGTGATGGAGAAACCATGAGAGGTACATATATATAAGACTTAAGTCTTATTGTTGGAACCCATTTACATCAAAAGCTCGTGTACACTCATATAAATAATATATATAATCACCTCTCTCGTTCTTATATATATGTGTGTGTGTATGCATATATGTATATGTATGCTGGATCCTCAAAATCTCAACAATACCTTTACGAAAAGCATGCTACAAGCACCAAAAAAGGGGTATAAGATATAACATGAGACAAATCTCAATAAGGCTTGAGTCTTATTGTTGGAATCCGTCCACTTATAAATAAAATATATAATCACCTTCCTCGTTCTCGAATATATATTATTAAAAAAAAGTGATGGAGAAACCATGAGAGGTACAAACCTCAATAAGACTTAAGTCTTATTGTTGGAATCCATTTACATCAAAAGCTTGTGTACACTCATATAAATAATATATATAATCACCTCTCTCGTTCTTATATATATGTGTGTGTGTGTGCATATATGTATATGTATCTGTATGTTTGTATGTATGGTATCGTCTGAGCCAATGGCTCGATTCAGAAAACCTCAACAATATCTCTAAAAGAAACATGCTACAAGCACCAAAAAAGGGGTATAAGATATAACATGAGACAAACCTTAACAAGGCTTGATTTTTATTGTTGGAACATGTACACTCGTAGATAAAATATATAATCACCTCCCTCGTTCTTGAATATATATTATTAAAAAAATCTAATAACGCCAAAGACTGAAAAAGAGATAATAAACAAAATATATGGGGAAAAAACCAAACTCTTCAGAGGACCATGAAAAAACAAGTAATATACAAAAATTTGAAGTATTTAGGACCTAAACAAAACTCTAAAATGATGCCACATCTTCGTTGAAATATTAATACGAACACATGTTACAGTGAAAAGAAACAGTTAAACATAGATTCAAAGCACCCAGATTAAATTCCGGCCAGGCCGAATGGCGTTGGCATGTTACTCCACTTTTGAAGGGCTACTACCGTATCTTATTTGGTGGCCTAGAGATATTAAATTAGGCTAATTGGACAAACTACCATGAACTCAACCCGCTTTTAAGAAAGCAACCATTGAATTCCAAAATTACAGGAACCTACTATGAATTTCCCCACTTTACATAGGAAAGTCTTCTAACAAAACGCTTTCCTAAACAACTCCTTACACAACAACAACAACAACAACAACAACAAGAAAGAGACGGGGATGGAGACAATGGGTCTCATCCATGTGAGTAGACCCAAAACCTCTCTTTTGTTTTTTGTTGTATTAGAGTTGTTTAGGAAAAAGTGTTTTGTAGGAACACCTCGCCTTGTGTTAAGGTTTTGGTGATGTGACATGCATGTAACCTATGAACGGCATTTTCACCCTCCTCTACCTTATTACATCCTGCTCATCGTCTTTTTCCACCTTATCCACTTTCCTTTCTTCCTTCCGCTCTGCAAAACCCACAAATGGATCATGGGAAAGCACTCTTCTCTCTCCTCTCCAACTCATAATATGCAGGATGAAATCACATCGAAGTAGTTCCCCTCGGTCGAGAACGGCAAATTATAACAAAGAATGCACCATGAAAATAGAATAAACATTTCGACAAGCACCTTAGCTTCATAATACAAGGCCCCATGGACCCAGGGCACAAAGTTCCGAGCTTGACCCTTTGGTTCACAGAAGAGTAAATAAGGTAATTTTTAACACATCATAATATGTCTAAAGTTGTAACATTTCCACAGCTAGAGCATAGTTTATGATAGTTTTGTGAAGTTAATTGTAAGAGGGGAGAGGGAGGGAGAGAGAGGAGAAAGATACCTGTAAAATTTGAACCACAAGGCGATCGGTCATGGCGGTTTGAAGAGGAAGAGAGAGAGAGAGAGAGATTGTATTTTTGTACAATGCTTGGAATTTATTTCAGAGTTGAGATAAATGTAGTTGTATCCACTCCAAAATTGAGGTAGCTCCAGCTATCTAAACTCTCATCCCATGATTCTCATCTAAGTTCCAAACACGGGTCTGATGCTATAAATAAAGTTTATTTATACAGAGTGTTTGGGGTTTGCTAAACAAAGTTTGCAACATCTTTGTCTTCATTTAAAGATAAACTCCAATCATCCCGGCTTTATACCCAAATTTGTTTTGGGGTTAGGGATTAGGAAGTAAGGTTTAGGGTTAGGGATTGGGTGTGGTGTGGTTGGTGAGAAGAGTGTCCTGAGCTCATATTCGATAAAAAATCTTTGGCAAAAAAAAGTCTTTGGCAAGGACCCGCACAATAACAAAAAATATACAAGTTATCCATTTTTCACCTAATAGCAAGGACCCGCACAATCCGCGGATACAAAGACCAATTGAAAAAAAATCTTTGGCAAAAAAAAGTCACGAAAAATCATTTTAGTTTAAAAGTTTATTGTTATATAATTTGTAAATTGTAATATCTCATATTTATGAATTTCATATGTAAAATATATGAAAGATTAATTAACTAGTAAATACTTCTATATTTTTCTTCAGTTTTTCAATAATTTCTTTTCAATATATGACAATCACGAAATTTTTAAAAAACTATAAAAAATTTCTTCGGTTTTCCAAAATTTTGTTTGTTCAAGCACACGAAAAATCACGATATGTAGAAAAATATGATTTTTTTTTTAAATTTTCAACATTTTGCACGTTATAGCATACGAATATGGTAAAATTTTAAAAAATTCACAAAATTTCTGTTATCTTCGATTTCCCAATATTTTGCTGACTTCTATATCACAAAAAAATCATAAAATTTTCAAAAATATTTTTTCTTGTTTTAAATATTTTTCATGATATGAGAAAACAAAAATCATAAAATTTTCAAAAATATCAAAATTTTATGTTTTCTTCCTTTTTGTAATATTATGTATTATATATGAGGAAACGGGGTCTGCAGAGACCCTGCATGCCCAAACTACAGTAGCCTCTCACATGAGCTAATGGAGCCCGCTGACTATTTTGCAGTTAGACCCCTGGACCCCACTGACCCAAATGATAGGCCACTGCAGGTTTGTGCTTGTAGATCCCGTTTTCTCATTATTATAGCACATAATGTAACGACTGTATTTTTCTAATACAAATAAAAGTTTATTTTTTAATATTTCGGAGCCGATATTTAATTTTGTTGTATTTTAATTTTATTTTGTTGACAAAAAGCCTCACTTGATTTTTATAAATCTAAATTAAAATTTTTGAAAAGAGAAGATTTTTTAAATGATTTGTTTGGAAAGAAAGAGAATATTTTATACAAAATATTTTATAATTTTAAAAGAGCATTTTTGATTCATAAAACTCTTGGTGCTGAGGTTGTTTCAATACAAGGGGTTTTAGCCTATACGTTTCCGTGTTTGAGTCTTGTCATATGTAGTTTTTTCCCCCTTAATTTCCAATATCTAGGTCCACCTTTCTTTGTACTTATTATTCATAGTACCTAAATTTGTTATTATAAATGGATTTCATCCTCAAAATGAGTATAGCCAGAGGCTTGGCCTCTTTTTCACATTTTGACAGGATTCCCCACGATGAGAGGTATGGCCTCGGGTCCAATGCCACTCAAAAGCGGAAGCATATATATATGCAAGATACCTCATAATTATATCCAAATGCAGCTTAATTATTATGGCAAGATTATTAATCATGCGTTCTAAAAGGAAATATTTGAATTGTTTCGCTAAATTAATAATTTTAAATTTAAATAACATTTATTACCTAACAATTGTGTCTCCTCTAAAATGGAAGAGCTCAATAATTCTTTTTAAAGATTTGTTTTAGTAGATGGCAACCATAAGCATTATAAAGAATATTTGCCCACATGCGTTAATTTTGGAGGCTTGATTTTGGGATTTGTCGGCTTGATTTGTGCGATTTGTTGGCTAGATTTATGAAATTCTATACCTTATTATTCAACCCTCTACGTTACGGTGCCGCCTGAATCTTCATGAAAAATCCGAGCAAGGAGTAGAAGGTGGAGAAGCAAGACACGATGATTTTTGACATCATTTTCATCTCTCGTTCATACTTCAAGATAGGATCTATCACACACCCTTCCCAAAAGAAGAGAGCAGGCCCGCGACGTATTTATTCCGAGAAGGTCCTTTCTCGAAACAGATACGCTAAATGTTTATAAGCAACATAAATACATGAAAGGTAAAATACTGAAAGGAAACTAATAGTCGGATTGCGGTGAAAGCTGAGAGTAATTTTCTGGACTTGGCTCGATTTCCTTTGTCCCAATATCACCTGACGAACATTCTAAGGATAGAAAGAAATATGGTGGAATGTCCGTCAGCAAACTTACGCTCGTAAGTCCCCAAAGATAGGTGTAAATTATATGAATAAAGTGTAAGGTAATATGTGATATAGCCTGTATATAAATCATAAACATGTGAACAAGCATGGTCATATACATGTTAACTATATAAGTATGGCAAGATAGCACGAACATGACAGTAAGGCATAATATGTGTTGGTCAAATAAGTATGTGATAAGTGTGTATAAAGTGAATGTCAATATGTCCTAAGAGGTCACTACAATGTAAACTGATCTCACGTCAGTTCAAGTGTGAATGCCAATAAAATCTCAAGAGTATTCTTGAACCCAAGGCTATCATCCAAGGATAAGAAATCACGGGCCTAACAACGGGACCCGAAACTGTGGAGGAGTCGACCCGTGTCGTAATGGGACTCCTGAGATACCGTTGGATTTATACTCAAACTACCCCAACACCCCGCGTATATTATATTGTAGTTAAAGTCACAAGTCTTGTTTGAATCCATGAATACATCAAGTTTTCAAGATTAAGTTCATATCAAGATCAAGTATTCATGTCAAATTCAAGTTTTCATGTCAAGTGGTATTTATGCATGGTTCGAGATAAGTCAAGTCAAGCATGTAATAAGGTGTTCATGCAAGTCATGTAGATAAGTAATGATGTAACATGTCATGCAATGTGTTAAGAATAGTAAATAGATTATTCATGTGAATCGTGTAGATATAATAAGCAAGCAGTACATAGCATGAGAGAAGACATGCATGGAATTGTAAATCTAGTAATATTTGTATGTATCGAATTAATTCTCATGTCATATGTTAATTCAGTTTGAATATCAGTTTGAGACGGCTCAAAGTTGTTTGAGATGGATCACAAGTCTTTTAGGATAAATGTTATGTGCTCTGTTTTCAAAAGAAGGCTCACAGTGATGTTGAGCCGGCTCGACATGATCTTAAGACAGCTCAATCCAAATTGAGCTGGCTCGAGTTATGCCAAAAATGGGTTTTTACTTCTCCGGATCCATGAGACGGCTCACTGTAAGGTTAAGCCGGCCCGACCATGTCTTGAAACGGCTCAAGTCCAAACCTGAGACGGCTCACGCCATGTTAAAAGATGGGTTTATGCTTTTTGTATATATGATATGGTTCATGTAATATTGAGCTAGCTCAACGCTTGTCCGTTCAAACGATTAGGTTTTTGAGATTTCAATTTTAAACGAGTAAGGGTTGCAATATGGTTTTAGGTTCATTTTGTGATGACTAAATCAAGCTCTCCAGTTCTATGGCATGTATGATGTTGCCACTATCATGATAGAAAATATGTGATCATAAATGTAAACGGTATAACAATTAATTTTAACAACTACATTTTATTGAGATCCATGGCCTAATGAGGATGGTGGTTGTTTACCGCCAAAGACGAGGATTGAGGCGATCCGAGATGGACCGTCTAGCCTGAATTTAGGGGCAGATGCATAGGTTTGATCCATCCACCTCTCCGAAGACGCTAAGTTGATTTATAGCGCCATATATCGAAGTTTTGGATAGATACGACCGATGTAAGTGACTTCAGATTCTCTCTCAAGAATAAGAGGTTTATTGATTGTGGGGATGCATTTTTCCTGCAGGCGCAAGCCCATGCAGTTAATTACGTTGTCGCGTATGCCAACAACTTTCTACTTCTCCAGGTTTTTAGCTTTGTGTGTCGTACTTAAGTTTTATTTATTTTGGGTTGCCCTTTAATTATATATGGAAATTAATTTTGTCGTCGCCCGTAGGGCGCAGATTAGTCCAAATCCGTACTTATATTTTCATGATTTGAGTCAAGTATTTGCTTGACAGAATTTACGTTGGTAGCTTGGTTTGCCAACGGGAATGAACTTAGGTCGCATTTCTCACATTTGTGAGGTCCATCAGTTTAGAGGAGAGCATAAGCTCTGTCTGAGGATTGTTAGTCTCATTTGAGAACTAAGATCGAACTTAGACGATTTAGTCATATTTTGAGAATATTGTTCTCTGTTGATCATTTGATCATAAATGAATCCTAGGCTTCCAAGCTTTGGCTTGATTTTCATGTGCATTTGCGTTCTGGGAACATGTGTGTCACGCCTCGCTTCCCAGTAGACAGAAACGATGATGTGGTAAGTCCGCAACGTATGGAAATACGTTAAGTGTAATTAAGCAATATAACAATGAGTAAGAATGATAAGAGTAATAAAATGAAACAACAACTTTATTTACATTCAACTTTATATCATCTATTTGTAATAAAAAGATACATTAATAAAGCAAATGCCTAACCAATAGCATAATGAAAGTAAGTACATGCAGTAAGTAGCTAGTAGTCTGGCTGAGCAGCAAACTAGTCCAAGTCTTCGTGGCTCGGCTTTATGTCCTCAGATTCCGGTCCTCCTGACGAACATTCCAAGGAAAGAAAACAGAGACGAATGTCGTCAGTGAACTAGCGCTCGGTAAGTCCCTAAAGAAGTTAAAGAAGATAGTATATAAAATGAAGAAAAACCAAGTAAAAGTGAACATGCACGGTAATATAAGAGAGTATCTAAGCATATTTATTTACCGGTATAAGGTGGTTATTCTAATGTGGTTATTTGTAGTTTGATAAAACAGGTATTCATGTATACGAGAGGAGTCCATCTTACCCCGTGAACTATGGTAACATGTAGCCAATGTGCTGCCATTTCCATTCTGGGATTGGTAACGGCTGAAGTAGACCAACAGTTCTGTGATGTTAAGCCTTCACTTGCTGACACACCAAACACTTGGTTACGCTCCAAACTACTTCGCGCTTCATTCTATACCACCAGTAGTATTGCCGTAGATCCTTATACATCTTTGTACCACCGGGGTGTACAAAATAAAGAGAGATGTGAGCTTTTTTCATCAACTCTTCTTGAACAGATCCGTTTGGTACACATAATCGACTTCCATATCTCAAGGATCCGTCTTCGTGGATGATGAAGTCAGTTCGAAGTCCACTTTCTATTTGTTCTCGGATCTTATGTAGCTTGGCATCATTTGTAAGTCGATGTCGCACACTCTACAGGATTTTTAGAGAGGGAGAATTAACAAACAACGATTTTATGGCAAGCAACATCGACTAATGTTCCAAGATCGACCAAAACCCTAGCTAGCAAATTTAACGAAGGTTCTAATCTACTATGAAGTGATTTATACCTTCGAGTCCAAGTCTTTCGGGTCTTCTTATCCTCTTCTTAAGCTCCTCGAGTGTATGGATTGAGCTGGGTAATCGACCTCCTCGTGTTGAAGAAGATCCACCCGAGAGTCAATATTTCAAGCTCTAACCTTTAAAATGTGGTAACTAAAATACCTAGTTTGCTAATCTAAGTAGCTTAGGAGATATAGAGAATATTTATAGATTAATTTATCGAAACAGATACGCTAAATGTTGAAAATTTTGTTTTACGATTCCTCATCGGCCACGATTGTAGTGGCAAAGGCACTAGGAATTTACACGTAGCACACAAAGATCGCGAAATTTTCAAAAGAATTTAACATTATATTATCTTCCGTTTACAATATTTTGCTTCTTATAGCATATAAAAATATTTAATTTTTTTAAATCTAAAAATTTGATCGTTTTTTTAGTTTTATAGTTTTTTGAATGCTATAGTACATGAAAATCGCGAAATTTCAAAAATGTCAAAATTTTCTGTTTTCTTTGATTTTCAATATTTTGCTTGTTATAACATACAAAAATCATAAAATCTTCAAAAATATAAAAAAATTACTGTTATATTCGGTTTTTCAATATTTTTTATTTGCTATAGTATACGAAAATCATGAGCACTTTTAAACGTCTTAACATTTTCTCTTTTTTTTCCCCTTTTTCTATATTTTACATAGCACAAGAAACTCGCGAACATTTTTGAGAGATGTTCTTGTAAAATAATTTTTTAGAGATATCAATTAAGCAATTTTTCCAATTGTAATTTGAGAAGACATGCTTGTAATATAATTAAACCGATATGCATAATGGATTGGAAAAGAAGAATAGCCAAGAAAGCTTCCATTCATACAATTATTATTATTATTATTTATAATGCCATTCATACAATTGTTTACTGTTTCGAATATCTAATCCTATTTCCAGTCATAGGTGAAATTTATTTTTTTGAATAAGACGTCTTCCAGCTTTTTTCCTTTAAAAAAAATATGGTTGGTCTAAAGAAGTATTGAAGATTTTAGCTACCAATAAATAATTGTCAGAAGGAAAAAATTTTTGTTGTAGTCTTTAATATTAATAAGATTGCCTGTTAAACGATCCATAATCAAAAAAAATTCTGTAAGTATTAATTCTATCTGTTTCTTTATCCAAACAGATAGCAAAAATCTTAATCTAGTGAAGGAAGAAAAATGTTAAACGATGGCCAAACATAAATACGGAAAAAACTCTTTTTCTGTTTCTTAATTAAAGAGAACTCTACCAAATTCGATAAAAATAAACAAACAAAACAAACATCTTTTCTGAAGGAAAAAAAACACCAAATTAAAGTTTTCTGCTAATGCCAGTACTAGTACTGTCGAGCCGGTAGTTTACTACTCTCGAACCGGCCGCTCCAAATTACTTAGACCCGGAACCAAGCTGAAGTGTCAAATCAAGCCTCAACTCTTCCTCGACCGCAGCCTCAGTAACACTAGATCCCTCCACAGTCTCATCTTTACTGTCTACATCGATTGCATCCGGTTCGGTTGAACCGGTCCGATGAGCGTTGCGTTTGAACCGGGCCCGGTTCTTGGTGACCCTATGAAGTTTGGTTGATGGTTCAGAATCCTTTGGTGCATATCTAATGTCATTAGCTTTGAAGTTTGAAATTGCTGCAATTGGTGAGCCATTAAAGACACACTCTACGGCTGATTCACATAGGCTCCAGTGTCCAGAGCACATTAGCCCCGTTGAGCCGGAAATTGGGTTCACGATTCGACCGCAGGCGTCATACAATAGGGAGCGAAAGATAGCTGTAAGATGAAAGACCACACGTTAATAGCCAAAAAAAAATCGGTGTTTTGACCTAACAATGTATATCATAGAAATTTTGGTGTTTTAATTTGTGTTGTAATATAAAGAATCCATGACCTTTAACGAGAACTCTTCTTTTTGTTACCTTTTTCTTTTAGCAGGATGTATATTTAATTTTGCCTTTTAGAAGGAAAACTATCAACATGTTTATAATTTTTTTCTTTCTTAGTGATTAATTTTCTTTTTGAGAAAAAGGAAACATATCCACCTTAGTCATGTAAGAACATTGTTATGACAATAGTGCTAATAAAGGATGGGGAATAAGTTTTTTAAAAATAGCAGTGGACAAATAGAGAAGATATTGGAAAAGCAATAAACTGTACAAACCAATATATTGAAATATAAAGGATAAACGGGATAGCTTAGTCGGTATGGGCACTTTCTCTCTTTGGGAGAGTGTCCCAAGAGAAGAAATGAACATAAATTATAGGTTTCAGGGCAAATTCGTCGGTTCCTTGGATGCATGGGGAAAAAAAGATGCTCATAATTTTAAGAGAAATATAGAGAATAAATTTTTTATTTCTAACTATATATTAAATCCTTTTAAATTCTTAAGAATCCTTTTAGGAAAAATCTTTTACAATTTTATTGCTTTAACCAAAGCCTTGTTCGAAAACATATCCTAAATGTTATTTCAATTATAGCCCGTAACCTGGTACAAACAAGATTTGAACCCAAGTCTTTTGCCCAACTGCAAAGAGGATTCATCATTAGGCTATAGTGGCATTTTGATGCAGCCCTAGCCTACATGGAACGGCTTGACCGTTCTAAAATACGTCACGTCTAGTTCAACCGAGAAACCCGAACTGCCAACTCTTATCCAATTCGAGCGTTCTCCCATCCAAATCGAAACTCTCGCAAAATCGTCTAGGTCAATATAATTGATATCTCTCAGAATAGCGAAAATCCATCATTTAGAGCCCCGAAATCACGGTCAAAGATTTGCTTCGAAAGTTTGAGTTTCGAATTAAGGATGAAATTAACCTTCGGATCAGTTGAGATTTTGCAGGCAGTATCAGAAATCAATTCCGAACGCAATTAAATAATTAATTTCGAATTTTAGCAACTTTCTATTTTTAGCAGCTATCTATTTTAGGCAGTTTTTATTTTGTTGGTAAATTAGTTGTGATGATTTATTTTGTATGGGTCTATTTACGAGACTCCTTACAATTGTAATAGGTAGATTTCGATTAATAAAATCCTAGTTTGGCAAATTACCATTGTTATTGTTTGATTCCTTCAATCTTCTCTAAATTCAGCATAAAAGTGCAGCATCCCAAATCAGGGCTGCACCAAGTGGCATCAGAGCGCACGTTCGATACTCGTTCGAGACTCGTCGACAACATCAATGGTTGCGCATGGAAATCATGGGGGTCGTGGAGGATGTGGTGGTCGTGGGGGTCGGAGAAATGCAATGTCAAAAGATAGATGTATCTTTTGCGAACGAGAACTGCGGGACGTCATAGTAGATAACCTGCGAAGGCAGAACGCAAAGTTGCTGAGACAGATCAAAGCGTTGGGATGGAACAAGCACGTCCCCAGAGGCGACGGGCTACCGATATGGATCATGATGACGATTCAGGGTCCAAAGGGAGTTATCAGGCAGGGTGTGGCTTCTGAGGAGGCTATGAACGACCCTAGGATGGCGTGAAGGTGGATACCCCTGATTATGCAGGCGGCTCCCAACCCGAAGAGTTGCTTAATTGGCTCAACACGGTGGAACACGTCTTTGAATATAAAGATGCCCCCTCCCCCCCCCCCCCGCAAAGAAGGTGAAGTTGTTCGCCGTCAAACTTAAAGGTCGGGGTTCCCAAATACTGTCTTCGACCGACGCTGGCTCCATACCGATACAACTACCGTAGGACTCACCGGGTTTTCCATTGTTCGCTGTGTGCTAGGCGCGGTATAAGGAAGGGGAGGAGGGAGCATTGTTCGCTGTGCGCAGTCTCGCTATCTTGCTCCAAGCCCGCTGGCGTTTCGGCACGGTAGGAACAAGGGCGTCGCATCCGAGAGAGGCGAGGCAAGTCTAAGATCACAAGTTGGGGGAAGATGAAGGAGAAACTGAAAAAGGAGTTCCTTCCTTTCAACTACTTTCAAACTATGTACCAGCGACTACAACAATTACCGCAGGGGACTCGATCTGTTGACACCTACACAGAAGAGTTCCATCTGTTGATCGCTCGCAATGATCTGGCAGAGACCGATGAGCAACGAGTAACTTGCTCCCTTGGAAGACTCTGTCAGTCGATCCAAGACGAACGGATCCTTCATCCGTTGTTCAAGCTCTCTGAAGTGTGTCAGCATGCCTTACTTGTCGAGAAGAAACGGTCCCAAGACGGGGAACATATTCCTGAGAAGATGTGAGAAACGGCTCTATAGCCCCAACATCAATCATGCCAACAACGGCAACTCCGAACGTGGGACCAACAACAGAAAAATCCAACTTCTGTTGTTTTGAGTGTGAGGAACCGGGACATCATACCACAAACTGTCCCAAACACTTGAACAAAGGCAAACAGTTGATGATCAGTGCTGACGATGAAGGAGAACCCGATGAAGCTAGCGAGGATGAAGGCGAAGACTAAGGAGAGTTCTTATTGGATGGTGATAGGACCCATACAGGCTTTGTCGTCCAGAGGACCCTTCTTGCACCTAGACAAGGGGAGAAGGAGGACTGGCTGCAGACCAACATCTTCCACACCACATGTACCATAAAAAAGAAAGTCTTCAAGGTCATCATCGGTGGAGAAAGTTGCGAGAACCTCATCTCTAAGAAGATGGTCCAGAGGCTCAACCTAGTCACCCAGGAACATCATCGTCCGTACTAACTGCACTTGCTCAAGAAGGGTAGCAAAGTGATTGTAGATTCACGTTCATTGGTCTCTTTCTCTATGGAAAACAAGTATTTTGATGAAGCCTGGTGTGACGTCATGACCATAGACGCATGCCATCTTCTTCTAAGACAGCCGTGGCAGTATGATCGGAAGACAGTGCATGACGGGCAGCGAAATACCTATACTTTTGTGAAAGATGGCTAGAAATTTATGCTCCGGCCTATAGGAGAAGAGGCTAGGCCCAAACCCGCAACGGGGGAGGGAAGCATTCTTTTTACCAAGGTAACACTTACCAATGAGACGCGTCCGTTCGAGGAGGAGGCATAAGAAACTGGGGTTATCTATGCCCTGGTGACCGCGGAAGCACGTGCAAAATCTGAACCCTCAGAAGTTCCTGATATGGTCAAGCCACCGCTGCAGGATTGTGCAGACATATTTCCGAACGAGCTACCCAACAACCTCCCACCAATGAGAAACATACAACACTACATCGACCTTATTCCTGGTGCAAGTCTCCCTAACAAACCAGCATACCGTATGAACCCGAGAGAACAACAGGAGCTAAGGAGGCAGGTGGAGGAGCTACTAGAGAAAGAATTTGTGCGACCTAGCATAAGTCCTTGCACCGTGCCAGCCCTTTTAACTTCCAAGAAGGCTGTCTCATAGTGTATGTGCATCGACAGTCGTAGTATCAACAAAATCGCCGTGAAGTATCTCTTCCCGATACCGCGACTCGAGGACATGCTCGACCAGCTTGCATGGGCCAAAGTCTTTTCGAAGATAGACCTGAAGAGCGGATATCATAAAATCTGCATCTGACCGGGGGACGAGTGGAAGACTGCGTCCAAGACGCAAGATGGACTTTATGAATGGCTGGTGATACCATTTGGTCTGTCCAATGCACCAAGCACATTCATGAGAGTCATAAACCACCTTCTACAGCCATTCTTTGGAAGGTGTGGACGTATATTTTGATGACATCCTTATTTATAGCCCTTTTCATGATACTCACTTGCAGGATCTGAGAAATGTTCTCGAGGTGTTAAGGTAGCAACAGCTCTATGCCCACCGAAAAAGTGCCACTTCATGGCAGATCAATTCATGTTTTGGGGTTTCATCGTTTCTAGTGAGGGGGTGCGTACAGACCCATCCAAAGTACAAGCAATTCGAGTCTGGCCCGCGCCGAGGAACATTCATGAAGCCCGGAGTTTCCACGGCCTCGTTTCCTTCTACCGTCATTTTGTACCAAATTTCAGCGAAGTAATGGCCCCAATCATAGACTGTCTCAAGTCGCAGGTACCTTTCTATTGAACACAGCAAGCATTCGACGCCATCAAAGAGAAACTAACTACTGCCTATGTACTGGCTTTTCCAGATTTTGACAAAATATTCGAGATGGCATGTGATGCATCAGGGGTGAGTATCAGTGGCGTACTCAGTCAAGAAAAGCGACCATCGACCTTCTTCAGCGTGGAACTAAATGGCCCTAGGGCTAAATATAACACCTATGATGCCGAGTTCTATGCCATCGTCCAATCCTTGTGACATTGGGAGCACTATTTATTGCAGCACTAGTTCATCCGCCATTCTGATCATGAAGTGCTCAAGTACATTAATTGGTCACATAAGTTAAATCGTCGACATGGTCGATAGGTTGAATATATCCAACAGTTCATCTTCTCCTTGAAGCATATTGCGGGGGTCGATAATCAAGCGGCCGATGCTTTCAGTAGAAGAGCGACCTTATTCTCCATAATGCAAGTTCGGATTGTAGGATTCGATACCTTTTGCGAACTATATCTTGCGGACCTGTTCTTCGGTCCTATTCACAGAGTATTGAAGCAAGCTCAACATGGACCCGAGCAACATAAGTCATGCTATCTACTGATGGAAGATTATCTTTTTCGGAGACTGCAACTCTGCATCCTTTAGTGTTTGCTGCGAGAAAAGATTGTGGAGGAACTTCATGGCGAGGGCCATTTTGGGCGCGACAAACTCCTGGCCCTTATCTCTCGTGACTACTACTGGCCTAACATGAAACAATATGTGATATGTTTCGGAGAGCGCTGCCATATTTGCCAAGTGTCCAAGGGGACAGCCACGAACAGGGGTTTGTACACCCCGCTCCTGGTTACAGCAGCACAATGGGAAGATGTCAGTATGGATTTTTTCCTAGACCTATCCCGAACTCAAAGGAGCATGGACTCAGTCTGTGTTGTGGTCGATCGATTCTCCAAGATGGCGCAATTCCTGGGCTGCAAGAAAACTATGGACGCATCTCGGATCGGTGACATGTACTTCAAAGAAATCGTGCGTCTTCATGGGGTACCCAAATCCATCCCATCGAATAGGGACACGAAATTCATGAGTCATTTTTGGAAGACCTTATGGAGGAATCTGGGCACTAAACGGTGCTTTAGCAGCGCTAATCACCATCAAACAGATGGTCAAATTGTAGTGGTCAACAGAAATTTTGGTAATCTCCTCCGTAGCATAGTTGGAGACAACCCGAGAAAGTGTGACCTCACCATCGCACCAGCTGAGTTCGCTTATAACTGTTCTATTAACCGCACAACGAAGAGGAGTCCATTTGAGATCGTGTATGAAAATAACTTCACTAGCGTTCTCGACTTAGCGCCAATTCTCCATATGGGGTGTCCTAATGTCAAAGCTGAAAGGCATGACCGAGCACCTAAAAAGTATTCATGATCATGTTCGACAGCAGATTGAAGCTGCCAATTCCAAATATGAAGCTGTTGTAAACAAGTATCGTCGTCGCGTGGTGTTTGAAAAAAATGACTTTGTTTGGGCCATCCTTACCAAGAACCGTTACCCGGTAGGTGGGTATAATAAATTGAGAAATAGGAAGATAAGTCCCTATGAGATTCTTAAGAAGGCAGACGACACCGCGTATCAATTGAAGTTGCTTAGTCATCTGAAGACTTCAGACATACTCAACGTCAATCTCTTGATTCCATATGCGGGTGACGGAATCTCCTCCAAGGACGACGGCCTGAGCTCGAGGTCAAGCGCTTTTTACGACGGGGTGGATGATGCAGCCTTAATTTATATGGAGCGGTTTGACCGTTCTAAAACACGTCACGTCTAGTTCAACCGAGAGACCCGAACTGCTAAATCTTGTCCGTATCGCGCGTTCTCCCAGCTAAATCAAAGCTCTTGCAAAATCGTTTGGTTCAATATATTTTATAAGAAAATTGACGTCTCTCAGAATCGCGAAAATCCATCATTTAGGGCCCCGAAATCGCGGTCAAAGATTTGTTTCGAAACTTTGATTTTCGAATTTGGGATGAAATAAACGCCCGGACCAGTTAAGATTTTGCAGACAATATCGGGAATCAATTCTGAACGCAATCAAATAATTAATTTCGATTTTTAGCAACTTTCTATTTTTAGCAGTTATTTATTTTAGACAGTTTTTATTTTGTTAGTAAATTAGTTGTGATTTTTGATTTTGTGTGGGTCTATTTAAGAGACTCATTGCAATTGTAATAGGTAGATTTCGATTAATAAAATCCTAGTTTGGTAAATTGTCATTGTTATTCTTTGATTTCTTCTACTTTCTCTAAATTCAACATAAAAGTGCAGCATCCCAAATTAGGGGCTGCACCACACTTGCTACGTGTGCATCGCATGTGAAAAAGAAAAAAGGACTATTTAATATAATTTCACCAATTGGCTGACAATTCTGTGGCAAAGTCTATATAAAGTTGTAATCCACTTTACTAATTTGTTTTTGAAGAAATTGGAATAGAATTGGTTTTACAAATTAATAATGAATTAATCTTTTTCTAATTTCTTAAGAAAAAACCAAGAGAAATGGTCAAAGATTAAGGATCCAATTCCCTTTTGACATATTTTCCATAGAAATAAATAAATAAGAAGAAAAGTCATGTGAAAATAAACATTTATGGGTTTTCCTTGTATATACTCATTTTTATTTACCCGATATACAATTGTATTCTTCCTCATAAAATTTGGTCCAATCAACTTGAGGGAAAGAAAATCAAACTAAAACTATTATTCTTGGGAGAGAATGATCATTGGAATAACTTTCAACTTCTTTCATAATTAAAATTTTCGTTTAATAAAAAGTAGGGTCTTTTCACCTTCATTCTAGTTAAAATAAAAAAGGAAGAATCAAAATACTGACCAGGTCTAACATTTTGAGGGCCAGAAGAAATCAAGTTGATCAAGCCAGCTCTCCCATAAAACTTAGCCAAAAAGAGAGTAGCATTGGCCTGAGAATCAGAGCTCTTGATCCATTGGAGGCATGGCCTGATGCTGCAGCTCTCATCACACCCCTTCCTCAAAACCCTACACCCATTGCAGCTATTTCTCATGATATCATGAAGAAAAATATACATGCATTGAATTTGAATCAATTTTTGAAGTAAGAATTTGTCTCGGCTCTTCTTCAATATATATAGCAGCAGCAGCATTGAGAAGTGAGCCATAGATTTGAGAAGGCCAGCCAACAGTTTCAGCAGTGGTTTGTTTTCTCCTAGAAAATTTGTGAGCTCATGCTAGCTGTGTGGTTTTACTGAAAAGCCACTGAATCTTTTCACAGATTTACTGTAAATTGTTTTAAAAAAAAATAGAGGCATGAATTATAAAAAAGGAATGGTTAATTGCAGAAAACAACCCTGCAGTATTAAGTTTCTAGGGTTCCGATAAATGAGCACAGGGGTGTTTTTTTCCAATAAATTACTTGAGGTGATGCAAGAGCCACACGTGGTAAACTATATTGGGGTGTTGTGCGCAATTAAACTTATATAGAATTGTCCAATTGATTTTCTTGGTTAATAGATCAAATTTATGGCTAATCCTTTGAGGTGTTTACTTAATAAATAAGTCATATGCTACAATTTTACAATACATTTAGGCTAATCAAATAGTTTTGACATTAACACAATTTGGGAGTGAATTTCAAGGTTGGTTTTTTTCCCTGATAATTTTTAAAAGCTTGGATGGTTTTATTAGGTCAAAAGTCACGAGACTTACAAAAATATTCGGATCAGACCGGTAGAAGATTAGAGACAAAATATTCGGAGCCAGTATGCATTAAATACAAATTAATCTTATTTGTCCGAACCCTATACCCAGCCCGAACTAAGCCCCTTTCCTATAATCAGGGGCATTTAATTTTAAATGCTAAATATATAGTGCATATTATAATTTATTGAGGCAAACTTCAAATTTAATTTATAAATATAATTTAATATAGTTTTTTCACACGTATAAATTTTGAGCATAAGAACTCACCATATATAATTTTGATTTTTATAAAATTTATAAAAATATATTGGGGTTTTGAAATATACAAAGTTTTTATATTTCTTGTTGCGCATAAAAATTGTCAAAAATTGTCGAAAACCGGTCGGTCCGCCCTCAAGGTTAAAAGCTAGCTAAAACCTACCGATATATAATCAGGTTAATTTCTTAGCATGACCAGTAAAAGGGCTTTTTGGTCAATTGGAACGGAAGAAAAAGCATGAGGCGTGTAAATTCGCGATTCGGGAATTATTCGGCGAAGATAGAAAATTCGGATTCGGAGAACTATTCGTAAAAATCGGCAGGTATTCGGGAAAAATTCGGCAAGTATTCAGGAAATGTTCGGAAAATATTTTGAGCAAAAAATTAATATATGAGACGCTGGATTTTGATGTTGCGAATTATTCGCAGTTTATTTAAATAATTCACGAATTACTCGTGAATTATTCGAAACGTTCACTAGCGGCGATTAACTCATCGTCCGATTAAAAATTCACGAATTATTCATACGGATGCGCTGAATAATTCGTGATATGACGCAAGTGAGTCCAAAAAAAAGAGTAATTAAAGATGTAAAGAGACGCGTGGTGGTGGTCGAGTAGCTGGCCGCATCACCCTCGTGTAACTCACTTCCCCGTTTTGTGGGAAAATGGTTTCTGGGCTTTCCTTTCTCTCATGTCATGGGACTGTGGGCGCCCATATATGCATGGAAAATGAGCAAATTGTTTTGTTCAGCTTAGAAACTATCCTCTTTTTGCATTTTTCAGCAATGCACCATGATTTTTGTATTTTACGATGCTGGGTTGTTGCGGCACGTCCGATCGAGCGTAAATTAAACAAAGGGCCATTCATATGAGCTAAGCCGGATTGAGATCTACACTTTGTTATTGCTCATAGCCGCTGCCGACTGCGGCTGCACTAAAGTTTGATGTATTATTGATATCGGAGTCCATTTGTTTTACTTTACACATCATTCTAACACCGTGGAAGAATTTTGACGTACTGCTGAACCCCGTCCCGCATACTTAATTCGTTGTTGTTAAAAAATAGTTTCCTTTAGAAAATTTAGTAGCACAAGATAGAATTGAAAGTTTTGAGACGTGTATGATTTTATCTTTCTAAAGATGATATTGCTTCCACTACAGGGAGACAACACTATATGAGATCGTCCCAAAAATACAACAAAGCCCACTATTACAGGGCATGGATTTGTTCATGATTTAAACCGTGAACAAAAGTCATTTTGTTCACGGTTTAAACCGTGAGTGAACCGTGATCAAAACCTGCGTAAACAAAGATTGTGTCAATGTTCTAACCGTGAACAAAATAAGAAATATTCACGGTTCTAATCGTGAACTTTTCTTAGCGTGAAAAGTTCAAAAGTCAGTGAGTTGGTGGGCCCCAGGTTTTTGTTCACGGTTGTAACCTTGACCCAAAACTGGTTTTGTTCACGGTTACAATCGTGAACAAAACTTGTAACCGTGACCCAAAACACTGATCTGCTCTACATATCAGTATCTTAAGCAGCCTTTTGTTAACGGTTGTAAACATGACCAAATATCTTTAGTCACGGTTACAACCGTGACCAATATTTTTTTTTAAAAATAATTAAATTTTCTGCGCCCCAAGAACGTTAATTTCAATCACAACCAACAATATATAATTTCCATTTACCAACAGCAATATATAATTTTCATTCAGCGTAATATATTCAAATCTCACGCGATATACGAAAATCAAAGTAATAACCTTCGAATCGCACGTAAACATAAACAAAAAATACACATACAATCAATATGATCAATACTCCACTAATGAACAACAAATCAAAAAATGTATGAGTAAAAAAATCGTACAATATGATCAATACTTCACTAATGAACAAATGTATGTGTCGACAAATCAAAAAATAGAACTAATGCCGTTGGGACGACGATCCACCTCTATCGTCCCGTGGCCTAAAAAATGCACTCAACTCCACTACTACAAATAGGGTTTGCCCCTACGGATAAATCCGTAGGAGCAAACCACTGCCCCTACGGCTATATTCGTAGGGGCACGAAAATATGCCGTAGGTGCATACGCCGCAGGTGCACATCTTAGCCCTCAACATGCCCCTACGGTTAAATAATTACCCATATGGTTTAATGCATAGGTCCATCTGTCCCTACGGACTATACCGTAGGGACACAAAATTTATTAAATTTATAAAATAAAATAGTTGCCCTTCCGGATAGCTCCGTAAGGACAAATATACGCCCTTACGGCTCAATGCGTAGGGCCATATGTGTAGGGGCAAAATATTAGCTTGTATCAGGCAGCCTGATAGCTTGTATCAGGCAGCCTGATAGCTTGCCCCTACGGATATATCCGTAGGGGCTACGTTTCACCCTACGGATTAAACGGTAGGTGCAAGCGTTGGCCCTACGGATTAATCCGTAGGGACATATCATCAGGTTTATTTTATAAAAAAAGGCTGTCTGTTTTTTCCTCGTCCTGTGCACCATAATATATACATCATATATAAAAGTAATCAACACACAGAATATATACCGCAGTATTCATAATCAACATCTCACGCATAATATATAAAAGAAATCAACAAGTAGAATACGATATCAATATAAATCAATATGAACACGCAAACACTACCAATATCAATATCGTCCAAAATATATACAATATGTATCATATAAGTAAATACATGCTTAAAATATAAGAATCAAAAAGCTACCCTAACTCGGTCCAGCTCCACCTTTGATGAACGCCGTAATCTGGGGCGCCTGCTCCTCGGATATACCCTGAGTCAACATCTCGAGCAATACGGAGTGTGCGGGAGTCTGAATGGGTCGTGGAGCTGTAGGAGTGGTCTGCGCAACCGCAGCCGAGATAATGGCTTCCGAAGCCGTAGCTGCGGGAGTCTGAGCGGGCTGTGGAGCTATAGGAGTGGTCTGCGCAACCGCAGCCGAGGTAGTGGCTTGCGGAGCTGCAGCCGAAAGAGATGCATGTGGAGGCTCAGCCGAAATACCCTGTCGCGTTTGTTCAGTTTTGTGTGTAATAAACGAGTAAGAACTATGTATTAGTCGAATTCGTATCAATATCAGGTTATTGCGAAACCCCAATCTATATATACTTAGGGACTTAGGCCTCGTTTGGATATCTAGTTTGGAAAACCGTAGTTTATTTTAATTAGACAGTTCTATGTATGTATGTTTAATCAAAGCCAAGTCTACAACCAAATAAGCTCAGACTACGTACTAATATTGGATATGTTGCTATCTATAATATGATATAATATTTTACTATTAAGTAGTATACATACCAACATCTCCTTCAACTCCTGGACGGTGTCCTTCAAGGTGTCCAGTTCTTGCTCGAAACGTCGCTCACGAGAGATAGAGGAAGTAACCGCCGGAGTGGAGTCTAACCTCATATGGGTCCTGCTAGGACCCAGTCTCCGGCCTCTCTCCCAACCTCCATGGTGCCCTCCGTGTGCGGCGTCTAGGACTGGGGTCAGCAGCATCGGATTGTTCTGTCCAGTAAAATCGATCCCCGATGCTTCCGCCTGCTCAATCACCCGCTCCTACACCCACATTAACCAGTAAAATATAAGTATATCATTTAAATTTGAACCTTTCAAAACAAAAATTTCAAATAGGGGTTGAATAAATATTAACACTTACGCAATACTCCTGGGTAGCGGTGTCAGGGTATCGAAGCTCGCCCGTGCCAAGATCTGTCGAGGTGCCGTGGACGGCAAGATACGCGGACAGCACGCTCTGTGTACCACCCTGCGCCAGGGTCTGAGCTCTCTGCAATTCGCCAAACATTTACATATATTAGAAAATAACTCTTAATATTACATTATACCACAGTAGGTCTATTGTAATTTACCGATAACTCTATGACACGAGTAATATTCCTCGAGCCACCTGTATAAGTGGGGCGACCCCTCTTCGCCGATTTCCTATTTTCTTTATTTTGATTCGCCTGTTTCTGCACAACACATTCAGATTTAGTTTTCTAATTAAGCAACACAAAAAAATAAATTATATACTAAACAATGAATTACATTTAAAATACATACCTATTTGCGCTGAGAGTTGAAATATTGGCACAATAGAGGCCATGTATCTACGCCGACTCTCGCAAAGGCCGGAGTATGTAGGAGGGCCGCTCTCTCTGCCTCGAGGGTCGCCATCCACAGGGAATAGCAGTCGATCTTCAGCTCGTTCCTATTGTATCGGACCTTCAATTGCATGTTCTTAAACAGTACGGAAGCTCGAAGAAAATGCTTAACTTGTTCCAGAATGGTGGTTTGACCTGTTTTGTCGGATCTATCCCGAAGGTCACATTATCGTAACCATCCCACTGAGCGGTTACGTCCTCTCCGGACAATAGGGCTGGAGGTCCAAGAAGCTCCTGATGACCATCAAAGTGAACATCGTCTAACCTATAGGGGTGGTCTAGAGGCAGGAAACGTCGATGGCCACAATAACAAACCTTCCTGCTAAAATTCAAGAATTTCGATGTTGTATGTTGATGGCAATGAGGACATGCTTTGTGACCATGTACGGACCAACCTGATAACATTCCATACGCAGGAAAGTCATTAATTGTCCACATTAAAGCCGCATGCAGTATGAAGGTTGTATTTGTGTTTGCATCGTAAGCCTCTACACCATCAATGAATAGAGATTTTAACTCCTCGATCAGAGGTCGGAGATATACGTCGATATTGTTCCCCGGTGAGTTTGGTTCGTCGATAAGAAGAGGCATCATAAAGTATGATTGGTCCATAGCCAACCAAGGCGACAGATTATAAACTATCATTACAACGAGCCATGTGCTGTGGCTTCCAGCCATATAGTTGAATAGGCAGAAGCCATCACTAGCCAGTCCGAGCCTGACATTGCGAGGATCGCTACTGAATATTGCGTGCCTCCTATCGAAATCCTTCCATGCCGGTGAATCTCTTCGATGACTCATTTTTCCATTTTCACTTGGAGGAGCACGGTGTTGCCAAATCATTGCCTCGGATGTTTTCTTGCACCTAAATAGCCTCTGCAGCCTCTGTGTTATAGGAAAGTATCGTGCTATCTTGACAGGTATATCGGACTTCTTATCAGAATCTTTCGGCTTATACCTGGCCTCTCCGCATGTTGGACACTCTTTCAAATCTGAATTCTCTTTCCGGTACAACACGCAATTTTTAGGACATGCATGAATCTTCTCACACTTCAGACCTAAATCAGACATCATCTTCTGGGCTACGTACAAGCTGTCGGGCACGTTATTTCCCGGGGGCATAGAATCTTTCAAGAACGAAAGAAGCATTATGAATGACTTGTTTCTCCATCCATTTAGACACTTAATCTGGAAAAGTTGGACGAACCATGAGTGGGTGGAATGCTTTGCATTCTCATAAATTGGTTTTCTAGCATCTTTCATGAAATTTTCATACTTATCTGCACGCGGTCCTTGACCGGAAGGAATGTCATTTTTGGTATGAATAGATTCACCTAGGGCAACCTCTACCATATCCTCCATTTATTCTGATGGAAACAAATTACCGTCTTTTTCTTCTGCCGCATTACCGTCTTCTCCTTCTTCTTCGGCAGCATTATCGTCTACTCATTCTTTTTCTGCCGCATTACCGTGTTCTTCTCCTTCCCCGTGATATAGCCAAGTTGTATAAAGTCTAATAAAACTACGTTTAACGATATGAAGCTTTGAAATTTCTACCTTCTGCCAGTACTTATTCCCACATCTATCGCGCGGGCAGAGAATATTCTCTACCACGATCTTATTATGTGCGCGTGCAAATTCAATAAAAACAGCAACTCCTGCGAAAAATTTAGGTTGCATGCGTTGTTGCCAGTCCACATGTATCGAGTCCATAACTCTGACGTACTCATGGACCATGTTAGACTGTATAATATATAAATTGTAGCTTATGATGACTATATTGAGAAATCTAAGAACGGGATGGTTACTGACAAAGGAGAAAATCCGTGTATATGCTTTGTGTGTGCGTTTGTCGTTGAAAAGAGTAAATTATCGATAATCAAAGTTAGATTTGAGGATATCCATGTATGAGTTGTATTCTATATATATGTGTTTCAATTTATGATTTAGCTTAAATGTAGGGTTGTTAGTGTGTATGTGCTGTGTGTGCGTTTGTTGTGTATTTGTGTTGTATGTGTGTGTTTCGGCTGTCGGGGGTAAGGCTTCTATCCCATTAAGAATGTATAGAGCAGACACCTATTCGCTTGTGCTTTCAACCGTTTCGAGTAAATTTCGGCAGCACCTCCCCGCTGTTCTCCGAGTACACTGTAATAGAATAGATAATCATTTCAAAACTGTGAAACAACGTTGAAATGAACATCTAATCTATCTTTGTACACGGAGAACCAGCGGAAAAGCACCGATGAAATATCTCGAAACGGATGAAAACACAAATGAATGCAGGTGTTTACTTTATACATTCCTAACTTGTCCACACGGGACAAATCTATCGGTTATCATACGATTGAATTTTCTCGTTACATAGACTACACGATGGTTGTTAGTACCGAGCTATACCGTCCGATATTTAACAACCTTCATATAGTTTTATGTCACGAAGAATATCGAACATATGTTAACCGATAGACGGGGACTAAGTGGCGCTTTGAGTTTCATATATGAGTATCGATGAGAATATGAAAGTTTCATATTATCATCAAGTATCATATATTGGTTTTAACTTGAACATCTTGAATCACTCTCTAATGATGTGTTTGTTGTTTTTTCGTGTTGTCTGTGTGTGTTTCGGCTGTCGGGGGTAAGGCTTCTATCCCATTAAGAATATATAGAGCAGACACCCATTCGCTTATGCTTTCAACCGTTTTGAGTAAATTTCGGCAGCACCTCCCCGCTGTTCTCCGAGTACACTGTAATAAAATAGATAATCATTTCAAAGCTATGAAACAACGTTGAAATGAACATCTAATCTATCTTTGTATACGGAGAACCAGCGGAAAAGTACCGACGAAATATCTCAAAACGGATGAAAACACAAGTGAATGCAGGTGTTTGCTTTATACATTCCTAACTTGTCCACACGGGACAAATCTATCGGTTATCATACGATTGAATATTCTCGTCACATAAACTACACGACGGTTGTTAGTACCGAGCTATACCGTCCGATATTTAACAACCTTCGTATAGTTCTATGTCACGACGAATATCGAACGTATGTTAACCGATAGACGGGGACTAAGTAGCGCTTTGAGTTTCATATATGAGTATCGATGAGAATATGAAAGTTTCATATTATCATCGAGTATCATATATTGGTTTTAACTTGAACATTTAACATGAATAGGTTTTACGTTTACGTTTCGTTATTAAGGGATCGAAATTTCAAGTTTAGGGTAAATTTTTCTTGCGTTTACGATAAACTTGTATGTTTACGTTATCATCGAGTATCCTACTGCAATGAACTAGTGCACCCTAAACCCTAACCCTAAATAACCCAAATTAACCTAATTAACCATAATCGTTACCCAAACATAAATTATCCCTAATTAACCCAAACTTAACCCAATTTACCCAAATTAACCTAATTAACCCTAATCAACCCAAACTTAACCCAATTTACCAAAATTAACCTAATTAACCCTAATCAATACCCTAACCCTTTCAAATTATCATTAGTTAACCCAAATTAACCATAATCAATCCAAACTTAACCCAATTTACCTAAATTAACTTAATTAACCATAATCAACACTCTAACCCTTTTAAATTATCACTACTTAACCAAATTAACCCTACCCTCTAATCAACCCAAATTAACCTTAAACCCTAACCCCAACTAATAAGCCTTAACCCTAACCCTAACCCCAACCCCAACCCCAACCCCAACCTTAACACCAACCCCAATCGAACCCTAACCCTAACCCCAAACCCAACCCCAACCCCAACCGAACCCTAACACTAACCCTAACCCCAACCCCAACCCCAATCGAACCCTAACCCTAACCCTACCCTAAACTGAACCCGATGCCTAACCCTAACCCTCACCCCTACTCGAACCCTGAACCCTATCCCTAACATCATCAAAATTAAAAATAAAAGCATTACTAACCTGTAGCGGGCGGTGGAGGAGACGATGGAGGAGACCGGTGGAGGAGACGATGGGAACGATCGAGGGCGGTGGCGGGCCGCGGCGGAGGTCGGTGGCGACGAGGCGCGGGATCGAGGGCGACGAGAGGCGCGCGCGCGGGAGAGTGAGAGAGAGAAATTTTGGGAACGGAGAGGGATTTTCTGTGCATTATTTTATTAATAACCCATATATATGCCCCTACGGACTTAACCGTAGGTCATTTGTTTGCGGCACCATAGGGCCAAATAACAAATTATGATTTAATATTTTTAAATTAAAATGTAGAGCACCGAAGGGACAACCATGGGGACCTACGGATTAATCCGTAGGGGCAATAAAAAGTTGCCCCTACGGATTCCTGTAGCCATAGGGGCAACCCCTTATTGTAGTAGTGCTCATTCTGTATAGCGTGCTGGACGGAATCGGCGTGCGACTGCCTTATGTCTTGGATTTCCGCCTTAAGCTCCTGCAGCTTGTACTGCGTCTCTTGAAGCTCTTGCTGCGTCTGATGCTGCTGCTCCACTTGCTCGCGGAGCCGATGGATCTCCTCCTGCAACGCGGCAACTGCATCCGCCTGCGTCTGGGTTATAGCGTACTCATGCACGGTTGAACGTTTATCAAAAATTCGATGGACCCCAGGACAAACCCCGCGCTCATACCCACATGATACCCACTGGATATCGAATCCAAGATAGGGACAGTGGCGATGATTGAGTCGCCGGGGCCAAGTCCCAAAGCGTCCGTGTGCTCTTGGAAATGGGTCTGTATAGAATGTGTGTGTATGCACAGGTGCTAACTTAAAATACATAATCAACTTGATTATATGAAACTTACCATGTATGTGCCCGTGTCCTTGTGTAACGCAGCCTGTCCCTTGGCTTCATGGTAGTTGGCGGGGTTGTTCTTTCTCTGTGATGAAATTAGAATTTAGTTTAATAATTAATTTACGATATAGAAAACATATGGAATTAAGCGTCGAAATACTCACCAAATGCCACAGAGCGTTGGCCTGCGAGCGTTTCCCTTGGATCGAGATGGCAAGTTCTCGCACGCCGTTGTTCCGGTTCTGCTTATTTCGAAACGATATCGTCTTGCAAAAATAAAGATTATAATATATTTTAGAATATGATTTCATGTTATATTGTTAAAATCTTAAAAATTAAATTGATACCTGCAAATCATCGTGCTCAAAATAGGTAACAAGAAGCGGCCAATATTCTCTCGAGATCTCCATCGCTATGACCTCCATCAAGTGCATCCGCTGATCCTCGGTCGCCGCGTCTCAGGGAAAGTAAAGTTCACTCTTCATTTCCCATCGACGATATCGCTTGATCACTTGACACCGGCCTAAGAAGTGAGCGAGAGCGTGATCTATATCAAATGGCCTGTACACACCATCCTCACTGGGCTCGCCAACGAATTTGTAATTTTTCCTTGTCTGAAATTGAAATATATTAAACAAATAATTATATGTATATGTATATAATGACGATTGAAATTTAAATGCATGAAAGGGTATGTCATACCTCATCCGACCTAAAAAACAACGTATCACACTCAGTCTAGGTCTTATTCCACCGAATATGGAACGGGTATTTGTAATAAGTACGGATCTCCTTCCCAACATAATCCCTCCACTGGGTCGCGTTCTTTACAACAGGAACACCTGTCGCTTCAAAAATCAAATCTCATGGCCCAGCATCCACCCGCGACCTGCAGCAGTCGGGCCCGGTAGGACCCCTCGTCCTAACACGGCTCGAGCCTGCGAAAAATAGATATACATACACAATATTATAATATTTAGAATATGAATATAGAATTTGACAAATTTAAATTACAATTGTTATTTAAAAGTGTTAAAAAATAACGATTATACATGTCGTCTCCGGCGTGGCGCTAGAACCAGCGCCAGACACCATCATGCGAGTAGAATGTGGATCTGCAAACAATAAATTGTTAGATGATTCAATACCACCTATATTATAATGATGTATCAAATTTGAAATGAGTAAACTATGCACCATGTGCAGGAGTGACTGGGGTATGAGGACCCGCTGACGTAATAATAGGGGTACACTACTACAAATAGGGGTTGCCCCTATGGATTTATCCGTAGGAGCAAACCACTGCCCCTACAGATATATCCGTAGGGGCAAGAAAATACCCTGTAGGTGCAAACGCCGTAGGTGCAAGTCTTAGCCTTGAACATATCGCTACAGTCAAAAACTTGCCCATACAGCGTAATATGTAGGTCCATATGTCCCTACGGATTAGACTGTAGGGACAAAAAAGTTATTTAATTTATCGGTTTATAAAATAAGATAGTTGTCCCTACGGAGTTATCCGTAGGGCCAAATGTCTGCCCCTACGGATACATGCGTAGGTCCTGATGTGTAGGGGCAAAATATCAGGAATCCTGATATTTTGTGCCTACGGATACCTGTGTAGGGGCATGTTTAAGCCCCTACGGACAACTCCGTAGGGACAAGAATAACCCCCTCTTACTGAGATCATAGGGGCAAAATATCAGGTATCCTGATATTTTGCCCCTATAAATCAGTAGGGACAAAGTAGGACCCTACGGATTAGTCCGTAGGGGCAAGGTTAGGCCCTACAGATTAATCCGTAGGGACATATTATCAGTTTTTCTTTAAAAAAAAGGGCTGCCTGTTTTTTTCTCGCCCTGTGCACAATAATATATACATCGTATATAAAATTAATCAATACGCAGAATATATACCGCAATATTCATAATCACATCTCACACATAATATACAAAAGAAATCAACAAGCAGAATACGATATCAATATAAACACGCAAACACCACCAATATCAATATCGTCCAAAATATATACAATATGAATCATATAAATAAATACATGTTTAAAATATAAGAATCATAAAGCTACCCTAGCTCGGTCCAGCTCCACCTCTGATAAACGCCGTAATCTGATGCGCCTGCTCCTCGGATATACTCTGAGTCAATATCTCGAGCAATGCGGAGTGTGCGGGAGTCTGAACGGGCTGAGGAGCTGTAGGAGTGGTCTGCGCAACCGCCGCCGAGGTAGTGCCTTGCGGAGCCGCAGCTGCGAGAGTCTGAGCGGGCAGTGGAGCTATAGGAGTTGTCTGCGGAACCGCAGCCGAGGTAGTGGCTTGCGGAGCCGCAGCCGAAGGAGATACATGTGGAGGCTCGGCCGATATACCCTGTCGCGCCTGTTCAATTATGTGTGTAATAAACGAGTAAGAACTGTTTATTAGTCGAATTTGTATCATTATCAAGTTATTGCGAAACCCCAATCTATGTATACTTAGGGACTTAGGCCTCGTTTGGATATCTAGTTTGGAAAATCGTAGTTTATTTTAATTAGATATGTATGTATGATAAATCAAAGCTAAGTCTACAACCAAATAAGCTCAGGCTACGTACTAATATTGGATATGTTGCTATCTATAATATGACATAATATTTTACTATTAAGTAGTATACATACCAACATCTCCTTCAACTCCTGAACGGTGGCCTTCAAGGTGTCCAGTTCTTGCTGGAAAAGTCGCTCACTGGAGACGGAGGAAGTAACCGCCGGAGTGGAGTCCAACCTCATATGGGCCCTGCTAGGACCCAGTCCCCGGCCTCACTCCCAACCTCCGTGGTGCCCTCCGTGTGCGGCGTCTAGGACTGGGGTCAGCAGCATCGGATCGTTCTGTCCAGTAAAATCGATCCCCGATGCCTCCGCCTGCTCAACCACCCGCTCCTACACCCACATTAACCAGTAAAATATAAGTATATCATTTAAATTTGAACCTTTCAAAACAAAAATTTCAAATAGGGGTTGAATAAATATTAACACTTACGTAATACTCCTGGGTAGCGGTGTCGGGGTATCGAAGCTCGCCCGTGGCGGGATCTGTCGAGGTGCCGTGGACGGCAAGATACGCGGAAAGCACGCTCGGTGTACCACCCTGCGCCAGGGTCTGAGCTCTCTGCAATATTAGAAAATAACTCTTAATATTAGATATATTAGAAAATAACTCTTAATATTACATTATATCACAAAGGCCGGTCTATTGTAATTTACCGATAACTCCATGGCACGAGTAATATTCCTCGAGCCACCTGTATAAGTGAGGCGACCCCTCTTCGCCGACTTCCTATTCTTTTTATTTTGATCGGCCTGTTTCTGCACAACACATTCAGATTTAATTTTCTAATTAAGCAACACAAAAAAATAAATTATATACTAAACAATGAATTACATTTAAAATACATACATGTTTGTGATGAGAGTCGAAATATTGGCACAATAGAGGCCATGTATCTACGTCGACTCTCGCAAAGGCCGGAGTAGATACGAGGGCCGCTCTCTCTGCCTCGGGGGTCGCCATCCACAGGGAATAGCAGTCGATCTTCAGCTCATTCCTGTTGTATCAGACCTTCGTCTGCATGTTCTTCATCAGGCCATTGTACAAAGCGTGAAGATCGAGCACCTTCCCAGGGTGATCAGGGTCGGGTACAGGCTGAAAATCGTAATCCAATTGAAAATACAAAAAAAAAACATTGTTATTAGATTGCAAGTGTTAATAATAAATATATTGGATAAATCAAATGAAAATATATATTAATACCCGAGCCTGATCCTAGAAGAGGGCGAATGAGCGCCGGTGCTGGTCGCCCCACTCAACGTGAAGTAGATAGTTCTTCACGAGCCGGCTCTCATCCCCCATATACCGGCCGAACCTCTCGGCATGATCGCCGGTATAGTGATAATCAGGGGTAAAAAAGAGGGGGAATGCTGCCTCCCCCTAGCTCTATCGGGCCTCAGCCTGTGGGACTGATTCGGGCCTCGAGTCCCCCTCTCGGGATGGGGAGGCCCTGCGTCTACAAGAAATATCAAGACAATCAATATTAAGACAAAGTGGTATTAAGAAATCAAGGTTTAATGAAAATTGAAGTGTGATATATACCTCCGGCGACTAAAGCACGAGCCTGGGCCCGGGCAGCAGCACGAGTGGGACGATAGTTCCTCCGGTGAAGAACAACCAGTGACCCGGACGTGGACGCATCTCTAACTAGAAAATAAATATCGATAAAATTACATGAAGTTCATGTTTATTCTTAAAGGATATGTAAAATGAATAAATATTTTATATTTATTCATACAAACCTGTAGACTGAGCGGAGGGTATGGAAGTGACGGGAGTGGCCCCTGCACTAGACGAGGACGCACCATTTATAATTAGACAATCAAGTATCAGCTATATAAGTAATTGCAAAAAGAATGCGTATATCAATAATATAACATTCTAAATCAACATGTATACACTATAGGATATATAAACATACCCGCAGGTATATGATATATAAACATACCTGGAGGTGCGGGAGTGGCCTCTGTCCCTGATGTAAGTATGTAAGAGCAAAAATAATGTATGTATATTTATGATATAGCATTCTAAATCAATATACATGCACTATATGATATATAAACATACCTGGAGGTGCGGGAGTGGTCTCTGTCCCTGATGTGGACGCATCACCAACAGCTAGACAATCAAACATTGACAATATAAGTAATTTTGACATGAACATGCATGTATATCTATAATATTACATTCAAAATGAATATGCGTGCAATATACCTGGAGGTGTGGCAAAGTCTACACAGAAGGAGGCATCCGAAGGGGTCTCCGATCGGGGTGCAAGACCGGCCCTCTGAAGCTCCCTACGCAGCTCTCCGGGCGGCAGAACCGCTCTGCCTCTGCCGGTGCCGCGGCTGGAGCTCCTGCCGCCCCTCGCTGCTCCTGTCATCGTCATCAAATCTAGATAAAATGGTTCGTGGACGCATTAGACAATAATTACAAGTATTGACTATATATGTATAGATCGTAAAATGTGAAGTAATAATATAATATTACTAATAACCTTTTTCGTTTCATAGGCGCATTAAACATATCTATTTGGATTTCATCATCGATATCATTTCTAACCCACGTAACTTCATGATCAGCCGAAGACAACCCATCTTTCGAAACAGACGGTCGGAGCACTCTAAGTCTTCTCTCTTCTTCATCCTCATCGCTGTCCTCGAATTCTGGAACATCGTAGACATCCCTGGGTTTCCAACGACATACGACACTCCATCCCGGATGCTTCAAACACTATGAGTAGTATACTTGGAACGCTTGGTTCGGAAAGATAAACGGATCTTCCTGACCGTAAAATCGAAGTGTGTTCACATTGGTCAATCCATATTCATCTTTCTAAGTCCCAAGATTGCTTCTCCACTTATCCGTATCGGTTTGCGTATCGTACCAAGTACACTGAAATATATAAAAGGGTTCTGATCGTCCGGGATAGTGGATGCCGAGTATACAATTTAAGTATCCATAATAAATCACACCATCCGATCCTACCGTCGCAATCCCACTATTCTGAGTGGTTCTAGATGTTTCTATGTCCTTAACTTTGAATTTGTATCCAAGGACACCGAATCCTTTATAATATGCAACCTCCATACTAGGAAATTGAGCTAAACATCTTGAATCACTCTCTAATGATGCAGACAAGTTCGGATCGTGGATCTAACAAAACAAATTTTACGACAAATACATAACGATATAAGCTTAGATTAAAACTGATAGCAATAACATGTTATTCGAATAACTTACATAATCTGCAACCCAATCGCAAAAATTATCCTGATGATATTTTTCCAATTGTTCATCGTTCCAATCAGGATGCCCCTCACGTACCTCGTTAAAATGAATTCTGTTTTCGACAATAAATTATGACATTAATATTATATCATTTCATACACACACAAACACAAATATAATAATTAATCCAAAAAAACTTACTCTCTAATTTTTTCAAGACATGCGCAATTAGGCAAGATAAACCGGTATATCTTGTTGATAAACATAGTGTCTACCCTTTTATAATCGGCTTTATCATATGGCCCGTCTTGAATTCTTCGAGGCCGGTTAAGTCTCGTTTCAATGTTCTCGTCCAGATAGCTGGAACAAAATGTAGTTGCTTCATCAAGAAGATAATCTTGCATGATAGAACCCTCTGGTCGATTTCTATTGCGTATATACTTTTTAAGAGTGTAGAGCTACCTAAAGAAAATATGTTGAATAAATAAATACGGGCATACAGGACAACAATAATTTTAAAAATTCCGCGAAACGAAAAATTCCACGTACCTCTCGACGGGATACATCCATCGATATTGTACCGGTCTGGCTAACTTAGCCTCAGTTGCAAGATGAACCGTCAGATTTATTATGATATCGAAGAATGACGGTGGGAAAATACGCTCAAACTTGCAAAGTATCAACGCAATAGAATTTTCTAGTTTATCCAGCGTCACAAGATCCAGTGTTTTAGCGCATAACTCTCTGAAAAAATAACATTGGCCGTTGATTACTATACCAACTGATTCGGGGAGAGAAGTCCTGAGGGCTAATGGGAGAAGGTGCTCCACGATAACATGGTGATCATGACTTTTCAGCCCATCGATCTTGCCTTCACAATTTTTATTTTCTTGCTGAATGATCCTGAGAAATTTGTGGGAACATTCAAATCATGAAACACCTGCAGAAATCTTTTCTTCTTCGGTTGTGACATATGATAAGCGGCATTGGGAAGTACAAACTTGCCTGGTTTACCCGCTACCGGTTTAGGATGCAATTCACTTCTTATTTCTCAGTCCTGTAGATCCATCCGAGTATTGAGGCCGTCTTTCGATTTCTCGTCTTTATAAAGAAGCAAGTTGAGTATGTGCTCGGATACTCCCTTCTGTTGGATATAGTGCCCTCAGAGTCAATTATTGGATCACAGGCACGTGATTGCAATGATTGAGGGAGGACTTATGCCGGTAGGACAATCTTACTCGAGATGATAGTATGCTATCTGGTTTATCTTTATCATCATGTACTGCTTCAGGTGACCTTACAGGTCACTATTGCACGTTGATAGAGCCCATAGGATTCTTGCTTGACGGCCAGCAGTATGATGGCGATCATATACGTGGGAGCTAGGGTCTATAAGCACATCCTTAAAGTGGTCCCTAGTCGTGGGAGTTTCGAGACTGGGCATCGATTCTCCATTAGTAGACTAGTGTATACAGTCGAGACCCCGACAAGGGGCGGTGGCTGGTCTCACAAGCTATTTGTGTCAGTTGGTTCACCTAAGATGTATACAGGCGCTCATTGGATTATGAGTACGCCGGACAGGACTCGCCGGGAACATGCTAGTTGGTATTATACCTGACGTCAGATATCAGTTCCCTGGTGACATGTGTATAGGTTAGTTCATCGACCTGAGATCATCATTTGTCTCGTGTGAGTTCCCACTGTACTTTGATTACTACCCTACCACGGCTCAAAGGAGTCGTGCAAACAGGTTTTAGTTGGGTACAGTCCCGAGCCACATGGAGGCAGTGAGCGGATCGGCAGGGGTTTCGTCTCTCCCGGTATTGGGGGTGAGATCGCGCTGTGTCTAGGAGAGCCATTACACGAAGTCCTTGGCCAAGGCAGAAGATTTACTGGTAGGTATTCCAGTAGTATCTCAGGGTGTTCTGGGCTACACTCCGACACGACTTGTACCGCTTTTGGGGGTCTGACTTTTACCAACCCCCTAGGCCCGTCATGCGATGCTCATAGACGAACGGACTGGACTGTACGGATATTGTCACTGACAGGCTCAGTAGGGTGTCAGGATGAGTTCGCTTATCGACCTCCCTTTTGGTCAATACCTGGTAGCCCGTTACGTACGGCTAATACCTCTGACGTGCTAGTGGTTAAATCCACAGCCAAAGTATTGACGAGTCTTTAGAGTCCCCCACAGACAGTTTCTCAAGTTTCGGGCGAAACGTTGTAGAGGCCGTATGGATTTATGGCAGTGTTCGAACGTACGCGTGTACTTGTGCACGTGTCATGGTTTGGACGGATAATACTAGCGGGCTTTGGTTTAAGCCGGATCCTAGTATTATACAATGTAGATTTTGTCTCATTGCATTTGTATTCGGTCGGAATACAAATACGGGTATGTATATACAGTCGCGGGGTTATCCTGTAATTTGTTACCGGATCGCTTTTTGAAGTTGCCAGCTTGCTTTCTCTTTTTGGCCAAACTCCTTTTCTATTGTTCTTTGGCTGAATTTTCTTTGGAGGGGCTTATTTGCAAAGGTGCATTTTATAAAAAGGGAGGGGGGTTTTTATGGTGGGAGGGCCCCAGCATATTTCTGGAAGCTCCTTGATGAGATTGATTCTTTTATGCATCATTTCTTTGCATTAATTGTGAGGTTTTGAGTGTGATGTTTTGGTTTGGGTTTTTGTTGCCTTTTTCTTATGGTCACCACCTCTTGGATTGTGCTCACCCTCCTCTTCTCTTGTGTGGCCGAGCCCCTATTTTGGACAGCCCCTCATTCATTTTGTGGGTGAGGAATTGATTCATCTCATTCTTGCAACAAAAACCTTAGCTCAATTTCAAAGCTCACTTTGATCTTCCCTCCATTGTGGCAACTTCGATTAACCCTTGAGGCAAAGCGTTCTACACTTAGTCTACAACAATCTTGGACACGTCGGCTAGCAAATTTCGTGTCCGAGTTGCCTCGGTTCAGAGGTGGGAGCCCGTAAAAAGACTCGATGATGTGGTGCACTTTTCCGACGAGGAGATCGAGATCGGAGATGCCGTGATGAGCTTGGGATGGTAGCCAAAGACCGAAGGACACGGATCGATCGGTATAGCTTTTCCAACCCTTCTCTAGTTTGCTAGTTGTAGGTTAATGGTTCGATCCGGGTTTATAGTATACGATAGCGCCGGTTTCTAGTTTTGAAAAAGTTTTGGTTCCGCATTTTGGCCTCGGAAAGACTGCCGGGGCGCTACCGTAGACTTACATGGTATCAGAGCCACGCCATTAACCTTTACTAGCTTGCTCTAACGTGTTTAAAACTTCGATCGAACGAAATTTTCCAAAACCGCATTTCCAATTCTGCGGTTTCTGTCGAAATTTTTTTGTGCTCTAAAAATTATTTTCAGTACATCAGAAAATCAGGCAGGGTTTTTAAAGAACACTGCAGAAAATTTGTAGCATGAGCTCACTGTAGCGCCGTGGAACCGCGGTCGTACCCCCGTTTTGGCCGCGGTTCCGCCGCAGTACTGTAGCTACACTGCACCATTTTTCCTACAGTGCTCTCTGACATGGAAATGGGGTTTCTGGAATGTTTATTTTTGGTCCAGATTATTTTGAGTACTGGGAATTGTACTTGGGGCCCACTTCGGGAAATTTTATCGATCGAAAATTTAAATATGTTAGTTCACAGTGCTTACTTTATATCTGTGACCGTGAATGTCATTTGATCGGTAAATCTTGTCTAATTGCTATAGCCCTTTTAGACGGATTTGCGAACGTGACATTCACGTTGATGTTCTGTGTTGTGCTGTGATGTTTCGGATTTGTTATGGTGGATAGCCTGGATGCAATGGTAGTACAGTTTGGTTGTATTTGTACATTTGATATTGCGGGGCAAGCGTCCGACATGTGGACTGCCGTCACTGCCTGTTTGTATATTATTCTTTTGGGGCACGACCGGGCTGAGGTCGATGTACCCGTTGTATATATTTTTACTTTCTGTACTAGGATTACCCCGCGGAGGGATGCACGGATAGCCGGGTTCTAGAGGGAAACGGGCTCGCAACTCATGGCTTTGAGAAGGAGGGGGATTCACTCTAGAATTGGCGGGCTATTCGCCGCACTCATAGGGGGTACAGGTTGACCCAAGGAGGGGTGCTCAAGTTATCGGATTCCGTGAAGTGCTGGGTGGTCCATTCACTTTGTTGAAGGGGGCTGCCTCGCTTCAGGTTTTGGTGGGTAACTTGCCGCGCCCGTAGGGGTCTAGGATTTCATTGCACAGGCTATCCACACGACCATGGGAACGTCGAGTTTCAGTAGCGGCTCTATGAAACCCGGGGATCCCAGATTATCTGTATTGTTCTGTGATGATTATTACATTTCTGTGATGTTACATTTTATCGCGCCATGAGCGAATAGTATATATTGATATATATACTAGTAGATGTTGTATATGTTTTACACCCGCGCTAGTCCAGTCCCCGCTCTGTCGTTAGTTAAGTAACCTAACGGGTGATGACGGGACCCAGTGGCGAATGCGGATGACATATACGTACATCATATTTTCGTTTTTTATTGGTGTGATCAATTGATGGGACTGCGTTGATTCGGATCAATGCAAGCTAAACAAACCTGTTTGATGTTGTTGGAACAATTTTCAAAAAGCTGTTATTACAAGGACGTTCTCTTTTGTTTTGCACAGTGGTATTCGATTATGAATATCCAGCACCTCAGTCGACGAGGCAAGGGCCGAGATGCCTTCACCGGGAGTGACCCCTTGGACAGAAATTTGCGTCAGGGTAATAACTTCACTATAGACGATTGCTTTTTTGCTTTGCATCGTGGTATTCAGTTGAAGTATCCTGCACCTCATTCTACGGGGAAAGAGCTGAGATCCCTTCACCGGGAGTGACCTCTTTAGCAAAGGTTTTCGCCACTATATTTATAAAAAGTTATCCGGTTCCTTCAACGATATCAAGTTCATTACGTTAAAGGTTTTTTGCCAAAAACCATTCGTAGCCCTCCGTCATTTCAGACGGGTAGCACTTAGTATTCATGCTATGTTTGTTGGCCTTAGTCAAGGCATAGTGTATGGTAGCTATTTGTTACTTTTCTGTTACATAGATAGATGCGTTGGTTTGGGACAGTCGTACAACCTTGTTGGCCCTAGTCAAGGGCTTGTACGGGTGGGTTCAAATTAACCTGGACAATGACGGGTAGAACTTGACATGTGACTTATGATTTGTTGGCCTTAGTCAAGGCCATAAGAGCATGAGGTAAAAATCACATCGGGAGTTTCTAAAGAAACTGAAACTTGCCAGATATGCGCATACCTTCTGGAGTGTGATAACGTGAGTGGATTCCATCACGTTATCATGTGATGATAGTTGGATCCCGATTCCCACTGATGAGTTGGTTTGCTCCTCGGGTGATCCCGACTAATTCTTCTTTCAGGTTTGGAGGAGAATTTGACGATACAGTGGGATGTTTCCTGATTAGATAAATTGATAACCATTCTGATCTAGGTTAGAGTGCAAGCAGAGTGTTTCTTTTCTCTCTCTCTGGCAGCGACCATGGCCCGATCCTTGACTATGATTCAGTGACCAGGTTAACCGAACCTTTTTAAAACACTGACTTTTGGATTGTCTGAGCTGCATACCTCATTGCCACTCCTACTTTTACCCTTTTCTCCAGAACACCCCGTATTACTACGAACATCCACTTCCATTGGATAAAACCATCGTATGGTTATATACGAACTCGAAGGAACTTGTTCCAGATTCGAGGATGGTTTCCTGTTCTGGAGAAAATGAATAGGACTATTCAGTTGTCTTTTCCTTTTACCTTCTCTCAGGTTGCGAGTGCTCCTTGGATTAGGACAGTACACCCATTACGCTTATTGGATAGTCTTCTTCCAAACCATAGGCAGGTGCCGAACGGTGGGGAATGAAGAAAACCATTTAGCCTAACGATGGTGTACAGAAGGTAATAAGTTAAGACAAATAAATGGATTAGTAAGAGGGCAAAGTAAATTGCGACTGCTATTCACAACCAAACCAAGTATTTCTTCGCCAATCCTACTTCACCTTTGTATTTCTCCAGGACACTCCGTATCACTACGAAGATCCACAGTTATTTAGATACTCCATCGTATGGTTATATACGAACTCGAAGGAACTTGTTCCAGTTCGGGGATGGATTCTGGTTCAGAAGAAATAGGAATAAGATTTATTCAGTTGTCTTTTATCTTCACCTTCTCTCAGGTTACGAGTACTCCTAGGATTATGAGAGTACACTCATTATGCTTATTGGATAGTCTTCTTCCAAACCATAGGCTGGTGCCGAACGGTAGGAAAGGAAGAAAACCATTTAGCCTAAAGGGGTGTACAGAAGGTAATGACTAAAGACATATAAAGAGATTTGGAGAGATGACAAAGAAATATACGGTTACAGTTTTGAATCTGATAATGGAAGAGGCATTACTAAGAATACCCGGATACCCCTTCGAAACATTTACATGTTTCAGTTTCACTGTGTATTGTTAAAAGAAAACTGATTTTCCAATTAGCCCTTGCTCCAGGGTATGTATTTACCAGGTTTGATTCTCACATCTATATGGTTTTACAAATGATGAGTGGGAGTAAGTTATTGGGAATTGGGTGATCATCTTCATTATATCGGGATTCGTTATAATTGGTGATATTTGAGGAAATCGCCTGGGTTGTTTGCCGGACGGCAAATATTTGGTTTTGAATATCCGTTGTTATGCACCAATTTCAAATTGATATATCTGTACGTTTATTTTTATAAAGTGAGATATAACCTTTTGAAATTATGGCTATGAAGTTTACCTATATCAGTGGATGGTTAGGTAAGGAGCATTAAACAGCGGTGTAATTCTTCTTAACCATAAGTACAGTTTTCAACCTACGACACACATGGAATGAGTTATTGGACTCAGGGGACTTATACAGAGTATTGTATGTTGTCCAGTGTCCATTAGAACAGAGGGGTTGGTACTCGTACTATATTTTGTTTACTTGTGACTTCTCTAGTTCTTAGACACGTGTTTCATAGAAATACAAGATCTAAGTTTTGAGAAGTTATAGGTATAAGAATAAAGTAGAGAACCAGGTGTTGCAAGTATCAAGATTCTTCAAGGTAATCGAAGATGTAGATACTTGTGTATGGTATTTAGTTGATAGTAATGATTTTAAGAGAACTTGCTTCTCTTTCAGGTTACTCATAATTGGAATCATTCCTAAGTTGAGTAATGCTGATCGGCCTCTCTCCATTTAATTGACATGCACTGGAAACAACTGCATGATTTGAATCTGGTTCCAATTAAATCAGTGCCTATGTTTCTATATTGGATATAGAATAGTTCATATCTTAACAATGTTAAGGTACGGGGAGTTGTCCGGCTTATGCTTAAAACCAGACTCTGGATAACTCAAGGCACGTTTCTGTAATGGCTGTTTGTGGGTTGACCCGGGCTATGACGAGGGTTGACTTTCTACCATCTGGAAGATCAATAGTGATATTGTTCTTGACTCGCCACAGTTTTAGTAAAATGGATTTTTTTTCAGAAAACAGAAGTAGGAGTATGGTAGAACTGGAAGTGATTCCAGAACCGCAAACGATTATTGAAAATTTGATAAGAACCTAAAGATTCGATCTGGTTTGACATTCCATTGGCCACTCTGCAGATATGGTGGGTAACCTCAGGCACCTGAGAGGTACTCCGGTAGCCTTAAGGACGGTGACAAGGAGGTTCTTGTTTACCCAGACTTGCCATTGCTGTTGTTCCAGACTGTGAGACCCGGCAGGAGGATGGGTATAGCGTCGTTCTAAACTAGCTTTAGAAGTGTATGTGTATATGACTCTGCCAGAGGGTTGTTGTAGTTAGTGGGAGCAGCGGAAGCATTGGTGGACAAGTAGCTTATGTCTATTTATGGACTAAAGCAGATATAACAGAGATAGATCATCTATTTCTGATGTGACAATCATAGGTTTGACTTCATCAGAATAGGGGATGGATCTGTTAAGAAGGTAGCAGGGTGTGATGTCCTGGTATTTGGATGACATACGCAGAGTAGGAAGTGAAATTCCTATACTACGATCTGTTATACTTTGGTTGTCACACAGTAGTTTCTCCACAAAGGACATGGATTTTATATCAGACATTCTGGTTACTAGATCTATGGTTTTAGATCTAGATTTGGGTAGTTTTCCAATCTGGGTACTTAGACAGCATTCTAAAGGTGTTTTAGAATGGACGACTCCTGGCACGGTAGTGTACCTGCAGGTGATGGAGTCACCCTCTCTAAAGGTGTCTTACAGACTAAAGGGGAGAGGGATGTGCATGATTGGAAGATCACTTGCTTAGGCAATTGAGTTGATCATGAGATGTCAAGTACCACACCAGATGTTGTTTTGCACGAGATGCAATAAATTGATATTAATCCAATCCTGGAGAAACGATCGGAAGCAGTTTTAGAACATAAGTGGATGTTCTAGGGATATGATAACAACAGCCTCTTTTAGGAGACGGTTATCATTCCAGGCTTCCAAGGTGACCTGGATGACAGAGTGACTGTCAGAGTTATAGTTTTCCCTCTGACGAGGGGCAGTATTTTGGATAGGTGGTCCAAGCGGATACTGAGGGAGACATGGCGCAGGATACTGATTAAGTTCAGTTGACGATACGGTCTAAGAAGTTTGGATTTGGAGTTCATTTATGAACTAGGTCCCATCAGATATCCAGACATATTCTAAGACATGTATTGCTCATTTCAGGAGATGGTTTTCTCCGCGAACTTGAGATAAAGAGAGACATAGAAAGAAACATCAGAGCAAATCCACTCACTGAGGCTATTCCTCGAACACAATAGTTTCAAAAACGGGCTTTGTGAGACTGATTAGTAGAGGAGTTGGGTGTTCGGTATCACATGGGCTGTGAGTATGCGACATCGCAATAATTAGCCTTGAGTGCAAGTGGGAGATTGTTGGATATAGTGCCCTCAGAGTCAATTATTGGATCACAGGCACGTGATTGCAATGATTGAAGGAGGATCTATGCCGGTAAGACAGTCTTACTCGAGATGATAGTATGCTATCTGGTTTATCTTTATCATCGTGTACTGCTTCAGGTGACCTTACAGGTCACTATTGCACATTGATAGAGCCCATAGGATTCTTGCTTGATGGCCAGCAGTATGATGGCGATCATATACGTGGGAGCTGGGGTCTATAAGCACATCCTTAAAGTGGTCCCTAGTCGTGGGAGTTTCGAGACTGGGCATCGATGCTCCATTAGTAGACTAGTGTATACAGTCGAGACCACGACGAGGGGCGGTGGCCGGTCTCACAAGCCATTGGTGTCAGTTGGTTCACCTAAGATGTATACAGGTGCTCATTGGGTTATGAGTACACCGGACAGGACTCGCCGGGAACATGCTAGTTTGTATTTTACCTGACGTCAGATAGCAGTTCCATGGTGACATGTGTACAGGTTAGTTCATCGACCTGAGATCGTCATTTGTCTCGTGTGAGTTCCCACTGTACTTTGATTACTACCCTACCACGGCTCAAAGGAGTCGTGCAAACAGGTTTAGTTGAGTACAGTCCCGAGCCACATGGAGGCAGTGAGCGGATCGGCAAGGGTTTCGTCTCTCCCGGTATTGGAGGTGAGATCGCGCTGTGTCTAGGAGAGCCATTACACGAAGTCCTTGGCCAAGGCAGGAGATTTACTGGTAGGTATTCCAGTAGTATCTCAGGGTGTTCTGGGCTACACTCCGACACGACTTATACCGCTTTTGAGGATCTGACTTTTACCAACCCCCTAGGCCCACCATGCGATGCTCATAGACGAACGGACCGGACTGTACGGATATTGTCACTGACAGGCTCAGTAGGGTGTCAGGATGAGTTCGCTCATCGACCTCCCTTTTGGTCAATACCTGGTAGCCCATTACGTACGGCTAGTACCTCTGACGTGCTAGTGGTTAAATCCACAGCCAAAGTATTGACGAGTCTTTAGAGTCCCCCACAGACAGTTTCTCAAGTTTCGGGCAAAACGTTGTAGAGGCCGTATGGATTTATGGCAGTGTTTGAACGTACGCATGTACTTGTGCACGTGTCATGGTTCGGACGGATAATACTAGCGGGCTTTGGCTTAAGCCGGATCATAATATTATACAGTGTAGATTTTGTCTCATTGCATTTGTATCCAGTCGGAATACAAATGCGGGTATGTATATACAGTCGCGGGGTTATCCTGTAATTTGTTACCGGATCGCTTTTTGAAGTTGCCAGCTTGCTTTCTCTTTTTGGCCAAATTCCTTTTCTATTGTTCTTTGGCTGAATTTTCCTTGGAGGGGCTTATTTGCAAAGGTGCATTTTATAAAAGGGAGGGGAGTTTTTGTGGTGGGAGGGCTCCAGCAGATTTCTGGAAGCTCCTTGATGAGATTGATTCTTTTATGCATCATTTCTTTGCATTAATTGTGAGGTTTTGAGTGATGTTTTGGTGTGGGTTTTTGTTGCCTTTTTCTTATGGTCACCACCTCTTGGATTGTGCTCACCCTCCTCTTCTCTTGTGTGGCCGATCCCCCATCTTGGACAGCCCCTCATTCATTTTGTGGGTGAGGAATTGATTCATCTCATTCTTGCAACAAAAACCTTAGCTCAATTTCAAAGCTCACTTTGATCTTCTCTCCATTGTGGCAACTTCGATTAACCCTTGAGGCAAAGCGTTCTACACTTAGTCTACAACAATCTTGGACACGTCAGCTAGCAAACTTCGTGTCTGAGTTGCCTCGGTTCAGAGACGGGAGCCCGTAAAAAGACTCGATGATGTGGTGCCCTTTTCCGATGAGGAGATTGAGATTGGAGATGCCGCGAGGAGCTTGGGATGGTGGCCAAAGACCGAAGGACACGGATCGATCGGTATAGCTTTTCCAACCCTTCTCTAGTTTGCTAGTTGTAGGTTAATGGTTCGATCCGGGTTTATAGTATATGATAGCGCCGGTTTCTAGTTTTGAAAAAGTTTTGTTTCCGCATTTTGGCCTCGGAAAGACGGCCGGGGCGCTACCGTAGACTTACACCTTCTCTATATGCATGACGTCTAGACAATGATGCACTAAATTTTTTGACCAGTACGGAAGCTCGAAGAAAATGCTAAACTTGTTCCAGAATCGTGGCTTGACCTGTTTTGTCGGATCCAACCCGAAGGTCACATTATTGTAACCATCCCATTGAGTAGTCACGTCCTCTCCGGACAATGGGGCTGGAGGTACAAGAAGCTCCTTATGACCATCAAAGTGAACAACGTCTAACCTGTAGGGTGGTCTAGAGGCAGGAAACGTCGATGGCCGCAATAACAAACCTTCCTGCTAAAATTCAAGAATTTCGATGTTGTATGTTGATGGCAATGAGGACATGCTTTGTGACCATGTACGGACCAACCTGATAGCATTCCATACGCAGGAAAGTCATTAATTGTCCACATTAAAGCCGCACGCGGTATGAAGGTTGTATTTGTGTTTGCATCGTAAGTCTCTACACCATCAATGAACAAAGATTTTAACTCCTCGATCAGAGGTCGGAGATAGACGTCGATATTGTTTCCCGGTGAGTTTGGTCCATTGATAAGAAGAGGCATCATAAAGTATGATTGGTCCATAGCCAACCAAGGCGACAGATTATAAATTATCATTACAACGGGCCATGTGCTGTGGCTTTCAGCCATATAGTTGAATGGGCAGAAGCCATCACTAGCCAATCCGAGCCTGATATTACGAGGACCGCTACTGAATATTGCGTGCCTCCTATCGAAATCCTTCCATGTCGGTGAATCTCTTGGATGGCTTATTTTTCCATCTTCACTTGGAAGAGCACGGTGATGCCAAATCATTACCTCGACTGTTTTCTTGCACCTGAATAGCCTCTGCAGCCTCTGTGTTAGGGGAAAGTATCGTGCTATCTTGACAGGTATATCGGGATTTTTATCAGAATCTTTCGGCTTATACCTGGCCTCTCCGCATGTTGGACACTCTTTTAAATCTGAATTATCTTTTCGGTACAACACGCAATTTTTAAGACATGCTTGAATCTTCTCACACTTCAGACCCAAATCAGACATCATTTTCTGGGCTCCGTACCAGCTGTCGGGCACGTTATTTCCCGGGGGCATAGAATCATTCAAGAACGAAAGAAGCATTGTGAATGACTTGTTGCTCCATCCATTTAGGCACTTAATCTGGAAAAGTTGGACGAACCATGAGAGGGTGGAATACTTTGCATTCTCATAAATTAGTTTTCTAGCATCATTCATGAAATTTTCATATTTATCCGCACGCGGTCCTTGACCGGAAGGAATGTCATCTTCGGTACGAATAGATTCACCTAAGGCAGCTTCTACCATATCCTCCATTTCTTCTGATGGAAAGAAATTACCGTCTTCTTCTTCTGCCGCATTACCGTCTTCTCCTTCTTCTCCTGCCGCATTATCGTCTACTCCTTCTTCTTCTGCCGCATTACTGCGTTCTTCTCCTTCCCCGTGATATAGCCAAGTTGTATAAAGTCTAGTAAAACCATATTTTACGATATGAAGCTTTGCCAATTCTACCTTCTGCCAGTACTTATTCCCACATCTATCGCACGGGCAGAGAATCTTCTCTATCACGATCTTATTATGTGCGCGTGCAAATTCAATAAAAGCAGCAACTCCTGCGACAAACTTAGGTTTCATACATTGTTGCCAATCCACATACATCCAGTCCTTAACTCTGACGTACTCATGGGCCATGTTAGACTGTATAACATATAAATTGTAGGTTATGATGACTATATTGAGAAATCTAAGAACGTGATGGTTACTGAAAAAGGAGAAAATCCGTGTATATGCTTTGTGTGTGTGTTTTGTCGTTGAAAAGAATAAATTATCGATAATCAAAATTAGATTTGAGGATACTCATGTATGGGAATATAAAAGTTTTATATTATCAGCGAGTATCATATATTGGTTTTAACTTGAATATCTTGAATCACTCTCTAATGATGCGTTTGTTGTGTATTCTTGTTGTATGTGTGTGTTTCGGCTGTCGGGGGTAAGGCTTCTATCCCATTAAGAATGTATAGAGCGAACACCCATTCGCTTGTGCTTTCAAACGTTTCGAGTAAATTTCGGTAGTACCTCCCCACCGTTCTCCGAGTACACTGTAATAGAATAGATAATCATTTCAAAGCTGTGAAACAACGTTGAAATGAACATCTAATCTATCTTTGTACACGGAGAACCATCGGGAAAGTACCGACGAAATATCTCGAAACAGATGAAAACACAAGTGAATGAAGGTATTTGCTTTATACATTCCTAACTTGTCCACACGGGACAAATCTATCGGTTATCATACGATTGAATCTTCTCGTCACATAGACTATATGACGGTTGTTAGTATCGAGCTATACCATCCGATATTTAACAACCTTCGTATAGTTCTATGTCACGACGAACATCGAACGTATGTTAACCGATAGACGGGGACTAAGTGGCGCTTTGAGTTTCATATATGAGTATCGATGAGAATATGAAAGTTTCATATTATCATCGAGTATCATATATTTGTTTTAATTTGAACATCTTGAATCACTCTCTAATGATGAGTTTGTTGTGTATTCTTGTTGTATGTGTGTATTTCGGCTGTCGGGGGTAAGCCTTCTATCCCATTAAGAATGTATAGAGCGAACACCCATTCGCTTGTGTTTTCAACCGTTTCGAGTAAATTTCGGCAGCACCTCCCCGCTGTTCTCCGAGTACACTGTAATAGAATATATAATCATTTCAAAGCTGTGAAACAACGTTGAAATAAACAACTAATCTATCTTTGTACACGGAGAACCAGCAGAAAAGTACCGACGAAATATCTCGAAACGGATGAAAACACAAGTGAATGAAGGTGTTTGCTTTATACATTCTTAACTTGTCCACACGGGACAAATCTATCAGTTATCATACGATTGAATCTTCTCGTCACATAGACTACACGACGGTTGTTAGTATCGAGCTATACCGTCTGATATTTAACAACCTTCGTATAGTTCTATGTCACGATGAATATCAAACATATGTTAACCGATAGACGGGGACTAAGTGGCGCTTTGAGTTTCATATATGAGTATCGATGAGAATATGAAAGTTTCATATTATCATCGAGTATCATATATTGGTTTTAACTTGAACATCTTGAATCACTCTCTAATGATACGTTTGTTGTGTATTCTTGTTGTATGTGTGTATTTCGGCTGTCGGGGGTAAGTCTTCTATCCCATTAAGAATGTATAGAGCGAACACCCATTCGCTTATGCTTTCAACCGTTTCAAGTAAATTTCGGCAGCACCTCCCCGCTGTTCTCCGAGTACACTGTAATAGGATAGATAATCATTTCAAAGCTGTGAAATAACGTTGAAATGAACATCTAATCTATCTTTGTACACGGAGAACCAGCGGAAAAGTACCGACGAAATATCTCGAAACGGATGAAAACGTAAGTGAATGCAGGTGTTTGCTTTATACATTTCTAACTTGTCCACACGGGACAAATCTATCGGTTATCATACGATTGAATTTTCTCGTCACATAGACTACACGCCGGTTGTTAGTACCGAGCTATACCGTCCGATATTTAACAATCTTCTTATAGTTCTATGTCACGACGAATATCGAACGTATGTTAACCGATAGACGGGGACTAAGTGACACTTTGAGTTTCATATATGAGTATCGATGAGAATATGAAAGTTTCATATTATCATCGAATATCATATATCGGTTTTAACTTGAAAAACGTGCCATTGAAACAAATTATTGTTCTCCACCTTGCACTCTCTTAACAATGGTACATGCATTAAACAACATATAAGAGCTATCTATAACAACTCTAAACTTTCACCTGTTGGGTTCAACAAAAAGGTTTTTAATATAACAAACACAACCTTCCTTAATTTTTTTGGAGACATAAATCAAGGATAAAATAGATTTCAGATGGTGATAAAAATACCAAATTCTTTCAATTTTGGGTTAATGTCAGAAGATATCAAAACAGAATTACAAAGTTGCAAAATATAGAAGGCATTTGTTTTGAGGAGCATAAACAGATTGTTCATATGGCAGCTTCTCATTTTGAAAAAGCTTTTACTTCACAAAATATAAATGCAGACATATCATTTCTAATATGATTTCAGATGTTGAAAATAAAATACTTAATGATATTCTTTTTATTGAAGAGATACACAGTTGTATTAAGAATATGGATCCAAATAGTGCTCCTGGTCCTGATGGGTTCTCTGACAAGTTCTATTTGCCTGCATGGCAGATTAATAGTGAAGATCTTTTAGAAGCTAGGAAATATTTTTTCAAATAGAAAGAGGTGCCCAAGGCTATCAATTCTACTCTTGTTTGTCTTATTCCCAAAAAGGCAAACTGTCGCTCCATCATCGATTATAGGCCTATAAACTTTTGTAATTTTCTATACAAAATTTTCACCAAGCTTCGATCAGACAAACTAGCTACTTTATTGCTAAAAATCATTTCTCGGAATCAAGGAGTATTCACAAAAGATAAAAGTACTGCAGAAAATATAGTTTTAGCACAAGAACTTGCTCAGGATATTAACAGAAAAACAAGAGGTCATAATATCCTCTTCAAATTGGATATGGAAAAAGCTTTTGACAGGTTGGAGTGGGGTTTTATTATCCCCAACCCCAGCCCTAGCCGAACCCTAACCCTAACCCTAACCCCAACCCCAGCCGAACCCCAACCCCAACACCAAACCCCAACCGAACCCTAACCCTAACCCCACCCTAACCCCAACCGATGCCTAACCCTAACCCTCATCGGTACCCAAACCCTGAACCCTAACCCTAAAATCATCAAAATTATGTTTAATTAGAGATTTACTAACCTGTAGGCGGTGGAGGAGACGACGGAAATGCTCGATCGGTGGTGGACGAAGCGCGCAATCGACGACGAGGAAGAACGAAGGCGGTGGCAACGACGAGAACGGAGGGCGGTGGCGACGATGAGAAAACTGCAGACGCGGGGAACGAGATCACAGAGAATTTTGGGAATTTTGGGAACGAGGGAGATCGAGGCGTAGGGCATTTCTGTATCTTTTTTTTTATTAAATCCCCATTTAGATGCCACTATGGACTTAACCGTAGGTCATTGGTTTGCGGCTCCGTGGGGCCAAACAATAAATTATGATTTAATAATTTTAAATTAAAACGTCGGGCACCGTAGGGACAACCATTGAGTCCTATGGATTAGTCCGTAGGGGCAACAAAAATCTGCCCCTACGGATTCCATTATCCTTTGGGGCAACCCCATATTGTAGTAGTGGCAGGGGAGGCGGCGACGCTGCGGGTGATATGACGGTAGTCTGGGAAGCGCTAGAAAGGATGGTAGGGACAGTCGAGGATGATGCGGTGTGAGTGGGGGGACCATGGAGGGTGATGTGGCAGTAATAGGGGAGCGTTGCTACGGATAGGCACTGCTGCGGTGGCTCTCGTGCCTGTTGAGGGCCCTGGGACAGTCTCGTCGGCGGGTATGGATTGACTCAGAATGTCTTGTAGATGCTATCTCTTGTGGCGTTTAGTGCCTTTGTCTGTGTCCATGATCAAATCCTACATATATATCTAAACGTTATTTCATTATTTATAATCATTATACAGTTTAGAACATTCAATTTAACTTCATTAGCTTACACGTTTATGTGGTACATTATATGAAGATTCGTTGGGTGGATTCTCAAAATCTTGATCCGTGATAATCAATTGGCCGCTGTCACTTCTTACAAACATATGGATGGACAGCACAGAATAGTTTGGATCCTTGGTATGTTCAATAGATGAAATGAGACGTGTTATCGCGAGATCTTTATCGTCGCTCTCGTCTTCAGAGCCATTCAATGTCGACATGTTATACTAATCTCTCGGTTTCCAACGACAAACACATCCCAGTCAATTTTCTGCAAGTCCTGAGAATAATATATTTATATTGCCATTGTGGGAAAGATAAAGCTGTATTATTTTGGTAACATCCGTTTGGTGTTTACCAAAGTCAGACCATATTGATCGACCTTCATACCCCGGTCAGTCTTGGTATTGTACTATCTGCATTGAAATATATGAAATGAGACAGTCGTATGCTAGAATAAGACCGTTATAACTTTCTCAAGAACACCGTAGTAGGGATTTCTATTCTCGTCGACGGTTATGATGCCACTATTTTGCGTAACTCTAATACGTTCCGTACTTTCTACCTCAAATTTATATCCAGATACCCTGTACCCGTTGTTTAACCTAGCTGCAATCATTAGCCCATTTAAAAGGTCGTGGAGCTCTCTATTAACGTGCTCTCCACGATTCAATTGTTCGTTCACTTATTTTATAGACCAAGCGGCGAAAGTGCGCCTATGTTCTTCTTCGATCCTATCATTCGACCACGTCCTAGGATTCGATCTCGTGAGTATATCTTTGTGCGCTTTGTTTGCTAATATACAGTTATATTAATTAGATTAAATTTAATTCCAAACGTTTAAAACGATGAAATAATAAACACTTACTCTACATATTTAGCAAAACAATTGTTGTTTGTTAAGATGTATGCATGTACACTGACTGGGAGATCGTAAGACATGTTCTTTAGCCCTGCTGCTCTAATTAGACCGTCAGGAACACTCTGCGGTTTGTTCAACTTCATCATGACATCGTCATTCAGGAAACGAGTACAGAAAGACGTGACTTCTTTCAGGAGATAAGCTTGAGCAATCGAACCTTCAGGACGATACTTGTTGCAGATATAGTTTTTTAAAGTTAACAGATAATTGTTGAAAATGAAATTAATTAATAATTCATGATAATTCTTTACAATTTAAATAATGGATAATAAACGTCAATAATACCTCTCAATTGGATACATCTAACGGAAATGAACCGGACCGTCAATCCTGACCTCGGTTGCCAGATGGACGGACAAGTGAATACTAATGTCGAAAAAGGAAGGTGAAAAAATAGTTTCGAGCTTGCAAAGGATCAAAAGAATATCTTTTTCGAGCTCTGCTATCTCATTGATGCCCACGTTTTTGGAACACATTTGGTGGAAATACGTGCAAAAGTCCTTAAGTACGAGACCAACTTCTGGTTTTACCGATACTCTAAGGCATAAAAGTAGAAGATGTTGCATCAATATGTGGTAATCGTGGCTCTTGAGTCCTACAATTTTTCCGTTTTCTACCTGCACCTATTTGGAAATGTTTGATGAGAAACCGTTTCAATTCTTTCGACACACGCAAGAACCGCCGCTTCTCCTCTCTGTTCATATTGTAGATTGCCGGTGAGATCTCGTAATAACCCGGTTTACCAGCCATAGGCCGAGATTGTAATTCTTTTCTAATGGAAAAACCATCTAAATTCGTCAAATCACGATGGGTGTTGAGATTGTCCTTCGTTTTTCCATCCTTTGTAACGACCCTAAAATTATTATACACTTTTATTGATCCAATATTAATAAAAAAATGTATTTCTGTCCTGGTTTAGAGTTATAAGTTATTTCTGATAACTTATGTACAAGAAACTCCTTATAGCTCACTAGTTAATTCCTCTGCTGTCCCATAACCTGCAAGTTCGAATCCCACCAGTTCCAATTATTTTTAATATTTTTCTTTTTAAATTTTTCAGAAGCCCAAGAGTTGCACGTGCATTACACGGAGAAATGAAGAGTTGCAAATAAATCAAACAATAAAAACGAGACATAAATACCCAGATGAATGCACTGCACGAACCCCGAGACCAGCCCCTACTTTTTGACCTCCAGTTTTCCCATTTTGACCGCTACCGGCGGGTTGGTTTTGCCCAAAAGTCCGCATTCTTTGCCCGTGCACCCCTTCAGCTCTTCTCTACTCTATTTTTTTGTTTGATTTCTCTGATTTTAACCAGAGACTCTTCAATCCCCTCCCATTAACACTATTTCAATTTTTTAATTCAATTCTTTAAATTTACACACCTTCATTTTTCTCCTATAAATACCTAAACCAGTCCTAGCTCTTCCCTTAGGCATATCACTTGTCACGCCCTGCTTTCCAGTAGACGGAAACGGTGATGTGTCAAGCCCGCAATGTATTTACTATAAGAATACGTTAAGCGTCAATAAGCAACATAAAAATGACACAAGAATAGACAAGTGAAAATAAAATCTAACCACTTTATATATTTACATTCTCAACTTTGCAGAGTTTAACTGATACAAGAAATCTGAATATAAAAAGAAAGTGTTTAAACATGTAACTTACTAAAAAAGAAAAGCGGGAAAGAAAACTAATGATCTGCTTCACGTGTGAACTGGTTGTAATTGTTGGATATGTATGCCTTAGATGCCATTATTGTATATGCATACATGTGGATGCTAGGGATATGTATGTACAAGACATTCTTGCTCAGTTATATAGTATATTATTTGAGATGTCTTTGCCAGGATATATGTATTTATTTCTATTGATGTTTTATCCAGCTTGCACATATTGATAAAGACTCGATACGGTAGTATACTATTATGGTTTGTTTTTATCTTAACATGGTATATGTTATACATGTTATTACATATTGCAGTTACATGTTGATAAAGCTCGTAGGATCTTGCTTGACTACCTGCGTTGTGATGGCGATCATACTTGTGGGAGCATGGTAGTCTATAAGCACATCCTTAAATGGTCCCTAGTCGCGTGAGTATCGAGACTGGGCATTGATACTACAGAGTAGACTAGTGTATACGCTTCTAGCCCTAACAAGGGCAATGGTTGGTCCCGCTTCTATTGGTCGGATGCACCTAAGATCGTATACATGTGTTCAATGGGTGTGAGTACATTGGACAGACTCGCGGAGAACATCCGGATGGTATTATACCTATCGTCAGTTGGAAGTTCTCAGGTGACATGTGTAGAGGTTAGTCTTTGGACCTGAGATCTTCATTTGTCTCGTGTGAGTTCCCACTGTGCTTTGATCACTACCCTACCACGGCTCTACTGAATCGTGCAAACAGGTTTTGGTTGGGTACATTCCCGAACTACATGGAGGCAGTGACCGATTGTTGGGGATTCGTCTCTCCCGGTATTGGGAGTTGATATCGCACAGTGTTTCGATTGGTCAGGACCATAAGACCTTGGCCAAGGCAGTTGGGATTTACTGATAGATTGATCAGTAATTTCCTGGATTGGTCCTGAGCCACATCAATACGACTTATCGGGATATTAGGGTCTGACGTTCACCACCCCTAGACCCGGTATGTGATACTCATTGACAAAGAGACCGGAGTGTACGGATATTGTCGCGGATAGGCTCAGTAGGAGTTCGGACGAGTTTGCTCGTCGGCCTTCGTTTTCTATAGGTACCTGGGTAGTCGTTAAGTAGAACAAGTGTCACTGACGTGCTTGTGGTTAAACCCACTGCTAGCGTACTGTCGAGTCTTTAGTGTCCCACACAGAGGGTTTCCCTGTTTCGGACGAAATGATGTAGAGGCCATATGGTTTTATGGCAGGGCTTCGATTACTTACGTTTACTTGTACACGTATGATAATCGGGCGGATAATACTAGTGGGCTTTGGTTTAAGCCGGATCCTAGTATTATATTGATGAATTATTTTCGTCTCTTTGTATTCGTGTTCTTCGGAATGCAGATGCGGGTATGTATATACGGATGATGGGTGTTCTCGTAATTTCTCGGGAAAGCTTCTAGAAGGAAATGCCAAATTAGGGTTTTGATTTTCTTTTAGAAATGAAACCTAATTTGGGTGGAGAAATGAGGTGGAGATATTTCTTGGATGAGCTATGACTCATCACTTGACAAAATAGATATTTATGAACCATGTGAGATATTTTGTCAGATATTATCTCATCAATAATTCACATGGTTCATTATTCATCACAAATGAATGAGCATTCTTCATCCACGTTCTTTCTCTCCTCTCTCATTTTCTTCAAGTGACCTTCTTCCTCATCAAACCCTAATAGCTCTCATGTGTTGATAATCCTAGGGTTCCAAGAGACAAATCACTCCATCTTCTCACTCTATACAACCTAAGACTTCTAGTTTAGTGAACTAGAAGCCGTAGTTACCTCGGATTTGAGGTAGGAGCTCAAAATCAGAACTCTCGGGTGGATCATCTTTGACGCGAGGTGGCCAAAGTTCAAGCACGATCCGTACTTCCTTCGAGGAGCTAGAGGAGAGGATTGAGGATCCGAAAGACTTGATTCTCATGGTATAACTTTCTATCATAGTAGATAGAAACCTTTAGATGCTAGCTAGGTTTATGGTAAAGATGAGGTTTAGGGTTATTATAGCGCCTAGTTTTGTTCGTTATCAAAATTTTTGTTCCGCAAATGGCCATGGGAGATGGCTTAGGTGCTGTCATAACCTTTCATGGTATTAGAGCCAGCCCATATAACCTACACTAGCAAGTTTAAACTATGTTAAAGTATCAAAACCGAAACAACTCCGAAATAATACCCCGAATATTCTAGTTTCTGTCGATTTTAAAATAGTATTCAAAAATTATTTAAACAATTGCAGAAGACTACTCTTGTGACAACTAGAACATACCCCAAAAACGAGCCCATTTCACCTGTTTTCACCCGGCGAAAAGAAGCCAAAAACCGGCATGGACGAATTTTTATAAAGTTTTGGGCTTGGGTTTTTGGGTGTGCTTTGGTCTCTGGAATATTGGTTATTTGGTATTGTTTGTTTTGTCTTGTTGTGATATTGTGTTATCTTTTTGTTTGGGGGTAATACGGAGTCTTTCGAAGTCGATGTTTTTGACACTGTTTAATATATTTTCAGTACATTCACTTCTATTTGCGACCGTGAATTTCATTCGATCGGTATAACTCGTCTAACTGCTATATGTTCCTTTAAACGAGTTTGCGAACATGACATTCACGTTGACGTTCAGTGTTTGTGCTGTGGTTGTGGTTGGATAGTCGTGGTGGATAGCTTGTGGTGCAATGTTAGTGGTACAGTTGAGATTCATTTATACATTTGTTGTTGCGTGACGAGCGTCCGACATGTGGACTGCCGTCTTTGCCGAGTTGTATATTATTTGATTGGGGTACGACCGGGTTGAGGTCGATATCACCATTGTACATATTTATTTCATTTTCTGTACTAGGATTACTCCGCGGAAGAGTGCACGAATAGCCGAGTTCTAGAAAGTAACAAGCCCGCATCTCATGGCGTTGAGAAAGAGGGGGCTTCATTCTAGAATTGGCGGGATATTCCCCACACTCGTAAGGGGTATAGGTTGACCTAAGTTGGGGCGCCCAAGTTACCGGATTCCGTGAAGTGCTGGGTGGCCCATTCACTTTGTTGAAGGGGGTTGCCTCACTTCTGAGATTGTCGGGTAACTTTCCATGCTCGTAGGGGTCCAGGTTTACATTGCACAGGCTATCCACACGACCGGGAACGTCGGGTTTTATTTGCGGCTCAAATGAAACCCGAGGCTCCAAGTTTTATCCACCATTTTGTGTTGTTGGCTGTGATTCTGTGATGTTGATTATTATCATGTCTGGGACGAATGTTGTATATACTTATATATATACTAGTAGATGTTGTATATGTTTTTCACCCATGCTAGTCCAGGCCCCGCTCTGTCGTTAGTTAAGTAACCTAACGGGTGATGACGGGGCCCAGTGGCGAATGCAGATGGCATATACATACATCATATTTTCGTTCTTTTCTAGTGTAATAGGTTAATTGATGGGACCACATTAATTTTGATTAACGCAAGAAAAGAAACCTAAAAGATGTTGTTGGAACAAATTTCGAAAAAACTACAGTTATATTCTTTCGCTGTGTATAGTGGTATTCGGTTGTGAATATCCTGCACCTCATTCCATGAGGCATGAGCCGAGATCCCTTCACGGGGATTGACCTCTTGAGCAAAAGATTATACTATAGATTACCCGTTTTTTTTTCAAAACCAGAAATTTTCAAAAGGCAGAGCTTGAACCATTCATTTTCAAAGCTATCAGGTTCCTTCAAAGATATCAAGTTCATCACGTTAATGGGTTTTTTGCCAAAAACCTAGCCGTAGCCCTCCGTCATTTCCTACAAGTACTACTTAGTATTCGAGCTAAGTATTTTGGCATTGTCAAGGCGTAATGATCGGTAGCTGAGTATTGCTTGTTTGTAGCTTTGTTTTCAATTATATAGGACATTCACATAGCTATGTTGGCATTGTCAAGGGTTATGCGGGTGGGTCTAAGTTAATCAAGATAATGACGGGCCGAACTTGACTAGCGGCTTATGATATGTTGGCATTGTCAAGGTCATAAAGTCGTTAGGGGCAAAAACCACATCGGGAGTTTCAAATATACAAGAAACTTGCAGATTTAGCATACCTTCTGGAGTGTGGTGACTAGAGTGGATTCCATCTAGGTCATCACACAATGATAGTTGGATCCCGATCCCACTGATGAGTTGGATTACTCTCGGGAGATTATTTCACTTAACAATTAATGCTATAAAGCAAGTAGGTGTCTAGAACGGTGTTAGCAGGGCTACGCCTCCAGGGAAAAGAGGTTACATAATTAAGGAACTTCACGAAAGCGTTGGAAAACCACCCTCGAAGTACTAACACTAGCATGGCTGAAAGGTTAAGCAAGTATTGTGACGTGCGATTAATCCTGACTAGTTCTTCTTTTAAGGTTTGAAGATGAATTTGAGGAAACAGTGGGAGCCATCCTGGTTAGATAAATTAATAACCAATCTAATCTTGCAAGAGCGCAAGCTAAGTGTTTCTTTTCTCTCTCTCCAGGTAGCAACCATTTCACGCCCTAATCAAGCTAATAAAATGTATCGCTTGACCGATCCGAATTCTTATTCGGGGCTGGGGAACGTCGGTTTGGTTCTAAATTATGATGGCGATCATAAGTATGAGCAGAGAAAAGAGGAGAGTCTGAATTCCTTGGAGACCCCAACGAAGAAGAAACATACTATTGTATCTATTTCAGGTGTTCTTGTAATTGAGAACTGCTTTTCGTTCAGTCCTACCTCCTGGGTACTAGATACCGGGTTAGGATCTCATATCTGTAATATATTGCAGGGACTGAGAAAAGTATGATAGTTGGAACTGGTGATATGTCCCTCAGAGTAGGGAACGGAGCACAAGTTGATACTGCAGCCATCGGTGAATATCACCTAGTGTTGCCAAATGGCAAGACTATGATTTTGAACAATTGCTACTATGTACCTTCCATGGTTTGCAACATAATATCAGTTTCTATACTTGATAAATATGGATATAACTTTTTCTTGATAGAAATATCATGAAAATTTACCTTGATAAGGTACTGGTTGCAGAAGGTACACTGTTTAATGGTATCTATGTTCTAAATCAAAACGCAGTTTTCAATATACAAAACACACGCAATAGGAAGAGTTCAGAAATGAACGAATCCTACTTGTAGCATTGTAGACTTGGTCATATCAGAGAGAAAATACTAAGTAAGTTGCATAAAGATGGACTTTTGAATACGTTCGAATTTTCATCTTATGAAACTTGTCAGTCTTGTCTCAAGGGAAAGATGACCAAATCTCCGTTCACCGGATACGGAGAAAGAGCAGGAGAGCTCTTAGGACTCATACACAGTGATGTATGTGGTCCAATATCTATACATGCATGGGGTGAGTTCTCGTACTTCATCACATTCACTGACGATCTCTCTAGGTTCGGATATGTGTATCTGATGAAACACAAATCCGAAACTTTTAAGAAATTCAAAGAATTCAGAAACGAAGTAGAGAACCAGACTGGCAAAAGTATCAAGATCCTCCGATCTGATAGAGGAGGGGAGTACTTGAGCACTGAATTCAGGGACTTTCTAAAAGGGAATGGTATTCACTCTCGGCTTACTCCTCCGTATACACCACAGCACAACGGTGTATCGGAGCGGAGGAACCGTACCCTACTGGACATGGTTCTCTCCATGATGTGTAACGCCGAGTTACCTCTTTCATTCTGGGGACATACGCTTTAAACAGAAGCGTACTTGTTGAATCAGGTTCCGTCTAAATCAGTGCCTAAGACTCCATATGAAATATGGAGTGGTAAAAGACCATATCTTGAACGTATTAAGATATGGGGTTGTCCGGCCTATGCAAAGGGACAAAATCCGGACAAGCTACAGGCACGGTCAGTTTTATGCAAGTTTGTGGGATATCTTAAACATTCTCTGGGATATCTGTTTTACCACACTGAGGAATAGAAGGTGTTCATTGCTCATCGCGCCACTTTTTTAGAGTGGCAATTTCTTGCAAAAGAAATAACTGGGAGCATGGTAGAACTGGATGAAATATCAGAACCACAAACTCAAACTGAGGATTTGGTAGAACCAGAGAATTCAATGATCCCAGACGAGCCTCAGTCACTCCGCAGATCTAGTAGGATTTCTTATCCGCCCGAGAGATACTACGGTTTTCTCATAGACATGGATCGAGAGGATTGCATCTTGGAAGAAAATGACCCTACCAGTTTCAGGCAGGCCATTATCAGTAGGGACTCTGATAAGTGGATGGATGCTATGTTATCCGAGATGGAGTCCATGCACACCAATAAAGTGTGGATCTTGGATATTGCTCCACCTGGGGTAAAACCTGTTGGATGCAAATGGATCTACAAAAGGAAACTTGGTGTAGATGGGCAGGTGGAAACCTATAAGGATAGATTCGTTGCAAAAGGTTTTCGTCAAAGACCAGGTGTGGACTATGACGAAACCTTTTCTCCAGTGGCTATGCTCAAATCCATTTGGATTCTACTTGCTATTACTGCCTTCCATGACTATGAGATCTGGCAGATGGACGTAAAAACGGATTTTCTAAATGGCAGTTTTGAAGTGTGCGTTTATATGGATCAGCCAGAAGGTTCTGTAGATAGTGGGAGTAGCGGGAAGGTGTGCAAGTTGCTTAAATCCATTTATGGATTAAAGCAGGCATCGCGAAGCTGGAACATCTATTTTGATGAAATAGTCAAGGAATTTGACTTCATCAAGAACGAAGATGAGCCATGTATTTATAAGAAATTGTAGGCCGAACTGTCATATTCCTAGTCTTGTACGTGGACAGCATTCTTTTGATAAGAAATGATATTCCTATGCTACAATCGGTCAACCTGTTCTTGTCACAAAGGTTCTCCATGAAGGACCTGGGTGATGCCTCGTACATCTGGGGATCAAGATCTACAGAGATAGATCTAAAAGATTATTAGGACTTTCTTAGTCCAGGTATATATAGATCGTACTAAAGAGATTTAGTATGGAAGATTCCAAGCGCGGTAACATACTCGCATTGTACGGAATCACCTTCTCTAAGGAGATGTCTCCCAAGACCGACGAGGAGAGGGTTCGCATGAGCACTATACCCTTCGCTTCGGCGGTAGGATCTATAATGTATGCGATACTATGTACAAGACCAGATGTAGCTTACGCGGTAAGCGTGGTGAGCCGGTATCAATCAGACCCAGGTGAGAACCACTGGACAGCTGTGAAGAACATTCTCAAGTACCTGAGAAGGACTAAGGAGATATTCCTGGTTTACGGTAATGGTGACCTCATGGTCGAGTCCTTTACCGATTCTAGCTTCCAGAGTGACAAGGATGACAACAAGTCTGTCTCGATTTTTGTGTTTACTCTCAACGGAGGGGCGGTGTGTTGGAGGAGTTCCAAATAGGACACCGTCACAGACTCGACGATGGAGGCTGAATACATTGCTGTCAGCGATGCCGCAAAAGAAGCGGTCTGGATGAAGAAGTTCATTGCTGAACTTCAGGTGGTTCCGCCCATTGTTGATCCGATACCTTTGTATTGCGATAACAATGGGGCTATAGCTTTAGTAAAGGAACTACGGTCCCATAAAAAATCCAGACACATCTTAAGGCGGTATCACCTGATCAGGGAGATCATTGATGGCCAGGAGATCGAGGTACGGAGAGTGGACACTAAAGAAAACACGGCGGATCCATTTACAAAGGCCCCCCCTCAAGCGCAGTTCGAGTGACTTCTTGAGCTATTGGGTATGAGGTACGCCAGCAGCTGGCCTTAGTGGAGACGTTGGGTATGCGGTACACCAATTACCGGCCTTTAGTGCAAGTGGGAGATTGTTGGATATGTATGCCCTAGAGGCCATTATTGTATATGCATACATGTGAATGCTAGGGATATGTATGTACATGGCATTCTTGCTCAGTTATATAGTATATTATTTGAGATGTCTTTGTCAGGATATGTGTATTTATTTCTATTGATGTTTTATCCAGCTTGCACATATTGATAAAGACTCGATACGGTAGTATACTATTTTGGTTTGTCTTTATCTTAACATGGCATATGTTATACATGTTATTACATATTGCGGTTACATGTTGATAAAGCCCATAGGATCTTGCTTGACTACCTGCGTTGTGATGGCGATCATACTTGTGGGAGCAGGGTAGTCCATAAGCATATCCTTAAATGGTCCCTAGTCGCATGAGTATCGAGACTAGGTATTGATACTCCATAGTAGACTAGTTTATATGCTTCTAACCCCGACAAGGGGCAATGGTTGGTCCCGCAGCCATTGTTCGGATGCACCTAAGATCGTATATAGGTGCTCACTGGGTGTGAGTACACTGGATGGACTCACGGAGAACATCCAGATGGTATTATACTTATCGTCAGATGGAAGTTCTCAGATGACATGTGTACATGTTATTCTTCGGACCTAAGATCGTCATTTTTCTCGTGTGAGGTTCCACTGTGCTTTGATCACTACCCTATCACGGCTCTACTAAATCGTGCGAACAGGTTTTAGTTGGGTACAGTCCCGAACTATATGGAGGCAGTGAGCGATTGTTGGGGATTTGTCTCTCCCTATATTGGGAGTCGATATCGCACTGTGTTTCGATTAGACAGGACCATAAGACCTTAGCCAAGGCAGTTGGGATTTACTGATAGGTTGATCAGTAGTTTCCTGGATTGGTCCTGAGCCACATCAGCACGACTTATCGGGATATTAGGGTCTGACGTTCACCACCCCTAGACCCGGTATGCGATACTCTTTGACGAAGAGACCGGACTGTACGGATATTGTCGCGGATAGCTCAGTAGGAGTTCGGACGAGTTTGCTCGTCGGCCTTCCTTTTCGATAGGTACCTGGGTAGCCGTTACGTACAGCTAGTGGCGTTGACGTGCTTGTGGTTAAACCCACTGCCAGCGTACTGTCGATTATTTAGAGCCCCACACAAAGGGTTTTCCTGCTTCGGGCGAAACGATGTAGAGGCCGTATGGTTTTACGGTAGGGCTTCGATCACTTACGTGTACTTGTACACCTATGATGATCGGGCGGATAATACTAGTGAGCTTTGGTTTAAGACGGATCCTAGTATTATATTGATGGATTATTTTTGTCTCTTTGTATTCGTGTTCTTCGGAATGCGGATGCGGGTATGTATATACGGATGATGGGCGTTCTCGTAATTTCTCGAGAAAGCTTCTAGAAGGAAATGCGAAATTAGGGTTTTGATTTTCTTTTAGAAATAATACCTAATTTGGGTGGAGAAATGAGGTGGAGATATTTCTTGGATGAGCTATGACTCATCACTTGACAAAATAGATATTTGTGAACCATGTGAGATATTTTGTCAGATATTATCTCATCAATAATTCACATGGTTCATTATTCATCACAAATGAATGAGCATTCTTCATCCAAATTCTTTCTCTCCTCTCTCATTTTCTTCAAGTGACCTTCTTCCTCATCAAACCCTAATAGCTCTTATGTGTTGAGAATCCTAGGGTTCCAAGAGACAAATCACTCCATCTTCTCACTCTACACAACCTAGGACTTCTAGTTTAGTGAACTAGAAGCCGTAGTTACCTCGGATTTGAGGTAGGAGCTTAAAGTCGGAACTCTCGGGTGGATCATCTTTGACGCGAGGTGACCAAAGTTCAAGAACGATCCGTACTTCCTTCGAGGAGCTAGAGGAGAGGATTGAGGACCCGAAGGACTTGATTCTCATGGTATAACTTTCTATCATAGTAAATAGAAACCGTTAGATGCTAGCTAGGTTTATGGTAAAGATGAGGTTTAGGGTTATTATAGCGCCTAGTTTTGTTCGTTATCAAAATTTTTGTTCCGCAAATGGCCATGGGAGATGGCTTAGGCGCTGTCATAACCTTTCAGTAATTCTCTGCAATCACTTCCACCTCCTTTGACCTTAAGTCACCTGACGAACATTCCAAAAAACAAAAGATAGGTGGAATGCTTGTCAGCGAACTTGCGCTCGGTAAATCCCAATAGAGATGTGTAATATATAAATTAAGTGCAAGATGACATGTAATATAGTATAAATGGAAATTGTAATATGTGAACAAGTATGGTAATGTATATGGCAACTATGTCAGTGATCAGTCGAAAATAGTGCATTCTCAACACGTTAATTTCCCTACTCTTATCATTCATATATAGGTGTTTATTGTAATTATAACACAGATTACGAATTCATCTGGAAAATACCAAATAACCCGTGTTATAGTTATAATCGACATTCTAAAGGGAAATTAAGTGTTTATTACTACATGCATGATCTTTGTATATTTAAACACTTTTCTCAAGATTGTGTGCAGGAAATTCTCCAGGTTAAAGAACCGGAATCATAAAAGTACTAATAAAACGCATTAAGTCTAAGACTTGAGATCTGGCAGTAACCAAGTAAGAATTATAAGATTTCAGCATCAAAAGAAAACCCTAAAGACAACATCAGACAACCCTGAAGATTCCATGCAGCAACTCCACCAAATGGCCGCGGATCCGCGGCCGAGTCAGGCCGATCCGCCGTGGATCCGCTGCCGTTCTGACTCATCGGCGGCAGAAAGTTTCAGACGTGGCACCCTATCAATGACCAAACTTCTCCAAGACACTTCGAATTGTGTAAATTTCTCCAGAAGCTTTCCTTCTAACAGCCAAGCTTCTTATGCAAGTTTGATACCTACCAAGATTCTCATGCAAGCTTCATAACAACCTAGCTTCTAGTAGAAGATAAACTAAGCTTCTAGGAGAAGATAAAGGAGAAACTATAAAAAGGGTCCTAGGGATTCATTGAAAAAGGTTGTTGAGTTGTTCTTCATTAGTTACACAATTAGTGGTTGAATATTGACCCAAATTCACACAAGTTGAGTGACACAACTTGTGATCCAAAACCCTAGCCCAAATCAAATTCAAAAGCTAAATCAAGATTCATTGAGAAGCGTCTTAAACAAGCCTTCAACGAGCATTTGAAACAACGCCGATCTTCATCCGAGCAAGAGATCCACGACGATCCGCGACTCAAGAAGATCGATGCGAAGCTATTTTTGGCGGATCTAGTTACCTCCTCAAATCTTGTAATCTTTGAGTGAATTGTACCTAATCGTCGATTAATAAGGGTGAAAATTATAAAGCTTTTCTTTACATTCTAGGATTATGAAAAGTTACCGATTCTTGACTCTTTCCTTTTTCATGATGTTTGAGTGAAATCTCCGCTTGTAGCGGAAACGAGGGAATATGTAGAAGATGATTAAATTCTTGAACGATTCTTAAGTTTTATGAGTTTTGTAAATTTTAGGAAATTGAATCATCGAAGACCTAATTTGAGCGAGATCGCTTTCTTGAATGTTTTCGCTCCAAATTAGAGATCAACGATCAGTGATTTAATTTGCTAGAGGTTAGAATTTGAGTGATAATCAATGAAAGGACAAGGGATGATGAAGGAGAAACCCTTATTTCTTCAATAGTTCCTTAATTCTCGTTGATCGTCATCGATCTAGCAACAAATCCTTAATAGATAAGAATTCGTAATCATTAGTATTCATCATCACTATCAATTTGATCGATTCCTACAAGCTACTTTACAAATCTTGAGAATTCAATTGGTTTGGACATTTTCTTGATTCTATTAATTCTTGATTTTAGATCTATTTCTTTATGATTCTTGAAACTAAAATCTCATGAATATTGAATCATTTTCTTTTATCTTTTCTTTTCAACTCAAATAAAATGATTTCGAACAAATCACACTTTCTCAGTGGACAATCCGTGCTCATTGACGAAACTACAGTAGACACCGTCAATTGATTGCGGTATAAATTTCTTTGGTTGTGAAACATTTCCAAATACACACGAAGATATGATCAATCAAATGGCGCCGTTGCCGGGAATCGTGTGCTAATTTGTTCGTTATTGTTAATTTAGTTGAAAAATTTATTATTACATCAGAATTTTTAGATCAAAATTCACATCAAATGCTTAATGATATGTTGTGAATTGTTGCAAGGGAATCTGGAATCTATGGAGCGAGAGGAAATATTTTCAGAGCATCTTAAAGAGCTCAGTGAAGGTACAGGAGCATCTGCACCAATTTCTGTGCAGGGATCGCATTAAGCTGCGGCGGAACCGCAGTATTTGTGGGCTTCTTACGGCGGATTCGTGGCGAGACAGCTGCTTCAGTGCACCAAACTTTTTAGGTCCATTTCTGTCTTTCTTATCTCCTCCCTGCTCTGTCCATTAACCAATTTCTGCAGGATTCTTTGCAAAAATTCGCAGCGCCGCTAAAAAGAAAATTTGTTGAGTGTTTGATCTTGGTTGTTTGCGTTTTTAATACGAAAATTAAGGGGTAAAGACCAAATTCAGATTAGGTGGGGATTTCATTACCTTTCCTAAGCCCCAAAAATCACAAACTTGCATCCGCATCACCCTCATTAACTAAAAAATATCCAGACAAGACTCTAAGGACTGTCGCGCTCACTTAAGACAGAAGAAGGCCGTGGGTAATCTATTACTTATCTGCGTTTCTTTTGTGGTGTCTAAGGTAAGAGTGTCTAACGCAAGTGGTTATTTAATTAGGCCCACTACTTACGTAGTGGAGAACCTCCTACTTACCTGGCACTTACCTGGCCACGGAAGGGGCAAAGAGGCAGGAGAGGATCTATCTTGCAACTTGTCTGCTGGAAGTCTAGGAGCGGTCTAGAGACTTGACCTAGGCGACCACTAGATTTAGGGTTGCTTGTGCATTGTTAGTGTGAATTTTTCAAAAAAAAAAATCCGTCTTTTTCAAAACAAACACCAACTCATCTTTTCTCTAATTATCACAACGCTGCCACTTGTGCTAAACCATTTAGTGCATGCTCGGCTGGACACGGGATTCTAGTGCCCGTCTTGTCCGCGTTCCTTCTGTCGACTCCGAAGTCGGTAATTCTACGTCTACTTTTTCTTCACCCACTACCACACCCACTTCGATGGATAATTCTCCATCGAACTTCTTTAACACTACTCTGCCACCGTCCGCAGGTGTATAGAATCCACCCCGCATCTCTTTCCAAGAGAGATGCTACCCGATTCGAGGTCCTCTTTCGACCTGTCTCACCATTCCACTAGCCAATGGGGACAATTTTGAAATCAAACCACAATACATCAATCTTTTACCAAAATATCACGGTCTCGAGTCTGAAGACGCATACGTCTTTATTACCAAATTTGAAAATGTATACGCTATGATGAGTACTTCACAGCTTTCTGTGGATGCTATGAGATTACGTCTTCTCCCATTCACTTTGTGCGATATAGCCGAGAAGTGGCTTTATAACACAGCCGCACATTCTATTTCGAACCGGGGAGAATTCGTAACAGCTTTCCTAAAGAAATTCTACCATAATCATAAAACAGCTCGAGTCCGTAGCGAAATAAATCAATTTACCCAGCTTCCAAATGAACCATTTTCGAAGTGTTTTGAATGCTTCAAGGATCTGTTAGTTCAATGTCCTCATCATGGAATCCCTAGATGAGATCTGTGCAGAATTATATATGAGGGCATTAATCCTACAACAAAACAAACCCTTGAATCCATGTGTCAAGGCACCTTCATGAATAAAGATGATGGTGAAGCTTGGAGATTTTTAGAAGATTTCGCTGAAAGAACTTTACAGTGGGAGAGTGTAAACCAGCCATCTTCTAGGGGTGGCATTCATCAACTTAATGTTTCCGTAGGAGTTAGAGCTGAAATGGCAGCAATGCAAAAGAAACTCGAAGCTATGGAACAAAAATTTTTAGCAGCCTCCCTAAATCAGATGTCACTCTCCAAAACTGTCTATGGATGCTGTTCTGATCCATCTCATCTTACGGAAGAATGTCCTTTAAATTCTCCGTTTCAAGGTCAAGAGCATACCAATGCTGCTTTCCAACAAAGACCTAAAAACGATCCGTATTCTTCCACTTATAATCAGGGATGGAGGAATCACCCTAACTTTGCTTGGAACCAACCACAAACTCAAAACACGGTTCCAAACCAAAATAATTTTCAAAGGGGTCCTCCACCATAACAACAACCACTATAACTGACTCAGCACCCTTACCAATCACAAAACTTTCAAAATCCGGTTAGCACACCTGCACCGTATAATCTTTTGCAGTTGACCGGTACTGATAATTCCTCTTCACTTGAACGGACTTTTGAAATGTTTATGAAACAGTCCATTCAAATATCGGCTGAATTTAAGTCTTCCCTCGATAAGATTTAGAAAAACTCTGACTCCCAAAGTGAGAGTATTAAATCGATGGAAGCACAAATTGCATAATGAAAACCCGAAATGAGTGCTAGAGAGAAAGGAAAACTTCCGTCTCAACCCCTACCGAATCCTGGGCATTCACAACACTACAATGTGAATGCCATTACAATATTGAGATCCGGAAGAGTGCTGAATAATCAAATCGGGGAAGAGATTAATAATCATGAAGAGTTAATCAATAACACCCCGGCTTTCATTACCACTTTTCCTTCCACTTCCACATCTACTTTTACTTCTAATCCTACTTTATCTACCCTACCACCTTCTTGCGAGCCTATTCTTCGTTTTCCTCAAGGCTCGAACCCTCAGCATAATTCTTCTAGTCCACCAAAGACGATCCCTACTCCTATTCTGGGATCAGTTCCCCACACACCACCTTCTCTAATGTTGGACTCAGCTCTTATTGCTAAAGCTTCTTATCCGAATCGGTTAAGAGGTAACAAATCGAGTCCACATATGGAGAAGATTATGGAAATGTTCAAACAGGTTAACATCAATATCCCTCTCCTAGATGCTATACAATAAGTCCCCGCTTATGCGAAAATTCTTAAGGATTTGTGGACTAGGAAGAGGAAGACTCAAGTGCCCAAAAAGATCTTCATAACTAATAATGTTAGCACTGCTTTTACCCCATAGTTACCAAAGAAACGTAAGGACCCTGGCTGTCCTACAATCTTGATTTCTATTGGGGGTAAAAACATTAACCGTGCTTTGCTTGACCTTGGCGCAAGTGTTAACCTGCTTCCATATTCTGTTTACGAGCAGTGAAGGATTGGAGAGTTGAAACCAGCTCATTGCACTCTCCAAATGGCAGACCGATCAATCACCAAACCTAGGGGTGAACTGGAGGATGTGTTGATAAAAGTCGGGGAATTCATATTCCCTGTGGATTTTATTGTTCTCGATACACAACCTGTAGCAAACCCACAGAACCAAATTCCGGTGATTTTGGGTCGACCATTCCTTGCCACTTCCAATGCTGTCATTAATTGTTGAAACGGTTCAATGAACCTATCTTTTGAAAAAATGACAATTGAACTGAACATCTATAAAATTAGAAGTCAGCCGTCTGAACCCTCTGCTCACATACTCGATGTCTGTTATGTCCACGAGATTGCTTCCGAAAGCTGCAAAGTTGATGAACTTTGCTTTGAAAATCTCGACGACACTAGCACATCAATGTTTGATCTTGCACATCTTAGTGAGGACACCTTTGATGAGTCCACCCTTGAGTCTGATACTCATGAATCTTCACCTTCCGAGTTTGTATCCTATGCAGGCTACGAGCTTCTTTGTGAATCTGAATATCATTCGCTGACCCCATCTTCTATAGTTTCTCCGTCAGCATTAGATCTCAAACTTTTACCTTCTCATCTTAAATATGCATATTTAGGTGAGAATGAGTCTTTACCTGTAATCATATCCGCTTTTTTAGCCTCAGAGTAAGAGAATGCGCTTTTGACAGTATTGAGATCTAATAGACAGGCGTTTGTTTGGACTATGGCTGACATCAAAGGGATTAGTCCCTTAATAGTTGAACATCATATACATCTGATGGATGAAGCCAAGCCAACCCGAGAACCATAGAGACGGTTAAACCCCGTCATGAAGGATGCGGTGAAGAAAGAAATCGTCAAATGCCTTGACAGTGGTATCATTTACCCAATCTCTGATAGACAATGGGTAAGTCCAATTCATGTAGTCCCTAAGAAATCTGGCATCACGGTCATTACAAATGAGGCAAATGAGTTAATCCAGACACGCGCTCAAACTGGGTGGCGTGTATGTATTGATTATAGAAAACACAATGCCGCAACGAGGAAAGACCACTTTCCTCTACCTTTCATTGACCAGATGTTAGAACGCTTAGTTGGACGTGAATACTATTGCTTCATGGACGGATATTCTGGCTATAACCAGGTCCCTATTGCCAAAGAGGATCAAGACAAAACCACATTTACTTGTTCTTTTGGTACTTTTGCTTATAGACGCATGCTCTTTGGGTTATGCAATGCTCCCGCTATATTTCAGCGGTGTATGATGGGGATATTCTCGGACATGGTTGAGAATTTTCTGAAGATTTTCATGGACGATTTCTCGATATTCGGAGATTCTTTTGCTGACTGCCTATCTCATCTTGACGCAGTTCTTACTCGTTGTAAGGAGAAGAACTTAACATTGAATTCGGAAAAATGCCATTTCATGGTCCAAGAGGGAATTGTGCTTGGACATGTCATTTCACGAAAAGGCATTGAGGTTGACAAAGCCAAAATAGATGTCATTCAAAACCTTCCTCATCCCAAATGCGTTAAGGATATACGATCCTTTCTTGGCCATGCAGGCTTTTACAGAAGATTTATTAAGGATTTTAGTAAAATTGCTAGAACATTAACTCTTCTCTTGGCCAAGGACACAACCTTTCACTTTGACTCGGATTATGAGGCAGCATTTGACTCACTCAAACATTCTCTCACTACATCCCCTGTTCTATCTTCTCCAGATTGGAACCACCCTTTTAAGCTTATGTGTGATGTATCAGATTTTGCTGTTGGTGCAGTCTTAAGACAACACATCGAAAAGATACCACACGTGATCTATTATGCAAGTAAGACCCTGAATGATGCTCAAATTAATTATACAAATACCGAAAAAGAACTTTTGGCAGTTGTATTCGCATTAGAAAAATTCAGGCCTTACTTGATTGGCTCACCAATTGTTGTGTACACTGACCATTCCGCCTTGAAATATCTTTTGGCGAAGAAGGATGCTAAAGGTAGGCTAATACGTTGGATCCTTCTATTACAAGAATTTGATCTTGTGATTCGAGATAAGAAAGGATGTGAAAACATAGTAGCCGACCATCTTTCACGCATCTCTTCTTCACCTGTGACCCTGCCGATCAATGATTTTTTCCAGACGAACAACTCTTGAATGTATCCAATGAACCTTGGTTCGGTGATACTGTGAATTATCTTGCTACGGGACTTATTCCCCGCGAATGGTCAAAACAGAACAAACATAGATTTCTATCCCAAGTAAAACACTTTTACTGGGATGAACCCTATCTGTTTAAGTATTGTCCTGATCAGATCATTCGCAAATGTGTCCCTAATGATGAATTCAAGAGTGTTCTATCTTTTTGTCATGATCAGGCATGTGGGGGTCATTTCGGTCCTTGAAAGACGGCGGTAAAGATTTTACAATGAGGATTCTATTGGCCGACTTTGTTCAAAGATGCATTTGATCATTGCAAAACCTGTGCACAGTGTCAACACACGGGTAGGATTTCCCGGAGAAATGAGATGCCACTTCAACCCATCTTAGTGGTTGAAATTTTCGACGTTTGGGGTATTGATTTTATGGGTCCTTTTCCCAACTCTTTCGGGAATTTTGTACATATTGCTTGCGGTTGATTACTTCTCGAAATGGGTTGAAGCTATTCCTTGTCGCACTAATGAAAAAAAGGTTGTCATTAGGTTCCTTAAAGAAAACATCTTTTCGCGATTTGGACACCCACGCGCTATCATTAGTGATAACGTGACGCATTTCTGTAATCGGTCTTTCGAGACTTTGATGCGGAAATATGCAATCAACCACAAACTTTCCACACCCTATCATCCCCAAACGAGCGGGCAAGCTGAGGTTTCAAACAGACAAATCAAACAAAATTTGGAGAAAACAGTTTCTAAAAATCGAAAAGATTGGTCAACCAAATTGACAGATGCTCTTTGGGCGTTCCGAACTGCATATAAAATCGATGTAGGTATGTCTCCTTACAGACTAGTGTTTAGAAAGGTTTGTCACCTTCCGGTCGAGATTGAGCACAAAGCAATATGGGCTATTAGAGAACTTAACTTTGACTTAAATCAAGCCTGCAACTTTCAGAAGCTGCAATTAAACGAGCTAAGCGAACTCCGCGATGAAGCTTACGATAATGCTGTAATTGCAAAGAATCGGACTAAGGTATTTCACGATAAAAATATTTTGAGAAAATTTTTTACACCTGGTCAACAAGTCCTTCTTTATGATTCACGACTCCGTCTTCATGCGGGTAAGCTAAAATCTCGGTGGAAAGGACCTTTTGTTGTGCGGTATGTATACCCGTACGGAGCAGTTGAGATTGAAAATCTTGAAAACGGTACAATTTTCAAAGTAAATGGACATAGACTAAAACCGTATTTTTCCACTGACCCCTCGGAGGAGCTCCTGTTTTTACAGGAGCCGCTTTATAATGACTGATTTTCCTCCACCTCACCTCCATGACTTGGTAATTTTGTCACATCTTTAGAATGGAGGTGAGTCAACTTGTACATGCATTTTATAAAAATATAAAAAATATATATAAAAAAATAAAAAAAACAAATATATATAAAATAATAAAATTTTGTACATAAATAAAAGAATAAGTTTGGGGGAGATTTTCATGATCATATTTCATATTCCCTTTAACAATTTTTGATTCCCAAGTTTACAGGCTTTTGAGCTTTAACAGATGGCAACAGTGAGGACACTGTTGAAAACAAGTTTGGGGGAGGTTTGTGCTTATTTATGCATCACTTTCCATCATACTTTGCATAAGCACAAAACACATAAAAAAAATTTAATATTTAATTTTATAATAAAAGATTAGATAGTGAAAAATTACATCGAAAAGATTGGAAAAATTTAAGAAAACCAAGAAAGTTAGAAGTTTTCTTAAACGAACTTGTAATAAGTAGTTATGAGCCGTTGTTCCAAGGGTTAGTAAGATGAAATAAGTCACTAATCTGAGAATAAAAATAAGTCTGAAAAATAGTTCTTATTCTAAAAGCCAAACATTTGAACGTTGATACCCTACTATACGCACTTACACACGTCTTGAAACTCGGGATAGTAGAGAATACCTTGAAATGCTCTTGTCTAAAAGCCAAACTACAAAGAAAATAATAAAAGATAAAATGGAGTAGAAAAATAAACACTGGTTTTGTTATCATCAAGGTAGCATAAAAAAAATATAGCGAGAGTACTTCATCACCTAGTATCTTAGACCAACTGGTTTGGGAGTCACTGCTAAGCCTTAGGTGTTGCAAGACGAGGAAAATACTAATATGCCTAATCAGCGAGCACATGAGTAATCGGTCGGTTAGTACCTCAAGAAGTATTAACGGTCGCATGAAAAATGTGTGAGCAAATTTATCTAAATATTCACCGATTAAAAAGTACTGAGGTAGATGGACAAGAGTATGATAGCTTGAATTGAATTCTCCGAGTGTAGGGATGTCTTTTACACACACGTAGGGGTATATGATCGATATTTGGAAGAAAGGTAGGAATGAAGAATAAAGACGATGTTTTATTGATGGATAATGTGATTTCTAACATCTTTTCAAGACTATTAAGATAGGGCTCATGACAACCGAAAAGCTAGTGTAGTTGGAAACTCTAATTTTCAAAGTCTTTCTTTTACAATTCTTATCTTTATGTGTAACTTTCACAATCTTCCTTTTATTATGGGATTTTGTGGGTGCAATCCGCTGAAAACCCTCAGGAGACAACACTCCTCCTGCTAGGGACACCTAGAGGTTTAAAGGCTTGTTGCACGTGCTCAGTGCAATCGTGTTGCCTATGAAAGTGTGCTAGTTACTTTTTCTCTTTCTTTCTATTTTCTCCTTCACCCGAATAAAACAAGTTTGCTCGAGACGACCAAAATTAAGTTTGGGGGAATTTGATCAGTCGAAAATAGTGCATTCTCAATACGTTAATTTTCCTACTCTTATCATTCATATATAGGTGTTTATTGTAATTATAACATAGATTACGAATTCATCTGGAAAATACAAAATAACCTGTGTTATAGTTATAATCGACATTTTAAAGGGAAATTAAGTGTTTATTACTACACGCATGATCTTTGTATATTTAAACACTTGTCTCAAGATTGTGTGCAGGAAATTCTCCAGGTTAAAGAATCGGAATCACAAAAGCACTGATAAAACGCATCAAGTCCAAGACTTGAGATCTGGCAGTAACCAAGTAAGAATTATAAGATTCCAGGCATCAAAAGAAAACCCTAAAGACAACATCAGACAACCCTGAAGATTCTATGCAGCAACTCCACCAAACGGCCGCGGATTCGCGGCCGAGTCAGGCCGATCCGCCGCGGATCCGTGGCCATTCTGACACATCAGCGGCAGAAAGTTTCAGACGTGGCACCTGATTGATCTCAAAAACTATCTATTAACCGCAATCAAGAACGGCGTCGCTTTGCAGCTAGCCGGTGAATACGGGTCGGTCCACAGGGATTTTGTGAATCTCCTAATCGCTCAAACGAGTTAATTCCGAAGGGTGTTCGGATTGATTATTAAATCTAAAAACTAAATCTATCTATACTAAGATTATCTAGATCTAAATCTTGCTAGGGTTAGGTCTAGGTTAAGTTTGGAAAGTCTATAAATCTCACCGCTTTCTATACCCATATGAAGATCTAATTAGGTGTTATGGTAATTATTAATAAAAGGGATTAGAATCATCGGGAAGATGTTTTCTTCCTCTAGTTTCTTGTCCTTCCTTTATAAATCCTTACCCTAACCTCCATGGAAAACATCACAACCGGGCCTTTATACTACGGTATCACCACTACCTCGAGGGATAGGGTGCCATAGGGAGCGGTATGTGCATGTATGCATGAAGTCCTATGAAAATATATGACGGGCAAGAAATGAGATGAGAGATCTTCGTCTCTCAAACCTTCCCCAGATCTAACCCTAACAAGCGAGGAGACTACTCACTCATTAGGGAATTTAAGAACATTTATCTAGGGCAGAGAATAAAAGATTAACTAGGGCAAGGAATTAAATTTATCTAGGGTAAGAATAGAAAATTAACCTAGGGCAGAAAATAAAGAACTTACAAAAATGATGCTCTCCAAAAGAATGCTGAAATTTATTAATGAAGGGAGGCATGAAAAGAATACAATGATTTGGGCTTCTATTTATAGGAGATAGAAACCCTAGGTTATAATTGATTCGCATGTCTACATTTACCAAAATATCCTTAGGAAGACCTAGTCAAAGTAGACTTCCAAGCTTTGGTAAAATTTTATGTCTGGAAATTTTGGAACTGATTCTGGGCTTCTTGGGCTTTTTATTTCTTTGGATCTTTATTCAATTTCGCTTCTCTATTTCTTCCAGATCTCCAGTGAACAATTGCAGTGGACTTTTAACCATTTGCTTTGTAATCTTGGACCTTGCGTTGCCTTGTACCGATCTTTTGTGTAGCCTTGATTAAGATCCTTCTATTTGTTGGTCAAAGTCCCTTTTTTGTGTCGTCTTTTGTCTTTTTCTCTGTTTTCGCTCCAAGAACCTGTAACCTGTAATATGTAGCAAACATGCGTCAAAAGCACCTGTTTATTTATAAAAAGGATAAGAATGGGGAATATAATAATACAATATTATGGTGTGAACAAATACCCCCAAACTTATCTTTTGCTCGTCCTCGAGCAAACTTATTTTTTATTCTCTACAAAAAACCTAACCGCACTTTCGCAGGGAATCGCGATTGCACTGAGCACGTGCAACAATCCGTTAAACCTCTAGGTGTCCCTAGTAGGAGGAGTGTTGTCTCCTGAGGGTTTTCAGCGGATACTACCCATAAAATCCTATCAATTTGGCTTTTCTACTTTCATTCTCCAATTAGGTTTTCTAACAAGGAATTCTATTATCGTCGACTCGTAAATTATCCACCCATATTCTTCACACTTCCTCATCGTTTAACTTAAGATTATATATGTTCTGCAGACCTACTTAGCTTTCGGTATCTCTTAAGTTTTCCTTCTTGGGTTCCATCTCCACTTAGGAATTTTTATCAACTCTATTAAAGATACAAGTTCTATTCTTCACTCCTTTCTCTCATCTAAATCCCAATCACATACCCCTACGTGTGTGTATAAATCACCCCTATACTTGGAAATTCAAATCAAGCAATCATACCCTTGTCCGTTGTCCAAAGTACTTATTAGTAGGTGAATTTTTAATTGAATTTTGCTTACACATCCTTCATGCGACCGTTAATACTTCTTGAGGTACCAACGACCGATTACAAAATGCGTTTGCACTTTAAAGCGTAATTCCCAGTCTTGCAACACCCAAGGCTTTTTAGCAGTGACTCCCAAACCAGTTGGTCTAAGGCACTAGGTGATGAAGCACCCTCGCTAAATATTTTTCTATTTTTGCAGCCTTAAGTAATCACAAAAACCAGTGTTCATTTTTTTTCTCTTTATTCACTTTTTTCTTTTATTTTCATTGTACTAAAGACTTTAGACAGGAGCATTTCAAGGTCTCCTCTACTATTCCAAGTTTCAAGGTGCGTGATTGTGCAATTTGTAGGATATACATTTTCAGAATCTAGACTTAAGCTAGGAACTATTTTTCAAACTTATACTCTAATAAAAACATAAATACTTTTCCTTCGTTTCGACTTAGCCCAAGAAGTGAACTCAAAATTTGCCCATTTCTAAATAAACTACAAAGACATATACTTTCTACCGTTAAACTTTAAGGAAGGTTATTTTTAGGGTTTTTAATTTACTAAGTCTAAGATCTAGTTGTTCCTAGCAAGTTAACCTATTTATCAAACTCAAGTCAAATAAGACCAAAATTGAATACAATAATTTTTATAATTTTTGAAAATTTTCAGTTTTTTATGGGTTTTTAAAATAAGTATGCAAATGCAAAAAATATGTACAAATGAATGCGAAGGAAGAAGACGTATTGAGCATACCCCCAAACTTAAACTTGATAGTGTCCTCACTGTCATGCTACACCAAGAGGGTCAAAATGTCGGCACTCCCCTGTTTATTTATTTACAATTTTTTTAAAAATATTTTTTAATGTTTTGATTTTTTTTTATTTTTTTATAGAAAAAGAAAACAAAAATATATATACATATATACAACAAGGTTCCCCCCAAATTTAAGCTTGGCCTTACACAAGCCAAAGGTTAGCACCAACCATTCAAAAATCTTATCGTGGTAATGGTCGAGTCGGTGAAAGAAAAGAGATAAGAAGCACACGAGACCGTGTGGAGGTAGAAACGGGATACGGTCTCTGTGGGGGAGAAGAATGGCGGAAAAGAGAAAGAAGTAGAGTACGATCTTGAGGGTATAAATCGAGTGAATAAATTAGTGCAATATGTGATGACCGATGTGTTAAAAGCGATTGTGCTAACCTATCAACCCGTCTAGAAATGGGGTCAAATCCCTCAAGATTCGCAAGAAGGCATGGGTACACCGAACTTGGTATTGGAGATGAAAGCGTAACGGTCTCTTGTACGGTCGGAACGATAGGAAGGACGAAAGGGAGTGAATTAGGGATAGTGTTATTCTCACCTAAGTAATTTGTCGCGAACTTGAAGGATTCCATCAATGGTTCGAAACAACTGTAAGCAACCGAGTCTGATGGTTCGACTAACTCATCTGAAAATGTAAAGGACTCAAACTCGGGCGGTGAGTCATCAACATCGTCCGAAAAAGTGAAACACTCGTACGTGTTTTCGGCTGTGAGAACTGTGTCAGATTCAAAGGAAAATTTTTCAAGCTCACAGTCTTCAAGCGTGATCGTGGTCGGAACGATGGAAATGAGGGAGGGTGATTTAGTTAAAGGTTCAGGAGGATGAATTGGAAAATCCGACACATAAAAAAAATGGTTCAACCTCAATATTATCTTCAAGACTCTCCTCAATACTATCATCATAATTCTCCTCAATATTTATCTCATCCATGCCATTATCATCAAAATCAAGACGCATATGAAGTTCGGGAGAAACATCTAATGACTCGAGATGATGAATGGGACATAAAATTTCAATCAAATCTACTGGTTCATCATCTGAAATATTCCCGGCGTCTATATCCTCAATCAAGTGAAAATCAATTTTCTTAGACACCTCATCAAAAGCATGAATATTTATTAATTCAGGTTCTAGAGTGGAGGTGTAAAGTTCAAAAGGATTGGGTAAGGTTTCACTCGAAAGGGATTCTTTACAATCTGGCAAATCAATCACTACAAAGTCGCACAACTCATCATTTTGGACACATGTTTGAAAACTGGAGTTGTTGGATTTAATTGGGTATGGGTAGGTTTGATTTGGAAAGGTGTAGAACTTACTCTCTCCTCTCAAATTGTCACTCTTTCCAACCGCCTCCTCATAAATTGGAAAATTTGGAGCTAGTTGGAAACTAGCTACCGGTTCATTAGGTTGCATAAGGGCGGCAATGGATGCTTCCACATTCCTAGTCATTTTGTTTGTTGCTGCAATATAAGCTTCCAACGACTGTTCCAAACTAGACTTGGGTGGTAAGGGGGTTTCGGCAAAAGATTCGAAATTGTTTGGATATGTGAAACTCACAAAAGGCTGTGTAGAAACAGGGTCTAGTGAAGGTGGGAAAGTCAGGTAGGACTGGTAGGAATTTGATGGTTGGACAGGAGTAGGGTCAACATGTGGATAAAAAGGTGAATGGACTTGTTGATCCCTAGAACTAGATGAGTGGAGATGGGTGAAAGATCGGCTACGAGATTGAGCAATGTGCTCAGCAATGGACATCGGTTTAGAAGTTACAGCAGGACTTGAAAAGGTGGTGTCAACGTGCGAAGGTGGTGAAGGTTGACATGGTTGACACAAAGTGGGTTGCAAAGTCAAACTGTTTCTCCTAGACGCTTCTATTTGATCTTTCAAAGATAATTTTGGCATGGAGGGATCTTCTTTAAATCGACCGAAAGAATTGACGTATGACGCAAAGTTAGGTTCGGGATACCAAAGTTCGGCAAGAGATTTATGATGTGGGGTACCCATGATAGAAGAAAGAGAAGATAAAGAAGGTAGGTGGTGGGGTGCAAGGATTTTACGCGACAAGTTGCAAGTTTTTTTTTATAAAAATTTTTCCTTGTTTTTTCTTTATTTGAAACTGTTTGCAAAATTTTTTTTTGATAAAGGGCTAAGACACACTTTCGATCAACCAAAAATGCACAATCAGGCCTAACTCTAGGGTCACCTAGGTCAGCTAGACAGCTCCTAACTGTTCCAAAGGGCTAGAGATAGGACCTCAAACCGCCTCTTCACCGCCAATTGCGGCCAGGTAAGTGCCAGATAAGTGGGAGGCTCCCCGCTACAAGTAGCGGTCCTAATTAAGTAACCACTTGCCTTGACACACTTGCCTAGACACCGCAAAGTCAGGTTGGGATAAACGGCTGATGCCTATAACTAGTCCTCTGTCCTATTGAGCTCGAAGTTCTTAGGGCAGTCTAGTATTTTTTAATTAATAGATGGTCAATGCATATGCCTTATGTGATTTCTGGGGTCCTGGGAAAGGCGATGAAATCCCCACCCAATCTGAATTGGTCAAAAGCCCCTTAAAGTCAGTTTTAAAAATATGCAAAACAGTAAATCACTTGCAATCAAAGATTTTTATTTTATTTGCGGCGCAAAGAATCCTGCACAAGATTTGTTATTTGGATGGGAAGATTTTTTAAAGCGCAAAGAATTCTGCAGGAGATTTGACAAAAGATATATTTTAGGTTGCAGAGGGGGGAAAAAGGAAACAAACAGTGAAATTTTCGCGCGATGACGTCAGAATGACGCGGCGGTTCAGCGGCGGGAGCGCGCTTTCGCGGCGGAATGGCGGCGGTACGGAGGCTTCAGGTCTCCAAAAAAATTGTGTTGTTCTGATTTTCCAACCTCTTTCTGTTCTGATGTATCTTTTTCTGTTTCGAACTCTGGATTTTTCCAGACCCGTCTCGATTGTAGATCCTGCAAAAATTCAAACAAAAAATACCCTTCACAAAATACAAAGATGATAAATTTTTATATTTTTTGATTTTTCAGTTTTTATGATTTTTTAAATTAAGATTAACCCGAAATTGCAAAAAGGAAATACTACGCCATCCCCGGTAACGGCACCATTTGATTGGGTCTCAAAAACTATCTATAACCGCAATCAAGAACGGCGTCGCTTTGCAGCTAGCCGGTGAGTACGAGTCGGTCCACAGGGATGTTGTGAATCTCCTAGTCGCGCTTACGAGTTAATTCCGAATGGTGTTCGGATTGATTATTGAATCTAAAAACCTAATTTATTCTATACTACGATTATCTAGATCTAGTCTTGCTAGGGTTAGGTTTAGGGATGGTTTGGAAATGCAGGTAAATCTCAACGCTTTCTATACCCGAATGAAGATCTATGAGGAGTTATGGTAATTATCAATAAAGGGGATTAGATCCATTCGGGAAGGTGTTCCTTCCTCTAGGTTCTTGTTTTTCCTTTAGAGATTCTTACCCTAACCTCCATGGAAAACGCGCGCAACCGGGCCTTTATACTACGGTATCACCGCTACCTCAAGGGATAGGGTGCCGTAGGGCGCGGTGTGTGCGTGTATGCATGGAGTCCTATTGAAAATATATTATGGGTAAGAAAGGGATGAGAGATTCATCTCTCAAAATCCTTCCCCAAAACTAACTCTAAACAATTTATCTACGGCAAGAAATTAAATTTACCTAGGGCAAAGAATTGAAATCTAAACTAGAGCAAGGAATTAAATCTACTTACAGATGCATCTCTCCAATCATCAACACAGGGTTGTCAGATCTGAATTCATGAATTGAAAAGAAACACCGATACTCTCCATAAAGAATTCTGAATTTATTATTAAAAGGAGGCATAAGAAATTACAATCTTTAGAGTTCCTATTTATAGGGAATAGGAAAGCCTAGGTTACATTTTGACCCGCATGTCTACATTTACCAAAATAGCCCTAAGTTGACTAGTCAAAGCCGCCTCACAACTTAGAAACAAATATTTTTCTCTGATCTCTGAACCATGCCGCGGAACCGCGGCCTTAGCCACGGTTTGGCCGCGGTTCCGCGGTCAAACTGTGGAGCTGGGTCATGAAACTTTGGGTGCTGGCTCAGTATTATTTGTAATTATAGTTTCTTTGGTTCTTTTTTCCATATTGCTTCTGAGTCTTCTTCAGATCTTCCAGTGAATACTTGTAGTGGACTTTTAACTGTTCGCTTTGTAATTTTGGACCTTGCGTTGCCTTGTTAATTGTGAACTGTTATTCGATGTAGGCTTGATCAAGAGTCTTCTGTTTGTTGGTCAAAGTCCACTTTTTCATCGTCTTTACATCGTTTTAACTGTTTTCTGTCCAAGAACCTGTAACCTGTAACATGTAGCAGACATGCGTCAAAAGCACCTGTTTATTTATAAAAAGAATAAGAATGGGGAATATAATAATGCAATATTATGGTGTGAACATCACCCTATCAACGACCAAACTTCTCGAAGACACTTCGAATTGTGTAGATTTCTCCAGAAACTTCCCTTCTAACAGTCAAGCTTCTTGTGCAAGTTTGATACCTACCAAGCTTCTCATGCAAGTTTTATAACAACCTAGCTTCTAGTAGAAGATAAACCAAGCTTCTAGGAGAAGATAAAGGAGAAACTATTAAAAGGGACCTAGGGCTTCATTGAAAAAGGTTGTTGAGTTGTTGTTCATTAGTTACACAATTAGTGGTTGAATATTGAGCCAAATTTACACAAGTTGAGTGACACAACTTGTGATCCAAAACCCTAGCCCAAATCAAATTCAAAAGCAAAATCAAGATTCATCGAGAAGCGTCTCAAGCAAGCCTTCAACGAGCCTTTGAAGCAACGCCGATCTTCATCCGAGCAAGAGATCCACGACGATCCGCAACTCAAGAAGATCGATGCGAAGCTAATTTCGGCGGATCTAGTTACCTCCTCAAATCTTGTAATCTTTGAGTGAATTGTACCTAATCGTCGATTAATAAAGGTGAAAATTATAAATCTTGCTTTTTCTTTACTTTCTTGCATTATGAAAAGTTGCCGATTCTTGATTCTTTCATTTTTCATGATGTTTGAGTGAAATCTCCGCTTGTAGCGGAATCGAGAGAATAAGTAGAAGACGATGATTAAATTCTTGAACGATTCTTAAGTCTTATGAGTTTTGTAAACTTTAGGAAATTGAATCATCGAAGACCTAATTTGAGCGAGATCGCTTTCTTGAATGTTTTCGCTCCAAATTAGAGATCAACGATCGGTGATTTAATTTGCTAGAGGCTAGAATTTGAGTGATAATCAATGAAAGGACAATGGATGATGAAGGAGAAACCCTAGTTTTTTCAATAGTTCCCTAATTCTCATTGATCGTCATCGATCTAGCAACAAATCCTCAATAGATAAGAATTCGTAATCATTAGTATTCATCATCACTATCAATTTGATCGATTCCTACAAGCTACTTTACAAATCTTGAGAATTCAATTAGTTTGGACATTTTCTTGATGCTATTAACTCTTGATTTTAGATCTATTTCTATATGATTCTTGAAACTAAAATCTCATGAATATTGAATCATTTTCTTTTATCTTTCTTTTCAACTTAAATAAAATGATTTCTAACAAATCACACTTTCTCAGTGGACGATCCGTGCTCATTGACGAAACTACAATAGACACCGTCAATTGATTGCGGTATAAATTTCTTTGGTTGTGAAACATTTCCAAATACACACGAAGATATGATCAATCATTCAGCATGGCAAATAAGTATAACATGGCCATGGAGTGTAGGTATAATGAACATGAAGTGGATGTCCGTGTCTTAAAGGGTCTCTACAAGGTAATATATCCTAAAATCAGTTCAAGTGTGAATATCAATCAATCTCAAGAGTATTCTAGAACCCAAGGCTATCGTCCAAGGGTAAGGAATCACGGGCCCAAAATTGCGGGACTTCAATTGTTATTGAAGTATTCCAAACCCAACAGGCTATCATCCAGGGGCTTGGAAACATGGGCCTTCATTCCTAAATTCGTGATGTACCATTTCAGCTCGGTACTATAGCAACATTATTTGTACCGTTTCAGCCCGGTACCACAGCAACGTTATTTTAGTAATAGGACTCATGAGATTCCGTTGGATTCATACTTAAACTACCCTTACACCCCGTGTATATTAGTCTATGATTAATTTTATGAGTCTTGATCGAATCAATGAATACAAAAGGTGATGTATGATATCAAGTTTTCAAGATTGAGTTTGTGTAGTCATGTCAAGTGCAAGTCATGCCAATTGTATTCATAATTCGAGTCAAGTTGGTTCAAGTGTATATATTGGGTTCAAGTATTCATGATTGATTCATGTCAAGATCAAATCAATTCTAGCATGTAATGGTTTAATCACAAGTCATATAGATAAAAATAAATAAACAATCACAGAACATGATATGAGATATGTATACAAGAAACGTCCAAAAATAATGTTGTACATATGTGATATGTACGACTAGTTAATCAAGTAATTTGAAGTCAGGATATAAACGAAAACATATCCTTAAGTGTTATGCACACGTGAGTTCCAGTCTCGCCTAAATACGACTACCAATTTGGGAAATATACATGTTTTTGTATCGTCACACAAAACAGATCAGAATATGTCCGGTACAGTCACTTATTTTTTGAGTTAATTTCTATCGGGTTTTAGGTTACAAAAATTATTAGAAAATTGTAGATATTTTGGATTACTTATCCAAAACACTAAGATTCGCGCGATTTAGATTTCTGAAACTCTAGTTATGATCGTTTTAACATCAGCGTTTAAAATAGAAATTCAGATTTCTGGACAACAACTATATGTTATATTGCAAGGCCTATATCGAGTTGTTTCATGCGTTTATAAGTAATCTAATATACATAAAATTATAGATCTATTAATTTTGCATCTGCACATCTAAATTTTTTCACTGAAGCCACTGGCCAAGTCATCACTGGTAACTCCCTTTCTTTCAAACTTTCTTTCAATCCTTATACATATCAAATATTTTATCCTATACCTAAACACATCCCACATAACTTAGGTACAATCTTAGTAGCCTCACTTCCTGCACTTGCACTCTTCGATACTGGAGCATCTCATTGCTTTATGTCGCAACGGTTCGTCCGGACTTATGCGATTCCAGTTAAACCACCCGTATCCAGGTAGAATGTCAGTTCAGGGAACAGCGTTCTAAAGGAAACAATGAGATACGACCTTTGTCCAGTGGTCTTCTGCAGCAGAGAATTTTATGTTGATTTCAAGGTGCTGGACATACCGAACTTCGATGTAGTTTTGGGTATGGATTGTCTAGGAACTTTCTATGCTACCCTCAACTGTCGTCAAAGGAGGATAGTGTTCGAGATTCCAGAGCATCCAGTCTTTTATTTCAAGAGTGGAGACCGTACCCTGGAGCCTAGCACATACAAAGAAAAACCGAAGAAGGCGGTGATCGCAACTCTAAAGGCGGGAGAAGATAAGCTAGAGGTAGTTCGAGAGTTCGATGATATATTTCCTGAAGACATATCAGGTTTGCCTCCTGATCGAGCTCTTGAATTTGGAATTGATTTAGTACCTGGAGCACAACCGGTGATCAAACCACCATATCGCTTAAGTCCAGAAGGTTTGAAGGAGATCCGTACTCAGGTGGACGAATTTCTACAGAAAGGATGGATTCGTCCCAGTACTTCATGTTGAGGATCTCCAGTATTGCTTATGAAGAAGAATGAAGGTTCATACAGAATGTGCATTGACTACCGAGCTCTAAACGAAGTCACGATAAAGAAAAAGTATCCTCTACCGCGAATCGACGATCTGTTCGATCAACTAAGTGGGTCTTGCGTTTTCTCAAAGTTAGATCTTCGTTCGGATTATTATTAGGTGAAGGTCAAAGAGTCTGATATTCCGAAGACGGCATTTAGGACTCGCTATGGACATTATGAGTTTCTCGTGATGCCATTTGGAGTGACCAATACACCAGCCATATTCATGAATCCGATGAACCAAGTTTTCCGAGAATACCTAAATAGGTTTGTTGTGATTTTCATCGACGAAATCCTGGTATATTCAAAGAATCGGAAAGAGCACGCTGAACATTTACGAATTGTCTTGGATACTTTGCGACAGTATCAACTCTATGCCAAGTATAGCAAGTATGAGTTTTGGCTAAATCAAGTCGGATTTCTCGGACATATCATTTCAGGTGAAGGAATCTCTGTGGATCCAGCTAACGTATCAGCAGTAAGAGAATGGACAACACCAAAGACAGTGAAGGACATTCGAAGTTTCTTGGGTTTAGCGGGATACTGCCGAAAATTTATTGAAGGATTTTCGAAGATTGCAACACTCCCGACCAAGCTCACACGTAAAGATGAAGCATTCGCGTGGTCAGAAGTATGCAAACAAGCTTTTGTAGAACTTAAGTGAAAATTTACAACATCGCCTATTCTCGTAATACCGGACCAATCTGGAGGTTTTGTAGTGCATTGCGATGCATCCGGTAAGGGATTAGGATGTGTTATACACCAGCACGGTAAAGTTGCAGTTTATGCATCAAGACAGTTGAAGATTCATGAGCGCAATTATCCAATGCATGACTTAGAGTTGGCAGCTGTTGTAACGACTCTATTTTAATGTACATAAATTTTTTAAAGTTAATGTACAAATGGAGTATTTGTAAATCCTGAGAACAAGTTATAAATTTGATTTGTTTTAAAACAGTAAGACACAACTTGTAGCCCACTGGTAAAGCCTTCACTGCTATGATATAGCCCCTGTGTTCAAATCCCCTCAGCCACATATTTATTTTTGCTGATTTTTCTTTTAAACTTTTTAGAAGCCCAAAAGTTAACATGTGCCATGTACGTAAAATGAAAAGTCTTATAAATCAAACATGTGCACTGAGTTATATGAACTGACCTAGACGTGTGGATTGAATCCAAGCCCAGACCAACCCCATTGGACCGGCGAGATCTTCTTTGGGGCCGACACTGCCGGTCTTCCCCCCCGTCCCAAATGCTTCAAATTTTTTACCCTAGCATCTCTTGGACTCCCCCACTAACCCTAGTCTGTTTGTTTTTCCTGCACAGTTCCAGAGAATTAAAATGAGGCATTAATCCAAAATGTTAATGCATTTTAATTTCATTCTTCAATACCCTAAACCCTAATTTCTCCTATAATTACCACCCTACACCCTAGCCTTCCTCATTCAGAAATCCTTTGCCAAAACTCTCTAAATTTTCCAAGTCTAAGAAGTTGTACAAGTGGAGTTAGCTCAAAGTCAAGTTCTGGCGACGACTCGGGATAAATCCGACGACCCCGGGACTCTACGACGCTTGCAAACCCATCCTATACCTCCTCTCTCTCTTCTCAATCTGTAAGTCCCTGTTTTTTTTTCTCTCTTCTCTATTAAACAAGTCTCTTTTCAAATGACGTCGGTAAATGAAGTTAACCGACTTTTAAAACCTAATATCTTTAAAATGATAATTTTTCTTAGGAAACTCATAAAAAAATCAATAAACTTTGCTTATTAACCATTAACTAAAATTTAGAAACCAATTTCACTATAAAACTCTATGTAAAACTATGTTTATTGCACTTTTACGGTTTAATACCACATACTTACTTTCGACATATTTTATCATGCTTACTTGTATAACCTTTAGAAAATTCATGAGGTAACGACCTACCCCATCACAACACTCATCATGACATAGAACGATTATCTCTTTACAATATTTTTTGGACTAATACAATTTTATGATAAAATACAGTAAACTATTAAAAACCGTATTCTTTAAGATTATTTTAATTAAATTTCGTACAATTATGTCCTTACAACCCATTTTGGGGAATCCGATTTGGTTGGTGCGGATTATCGCACATCCATTGGACTAGTAGGGCGAGATGCAGACCTCCTCACGGAGCATACGATCTCGATGGAATTTTTATTACAATTTCTAAGAAAACGTGATTTCTATTAATAAATAAATTCTATTTTTAATAATTATATATATATATATAAATATTACCAAAATATCTATTTTAAATATATAATATATTCCATGCTTTCTAATCAAAAGAAAAGAATCACAAAAGTTCATGAAAATATCAGGAATCAGTACAAGTCAAATTACATGAAAATACCATATATTATTCAATTAGGGTTTATATCCACTAGAATATTTCATCTTTTAAAATTTACATCCATGAAAATCCTAAATAAGATAATTAAATACTTGAGGTGTATTTTGAAAATATATCAAAACTATTTTTCATAAAACCCCCTCAAGTTATATTAAATTACAATAAGGACCCTAGTAAATATAGGTTGAAGCGGGACCAGTTCTCTTGAGCCTCAGAGAGCCGGAGAATTTGGGTGCTTGCTATTTAAGATAGAAAACTAAAACGGGGTTATCAATACAGTAATTGGCTTCAAAAAAGTCACAAATCCCGCCGTCCATGTGCAGCAGTTATCAATAACTCCAAAACTAATTCAGGACTTCAATTCGTTTTAAAGTATCTGACTCAGTCTAATCTGAAATCAATCCATCCTTGAATACAATTCAAGTATAACTCCAATTCAACATGAATCCATTTATACCAGAATACAATCTATATCAACATGAATTGATTTGACCAAACCATGGATATACATTTGATATTGTTTACATGACCATCCGCTTAAATCCTTTCCGTTTACATGAACTACTGATATCATGGTTTCGGCAAGTCTTACATATATTAAATAAAACAATACACATCAATACAAAATACATCACGTGGTTTTTAAAGGGGTAGACTGGTACGGAATGTGTTAAAAGTGGCACACGACGGTCACTTTAATACACCTAACCTGAACATCCGTTGCCGTTGACCCATGGATTTTGACGGGGCCTTGTGATCCGTATACCATAGTTCACAGGGTAAGATGTACTCCTCTCGTATACACTGGCATATTCTGTACCAAGCTACAAACAACTGCGTTAACATAACTATCAACATCATACCAGTTATATTCTCATTACCTGTTCAGTCTATTTCTATCTCTCTTTGGGACTTACCGAGCGATTGTTCGCTGATGACATTCCTTTTCTATTCTTTCTTTAGAATGTTTTCAGGAGGACCTGATTCTCTGGAGATCGAGCCCAGCACAGACGATTTGGAGCAGTACTCAGAAGACCCAGAGCTCTAGTCACTTGTATATACTTTACTTTCAGTTCATGCCATTATTTAGACATTGCTTTTCAGTCTTGTATTTACATTTCCAGTTGTATTGTAAAGGATGTTTAATAAATAAAAGTTGCTGTTCATTTACATCTCATGTCTTACTTGTGTATTTTACTATATTGCTTATTTATGCATAGCGTGTTTATTTCTGAGTAAATACGTCGCGTGACCCGTCATATCTCCTTACCGTACTCTAAAAAGCGGGGCATGACAGGTTTTGTTGGTGGCCTATGCAGGTTAGTGCTGCATGGAATCCTACCATGCAAGTCAGTTCTGCATGTGAACTAAAGCAATATAACACAAGAATTACAAGACTCAGCAACTAAACATTCTTTATATTTCATAATCTTTGAATCGATCCTAACCCTATTTTTCTTTCAAGGTTATGGATTCTCCCAACAACACGAGTACAAATATCAACAACACACCACCACCTCTTCCACTTACGTCTACCGTTGTAGCTTCGATCAACGAGCAGACGGTAATGCTTGAGAAAATTAAGAGCCTCCTGGAAGGACAGCAGCAACAGACTGCCATACTAATGAGCCGCCCAGAAGTGGAAGCACCTGGAGTGAAACAATTCCGGGCACTGCATCCGAAGCAATTTTCTGGAAAAGAGAGCCCCTTAGAAGCCAAAGAATGGGATCAATCAATCGAAGACGATCTGGCAGCAGCACAAGTGCCAGACATTGCTTGGGTAAGGGTTGCGAAGCTACAACTTACTGATCACGTCCGAGTATGGTGGAAGGCGGAAGAAAGCCTTCTTACTCAGCCGATCGAATGGAAGACTTTTCGCGACATGTTTGACATGAAGTATTTTCCAGAGACTGTCCGATTCGACATGGAGCAGCAATTCATCCACTTACAATAAGGCTCTATGTGGAGCAAATCTGTAGATGAGTATGATGCCGAGTTCACCATGTTGAGCAGGTAAGATCTGTCTTAAATATTCGATTATCTAATATCTCATACTACACAGCTAACACAAGACCGTAACAGGTTTGCGGCCCATCTTATACCAACTGCTGAGATCATGGCCAGACGATTTCAGTAAGGGTTGGACCAGGAAATCCAAGCCGTTCTAGCTACAGGGGATTTTCCAACCCATGACCTAGCTCTGAAGGCTGTCCGTCGATACGAGGCAGTAGTGAAGAAGAAGGGCAGACCTCAATCTACCGGTATGAAGCGTCCTGCTGCTCACATAGCAGGAGGAGCCTTTTCAAGGCCACCTTTTGTACCCAGGAGACCGGGAGTACCTTTCAACCATCCCAGTCCAGATTTCTGCTTTTATTGCAAAAGGAATGGACACCTGGCGAAGGATTGTAGGCATGCTAATCGCCTCTACTTAGTCTGTGGCTCATCCAGACATGATATTGGGTCTTTTCCTCAAAGACTCAATCAGTATCAGGCACCCAGACCAGCAATCACCTATCCGCAGTGGCCAGCTATTCAGGCACCTGCACCACGTCTTCCTCTCACATCTCCACCTCTTCGTGGACCTACTGCACCTCCTCCCCGTCAGTTCCATCAAGCGCAAAGGAACCTACCTCAGGGACAGCGGAACGGACAGAGAAATTCTCCTCCAGCAAGAATGAATGTACCTAGGCGACGGGCTTTCACAATGACTGTGGAAGAAGCTGAAGCCACTAGCCAAGTCATCACTGGTAACTTTCCATCTTTCAAATCTATTCAATACTTGTTTACAACCATATATCTTTTTCTAAACCTAAAACCTATCCCACACAACTTAGGTACGATCTTAGTAGCCTCACTTCCTGCACTAGCACTCTTCGATACTGGGGCATCTCATTGCTTTATGTCGCAATGGCTCATCCGAACTCATGCGATTCCAGTCAAACTGCTCGTATCCAGCTGGAATGTCAGTTCAGGGAACGGCGTTCTAAAGGCAATAATGGCATACGACCTGTGTCCAGTAGTCGTCTACAACAGAGAATTCTATGCCGACTTCAAGGTGCTGGACATACCGAACTTCGATGTAGTTTTGGATATGGATTGGCTAGAAACATTTTATGCTACTATCGACTGTCGTCAAAGGAGAGTAGTGTTCGAAATTCCAGAGCATCAAGTCTTTTATTTCAAAAGTGGAGACCATACCCTGAAGCCTAGTACATACAAAGCAATACCGAAGAAGGCAGTGATTGCAACTCTACAGGTAGGAGAAAACAAGCCAGAGATAGTTCGAGAGTTCGACGATGTATTTCCTAAAGACATATCAGGTTTGCCTCCCGATCGAGCTCTTGAATTCGGAATTGATTTAATACCTGGTGCACAACCGGTGATCAAAGCACCGCATCGGTTAAGCCCTGAAGGTTTGAAGGAGGTCCGTACTCAGCTGGACGAACTTCTACAGAAAGGATGGATTCGTCCCAGCACTTCAAATTAGGGATCTCCAGTTTTGCTTGTGAAGAAGAAGGAAGGTTCATACAGAATGTGCATTAATTATAGAGCTTTGAACGAAGTCACGATAAAGAACAAGTATCCACTACTGCGAGTCGACGATCTGTTCAATCAGCTAAGTGGGTCTTGCGTTTTCTCAAAGTTAGATCTTCGTTCGGGTTATCATCAGGTGAAGGTCAAAGAGTCTGATATTCCGAAGACGGCATTCAGGACTCGCTATGGAAATTATGAGTTTCTCGTAATGCCATTTGGAGTGACCAATGCACCAGCCATATTCATGAACCTAATGAATCAATTTTTCCGAGTGTACCTAGACTGGTTCGTTGTAATATTCATCGACGACATCCTGGTATATTCAAAGAATCGAAAAGAGCACACTGAACATCTACGAATTGTCCTGGAGACCTTGCGACAGCATCAACTCTATGCCAAGTACAGCAAGTACGTGTTTTGGCTAAAACAAGTCGGATTTCTCGAAAATATCGTTTCAGGTGAAGGAATCTCCGTAGATCTAGCTAAAGTAGCAGCAGTAAGTAAATGGCCGACACCTGATTGGTGTGATTTAGCGTGCTTGCGCTTTCTAAAAGATAGATCAAAAATATTTGTAACCGCAATCAAGAACGGCGTCGCTTTGCAGCTAGCCGGTGAGTACGGGTCGGTCCACAGGGATTTTGTGAGTTTCCGATTCGCGCTTACGAGTTAATTCCGAAGGGTGTTCGGATTGATTATTAAATCTAAAAATTGAAGTTGTATGATACTAGGATTAGAAACTTGCTAGGATTAGGTTTAGAGAAAATTTGGTAAACAAAGATCTACATCTCTTTCCATTGCCTTTAATTAAAGATATCATATTAGTGTTATGGTAAATCTTAAGAAAGGGGATTAGGATGATTGGGAAGATTGATTCTTCCTCTAGATCCTTGTCCTTCCTTTCTTAATCTTTACCCTAACCTCCATGGAAAACCTTAAAATCCGGGCCTTTATACTACGGAATCACCGTTACCTCGAGGGTAGAGTGCCGTAGGGAGCGGAATAAGAAGGTATGCATGGAGTTCTAATTTTCATAAAAGATTGGCAAAGAAAAGATATGAGAGATCTTCATCTCTCAAATCCTTCCCTATTCCTAACCCTAACAAGCGAGGAAACTACTCGCTCATTAAGGAATTGAAGAACATTTATCTAGGGCAGAGAATAAAAATTACCTAGGGCAAGAATTGAAATCTAAACTAGAGCAAGGAATTAAATCTACTTACAGATGCATCTCTCCAATCATCAACGCAGGGTTGTCAGATCTGAATTCATGAATTGAAAAGAAACACCGATGCTCTCCAAAAGAATTCTAAAATTTATTAATGAAGGGAGGCATGAGAAATTACAATGAGTAGAGTTCCTATTTATAGAGAATAGGAAACCCTAGGTTACAATTGATTTGCATGTCTACATTTACCAAAATATCCTTAGGAAGACCTAGTCAAAGTAGACTTCAAGCTTTGGTAAAATTTTATGTCTCTTTAAAAGAAAGTATTGGGCCTTGGATCTTTGGGCTTCCTTATTATTTGGTTCTTTGTTAAAATGGCTTCTATGTTTCTTCCAGATCTCCAGTGAATAATTGCGGTGGGCTTTTAACCGTTCGCTTTGTAATCTTGGACCTTGCATTGCCTTGTACTCTGTGAATTTTATGTTTGATGTAGGCTTGATCAAGAGTCTTCTATTTGTTGGTCAAAGTCCACTTTTTGTATCATCTTTTGTCTTTTTCACTGTTTTCGCTTCAAGAACCTGTAACCTGTAATATGTAGCAGACATGCATCAAAAGCACCTGTTTATCATTGTAAAATGCATAAGAATGGGGAATAGAAAATGCAATATTATGGTATGAACAACACCAAAGACAGTGAAGGAAATTCGAAGTTTCTTGGGATTAGCGGGATACTACCGAAGATTTATTGAAGGATTTTCGAAGATTGCAACTCCCTTGACCAAGCTCACGCGTAAAGATGAAGAATTTGTGTGGTCAGAAGGATGCGAACAAGCTTTCGTAGAACTCAAGTCAAGATTGACATCAGCACCTATTCTCGTAATACCGGACCAATCTGGAGGTTTCGTAGTACTTTGCGATGCATCCGGTAAGAGATTAGGATATGTTCTATATCAGCACGGTAAGGTTGTAGCTTATGCATCAAGACAACTGAAGGTTCATGAGCGCAACGATCCGACGCATGATCTGGAATTGGCAGCCGTTATCTTTACTCTCAAGATTTGGCGCCATTATCTTCTTGGAGAACGGGTAGATATATACACAGACCACAAAAGTCTGAATTATGTGTTTACTCAGAAAGAGTTGAATATGCGGCAGAGAAAATGGTTAGAACTTATGGCGGACTTCGACATCAACCTATAATATCATCCAGGAAAGGTGAATATAGTACCTGATGCACTTAGTCATCAACCACTATCAATGAATCTCACCGCACAGTGGAAGCTACAGCAAGATTTGCATCAGATGGAGATAGAAGTGGTCATGCCAGGTAACACTTCAAGTTTGATGAACTTACAAGTTCAGTCTACAATTGTCAATCAGATAAAAAAAACTCAAGCAAGTGATGTCAAGTTGTAAAAGATCAGAGAACAAGTAGAAAGTGGACTTCGAACAGACTTCATCATCCATGAAGACGGATCTTTAAGATATGGCAGTAGATTGTGTGTACCACAAGGTCCTGTTCGGAAAGAGTTGATGAAAGAAGCTCACAGCTCCCCATACTCAGTACACCCTGGTGGTACAAAGATGTACAAAGATCTGCAGCAACATTACTGGTGGCATGGATTGAAGCGTGAAGTAGCCAGAAGTGTCGCTAAATATTTGGTGTGTTAGTAAGTGAAAGCTGAACATCATAGGACTGCTGGTTTACTTCAACCGTTATCTATCCCAGAATGGAAGTGGCAACACATTACCATGCACTTCATGACTGCACTTCCTCGCAACACGAAAGGTAACGATGCTGTATGGGTTATTATGGATCGACTCACAAAGTTGGCTCATTTTATTCCCTTTTGAGTTGGTCAATCTACCGAGACACTAGCAAAGAAGTACATGGAAATAAGTTTGAATCTAAGTAAGATTTAACTCTTCAGTGTGTACTATTTCTGATACCCATGAAATCATGCAAGAGATCTTAAGAATACATGGAGTACCGGTTTGCATTGTATCCGATCATGAAACCAGATTCTGATCGCAATTTTGGCAGAGTCTGCAAGCTAGCATGGGAACAAGTCTGAACTTTAGCACAGCTTATCATCCACAAACAGATGGTTAGTCTGAGCGAACAATTCAGATCCTTGAAGATATACTAAGAGCGTATATGTTAGACTTCGGAGGATCATTGGAAGATCACCTACATCTTGTGGAGTTTTCATACAACAACAACTACCAAGCGAGTATTGGAATGACACCCTTTGCAGTGCTATTTAGAAGGAAGTGTCGATCACCATTAAGTTGGGACAAAATCGGAGATAGAGAACTTCTTGGACCTGAGATGATAGTAGCAACTGTAGATGTAGTTCGCACTATCAGGGAACGAATGCGCATAGCTCAAGATCGACAGAAGCACTGGGCTGAGGCAAAGTGCCGACACTTGGAGTTCCAACCGGGAGATCATGTCTTTCTGAAGATTTCTCCAAACCGTGGAGTGATTCGCTTTGGAAAGCGGGGTATGCTAAGTCTGAGATATATTTGACCGTTCGATATACTCGAACGAGTCGGAGAAGTAGCATACCGCTTGACACTTCCACCCTTATTGGAAGGAGTGCACAATGTGTTCCACATATCTAAACTCAGAAGGTATGTGAGTGACCCCAGTCACATTCTTGATCACTCCGAGCTTACTTGTCACGACCCAAAAGTGGCACGTGACCGGCACTTAAATCACGTGGCATCTAAAGACATCGACGCGGTCCAAGTAAGCCGAGACCCGGAATCTAAACCCTTTTTGAAAATATTGGAGGTGAGGTTTAACATAGTCATCAGATGAGATCAGTTTAAATAAACATTTAAATCTAACTAAGTATGTTTGAAAAACATCTCTGACGTTTTAAAATTCGACAGCACCTCCTTTGTAAATTTTGCATAAAACCATATACAATATAACAATATGAAAATTCAACTCCAAGAGTGCGACAACTAAAACACACAAACTCTAAGTCTCGCTTCTAAGTCCACAATATACCATTTCTAAGTTGTTGGAGTTTTACTAGATACAAGAATATATAGATAAACGAGTGTGAGTACGAAACAACAGTAACCCACTTACCAAAGCAATCACCGAAAGGAATGTGTGCCTAAGCCGCTAATAATCCAAGCGGTAAAACCTGCAAGAAACTGTGGCACAACGGGGGCGAGTTGCCAACTCAATGAATAAAAGTACATCACAAGGTAGAAATCGAAATGCACAACGTAACCTAGGTCATAAATGTAATACTCTCATATCCTATACTAGGGTAATATATGATATGCATATGTATCATAAATGTAACTCTATCCATCACATGAACCCAAAATAGAATATATCAATGCAAATGACCTGTATCTAGGTATAAGCCCAAAAGTAGCCGAAAATATATATGTAAAACCTCTTCTTTAAAATAGCCGCGGAATACATATGTCACGGTATAAAAGCAGACGTGATAGTATGAAATATAATAGGTATCTTATTTAAGATATACGTTTTGCTGTTTTAGTGAAGAGTGTTAAGAGGTTTACAATTTAAAAGATCCCAGTGTCATATCAGACACGTCAAATAATGAGGCTATAGCTCGATTTTGAAATCCTTTTTATATGCAACAATCGATAAAAAGGTTATTCAGGTACTGTTTCCCCGGATCAGTCCTAGTAGGATACAATAATTCATAACATAACTGTATACCTCATATGATAGAAACATATCAACCTCTGGATGTCCAGCATCGACACCCGAAATCAGTGTCCATCACCAACACGCAAATCCTCAAATCTCTCGTGTCCATCACCGACACGCAAATGCAGATATCGTCGACACCATCTCAACAGATGATTGCCACCCGATATCCCCGGCCCCGGTCGGTATCCCCTGGATATTCTCCGTGCCCAAATCAAGCCCCGGTCAGTATCCCCTGGATATCTGCCATGCTCATCTCTATCTCTGGTATCGAGTATCCTCGCTAGGCTCCCCGCCTCTAATGCGGATATCCTGCCCCTCGGTCTCGACCGGGTTCACCATGTATCCGTCTGTATACTCCTCCACTCAGACCGGATAAGTAGCAAGTCCGTAACCGTATATCTCCCGCATTCGGTTCGGAATAAAGACAATCAGAAAACATCAAGCTCATGGTGGACGTCAACTCATCATATCCAAGGATAACAAGTATAGAAAAGAATACTTGCATAAATCATTCTGATGATATATTATATATATACATATATAACATCGTCCCATACCACTGATATATATCATCAAAAGTAAAACATCCAGAAAACTTATAAGAATCAAATATGAATACCCATAGTACTGGTATTCGCAATGTTTAACATGTAATACAGGTAAAGCACGTAAATAAAATCATACAAGTAATAAACGTAACAATCCTACTGTGTCATGGCAATACTAATGATGTGTAGTGTAGCATTTGCGTCTGTGCTCGTACAGCATGACAATCATTAGTATTTGTGCAAGTGTTCTAAAAGTGTAATAGTCTACTCATATCAACATCTATATACGCATTACATAACATAACGGTCCTACAGTGACATGGCAGTACCAATGAGGTGTAGTGTAACATATGCGTACGTGCTCGTGCAACATAATACTCATTAGTAGTTGTGCAGTGTTCTATTAGAGTGTCGTATCACGGAAACGTATAACATCGATAATTATAACACGAACATATAAAGTAAATCTAACCGTAACTAATAAATGTAACTACTTGCTATGAACTATACCATTATCTTTGAAAATGAAACGAAACGTTGGTTTTGAAATTTGGAAGCTGCCGTGGGTTGAAAATGGATATTTGTTTTGGAAATTGGAATCACATCCTTGTCTTTTATCATCAAAAAGTGAAACTAATCGTTAGTTTTTAAAAGAGTATAGCTCACTCAAGTATTACGTTCTAAAACGAAATAAAACATTATTTTACGAGTCTAAAGGAAACTTGGCCGTTATTCGGCATACGAATCTCATCATCACCAATACAGTATAATTCCTCGTACAATACCTCACATTATCACTATATCTAAATCATCTCAAGTACGGCATGATCTTTCGTACAAATTTACCAAACCATAAATAAACTACGTGCATATGAATATCATGCTAGATGCAAATTAACTCCAATATCAATATCTTGAATAAATACTAAAAACTAACTATATATCATACTACTATTTATAAGGTTGCGGGGGTGCTATACGCCATCCACCCGACTTCCCCCGTAGATGTAAATCTACTCACCAACTTGTCGAGCTCGTCGAATCCACGATTGTTATGTCCACCAACTCCGTCTCGGAAACCTTCGCGATCGTACCTATTATCGTAATTATGAAATAGTGGCGTAAATATCATATAGAAATCAAAACAATGAGCTAAGTATCTATAGGTTAGAACCTATAGCTTACTTACTCCAGAAACGAACAAATGTCACTGAAATTAATGTATGAACGTCGATGTTTCAGTTGCAGTACAAAATACGAAAAACCCATATCGGAATGTCGGAAACTTGATAAAACCTTTACTAAAACATTCCCAGATTTCTCTGTATGCATATTGAAACAAATCAAACAATTCTATAGCTTATAAAATACCCTAATAGATCTACAGAATAAAAACCAACATCAACCCTAACCAAAAATCCGGCGACATTGGAAGAATTCAAGTTCTCGCCGGCCAAAACATGGAGATGGGGTCTCAGTCTTTGAGTAAAGTCTCTTAGTGGTCTTATGATATATATGGTCTTATTAGTTTTTCTAGTGGTTGCACCTAATGGTTCCATATTCAATTTTTGTATGATAAATATCACAAAAGTTCATGTTTTTCTATACTGCATATAAAAACTGATATTGAACATGTTTGATATTTGAAAAGAAGGATAGAATTATACCTATAGAGATGATTCACAGGAGAACACCAGTTCAAGAAGTGTTTGTGGGAGCATCAAGGGTTTGTGTAACACCCGAGCCCAATACTACTAATTTCTGTTACTGTTTGAGAATTAAGTAGTACTCATTTCTTTTATCTTGCTTGTTTGGGTCTTACTGTAAAATTTTATCTGGCAAAGTCATTTCTGCATATAACAATTTTCAGCATCTAAAATGAAATTAAAAATATCCATCTTGGCCTACTCGACACCCCTAGCCTCGTGGTAGCGTCCGTGCATCGAGTTTTCGCCCCGTTCGGTGAAACGGGCGAGTTTGGACGGCGACGCGCGCGTACAGGTGTCCGACTTGGGGGTATGCTTTTTAATCATAAAACACCTCATTTTAAAATTTAGAACCCGCTTAAAATCCTATTATTTAAATTTCGAATTTTTGGACCTGACCCGGGCGCGATTTGGAAATGTTTCATTTAGCGCCAAAATCCCAAATTTAATATAATATTTAAACCATATAATATTTCCTTAACTTATAATCTTTATGTTGATATAATCTTCTAAAATCTTCAAAAAATTCCTTTTAGTCTATGAATCTTTTCCCCTGGCCAATCACGAGGGATTTAAACCCCGTGGGCCCCTCATCCAATTTCTCCTTCTCTCTCTCTCTCTATTCCATTCTCTCTCTCCCTCGTATCCCTTTCTCTCTCTCTAACTCTCTCTCTCTCCCCTATATATAAATTTTTCCCTCACCTTTATTCTTCACGAGAACAGTAACCGTCGCGAGAAACCCACCGAGAGCCTAACCCTAGCCGCCTTCACCGTCGCCGCCGCAGCCCCGATGCCGGCGCCAACATCACCGTCGCCTCCGCCTCCTCGCCTCAACCAACCCTTGTTTTCTCCCCCGCGCACCCTGCACGTCTGCTGCGACCACCTGCAGAACTCCCTGCCGTCGCCTGCTCGCCGGCGGCCCTCGTCGTCGCCATCCGCGCCATCACCAGCGCCTTCCTCACCACCTGCGCACTCCAGCACCCCGACCATCTCCTCTCCCTCTCCGTTTTCCTTTCACCGAACTTCCATACCCGAGCCCTAACCCTAACGGCTGCAACCTCCTCGCCGGCGCCTCACCGCCGTCGACCTCATCGCCGTCACACCCTCTGCAACACCAGTAAGCCTTCTCTCCTCTTCCTCCTTCCTTTTCCCCCGGTTTATCCTTTGGGCTGTGCATTAAATTTCTGGATTTTGTTGTCGCTGTTCGCCGGAATCCGGCCGTGCCGGTGACGTGTCCCGACATTCCAGCGGAGTGCTCTGACCCGTGAGGTCCCTTGGTTCGTTGTTTGGGTTCAGTCCGTGAACCGTGCGTCCGTCGCGTGTTTCCCCGCCGACGTTACGTTCCGTTTTCCCGGTTCGCGACCCGTCGAGGCAAGTATCACTTGCTACATGCTATACTATATATTTATATATGTTTGACACATTAAACCTGTAAAACTTAACTTGGTATAGTCGTTTCTCATTTGGTTGCAATATGACATATATCATTTTACAGTTAACATAAAATTTACAGTTTGCCAATTTAAACCTAATAACCAAGTTTACCTGTTAATCACATTTTACTGTTTAATAGATGGTAGCACTTACCCATGTAGTTCTATTACATTCGGACATTCGTATTCAAAAGCTTGATATAACTGTATTGCATCCATATCTAAACTATTGCACCGCTAAGGGTGCTCAAACCTGTTAATATAATAAAACGGCTGCACTGTATTACTGCACTCTTGAGATTGAATGAAACATGCTTATTATTTAGCTCATTGCTCATTCCATATTGTTAAATACCCTGTTCGATTTTATATCTGTTTATGAGCACACCCACGATATTGTTACATCTTGACTTGACATTGTCACACATGGTATTCATATGATACACCTGACATGGTACCGTTTACAATTGACTTGATCTGATGTACCATGACCTGACCTGTTACCTGATCTCGTGCCTAATGCCAACAAACCTGACATGCAGTCCTCATGGACCGTTCCTGTTGTCTATCCAGACAAACGTGCTTTTACCTGATCCTGTGTTGGCATTAGTTCTTGATTACTGAATACCTGACCTGACACAAATAACTTGGGGGTATGGGGAAATCAAAGGTGAAACCTGACTTGTAACTCGACAGTTCACTACCTGTTCTGGGTGTACACATTCTTGTTTTGTGCCTAGCGGCATATCTCGGTTTCGGCCGAGAATATTGTGGCCGTGGTCCCGGGTATGTACGGGATACTATCGAGTGTACACATTCCTGTTTTGTGCCTAGCGGCATGTCTCGGCTGCAGCCGAGAATATTGTGGCCGTGGTCCCGGGTATGTACGGGATACTATTGAGTTACATCGATGATTCATCAATTGATTTCAAAGACTTTAGACTAGAAAACCTGATAGAACAGTTTAGTTACCCACTGCACACTACCCTGCACTGCTTGTTTCACATTATTGCTTTATTCATGTTTATTTCTGCATTGCCTATTACATTGTTCATATTATATTTCTTGTTGACATGACGCGCTGACGTCTGGGTTTTGCATGGCCCAGATTCCGTACCACTGTCGCAGACCGAGCAGGAGTACTTCAGCCAACAGGCTGAGTTGTGAGTTCAGTAGTGGTTAGTTTTATTTCCTGCATTTATTTCCTGATGTGAGCCCGCATTATGGGACATACCTTTCAGTTATTTGTATTGGATCATTTGCTTCCGCACTTATTTATTATTGACTCTTGTTATTCTGGATTATGGACATGTTTTAGATTGTTTTGTTTTGTTCTTGATATCTCTACAGCCGTAATGTGACTTTGGATGGATACTTCCTACCCACAGGTAGCATGGTTGGCTATGTCACGTGCCCATGTTAGCGTACTCTGGGAAGCGGGGCGTGACATGGTTCTTTTGGTATCAGAGCCATAGGTTAGTTGGGTTGATTCTTTTTGTAGTTAGGTATTGTACCCAATACACGAATCAGAATGCCCGTGTTTAGGAAACTTGTCCTGCCACCTTGCCGTTTATCATTCTTGAATCACATTCTTCCTGATTATATCTTTTACGACGTGCAAACTTACTTTGTATGTCGACTCGAAAAGCCTGGTTTCTTGACATCTCTAGGACTTAGGCGACTTGGGTGGAGTTAAGTAATTGTGGCTATGATACCGCGGCATAGTTACAATGCGGTACTCTATTTAAGTATCTTGGAGTTCTAGCCTTGATCTATATATTGAATCTATCATCATGCTAATGTTGGGTGTTTTTGATTTCAGGAATATGGCAGATAAGAATTTCAAGACATACCAGAGGCGTGTGGACGAAGCCGCCATGCTGGGAGTAATAAGAGGAATGCTGGAAAATCAGAAGAGGCAGACTGAGCTGATCCAGCAGCAAGCAGATTTGTTTCAGGAAGGTTTGCAGATCGTTCAGCAGTCTGTAATCAACGTTGGAGCTAAACCAGTTGACCGAGTAGGGACCGTGGCAGATTTCAGACGTTTGGGTCCGTCTACATTCACTGGTTTGGAGGAGCCGTTGCCAGCCGAGCAGTGGCTAGTGGACACGGAGAATTTGCTGATTGCGGCACAGATTCCAGATGACAAAAGAGTTGACGTGGTATGCATTCAGTTAGTGGACTACGCCCGAGAGTGATGGCTTGTGGAAGAGACCCGCTTGCCCAAGCCGATCAAGTGGGCGGATTTTTCTAAGAGTTTTCTGGAGAAGTTCTTCCCGCGGACTGCACGGGAGGAAATGGAAGAGAAATTTATTGGGCTGAGGCAGAATGGAGCACCCGTGGACGTGCATGCAGCGGAGTGGACGAGACTCAGCAGATTCGCTGGACCTTTAGTCGCCAACGATGCAGACATGGCACGAAGGTTTATGCGCAGCTTGGATGTGGACATCCAGAGGCAGATTGTCTCCCTGGGTTTGACCACTTTCTCACAGGTTCTTAGGGCAGCTCGGGAACAACAGAGTTTATCTGGGATGAAAGGGAGCTTGCAGCAGACAACAGTTGCGGCCAGGAAGCCCGCATTTGTACATAACCGAGCTCATGGTCGCAAGGGTATTCCAGTGGACCGTCGTGGTATAGCACCAATGAAGAAGCCTGTGATTGTTGATCGAAGAAAGAGCATGATTGTAACTACTGCAAATTACCTGGCCACATGCAAAAGGATTGTCGAAGGAGGCTGGGACTTTGTTTGATTTGTGGAGCGGCTGATCACGCCATTGGTGCTTGTCCGTCGAAGCTTCGTACTAGAGATGATATTCAGAAGCCTCCGCAGAGACCGTTCCAAGGGCAGAAACAGCTGACTCAAGGACCTAATCAGGCTCGAGCTTTTACCTTGACAGCTGAGGAGGCCAAGGCATCAGGAGAAGTTGTTTCTGGTACTTTACTCGTTCATGGTTTTCCCGCATTGGCATTATTTGATTCTGGTGCATCTCACTGTTTTATGTCATCCAAATTTATAACCACGCACTCGATTACCTGCACGACCCTGTCTAGTTTCTGGGACATACACACTGGGAATATGAAAATCATATCTAGTAGGGAGTGTAAAGATTGTACAGTTGTTGTGTGCGGACGGGAACTCTTTGCAGATTTCTTGGTGATTGATACGGGCAGCTATGAAGTTGTCTTGGGAATGGATTTTCTTGGCACTTTCCACGCCCACATTGACTGTAGGGAAAAGAAAGTAATTTTCCAGATTCCCGGACATCCCGAGTTTACCTTCAATGGAGGAAGCAGTTCTGTCGGGCCAGTCGAGTTTAGGGCTAGGCCGACAAACAATATTCTTGCAGCAATGGAAGTTGATAGTAGTGAAGAGCCGGCGGTTGTTCGCGATTTTATGGACGTATTTGAAGATATATCGGGTTTACCGCCGAAGCGAGACGTGGAGTTCACAATTGACCTTATTCCTGGTGCAGCGCCAGTATCTAAAGCGTATTATCCAATGGCACCAGTAGAGTTGGAAGAAGTTAAGAAACAGGTTGCTGAATTACTTGAGAAGGGTTGGATTCGAAGCAGCAACTCGCCTTGGGGAGCTCCAGTTCTTCTAGTAAAGAAGAAGGATGGCACGAGAAGGATGTGCATCGACTATCGAGAATTAAACCGGGTGACTATTAAGAACAAGTACCCGATCCCTCGCATTGGAGAACTTTTCGAGCAGCTTAGTGGCGCGAGGGTATTCTCGAAGCTGGATTTGCGATCCGGATATCATCAGGTCCGAGTGAAAGCAGAAGATATTTGCAAGACGGCGTTTCGAACTCGGTACGAACATTACGAATACTTAGTGATGCCCTTCGGAGTGACGAATGCGCCGGTAGTGTTCATGGACTTGATGAACCGAATCTTTTCACCATTCTTGGACCAGTTTATTATGGTATTCATTGACGATATTCTGGTTTACTCGAAGAGTTTTGAGGAGCATGCTGAGCATTTGAAGATCGCACTGCAGACGTTGAGACAGGAGAAATTGTATGCGAAGATGAGTAAGTACGAATTTTGGCTGGAGAAAGTGAAGTTTCTGGGGCATGTTGTGTCGGGCGATGGAATCGCCGTCGATCCCGAAAAGATTGCAGCAGTTCGTGATTGGCCGATTCCAAAGAATGTAGCTGAGATAAGAAGTTTCCTTGGATTAGCCGGATACTACAGGAGATTTGTGGAGAACTTCGCTCGTCTGGCAGAACCGTTGACCAAGCTTACGCGTAAGGAGGTACCTTTTGTATGGACGGATAAATGTGCGCTAGCTTTTGAGACGTTGAAGCAGAAGTTGATAACCGCCCCTATTCTGACCGTGCCAGACAATTCCGGAGGATTGGTGATTCACAACGACACATCTGGGAAAGGATTGGGATGTGTTTTGATGCATCATGGGAAGGTTGTAGCATACGCATCGAGACAATTGAAGACCCATGAGAAGAATTATCCGACTCATGACTTGGAGCTTGCGGCTGTGATCTTCGCTTTGAAGATTTGGAGACACTACCTTTTGGGCGAGAGAGTCGAAGTTTTTACAGATCACAAGAGTTTGAAGTATGTGTTCACTCAGAAGGAGTTGAATATGAGGCAGCGTAGATGGTTGGAGCTGATGGCCGACTATGATCTTGATCTTAAGTACCATCCGGGGAAGGTTAACGTCGTGCCGGATGCGCTTAGTCGGTTACCGGCAATTCAGGTGTTAACTACGCAGAGGGAGATCATTGCAGATTTTCGAAGATTCGACTTGGAGGTTGTGCTACCGCGTTCTACGGGACAGTTGATGCAGTTGCAAGTACAGTCGTCTTTAATTGAGAAAATTAAAGCAGCACAATCGCAGGATCCTAAACTGCAAAAGTTTCGAGAGCAGGCTGAAGCTAGACTACGAACAGATTTATTGATCCACGAAGATGGTTCGTTGAGGTATGGTAGCCGTTTGTGTGTGCCAAAGGGAGATGTTCGTGAAGAGCTTATGAAGGAGGCACACAGTTCAGCTTACTCTGTTCATCCAGGAGGCACAAAGATGTACCGTGATATTCGACAGCATTTCTGGTGGGAAGGCATGAAACGGGAGATTGCTCGCTTTGTGGCTAAGTGCTTGGTGTGTCAGCAAGTTAAGGCTGAACATCAACGGGTTGCTGGTTTATTGCAACCACTTCCGATTCCTCAGTGGAAGTGGGAACATATAACCATGGATTTCGTGACGGCTTTACCGCGGAGTCCAAAGGGCAACAATGCAGTATGGGTGATTGTTGATCGGTTGACCAAGGCAGCTCACTTTATTCCTTTCCAGGTTGGTCAATGAACGGAGACTTTGGCAGAGCGGTACATGCAGGAGATTGTAAGATTGCATGGAGTACCGGTGAGCATCGTGTCCGATCGGGACACTCGGTTCTTATCACACTTCTGGAGGAGTTTACAGGAAAGTTTGGGGACTCGATTGAAGTTTAGCACAGCTTATCATCCTCAAACTGATGGTCAGTCGGAGAGAACGATCCAAACTCTTGAAGACATGTTGAGAGCATGCATGTTGGACTTCAAGAGTTCGTGGGAGGATCATCTACACTTGGTGGAGTTTTCTTACAACAACAGTTTTCAGGCAACTATCCAGAGGGCTCCGTTTGAAGCTTTGTATGGTCGTAAGTGTCGTTCACCTGTTTGTTGGGATGATGTCGGTGAACGAAGATTGTTGGGACCAGATTTGGTGGTGCAGACGGTTGAGAAGGTTAACACTATCAGAAAGCATATGAAGGCAGCTCAAGACAGACAGAAGAGTTGGGCTGACACGTCAAGAAGACCTTTAGAGTTCGCCGTGGGAGATTTGGTTTTCTTAAAGATATCACCGACTAGAGGGGTGATTCTTTTTGGGAGTCGAGGAAAGCTTAGTCCTCGATTTGTTGGACCCTTTGAGATATTGGAGCGTGTTGGAGAGGTAGCGTACCGTCTGGCGTTACCGCAGTCCTTGGCAGGTGTGCACGATGTGTTTCACGTATCTCAACTACGAAGGTATGTTCGAGATGAAACACACGTTTTGGATCATTCGGAGTTAACAGTACGGGAGGATCTGACTTTTGAGGAGCGACCGGTTGAAATCGTGGATCGAAGGGAAAAGGTTCTTAAGAACAAGGTTATCCCCCTTGTGCTTATTTCTTGGGGTAATCGATCGCATGGAGAGTCCACTTGGGAGCGAGAAGATGAGATCCGGCAGAAGTTTCCTCACCTTTTTCTGTAGTTTTCTATCTTGTGTTCTTGGAATTTCGAGGACGAAATTCTTTTGTAGTTGGGTATGATGTAACACCCGAGCCCAATACTACTAATTTCTGTTACTGTTTGAGCATTAAGTAGTACTCATTTCTTTTATCCTGCTTGTTTGGGTCTTACTGTAAAATTTTATCTGGCAAAGTCATTTCTGCATATAACAATTTTCAGCATCTAAAATGAAATTAAAAATATCCATCTTGGCCTACTCGACACCCCTAGCCTCGTGGTAGCATCCGTGCATCGAGTTTTCGTCCCGTTCGGTGAAACGGGCGAGTTTGGACGGCGACGCGCGCGTACAGGTGTCCGACTTGGGGGTATGCTTTTTAATCATAAAACACCTCATTTTAAAATTTGGAACCCGCTTAAAATCCTATTATTTAAATTTCGAATTTTTGGACCCGACCCGGGCGCGATTTGGAAATGTTTCATTTAGCGCCAAAATCCCAAATTTAATATAATATTTAAACCATATAATCTTTCCTTAACTTATAATTTTTACTGTTGATATAATCTTCTAAAATCTTTAAAAAATTCCTTTTAGTCTCTGAATCTTTTCCCCTGGCCAATCACGAGGGATTTAAACCCCGTGGGCCCCTCATCCAATTTCTCATTCTCTCTCTCTCTATTCCGTTCTCTCTCTCCCTCGTATCCCTTTCTCTCTCTCCCTATCTTTCTCTATCTCTCTCTCTCTCTAACTCTCTCTCTCTCTCTCTCCCCTATATTTAAATTTTCCCCTCACCTTTATTCTTCACGAGAACAGTAACCGTCGCGAGAAACCCACCGAGAGCCTAACCCTAGCCGCCTTCACCGTCGCCGCTACAGCCCCGACGCCGGCGCCAACATCACCGTCGCCTCCGCCTCCTCGCCTCAACCAACCCTTGTTTTCTCCCCCGTGCACCCTGCACGTCTGCTGCGACCACCTGCAGAACTCCCTGCCGTCGCCTGCTCGCCGGCGGCCCTCGTCGTCGCCATCCGCGCCATCACCAGCGCCTTCCTCACCACCTGCGCACTCCAGCACCCCGACCATCTCCTCTCCCTCTCCGTTTTCCTTTCACCGAACTTCCATACCCGAGCCCTAACCCTAACGGCTGCAACCTCCTCGCCGGCGCCTCACCGCCGTCGACCTCATCGCCGTCACACCCTCTGCAACACCAGTAAGCCTTCTCTCCTCTTCCTCCTTCCTTTTCCCTCGGTTTATCCTTTGGACTGTGCGTTAAATTTCTGGATTTTGTTGTCGCTGTTCGTCAGAATCCGGCCGTGCCGGTGACGTGTCCCGACGATCCAGCGGAGTGCTCTGACCCATGAGGTCCCTTGGTTCGTTGTTTGGGTTCAGTCCGTGAACCGTGCGTCCGTCGCGTGTTTCCCCGCCGACGTTACGTTCCGTTTTCCCGGTTCGCGACCCGTCGAGGCAAGTATCACTTGCTACATGCTATACTATATATTTATATATGTTTGACACATTAAACCTGTAAAACTTAACTTGGTATAGTCGTTTCTCATTTGGTTGCAATATGACATATATCATTTTACAGTTAACATAAAATTTACAGTTTGCCAATTTAAACCTAATAACCAAGTTTACCTGTTAATCACATTTTACTGTTTAATAGATGGTAGCACTTACCCATGTAGTTCTATTACATTCGGACATTCGTATTCAAAAGCTTGATATAACTGTATCGCATCCATATCTAAACTATTGCACCGCTAAGGGTGCTCAAACCTGTTAATATAATAAAACGGCTGCACTGTATTACTGCACTCTTGAGATTGAATGAAACATGCTTATTATTTAGCTCATTGCTCATTCCATGTTGTTAAATACCCTGTTCGATTTTATATCTGTTTGTGAGCACACCTACGATATTGTTACATCTTGACTTGACATTGTCACACATGGTATTCATATGATACACCTGACATGGTACCGTTTACTATTGACTTGACCTGATGTACCATGACCTGACCTGTTACCTGATCTCGTGCCTAATGCCAACAAACCTGACATGCAGTCCTCATGGACCGTTCCTGTTGTCTATCCAGACAAACCTGCTTTTACCTGATCCTGTGTTGGCATTAGTTTTTGATTACTGAATACCTGACCTGACACAAATAACTTGGGGGTATGGGGAAATCAAAGGTGAAACCTGACTTGTAACTTGACAGTTCACTACCTGTTCTGGGTGTACACATTCTTGTTTTGTGCCTAGCGGCATGTCTCGGTTTCGGCCGAGAATATTGTGGCCGTGGTCCCGGGTATGTACGGGATACTATCGAGTGTACACATTCCTTTTTTGTACCTAGCGGCATGTCTCGGCTGCAGCCGAGAATATTATGGCCGTGGTCCCGGGTATGTACGGGATACTATTGAGTTACATCGATGATTCATCAATTGATTTTAAAGACTTTAGACTAGAAAACCTGATAGAACAGTTTAGTTACCCACTGCACACTACCCTGCACTGCTTGTTTCACATTATTGCTTTATTCATGTTTATTTCTGCATTGCCTATTATATTGTTCATATTATATTACTTGTTGACATGACGCGCTGACGTCTGGGTTTTGCATGGCCCAGATTCCGTACCACTGTCGCAGACCGAGCAGGAGTACTTCAGCCAACAGGCTGAGTTGTGAGTTCAGTAGTGGTTAGTTTTATTTCCTGCATTTATTTCCTGATGTGAGCCCGCATTATGGGACATACCTTTCAGTTATTTGTATTGGATCATTTGCTTCCGCACTTATTTATTATTGACTCTTGTTATTCTGGATTATGGACATGTTTTAGATAGTTTTGTTTTGTTTTTGATATCTCTACAGCCGTAATGTGACTGTGGATGGATACTTCCTACCCACAGGTAGCATGGTTGGCTATGTCACGTGCCCATGTTAGCGTACTCTGGGAAGCGGGGCGTGACAGTTTATATTGGCTCAAGCATGAAGATGTGAACAATATTCACGAAAGAAATCATGGCTTTACCCTTTGGATGAGGTGAACACTTAGAATATTTTTGTTGGAGTTGGAGAACTAATGGTGTTCAGTTTGAGAATGCTAAAGGGATTCCTATGTGTTGTGTTGTGTAGAGAGAGCATGAGGTGTTAAGAGAGAAGGAGGAGGTGTCAAGGGAGAAGGTGGATGCGTAAGTATGAAGGAAGATGTGGAGGGAGTTGAGCATGGTTGATGGTGAGTTGTATGTGAGGGTTTAGACTTAGGTTAAGATATACCAACCATTAAAAGAATTTTAACAAAAGAAAACCTCTCATGTTACCATTTAAATCCATGTAAAATAAAAAATATGAAATGATTAATCTATGAATTAAATATCATTTGCTTAATGTAAAATACAATGTCATGTTAAAATAATTAAAATTATCATTTTTATGATATCACACACTTTTATTCATTTTTATCGAAATAAATACATTTTTCGGATATAATTCCGATACCCAATTTCATAAGCGATATCGTTTTTGTAAACTTATTAAATTCATATTTAAAATTATAAATTAATATTTATAATTTTTCCAAAATGTTACATTACTGTACAGACATGCCTATCTTGTGAGCAACAACCCGTTGAAATTCTGGACAGAAAGGTGAAGTCACTTCGGAACAAGAAAGTAAACTTGGTTCGAGTGATATGGAGAAAAGAATCACCAGGAGAATCAACGTGGGAAAGAGAAGACAACATGCGTGCAAGATACCCTCACTTGTTTTTAGATTAGTCCCTAAATAATTATAAATTTCGAGGAAGAAATTTTTGTAAGAAGGGTAGAATGTAACGACTCTATTTTAATGTACATAAAATTTTTAAAGTTAATGTACGAATGTAGTATTTGTAAATCCTGAGCACAAGTTATAAATTTGATTTGTTTTAAAACCGCAAGAATCAACTTGTAGCTCACTGGTAAAGCCTTACACTGCTGTGACATAGCCCCTGTGTTCAAATCCCCTTAGCCACATATTATTTTTGCTGATTTTTCTTTTAAACTTTTTAGAAGCCCAAAAGTTTACACGTGCAATACACGTAAAAATGAAAAGTCCAGAAATCAAACATGTGAATGGAGTTATATGAACTGACCTAGACACGTGGCTTGAATCCAAGCCCAGGCCAACCCCATTGGACCAACGAGATCTTCTTTGGGGCCGGCGCCACCGATCCCCCCGTCCCAAATGCTTCAAATTTTTTACCCTAGCACCTCTTGTCTCCCCCACTAACCATAGTCTGTTTGTTTTTCCTGCACATTTCCAGAGAATTAAAATGAGGAATTAATCCAAAATATTAATGCATTTTAATTCCATTCTTCAATACCCTAAACCGTAATTTCTCTTATAAATACCACTCTACACCCTAGCCCTCCTCATTCAGAAATCCTTTGCCAAAACTCTCTAAATTTTCCGAGTCCAAGAAGTTGTACAAGTGGAGTTATCTCAAAGTCAAGTTCCGGCGATGACACGGGAAAAATACGGCGACCCCGCGACTCCACGACGTTTGCAAACCCATCCTCTACCTCCCCTCTCTCTTCTCAATCTGTAAGTCCCTACCTTTTCTTCTCTCTTCTCTATTAAGCAAGTATCTTTTCAAATGACGTTGGTAAGTGGAGTTAACCGACTTTTAAAACCTAATTTCTTTAAAATGACAATTTTTCTTCGGAAACTCAACCAAATTAATAAAATTTGCTTATTAACCATCAATTAAAATTTAGAAACCAATTTCACTATAAAACTCCATGTAAAACCATGTTTATTGCACTTTTACGGTTTAATACCACATACTTACTTTCGACATATTTTATCATGCTTACTTGTATTAACTTTAGACAATTCACGAGGTAATGACCTACCTCATCACAACACTCATCACGACATTGCACGATTGCCTCTTTACAATATTTTTTGGACTAATACAATTTTACGATAAAATACCCTGAACTATTAAAAACCATATTCTTTAAGATTGTTTTAATTAAATTCCATACAATTATGTCCTTACAACCAATTTTGGGGAATCCGATTTGTTTGGTGTGAATTATCGTACATCCATCGGACTAGTAGGGCGAGGTGCAGACCTTCTCATGGAGCATACGATCTCGATGGAATTTTTATTACAATTTCTAAGAAAACGCGATTTCTATTAATAAATAAATTCTATTTTTAATAATTACATATATATAAATATTACCAAAATATCTATTTTAAATATATAATATATTCCATGTTTTCTAATCAAAAGAAAAGAATCACAAAAGTTCATGAAAATACCATCAAGAATCAATACAAGTCAAATTACATGAAAATACCATATACTATTCAATTAGGGTTTATATCCACTAGAATATTTCATCTTTCAAAATTTACATCCATGAAAATCCTAAATACGATAATTAAATACTTGAGGTGTATTTTGAAAATATATCAAAACTATTTTTCATTAAACCCTCTCAAGTTATATTAAATTACAATAAGGACCCAAGTAAATATAGGTTTAAGCGGGACCAGTTCTCTTGAGCCTCAGGGAGCCAGAGAATTTGAGTGCTTTCCTATTTAAGGTAGACAACTAAAACGGGGTTATCAATACGATAATTGGCTTGGAAAAAGTCACAAATCCTGCCGTCCATGTGCAGCAGTTATCGATAACTCTAAAACTAATTCAGGAATTCAATTCGTTTTAAAGTATCTGACTCAGTCAGAGTCTCATTCTAATCTGAAATCAATCCATCCTTAAATACTATTCAAGTATAACTCCAATTCAACATGAATCCATTTATACCAGAATACAATTTATATCAACATGAATTGATTTGACCGAACCATGGATAAACATTTGACATTGTTTACATGACTATCCGTTTAAATCCTTTCCGTTTACATGAACTACTGATATCATGGTTTCGGCAAGTCTTACATTTATTAAACCAAACAATACACATCAATACAAAATACATTATGGGGTTTTTAAAGGGGTAGACTGGTACGGAATGTGTTAAAAGTGGCACGAGACGGTCACTTTAATACACCTAACCTGAATATCCGTTGCCGTTGTCCTGTGCATTTTGATAGGGCCTTGTGATCCATATACCATAGTCCACGGGGTAAGTTGGACTCCTCTCGTATACACGGGCATGTTCTGTACCAAGTTACAAACAACCGCGTTAACATAACTATCAACATTATACCAGTTATATTCTCATTATCTGTTCAGTCTATTTCTATCTCTCTTTGGGACTTACCGAGCGATTGTTCGCTGACGACATTCATTTTCTAGTCTTTATTTAGAATGTTGTCAGGAGGACCTGATTCTCTGGAGATCGAGTCCAGCTCAGACGACTTGGAGCAGTTCTCAGAAGACCCAGAGCTCTAGTCACTTGTATATACTTTACTTTCAATTCATGCCATTGTTTAGTCATTGCTTTTCAGTCTTGTATTTACATTTCCAGTTGTATTGTAAAGGATGTTTAATAAATAAAAGTTGTTGTTCATTTACATCTCATGTCTTACTTGTGTACTTTACTATATTTCTTATTTACGCTTAGCGTGTTTACTTTTGAGTAAATACGGCGCGTGACTCGTCATATCTCCTTACCGTACTCTGGGAAGCGGGGCATGACAGTTGTTATATTTGCACTGAAGATTTGGTGTCATTTTCTTTTGGAGAACGGGTAGATATATACACAGACTACAAAAGTCTGAAGTATGTGTTTACTCAAAAAGCGCTGAATATGCGGCAGAGAAGATGGTTAGAACTTATGGCGGACTTCGACATCAACCTACAATATCATCCAGGGAAGGTGAATGTAGTTCCTGATGCACTTAGTCACCGGCCACTATCAATGAATCTTACCGCATAGTGGAAGCTACATCAAGATTTGCATCAGATGGAGATAGAAATGGTCATGCCAGGTAATGCTTCAAGTTTGATGAACTTACAAGTTCAGTCTACAATTGTCAATCAGATCAAAGCAGCTCATGCAACCGATGCCAAGTTGCAAAAGATCGGAGAACAAGTAGAAAGTGGACTTAGAATAGACTTCATCATCCATGAAAACGGATCTTTGAGATACAGAAGCAGATTGTGTGTACCACAAGGTCCTGTTCGGGAAGAGTTGATAAAAGAAACTCATAGCTCTTCATACTCAGTACACCCTGGTGGTACAAAGATGTACAAAGATCTGCGACAACATTACTGGTGGCATGGAATGAAGAGTGAAGTAGCCTGAAGTGTCGCCAAATGTTTGGTGTGTCACCAAGTGAAAGCTGAACATCACAGGACTGTTTAGTTACTTCAACCGTTACATATCCCAGAATGTAAGTGACAACATATTGCCATGGATTTTTTGACTGCTCTTCCTCACAGCACAAAAGGTAACGATAGTGTATGGGTTATTTTGGATTGACTCACAAAGTCAGCTCATTTTATTCCCTTTCGAGTAGGCCAATCTACCGAGACACTATCAAAGAAGTACATGGAGGTAAATTTGAATCTAAGTAAGATTTAACTCTTCAATGTGTACTATCTATGATACCCATGAACTCATGCAGGAGATCGTGAGATTACATGGAGTACCGGTTTGCATTGTCTCTGATCGTGACACCAGATTCCGATCGCAATTTTGGCAGAGTCTGCAAACTAGCTTGGGAACGAGTCTGAACTTTAGCACAACTTACCATCCACAAACAGATGGATAGTCTGAGCGAACGATTCAGATCCTTAAAGACATGCTAAGAGCTTGTATGCTAGACTTCGGAAGATCGTGAGAAGATCACCTACATATTGTGGAGTTTTCATACAACAACAGCTACCATGGGAGTATTGGAATGACACCGTTTGCAGCGCTCTATGGAAAGAAGTGTCGTTCACCATTAAGTTGGGACGACATCGGAAATAGGGAACTCCTTGGAATTGAGATGATAGTGGCGACTGTTGATGTAGTTCGCACTATCAGGGAACGAACGCGCATAACCCAAGACCGACAAAAGCATTGGGCTGATGCAAAGCGCCGATACTTGGAGTTCCAACCGGGAGATCATGTCTTTCTGAATATTTCTCCAAACCGTGGAGTGATTCGCTTTGGAAAGAGAGGTAAGCTAAGTTCGAGGTACATTGGACCATTCGACATACTTGAACGAGTCAGAGAAGTGGCATATCGTTTGGCACTTCCACCCTCATTAGAAGGAGTGCACAACGTATTCCACATATCCTAACTCCGAAGGTGTGTGAGTGACCCTAGCCATATCCTTGATCACTCCGAGCTCACTGTACAGACAGACTTATTTTGTGAGCAACAACCCGTTGAAATCCTGGACAGAAAGGTAAAGTCGCTTAGGAACAAGGAAGTAAACTTGGTCCGAGTGATGTGAAGGAAAGACTCACCAGGAGAATCAACGTAGGAAAGACAAGACGACACGCGTGCAAGATATCCTTTCTTATTTGTAAATTAGACCTTAAATATTTGTAAATTTCGAGGACGAAATTTTTGTAAGGAGGGTAGACTGTAACGACTCTGTTTTTAATGTATAAGAATTTGTTTAAAATTAAAGTACTAAATGGAGTATTTGCAACCCTGAGTAAGCTATAAGTATTTAATTTGTTTTGGAACAGAAATAAACAACTTGTAGCTCATTGGTAAAGCTTTGGACTGCTGTGACATAGCCCCTGTGTTCAAATCCCCCCAGCCACATATTATTTTTAATGATTTTTCTTTTAAACATTTTGGAAGCCCAAAAGTTTACACCTGAAATACACATAAAAAGGAAAAGTCACTAAAATCAAACATGTGGAAAATGTTATATGAGCAGACACAAACACGTGGCACCAATCCAAGACCCCACCCTCCCAAACGACCGGCAAAGATCCCTAAAGGGCCGGCGGCGCCGGGCCCCCCCATTACAAATGCCTCCTAATTTTACCCCAACACCCTTTGGCCTCCCCCCACCACTCCTCTTCTGTTTGAATTTCCTGTAATTATCCAGAGAATTAAAAATTACCATTAAACTAATGTTTTAATGCATTTTAATTCTCATTTTTAATTCTTTAAACCTTAATTCTATCCTATAAATACCACCTCACACCCTAATCCTCTCCATTCTGAAATTTATCATCAAAACTCTCAAATTTTTCCAAGTCAAATTTTTTGTACAAGTGGAGTTAGCCCAAGATCATCTTCTGGCGACGACTTGGGACAAATCTGGCGACACCACGACTCCACGAAGCTCTCAAACCCTTCCTCTACCTTCCCTCTCTCATCTAATCCAGTAAGACCCTTCTCCTCTCCTCTCTTCCCTATTAAAAGAATTCTCTTTTCAAAACTCATCGGAAGCGGAGTTATTCCGACTTCCGATTCTAATTTTGTTAAAAACATAACTTTTCTTAATAACCAAACATCCATATTGTTACATCTTGTTTAGTAATCTTAAAACAATTATTTAAAACAAGTTTCAATTCAAAATTCAATGTTATACAACTTTTATTTCAATTTTACGGTTAAATACCACAAAGTTTACTTACGACATCATTTCATCATATTTTCTCATATTATCTTTAGAAAACTCACAAGGTAATGACCTACCTCATCACAACGCTCATCATGACATAGCACAATAGCTTTTAGATCAATATTTTGTGGGATAAATACAATTTTACATTAAAATACCTTAAACTAATAAAACCGTATTCTTTAAGATTGTTTTAATTAAATTCCTTGCAATTAAGCCTCTACAACCCATTTTGGGGAACCCTATTTGGATGGTGCGGGTTATCGCACATCCTCGGGACTAGTAGAGCGAGATGCAAACCTCCTCACGGAGCATCTGATCTCGATGGAATTTTTAATACAATTTTAAAGAATAATGTGATTTTCTATTTAATAAATAAATTCTATTTTTAATAATTATATAATTATATATATTATCAAAACATCTATTTTATATTTATAATAAATTTCATGTTTTCTAAACACAAAAATCATAAATTTCAAGAATATACTATCAAGAAACCATACAAGTCAATTTACACTAAAATATATATGCTTGAGGTTTGTGATTTTTGTTTATAATCATCAGAATACTTCACTTTTAAAAATTACATCCATGAAAACCCTAAATACGATAAATAAATGCTTGAGGTTTATTTTGAAAATTTATCAAAACTACTTTTCATAAAACCCCCCCAAGTTTATCAAATTACAATAAGGACCATAGTAAATATAGGTTTAAGCGGGGCCAATTCTGTTGAGCCTTAGGGAGCCGGAGAAAGTGGGTGCTTGCCTATTTAAGGTAGGAAACTAAAATGGGGTTATCAATGGTAATTAGCTTGGAAAAATTCACAAATCCTGCCGTCCATGTGCAGTAGTTACCGATAACTTCAAAACCTAATTCAGGAATTCAATTCTGTTTAAGTGTCTAACTCAGACAGAGTCTCAGTCTAATCAGAATAAATTCCAATCTACATATAATCCAAATATAACTCCAATACAATATGAATCCATATACTAGAACTTGAAACATGAATACCAGAATGCTATACAATATCAACATGACTTGAACTGACCGAACCATGGATATACAAGGATTTGATCGCATGATTATCCATTTACATGAACAATCGATATCATGGTTTCGGCAAGTCTTTCAGCTATAAACAACACAATAAACATTGCGGGGGTTTAAAGAGGTAGATTGGTACGGAATGTGTTAAAAGTGGCACGATGATAGTCACTTTAATACACCTAATCTGAATATCCGTTGTCGTTGTCCCGTGTCTTGATGGGTCCTCGTGCTCCGTATACCATAGTCCACGGAATAGTTGGACTCCTCTCGTATACATTGGTATATTCTGTAACAAGCTACAAAAAACAGCGTTAACATAATAAACATACATTATACCAGATATATTCTCTTTACCTGTTCAGTCTATTTCTATATCTCTTTGGGATTCACCGAGCGATTGTTCGCTGACGACATTCTTTTTCTATTCTTTCTTTGGAATGTTGTCAGGAGGACCCGACTCTCTGGAGATCGAGCCCAGCTCAGAAGACTTGGAGTAGTTCATCGAGGACCCAGAGCTTTAGTCACTTGTATATACTTTTACTTTCAGTTCATACCATTGTTTAGGCATTGCTTTCCACATTGTATTTACTTTTCAGTCGTATTGTAAAGAATGTTTAATAAATAAAAAAGTTGTTGTTCATTTACATCTCATGTCTTTCTTGTGTACATTTATATTATATTGCTTATTTACACTTAACGTGTTTACTTCTGAGTAAATACGTCGCGGACCTATTCATGTCTCCTTATCCGTACACCGGGAAGCGTGGCGTGACAGGTTTTGTTGGCGGCCCATGCAGGCTAGTTCTGCATGGAAACCTAAGCAATATAACACAAGAATTATAAGACTCAGCAACTAAACATTCTTTATATTTCATATTCCTTGAATCTATCCTAACTCTATTTTTCTTTCAAGGTTATGGATTCTCCGAACAACACAAGCACCAACGTGAATGGCAACACCACACCACCACCTCTTCCACTTACGCCTACCGTTGTATCTCTGATCAACGAGCAGACAGTTTTGCTTGAGGCAATCAAGAGCCTCCTGGAGGAACAACAGTAGCAGACCGCTATCCTACTGAACCACCCAGAAGCCGAGGCACCTGGAGTGAAACAATTCCGGGCATTACACCCTAAACAATTTGGTAGAAGCTGAAGCCGAAGCCCCTTGGAAGCTGAATAATGAGCTCGGTCGATCGAAGATGATTTGGTAGAAGCATAAGTGCTAGACATTGCTTGGGTAAGGGTTGTGAAGCTGCAACTTACCGATAACACCCGAGTATGGTGGAAGGTGGAAGAAAGACATCTTACCCAGCCGATCGAATGGAAGACTTTTCGCGACATGTTCGACGCGAAGTATTTTCCCGAGACAGCCCGATTTGACAGCATCAATTCATCCACTTACAACAAGGCTCTATGTGGAGCAAATCCGTGGATGAGTATGATGCTGAGTTCGCTTTGTTGAGTAGGTAAAATATGTCTCAAATATTCGAATTTTCTGATATCACATACTAAACATCTAACACAAGACCGTAACAGATTCGTGGCACATCTCATACCGACTGCTGAGATCAGGGCCAGAAGATTTCAGCATGGGTTGGACCAGGAGTGTAACAACCCTAAACTTTCTGTACAATATTTTCAAAAAATACAGAAATGGGTACTTTTGCCTGACTACAAGTTATAAATTTGTTTTGCTTTTTAATAGCAATAAAGAGCTTGTAGCTCATTGGTAAGACTTTGCAATGCTGAACCAAAGCACCAGAGTTCAAATCCCATCACCCACATTATTTTTAATATTGTTTTCTTTTGAATTTTTAGAAGTCTAAGGGTTTACACGTGCATAACTCGTAAAAACCACACTACACATGTAAAACAAACTGGACCAGGAGGAAGACCAAACGACGACGGACCCACGGTGACCGACCCCGGCCTGAATCGGTCGGCGACTCGGCCGACTCGGCAGCCGTCGCTGGTCGGACTCAGCCGGACCGTCGAGTCATCAACACAAAAGTTGCTCCTCTTCACCTCCCTATCACTCCTGCATACTTTAATTCCTTGGATCGGTTCCAGAGCTCTTTAAAATCCCATTAAACCTTATTTTTATTACAAATTAATAAAATTTTCAATATGCCCCTTCACCTAACCCTAACCCTAGCTTTACCCTATAAATATCACCCCAAGATACACACCCCTCACTCATAATTCTGTCCAAACACTCAAGAAATTCCTCTAGAAATTTTAGTGTGCGATTGAAGTTAGCAAATGGCGAAACTTTGGCTATTTTCCGACAACGAACCTAGGAGCTCCCGGCGACGAAATGACGCACCGGCGCCTCTAACCGCTTCCCCTTCCTCATTCCTAACCTACAAACCCATAAGTCCTACCTCTCTCTTCTCTATTCTTTTCTAAAAACATGTATTTCTAAAACCCGACGGAATCGGAGTTAATCCGATGTCCGATTCGGTTCTTCCTAAAAATCTCACTTCTTTCTTAAATACAATCATACTAAACGCTTACATGCTGACTATTAAATATTAACAAGTCATATTGAACAAGGTCCATATCAAAAGGATTTCTATTTCAATTTTTATCGTACTTTTTCACTATAATACCATATAGTTTAATTTCGACATTTAAAACATCACAATCTTGCTATACCTTTAAGTAGATCACGAGATAATGACCTACCTCCACACACACTCATATGCAACATAGCACAATACCTTTCGGGAATATAGAATACGGGAAAACGAAACTTTACATATAAGTACCACTAACTATTAAAACCGTTTCTATAAGATTACGTATTTTATAAATGTTTGCAAAGCGCCGCTACAACCCATTTGGGAAACCCGTTCGGGATGGTGCGGATTATCGTATATCCTCGGGCTTAGTAGTGCGAGATGCCGACCTCCGCAAGGAGCATTCAGTCTCGAGAGATTTAAAATACAAATATCTTAAGAAAATGAGATTTCTTGAAATATAATATATATTAAAATTATTTTTATATAAATATATATATATATATGTATCATTAAAATATCTATTTTGTGATAATATAAATATTCCAACTATTTCTAAAATCACAAGGATCACTTTACATTAAAATACCATGAATTTCATACAAGTTCAATATTACAATTAAATACCCTATATTATGAAATTAGGTTATTTTCACTAGAAATATCACAAATATAAAATCTACATCTATGATAACTCTAAAGACAATAATTAAATACTTGAGTTGTATTTTGAAAAGTATACAAATTATTTTTACATAAAACCCCCTCAAGTTCTATAAATTACCCTAAAGACCCTAGTAAATATAGGTTTAAGCGGGTCCAGTCTCTTGAGCCTCAGAGAGCCGGAGATATGGGTGCTTGACTATCTAAGGTAGACAACTTAATAACGGTGTTATCAACACGGTAATCGTTTTTGAAAAAGACATAAATCCTGCCGCCCATGTGCAGCGGTTACCTATAATATCAAAATAATCAGGACTTCAATTTCTTTTCTAATTGTTTTGACTCAGACCGAGTCTCATATTAAATAATCTGACTTGAATATAATTCAAGTAGAATCTACAATATTACAATTCAACATGAATCCATGAATCCATATATTTAATATATTCAATCTGTATTGACTGAACCAAACTATGGATATACTTTCATTTACATGATTCTCCAGTTACATCCATCTACTGATATCATGGTTTCGGCAAGTCATCCATATATACAAGACAATACAGTTTATAATACAACACAAATAATACAATCAATACTTCGCGTGGTTTAAGGGGTAGATTGGTACGGAAGGTGTTAGAAGTGGCACGAGACTGTAAGATTTAAGACACCTAACCTGTATTTCCGTTGCTTTTGTACCGTGACATAAACGGTTCCTTGTACTACACGTGCCTCTAGTCTCTGGCATATAGAGACTCCTCTCATATACACTGGCATTCTTTTGTACCAAGCTACAAACAACAGCGTTAACCATATAATACAACTTTAAAGGCTACCTTCTCTTTCTGTCTATTCTATTTCTCTCTTATCTTTGGGACTTACTGAGTGATTGTTCGCTGACGACATTCCTTCTCTTTCTTCTTTGGAATGTTGTCAGGTGATCTGGACACTCAGGAGATCAAGCCTACTAGTGAGGACTTGGATCAGCTTGCCTACGGCCCAGAGCTCTAGCTTCATTGTACACATTTTTATGTCAGTACTTTTCATTTCTGTTATGCCACTGTTTAGGCATTGCTTTCATTTAGTTGTATTTACTTTTCCATGTATTGTAAAAAGAATGTGGATAAATAAAGTTGTTGTTTTATTATATCTTGTCTCTTGTGCATTTATATTTATATTGCTTAGATACGCTTAGCGTATTTACTTTAGAGTAAATATGTAGCGGCCTCGTCGCATCCCCTGCCCGTACACCGGAAAGCGGGGCGTGAAAGGTTTTGTTGGCGGCCCATGCAGGTCATAGCTGTATGGAACCCTACCATGCGGGTCAGAGCTGTATGGAATCCTACCATGCAGTTCTGTTCTGCGTGAACAACCTAAGCAATATAACACAAGAACCAGCAACTAAAACATTCTTTACAATTCACATTCTTTGAATCTTATCATTTCATATACTTTGAATCTGTCCTAACCCAAAATTCCCTCACCTCTTTTACAATCTTACCAAAACCTTCGCATTCTTTCGTTCTTTCACATATTTTCATACACTACCAATACTTCTATCACCAAACTTTCCTTGAATCTGTTACACTTTCCTTTTACAAATTTCGAGGACGAGATTTTTATAAGGAGGGTAGAATATAACAACCTTAAACTTTCTGTACAACTTTCTGTACAATTTTTTCAAAAAATACAGAAATGGGTACTTTTTCCTTAGCACAAGTTATAAATTTGTTTTACTTTTTAATAGCAAGAAGGAGCTTATAGCCCATTGGTAAGACCTTGCACTGCTGAACCAAAGCACCAGAGTTCAAATCCCATCACCCACATTATTTTTAATATTGTGTTCTTTTGAATTTTTAGAAGTCCAAGGGTCTACACGTGCATAACTTGTAAAAACCCCACTGCACATGTAAAACAAACTGGACCAGGGGGAAGACCAAACGACGACGGACCCACGGCGACCGACCCCGGCCTGACTCGGCTCGAATCGGCCGGCGACTCGGCGGATTCGGCCGCCGCCACCGGCCGGACTCGGCCGGACCGCCGAGTCGTCAACACAAAAGTTGCGCCTCTTCACTTCCCCATCACTCCTGCATACTTTAATTCCTTGGATCGGTTCCAGACCTCTTTAAAATCCTATTAAACCCTATTTTTATTACAAATTAATACAATTTTCAATACACCACATCACCTAACCCTAACCCTAGCTTTACCCTATAAATACCACCCCTAGACACACCCCCTCACTCACAATTCTGTCCAAACTCAAGAAATTCCTCTAAAAATTTTAGTGTGCGATTGAAGTTAGCAAAGGGCGAAACTTCGGCGACCTTCCGACGACGACCCTAGGAGCTCCCGGCAACGAAACGACGCACCGGCGCCTCCTACCGCTACCTCTTTCTCATCCCTAACCTAAAAACCTGTAAGTACCACCTCCCTCTTCTCTATTCTTTTCTAAAAACATGTATTTCTAAAACCCGACGGAATCGGAGTTAATCCGATGTCCGATTCGGTTCTTCCTAAAAATCTCACTTCTTTCTTAAATACAATCATACTAAACCCTTACATGTTGACTAGTAAATATTAACAAGTTATATTGAACAAGTTCTATATCAAAAGGATTTCTATTTCAATTTTTATCGTACTTTTTCACTATAATACCATGTAGTTTAATTTCGACATTTAAAATATCACAATCTTGCTATACCTTTAAGTAGATCACGGGGTAATGACGTACCTCCTCACACACTCATATGCAACATAGCACAATACCTTTCGGGAACATAGAATACGGGAAAACGAAACTTTACATATAAGTACCACTAACTATTAAAACCGTTTCTATAAGATTACGTATTTTATAAATCTTTGCAAAGCGCCGCTACAATCCATTTGGGGAACCCGTTTGGGATGGTGTGGATTATCGCACATCCTCGGACTTAGTAGTGTGAGATGCAGACCTCCGCAAGGAGCATTCGGTCTCGAGAGATTTAAAATACAAATATCTTAAGAAAATGAGATTTCTAGAAATATAATATATATTAAAATTATATATATATATATATGTATCATTAAAATATCTATTTTTTGATAATATAAATATTCCAACTTTTTCTAAAATCACAAGGATCACTTTACATTAAAATACCATGAATTCCATACAAGTTCAATATTACAATTAAATACCCTATATTATGAAATTAGGTTATTTTCACTAGAAATATCATAAATATAAAATCTACGTCTATGATAACTCTAAAGACGATAATTAAATATTTGAGTTGTATTTTGAAAAGTATACAAATTATTTTTACATAAAACCCCCTCAAGTTCTATAAATTACCCTAAGGACCCTAGTAAATATAGGTTTAAGCGGGACCAGTCTCTTGAGCCTCAGGGAGCCGGAAATATGGGTGCTTGCCTATCTAAGGTAGACAACTTAACAACGGTGTTATCAACACGGTAATCGTCTTTGAAAAAGACACAAATTCTGCCGCCCATGTGCAGCGGTTACCGATAATATCAAAACAACCAGGACTTCAATTTCTTTTCTAATTGTTCTGACTCAGACTGAGTCTCATATTAAATAATCTGACTTGAATATAATTCAAATACAATCTACAATATTACAATTCAACATGAATCCATGAATCCATATATTTAATATATTCAATTGTATTGACTGAACCGAACCATGAATATACTTTCATTTACATGATTCTCCAGTTACATCCATCTACTGATATCATGGTTTCGACAAGTCATCCATATATACAAGACAATACAACACAAATAATACAATCAATACTTCACGGGTTTAAGGGGTAGATTGGTACGGAAAGTGTTAGAAGTGGCACGAGACTGTAAGATTTAAGACACCTAACCTGTATTTCCGTTACTGATGTACCGTGGCATAAACGGTTCCTTGTACTACAAGTGCCTTTAGTTTCTGGCATATAGAGACTCCTCTCGTATACACTGGCATCCTTCTATACCAAGGTACAAACAACAGCGTTAACCATATAATACAACTTTAAAGGCTACCTTCTCTTTCTGTCTATTCTATTTATCCCTTATCTTTGGGACTTACTGAGCGATTGTTCGCTGACGACATTCCTTCTCTTTCTTCTTTGGAATGTTATCAGGTGATCTGGACCCTCAGGAGATCGAGCCTACTAGTGAGGACTTGGATCAGCTTGCCTACGACCCAGAGCTCTAGCTTCATTGTACACATTTTTATTTCAGTACTTTTCATTTCTGTTATGCCACTGTTTAGGCATTGCTTTCATTTAGTTGTATTTACTTTTCCATGTATTGTAAAAAGAATGTGAATAAATAAAGTTGTTGTTTTATTATATCTTGTCTCTTGTGCATTTATATTTATATTGCTTAGATACGCTTAGCGTATTTACTTCAAAGTAAATACGTAGCGGCCTCATCGTGTCCTCTGCCCGTATACTAGGAAGCTGGGCATGACAAGGAGATCTAAGCTGCATTAGCTATATGGAATTTCCCAAACCACGGCTTAGCTTTGAAGATTGCCCGTCGATACGAGACAGTAGTGAAGAAGAAGGGAAGACCTCAATCTGCCGGTATGAAGCGCCATGCTACTCAGATAGCAGGAGGAGCCGTTTTTAGGCCACCTTTTGTACCCAGGAGACTTGGAGTGCCTTACAACTGGCCCAGTCCAGACTTTTGCACCTACTGCAGGAGGAATGGACACCTGGCAAAGGACTCCAGGTGTGTTAATCGTTTTTGCTTACTATGTGGCTCATCCACACATGATATTGGATCTTGTCCCCATAGACTCAATCCAAATCCTGCACCCAGACCAGCAATCACCTTTCCGCAGCGGCCAGCTATCCAGGCACCTGCTCCTCGTCTTACTCTTCCAGCCTTACCTCCTCGAGGACATAGTGTACGTCCTCCTCGTCAGTTCCATCAAGCACAAAGGAACCTACCTCAAGGACAGAGGAATGCTCCTCCAGCAAGGAGGAATGTACCGAGGCGACATGCTTTCATAATGACTGTGGAAGAAGCTGAAGCCACTGGCCAAGTCATCACTGGTAACTCCCTTCTTTCGAACTTTCTTTCAATCCTTATACATATCAAATATTTTATCCTATACCTAATCATATCCCACATAACATAGGTATAATCTTAATAGCCTCACTTCCCGCACTAGCACTCTTCGATACTGGAGCATCTCATTGCTTTATGTCGCAACGGTTCGTCCGGACTTATGTGATTCCAGTTAAACCACTCGTATCCAGCTAGAATGTCAGTTCAGGGAACGACGTTCTGAAGGCAACAATGGGATATGACTTGTGTCCAGTGGTCATCTGCAGTAGAGAATTTTATGCTGACATCAAGGTGCTGGACATAACAAACTTCGATGTAGTTTTGGGTATGGATTGGCTAGGAACTTTCTATGCTACTATCGACTGTCGTCAAAGGAGAGTAGTGCTCGAGATTCCAGAGCATCCGGTCTTTTATTTCAAGCGTGGAGTCCATACCGTGGAACCTAGCACATACAAAGCAAAACCGAAGAAGGCAGTGATTGCAACTCTAAAGGCGGGAGAAGATAAGCCAGAGGTAGTTCGAGAGTTCGATGATGCGTTTCCTGAAGACATATCAGGTTTTCCTCTTGATCGAGCTCTTGAATTTGGAATTGATTTAGTACTTGGAGCATAACCGGTGATCAAAGCACCATATCACTTAAGTCCAGAAGGTTTGAAGGAGATCCGTACTCAGCTGGATGAACTTCTGAAGAAAGGATGGATTCATCCCAGTACTTCAAATTGGGGATCTCCACTGTTGCTTATGAAGAAGAAGGAAGGTTCATACAGAATGTGCATTGACTATCGGGCTCTAAACGAAGTCACGATAAAGAAAAAGTATCCACTACCACGAATTGACGATCTGTTCGATCAGCTAAGTGGGTCATGTGTTTTCTCAAAATTAGATCTTCATTCGGGTTATCATCAGGTGATGGTCAGAGATTCTGATATTCCGAAGACGGCATTCAGTACTCGCTATGGACATTATGAGTTTCTCGTGATGTCATTTGTAGTGACCAATGCACCAGCCATATTCATGAATCTGATGAACCAAGTTTTCCCAGAATACCTAGACAGGTTTTGTTTACCGCCGAAAACAGAGACGAACCAGGATAGATCATCTTGCCTGAATTTAGGGAAAGATGCTGTTTGGATTTATCCGTCCACCTCTCCGAAGATGCCAAGATGATTTATAGCACCGTATATCGGAGGTTTAGACGGATGCGGCTGTTGTAGCGTGACTTCTTCAGATTCCCCCTCATTTGCGAGGGGTTTTTGATTGTGGGGACGCTTTTCCCTGCAGACGTAAGCCCCTGCAATTAATTTTATTATCGGATCGCGATAACCACTTTCTCCTTCTCCAAAAGTTCACTTCGTGTCGTGTGTGTTTGTTTTATTTTTGGTTGCCCATGGATTGTATACGGAGACTAATTTATGTCATCGCCCATAGGGAATGGATTAGTCCAAATCCGTATATTGTTAGATTTGGGTTTGGGTTGATTTAAGGATCGTTGATATGTTTTGAGATCAAGATCGACTGAAATATATACGAGCAATTGGGGGCTCGATTGGTTTTTTGTTAAGGATACATTAGTCCAATTTGAGACTAAGATCTACTTAACAAGGTCTTAGGATCATTTTGCTTCAGATCCAACAAAAGAGCATTTGGGCTCTGTTGTTTTAGTTTAAGAACGTTTTGGTTCGTTATCGCCATTTTGGAGGCGAAGTTTTAGTTTGAAGACATTTCAGTCTGTTGATCACCATTTTGAAGGTGAGATTTTAGTTTAAGGACGTTACGGTCTGTCGATCACCATTTGGGGGTGAAATTTTAGTTTAAGAACGTTACGGTCCGTTGATCACCCTTTGAGAGGTGAGATTTTATTTGAAGGACATTATGGTCCGTTGATCAACATTTGGGGATGAAATTTTAGTTTGAGAACGTTACGGTCCGTTGTTGCCAATTTGGAGGTAACGGTTAGTTTAAGGACGTTTCGGTCCATTGTTAGTTTAGGGACATCTCGATCCATGGTCCATCTTGCGTGCACGTGTATTTGTTATATGACAGGATGAGCAACGATGATATGGGATGCATCCAGTCTGGGATGTGGTTTGATTTGGGATATGCACGCCAGTTTGGAAAGTGCACCAAAAACCAGTTGGTTGTCGGGACCCGCCACCTCTCTGAAGACGTTGGGAATTACAACGACATGTATCAGAGGTGTAGAGAGATGTACCCTTGAACCAATTCCCTTGTTCAAGGGAAAAGGGATTAATGGTAAACCCAGGAATCATTAGTCGTATTTTGAGACTAAGATTTCCTCAGGGGAATGTGAGACGAATGTCGTTTTGGGATATCATCAGTTGGAAGATCGATAGTCGTATTTGGGAATAAGATCAGTTTGGGAAGTATTGAGCACATGAGCTCGGTTGATCTGAATTAGGGAGTTTTTACTCTCAAAGGGCCTAACCAATCCGGGCTTGGTCTGCTCAGTTTTCTTTTTTTTTGATAAAGAGTGCTAAGCACTTGTTTGGGCTCAGTCCTATTTTTTGTGCAAAATGTGCTGTGCACTTATGTAAGTTCTGACACTCACATATAATCATGTGGGTTTTCAGTCATGGGAATTGCCCAATAAGTGTTAAACACTTTACCCCTTTTGTCTTTATATGGAGTGCTAAACACTCTTTATGGTGCCCACGTGTGAAGCACGTGAGGAGATAGGCGCCAGGTGCTTCCTAGTGAGTGCCAAGCACTTTTATCCTGTGGCGCCCATGTGAGAGTCACGTGGGGCGCTGGGCGTCGCTTACTGAGTACTAAGCACTCATCTTTTTTGTAGCACCCACGTGAAAGGCACGTGGGGCGCTGGGCGCCGAGAGTCACCCACTGAGTGCTAAGCACTCCTGAGTTCTTTTTATTCTGTGGCGCTCATGTGAGGGGAACGTGAGGTGCTGGGCGCTGAGCGCCGCTCATTGAGTGGTAATCATTCCTTTTTTTTGTGAAGCGCCCACGTGAGGGGCATGTGAGGCGCTGGGCATTGATTTTTCTTTATATACTTTGTTTTGAGGAATTCGATTTCCTGGTTCTTTTCTGAATCTTTGATCCTCAAGAACAAGTTCTTCCCGATGAGAATTAAGTTCTCAATTTGTGGGAGACTTGTCTTGTGGATCTCAGATCCAGAAAAAAAACTAAGTTCTTTTTTTAAGAGGGTTAAACCCTTTAATAGGTAAATGAGATATTTTAATCTCTCTTCTTTTTATTTACCTAGAGTTTTTTTTGAGAGGGGAGACTTCTTCTTTGTTCCTTTTTGAAGCTTTCTGCTTTGTTTTTAGAAGCTTGTGGGGGGGGGGGGTCTCTATATCAGACTTGAAGTCTTGGGTCCTTTATATAGTAGGGGCAGTTTGTTGATCAGCTTTGATGAAATCTCTCAGTAAGAGATCCCAATTGATCTGGGGATTTTACCCACCGTTGGATCTTTGATCCAAGAACTTCTGTTTTACAGAAAATATATTCTTGTTTTTAACAAGATTAAGGAAATATTTTCCCATACAGAATTTATTCTGTAAATTGGTGATTCTTTAATCACCATTGGATTTTTAATCCAACGGTACTCTGTTTTACAGAGGGCAATCTTTCTTGTTTAGAAAAATTTGAGGAATGTTTCCTCTAAACAGAATTTAATTCTGCATCCTGATGATTTATCATCTCCGTTGGATCTTTGATCCAACGGCTCTATTTAACAAAGAGTAGACTTTAATTCTACTAGATGCCGGCGCTCACGTGTTGTGCACGTGCGCGCTACTTAAGATTTCTGTGCTTTGCACACTGGCGCTGCTCATATAAGAGTTTTTAATTTTGGCGCTGGCGCCCTCGTGTAAGGCACGCGAGGCGCTGCCTCACAGAGGTTTGCTCTTTTATTGGGGAAACAAATGCCCCCCACCATTGCGCACATGTGGGTCGCACGTGAGTGCAGCGGTGGCACCTTTTCCATTGTTTGATTTTCTTGGAAGTTGAACTGTCTTTCTGTGCCTATAAATATGGCCTTTGGCCCTTGAGATGACTGCTGTTCATATTTCTTAGCCTTCTTCTTTCTCTGAGAATTTAATTCTCTTTCCAGAGCTCAGATCTCTGTCCAAGGAAACTCTTTTAGAGTCAAAACTCTATCAAAATTTGGTAAGAATTATGAACAAACTCTTGAAGGAGTCTCTTCATGTTTTAGGGTTTTAACCCATTAACAGAGCTTTGCTCTTCTTTTACAAAGACCTCTTAGTGTTCGAAGATTTTTTTCTTGCAAATCTTGAAAATCTTTGTGGTTTTATCCCGTTAGAAAGGTTTGCTTTTGAGGGTTCTGGGATGTTATCCCATTGTTCTACAGACCTTGGCTCTAAAAAAATTTTGGAATTTTTTACCCTTCCTAATTTTTTTAACAGATTTGAAATCTGTATGCAAAACACAGTTCTCGAGAGGTTTAACTCCCGAGTCTAATGATATTTTCTCATTAAATGAGAATCCTTTTGGATTCTATTTTAATGAGTGACTGCCCCATTATTTTTAGGGCGTTACCTTGATTTTGTAGGGCCCCTGCCCCTTTATTTTTTTTAACTGTGGTGCAGTACAATTTTAAGTGACAAAGAATGTTAAGGCGTTAATCATTGTGTCGATAGCCGACTCTTCCCTTTTTGTGCAGGTACTATGGCTTCTGATTCCTCTTTTCCCTTAGTACGTTCGGAAAGCGCTTTTGCCGACGCGCCCGTAGATCGGTAAGTCTTCACGCTTATTAAGTATCATGACCCAAAGAAAAAATCTCTTCATCTGTAGGGGTCATGATATAGTCAGATTATCCGAGGTCGGCGCAGTTTTTCTTGTGCGGCGCCTTCGGAGCCAATCCCAGCGATTCATTACGCTGAACCGCTTCAAGTGACTAATGCCGTAGAAGAGGTCAACTAGACCTCAGAAGATCATCTTCAGCCTTCCATGGCATCGATACCCGTATAGCCACCGATGGCCTTGGACATTTTGGGGCGACACATATGCCAAGGAGAGTCGCGCCCTTGGAGGCAAGTTTACATGATAGGATTGACACCCCGTCATTCGGCCGGCTTTCTACAGTGGGCTTGGTATATCCTGTCGGCCAAGAAGTCGCTGCTATTAAAGACCGGGTTGTACCCCGCAATCTACGCGTCCCTCTTTCACTACCACGCTCCTCATGTATGGTGGATCAAGTCCTTTTTGGAACAATGGAACATCCCGACCCATACCTTTCTCTTATCAGATCGGTAAGTTTCGATTTCATTGGAAGAGCCCGCGGAGATCTCCGGCTTACCCGTCAAAGGGGAGCACTATAAGGAGATACTTCCCCCCGATGAGTACATCTTTGCCACTAAGCCAGTGGTAATGGGTCTTACCCCAGAAAACGCCGTTCAACATCAGTTCCCCAGCTTGATCATGGTGTTGAACATGTACGAGAATTTATTCCTGGAGTTTGGAGGGCACGGGGTTAGCTCCGCAGATTTTATCTCCCGCTTTCTTCATCCGGAAGTTCTTTCAAAACAGGCCGTGTAATTCCCCAAACTCGACGACCCGTTCGGATTTGGTTTAGATAACTTTCCGACGGCGGAAGCGGATCTAAAGAATTTCTTTATTCCAGACACTCCAGTTGTCCCCTTTGCAGAGATCTCTGCCCCGGGTGTTGATGAAGAGACGTTCTTTTTGGGGTTCATTAGCCTGTGGCTGAGTTGGTTTGCGCTTCCGACGCACCCCCGTTACATGAGGCCATCTGTTTTTTATCTGGCTCATCGCGTTATTGCAGGGACGCGCGTGGCCGTTGGGATCGCGGGGTTAGCTCATCTATACCACGGCCTAAGTTTAGCAGCTGACACTACTCAGCCGGGGGTAAAGCCCGTATACCCTATTGCATTACTTCACATCATGGATCGAGATGCACATGCTGGGTGCCTTTGGTGTTCATAAACGACCTCGATTCTGTGAAAGCTACAACTTCCCCCGGGTCATGTATCTAGTTGACTCTTCCGCTCCAGACCCGTCACGGCGAGAGGCTCGGCGATTGCTCCTTCGACCATACAAGGTTGGGGACAGTATGACCTTTGTCAATAAAGTCTTAACTATCGGCAAAGAATCCACCAAAGTGGTCCAACCGTCGCACGATACTTTTAAGGATGGGGCTTCTGCGTTGAGGGCCCGGGAGGTTATGCACATGTACTCTATCAGGCCGGGCTTCCTAGTGTTTAAACAGAACGTCTCGTTGCTGTTCATGAGGTACAACCCGCACCGCTTCGCTCAATAGTTGGGTTATAATCAAGGTGTTCCTCTTGAGGCATTCTTAGTCGAGCCGGTTGCTACGGAGGAGGATATTCGCAGCGCGATGCATCATTTTATGCAATTAAATATGGGGTCCCATTTCCTTGTCAGCGAGACGAGCTATGTGCCGAAAGCTTCGAATGCTCACGTGGCGTGGTACCAGCATGCGATAGGTGCTGGTATCAGGGAGGAGAGGTGGCTGTTATTCGATCACAAGGATGCCATCCCAGCCGACAATCCAGCGGTCCCTTTGAAGCGACGAGCAGCCATTCGCCCTTCTTTAGGAGAAATCGCTACGGCTATAGTCCCACGAGCTTTTCCTGATAAGCTTCGGCCGGATGTTCCTGCAACTGCGGCAACCATGGCGTCCTCGGAATCGGGCATTGGTTCGGAGATCGGAACCGCCGTCTGAAGAGGCCTGTCAAGCAAAAGCTTTTATTGTCGGCTGTTGGTGTCAGTTCGCAGAAGAAAAAGAAATCTCTATTCTCTGATGACGTCGTATTCGGCCAGGAGCCCCATGCTCCCTACAGTGAGGGCTTGTGCGAATATGTCACCAATGCGGGTTTGTTTGACACGCCTGCAACTAATATTGATCTTCAGGCTGCCCTCGCGGCTTCTGAGCGACTAGCTCGCGAGGAAGCAGCGTTGGTCTCTATTGCGGAGTCAGGTATACTTCATTTACATTCTTCTTCATCTATCCCTTCTCCCCTTATTATGCTTTATTAACGCTCTCTTCTTTAATTGGTATTTCTGCCGAAGAGGCTCTCGCGGCTTCCTTCAAGACATTTAAGGAGGAAAAGAGGCTTCGCGCCACCTTGGGTCTTGGTATAATTCGCTTCACTACACATTCGCTCTTTTAGTTCCTTCCATTCATGATCTAACTCTTTTCTTTATCTTGCTGTAGGGACTACCAAAACCCAGGTTCTTCCAAGTGTAATCCCAATCCTAAGCGATGACACAGAAAATCTTCCAGAGCCACCGACTACGGCCGAGACCATCCCAAAGCCACCACAGGAGGCGTTGCTGAAGCAACCAATGATGGACACCGTAGTGGCTCAGGAGGCCGAGCTCGGTTCGAACGACGACGTCCCTTTGTCGGAAGTTTTAAGGATGTCGGTTCTCATGGTCCAGGCTGAGAGGAAGCGCAGAAAGCATGCGGTGAGGGAACGCGGGTGCAGGCTCGAGAAATGTTCCGCCTGCTGGCATTCCTTCGGTGGACGTTCCTTTTGCCATGTCTTCTGGCCATAGACAGGTCGCGCGTATAGCTCGTGAAGAGAGTGAACGACTACTTCAAGGTAGAACAACGCACAGTCCTTAATAACAGCTCCTCCCCCTTTCTATTTATTTAACATACACATTTTTATTTACAGGGCCAAATTTGGGTGACGGCGTGACAGGTGAAGTGCCGGCAACTAAAGAGCTTGAAGTGTCCAATCTTTCTCTGGAATCTGGGACCGTTCCAACTGCCGCTCTTCCCCCTATGGATCTTTGATATCGGCGGGTGACGCAAACGTTACAACAGCCTTTGTCGAATCAGGGGATGAAGCTGTGGGCGTTGAATCTGCTCTACCAATGGAAACCGAAGAAGCCGTCACAACTGGTGACACTTCGGGCACGGTTTCGGTTTCTGACTTGTCAGGTATTCCTTGGGTTATTATTTTTTAGTTTTTTTAATCCTGCTAGAGTCTCTGATGATATTTCTTTTGTCTTAAGCATAGGCGCAATAAACCCTGAAACTGTACTGGGTGAAGAATTACCGCCAACCGCTGCCTTGACTGTCACGGTTCCTTCTGTGACTCCCCGAATTTTGGAAGGTAAAGGTTTCTCATTTAGTTGCTTTATGGTAGATACCAATTTTTTGCCTTAACCATATATTGTCGCAACCTTGCAGGAGTGCTCTTTGAACACTTATACCAAGTGCTACACCCGCACTTTTCCTTCAAATCGGAAGTCGTTCCCTCTTCCAGCAGTGGTTAGTATATTCTTCGTTTAGTGTTTCTCCTTTTCTTGAGTAAACTTTCTGTTGCTAAGCTTTGCTTATATCGACCCCAGTATCACAGTTCAAAGGAGGGAGCGAAGGAACAGCCAAGCCTCCGGAGCTCCCTGTTTTGCCACCTTCAACAGCTGGTACATTAGATTTCGTCTCTCAGGTGTCTTCTTTGTCTTTCAAGTTGAAATCTGACCGTAATTTATTTTACAGTGATTATACCGGCTTCAGCTCCTTTTGAGTCCCGCATTCCCATGCCCACGGGGCCCTTCGCTAAACGTCCATCTTTCAGGGGAGCGGTGACTAGCTGCGAATGTTAAGCGAGTTTATCGAGGATCTTTACGCCGATGCTCTCACCTCTGCTACGGATTTTGCCGACGAAGTTAATCCAATGCTGGCGACGCTCGTGAATTTCCACAATGAAGACCTCGTCGGTTCTTGGGTTGATTATTGCAGGAAGATCGAGGCTTGTTTGCATGAGATTGAGCTTAAGCGCCTCGCTCTTGAGGTATTAACTTTGAAATCTCAGCGAACCGCATGGATCGACCAGAGTGTCGCTTTCATTTGACATTTTGAACAAGAGGTGACCCTGAGGCGAAAGGAGCATGAGACGGCTTCCGGCGAATCCGTCCAATTGCGCACCCAGATTGAAGCGAATGCCGCGCAACTGAAATCTATTTTTGAAAACCTCAAATGATGTATTTCTGACGGGTTGGCGCTAAGGCAGAAGCTTAACTTCACTGAGCGGGTCACGCAAATTTGCGAAGCTGCCAAACGGGAGATTGCTGAGAAGCTTTCATCCTACTTGCAACAACAAGCTTAAATCGAAGCGGAGATGGCCGTCGTATCCGAACGCGAGGAGGAATTGCGGGGAGCACGTGAGCGGGTCGTCAGTTTGTTGAAAGCGCCTCCTTCTTAATCATTGTAATTGTATTCCCCTTTTTGCATTGGTTGTATCTCTTAAATATTTTGATTCATGAATAAGAACATACATTCTCTTTTATGCGCTTATCCGTGTCTTGATGCCTTAATGTAGAGGTAATTAGTTTTCTTACTTATTTCGGAGTTTGTAGTTTATGCGCTTGTTTTGGAGCCTGTAGTTTATTCACTCATTTCGGAGTTTCTAGTTTATGGACCCATTTCGGAGTTTGTAGTTTATTCACTCATTTCGGAGTCTCTAGTTTATGGACTTATTTCTGATTTTATTTAGTTTACCTCCCTTGGGCTTATAGGCAAACTTTTCCTAACGTTATAGTTAACCCCTGCTCTTTACGACAGAGGTCCGTTAGGTTTTGTAGTACTATGGTTTTAGTCTGTGGTACTGTCACGTTGGCTGATGCATTCCCCGATATGCAGACTTTACGATGCTGTTCGAGTAGCCCCGCGACTGTCGTGTCTCTGATCCCTTCGGGGGATGGACAAGACGTCTTCAAGTAATCTTCTTAGGCAGTTTGACCGTCGGAAGAGCAAGCGTTACTAATTTTGCCATGTCACATTTTACTTGAGGTTAGGCTCAGTTTGGGAGCCCCGATGAGTCATAATCACTCTGCACTGGTGTGGGATGATCTCCGATAGTCTTTCGGGTTTTATTTGAGTTGCCATCAAGACCCTGAAGTTAGGAATTTGGCCTTCACTTCCTTTTGGTTTGGCTATTTTGGAGCCTTTGTTGACATTGCATCTACTGTAACGAGAATAATGTCAAAGTAGTCTTTAGGTTGTTTTGTGAACCGTCAAGACTTGGAGCTAGGAATTTTGCCATGTCTCCGTTTTGTTTGACCCTGGATTCTTTGTTGACGTTGCATCTGCATCCTGCTGGAGTGAGAAGGGACGTCGTTGTCGACATTGCGTCTACTGTAACGAGATGAATGTCGGGATAGTCTTTATGTTGTTTTGTGAACCATCAAGAATTGGCTCTCCCTTTGACGGAGCCTGGTGGGAAAATATGGTTCCCTTTTCGTTTGTGCCCATGGATTGTATACAGGGGTTAATGTGGACTCACCTGTAGGGCAAAAGTTTCATTTCATTTTTTTTATTTCTTTCCGCGATGCACTACATTTCAGCTTTTTATATCGCGAAAGTCGCGATTGCCCAATCATTTCTTCTTTTTATCACGGTGCCCAATCATTTCGGCTATGTATATATTTTTTTATTTTTACTCGCTGTTGTTTTTTTTATCGCGAGTTGCCCAAACATTTCGGCTATTTTTATATGCATATATTTGCTCGCTGATTTTTATTGCGAGTTGCCCCATCATTTCGGCTATTTCATATGCATTTTTTCTGCTGATTTTTGTTGCGGATATGGAACTTGAGATCTGATACCAATTTTGGCATCAACATTGCTACTACCGGAACATCGCCGGGAGCAAATCATCATTTGCCTTGAAAGGACTTGGAATTTGATACCTGTTCAGGCATCAGTATCGCTGCGACTAGAATATTGCAAGGAGTGAATCATCATCTGCCGTGAGATGACTTGGAATTTGATCAGCATCACTACTACTGGAACATCGCCAGGAGCGAATCATCATTTTCCTCTGTCAACTTGAATAAAGATGGCTCAGTAAACAGGGTTAGGATCCTGTCGACTAAGACTTTTAGATTTTATGAGCCGTAAAGGTCTCATAAAGTTATTTCTCCCTACGAGTCGTGAGGATCTGTTCACATCATAATATTGCTATTCATACGCCCCACTTTCGTGCATTTTATAAGTAAACAGATGCTTTTGACGATCGTTTGTTGCATGTTGCAGGATACAGGTTTCTGGAGCATATACAGTGAGAAAGACACAAAACAATGGAAAAAGGGACTTTTGACCAACAATTAGACGGATCTCAGTCAAGCCCAGTTCATATAGGTGCAAGACAAAGCAAGTCAAGGTGAAACGGTTAAAAGACCAATACAAATCTTCACTGAAAATCTGGAGTAGACACAGAAGCCCAACAGAGGAAAGAAATAGAAAAAGACAAAGCCCAAGATGCAAAGAAACTAACCCCAAAGAATGAAAGCCCAAGTCAACAGTTTGGCCGCGGATCCGCGGCCAAACCCATGCTGGTGCCGCGGATCAGCGGCCATGTGGTGCCCTTGTCGGTGGAATTTTTCTGGCTGTTGTGTCGGTGCAGATGTTAGGATTTTTAGGGGGTGAATCAGTAAATTCATGTCTACGAGAGTCTGTAACCCTAGCTTCACTAGTTACTTATAAATTGTAATCTAGATCTGTAAAAAGGATGCCTCTTTATATTCAATAAAAGTGAGATTTGTTGGAGAATTCAGAGCATCATCTTTCTTGTAAGTTTTTAAATTCATGCCTTAGTTTAATTGTTCTACTTGCCCTAGTAATCATTTGTTTGCTGTAGTTCACTCGTTAGCTAGTTTAAATTGTCGTAAGGTAATTCTTTAAAACATAAACATAAAAATGTCTAGTTGTAATAATTCCCTAATGAGCGAGTAAAATCCTCGCTCGTTAGGGTTAGGAACAAGGGAGTAAGTGAGAGATGGATGTCTCTCACCTCCTTCAATGCCGACTTATTTTTAAAACGAAATCTTCATGCACGCATATATGATCCGCCCCCTACGGCACCCTACCTACAAGGTATCGGTGAACCGTAGTATAAAAGGCCGGACATATATGATGTCCATGAAGATCACATCAATTAATAGGAAAGGACGGACAAGGATCTAGATGAAGAAACTTTGTTTCTTCCCGATCATCCTAATCCCCTTTGCTAATAATTGTTGTGATTTTTCTAAAAAGCTTAAATCAACGGCATTGAAAGAGGTGAAAACATTGATCTCAACACCCTTACCTTCGACCTAACCCTAACGAGTTCTTTCATATCACATAAATTAGTTTTTAATTCAATCGACAAAAACCAAACAACAATCTGAATCAACTCGTTATAACACAAAAACAAGAAATTACACATTCCTGCGGATCGACCCGTACTCACCGGCTAGCTGCAAAGCGACACCGTTTCTGATTACGGTAAACTACAATTTTTGGATTAATCAAATGGCGCCGTTGCCGGGGATGGCGTAATTTTCTATTTTTGTATGATTTCGGGTTGATATAAAATTTGAAAATTATAAAAATCTGAAAATACAAAATAAAAAAAAAATATATTCTTTTCATTATTTTTATCTGTTTGAAGGGTTTCTCGTTTGAATCTTGCAGGAACGACAAGAACTTTTGGATCTGGAATTTTACAGAGGGTCAAAACAGAAAAAAAGAACATAAGAACAGAGAGGAATTTCAAGTCCAGAGCAGTGAAAATTTTTCCAGAGGCTGAACCCCTGACCTTGCCGCTCTTCCGTCGCATAAGTATACCTCAGGCCGCGGTTCCGCGCCTGTTCTGCCACGTCAGCCCTAAATCTTGTGTGGTTTGTTTTCTCTCCATCTCCTCTGCAACCTCCATATCTCTGTCTATGAAAATTTTCTGCAGGAATTCTTTGCGTAAAGAGTCTTTCTCCCCCTTCTCGATAACAGATTTTCTGCAGGTTTCTTTGCGCCGCGCTAAAATTGATTGCAAGTGATTTTATTTGTTTTGCATAATTTAATTGGACTTAAGGGGCTATTTGACCAAACTCAGATTGGGTGGGGATTTCATCACCCTTCCCAGGACCCCAGAAAACACCTAAAGCATTTTGCATCGACCACCTTTAATTAAAAAAGATTAGACTCAGACCTAAGGACAGCGAGCTCAATAGGAAAAGGACTAGGGTAGGCATCGGCCGTTTATCCTAACCGACATTACGGTGTCTAGGCTAGTGGTTATTAATTAGGCCCACTGTAGTGGTGGTTCCTTCCCACTTACCTGGCCGTATTTGTCCGTGAAGAGGCGGTTTGAGGTCTATTTCTAGCCCTAGTTAGGAGCTGTCTAGTAGACCTAGGCGACCCTAGATCTAGGCCTGATTGTGCATGTGTGATTGATACAGTTGTGTCACGAGTCCGTTTTCAAAAACCTCTTTGCAAAACTCACACACAAATAAAAAAAATAAAGAAAAATCTTTTCAAAACTTGCAACTTGCCGCTAAGAAAACTTGCACCTCATTTCCACCATCTCTCCTTCATTGACGTTATCTTACCCCCACATTCTGTTTTTCTTTTTTCTGACTGCACTATCCCTTTTAGTGTATGCCACTTTGGACTAGGGATACAGACGCCCGATTAGTCTGCGTTTCGTTGGTACCGACCAACGAACCCTTCGACACCGAAGTCGAAAATCCGTCCACTTTCTTACCCTCACCTTCAATTTCTTTCACCGAAGGTATGTCGGGATTTAACCCCAACAATACCTTATCGACGGGAAGGATTCCACCTCCACCAGGTGCGAATAACCCGAACCAGCCGCCTGTTGAAGCGCCCGTACGAGTTGCGCTCCAGGACCTCTTCTACCCCATCCGCATTTCTTTACCCACTTGTCTTTCACCCCCACCAGCAAATGGGGACAATTTTGAGATTAAACCACATTTCATCAATATGCTGCCGAAATTTCACGGATTGGAAACTGAAGACGCATATATCTTTATTAATAAATTCCAAAATGTGTGCGCAATGATGAAAACGACCCAATTGAGTGATGACGCTATAAGGCTGAGGGTCATTCCTTTTACCTTATGTGACCTAGCTGAGAAGTGGCTATACAGCACCGCATCACATTCCATAAGAAATTGGGATGAGTTTGTGAAGGCTTTTCTGAAAAAGTTCTATCCTCACCATAAAACTGCCAGAATTCGAAATGAAATAATTCAATTCTCACAACTGCCTTCCGAACCTTTCTGGAAGTGCTTCGAGAGATTCAAGGACCTATTAGTTCAATGCTCTCACCATGGGATAGAAAGTTGGCAACTTTGCCAAACATTATATGAGGGATTGAACTCGGCAACGAAGCAGTTGCTAGAAACCATCTGTCAAGGTCATTTTCTCTCTAAGTCTAATGATGAGGCGTGGCAGTTTCTCGAGGATCTTAGTGAACAGACAATACAGTGGGAGAGCACAAAGACCACATCAGCTTCTAGTGGTCAATCTAGGGCAGGCATACATCAAATAGAGATGTCGATTGCTATGAAGGCCGAGATGGCCGCTCTTACGAAAAAGCTAGAAGCGATCGAGACCAAAATCTCGTCGTCTTCTCCTGCCCCTGCTATGCCCCCACGTACTGTCTGTGCTTGTTGTGCGGATCCATCGCACCTGACTGAAGAGTGTCCTTATAATGCATCTACACAAGGACAGGATCAAGTCAATGCTGCATTCCAGCAACGACAAAGGAACGATCCGTATTCTTCGACGTATAATCCGGGGTGGAGGAGTCACCCAAACTTCGCTTGGAACCAAAATCAACAATTCCAAGGAAATAATAATAATTTTCAAAGACCTCCTCCACCACAACAACAACAAGCACCCTCGCAAACTCAATATCAACCGCAACAATTTCAACAACAACCTTACCCTAATCAGGTGAACAACTTTGCGCCAAACAATGCGTACCAGCCAAACAATTATGTTCAACCTAATAATGATAAGGTTAGCTCGCTCGAAAGAAGTCTAGACGCGTTCCTTAAGCAATCTACACAGTCTACAGCAAGACTTGAGACTTCTATTCAAACTTTAGTGCAAAATAGTGCCTCCCATGATCAGAGTATCAAATCTATAGAGGCACAAATTGCACAACTCAATGCAGCTTTGAGCGAGCGCGAAAAAGGAAAACTCCCGTCTCAACCGTTGCCCAACCCCGGTCACGCACATGCTGCACACAATCAGCAAAATCATAACGTAAACGCGGTGACCACGTTGAGATCGGGAAAAGTGTTGCGGAACAATGTGGGCAGTAACAATGACACCCCTGCCGGTGGGCCTTCTTCATTTTCTTCACCTTCTTCTTCTTCGTCTTTAGAGCCTATTCTCCACCCTTCACATGGCTCTACCTCTTCTAGCTTGAACGGACCTAATTCTCACGACATGAACACATCTACACGAGGTACTGTTCCAACTCGACAATCTGATCCACAAAAATTGGACTCAACCACTTTTCAAAATGTTCCTTTTCCTAATCGGTTGAGATCCAATAAACCAACTCCTCAAATGGAAAAGATTGTCGAGTTGTTCAAGCAGGTTAGCATAAACATCCCTCTTTTGGATGCAGTTCAGCAAGTTCCTTCATATGCCAAAATTTTAAAGGACTTGTGCACCAAAAAGAGGAAGTCGCAAGTGCCAAAGAAAGTTTTTGTGGCCAGTGCTATTAGTGATGCTCTTGTAAATTCCCTTCCCCCAAAACAAAAGGACCCCGGGTGTCCTACCATTTCGATAACAATTGGGGACAAGAATATCAATAGAGCACTCTTAGATCTTGGCGCGAGCGTCAATTTGCTACCCTATTCTGTGTACGAGCAATTGGGCGTTGGAGAGCTTAAGCCCACTCACTGTACTCTCCAAATGGCCGACCGATCAATAACCCATCCTAGGGGAGAGCTGGAGGATGTGTTAATAAGAGTAGGGGATTTCATTTTCCCCGTTGACTTTATAGTGATGGATACACAACCTGTTGCAAACCCCCGGAACCAAATTCCGGTAATTCTAGGTCGACCATTTTTGGCTACTTCCAACGCAGTGATCAATTGTCGTAATGGTTCAATGAACCTATCTTTCGGCAATATGACAATTGAGCTCAATATTTTCAAGTTAGGAAGTCAGCCTGCTGAGCCCAATGCTAGCGTACTTGACGTTTGCTCGATCAATGAGATCGCGGAGGAGGACTGTGAGTTCGAGAATTTTTTATTCGACCACAGCAATGTTAACGCCACTAGTGCGTTCCTCCTAGAATCCGACTCAGCTTTCGCGGCGGATAACGATTTTGAATGTTTTACATTCGTCGACGACTTCGAAGACTCATCACCTGATTTGGAGTCTTTTACTTTTGCGGATGAGTTAGTAGAACCATCCGACACTGTTGCGTACACTCGGTACGAACCTTTGATGGAATCATTCGAGTTTGAAACAATTACCCCTTTGCTACCATCTATTGTTTCACCTCCTAAACTCGAATTAAAGCTTTTGCCGACACACCTAAAATATGCATATCTAGGTGATAATGAGACCTTACCTGTCATTATATCAGCCTCTCTAGCTCTCGAGCAAGAGAAGGCTCTCTTGAGGGTCTTACTTAATAATCGGCAAGCTTTCGGCTGGTCTATGGCGGACATTAAGGGGATTAGTCCCCTCATAGTCGAACATCATATACACTTAATGGATGATGCCAAGCCAGCACGAGATCCACAAAGGCGCCTCAACCCCATCATGAAAGAGGCGGTTAAGAAGGAAATTGTCAAATGTCTGGATAGCGGTATCATTTACCCTATCTCGGATAGCCAATGGGTTAGCCCAATCTACGTCGTGCCCAAGAAATCGGGCATTACGGTCATTACAAACGAGGCAAATGAGTTGATTCCCACTCGCACCCAAACTGGGTGGCGAGTCTGCATAGACTATAGGAAACTCAATGCCGCAACAAGGAAAGACCACTTTCCTTTACCCTTCATTGACCAAATGCTCGAGCGATTGGCAGGGCATGAGTTCTATTGTTTTCTTGATGGCTATTCCGGTTACAATCAAGTCCCCATCGCCAAAGAGGACCAAGACAAGACAACATTCACTTTTCCCTTTGGCACTTTTGCTTATCGTCGCATGCCCTTTGGGTTATGCAACGCACCCGCAATATTTCAGCGGTGTATGATGGGGATCTTTTCAGACATGGTTGAAAAGTTCTTGGAGATTTTTATGGACGATTTCTCCATCTTTGGCGATTCCTTCGACGAGTGTTTACGCCATCTTGACGCTGTTCTTACCCGCTGCAGGGATAAGAACCTAACATTAAATTGGGAGAAGTGCCACTTCATGGTGTAAGAGGGCATTGTTCTAGGACATGTCATTTCGCAAAACGGCATCGAGGTAGACAGGGCTAAAATCGAAGTGATTTCTAACCTACCTCCCCCAAAGTGCGTCAAAGATATCAGAGCCTTCCTTGGCCACGCCGGTTTTTACAGACGGTTTATCAAGGACTTTAGCAAGATTGCTAGACCCTTGACTCTCTTACTGGCCAAGGATACGACCTTCGCTTTTGACTCCACATGCACTGAAGCATTCGAGTTTTTAAAACATTCACTCATCACTGCGCCCATCCTTTCATCTCCCGACTGGACGCACCCTTTTGAAATCATGTGCGACGCATCAGACTTTGCTATTGGTGCTGTTCTTGGACAGCGCATTAATAAGATGCCGCACGTGATTTATTATGCCAGCCGAACACTAAATGAGGCCCAACTTAATTACACAACAACAGAGAAAGAAGTTTTAGCTGTTGTGTTCGCACTCGAAAAATTCCAGCCTTATTTAATCGGCTCTCCAGTCGTTGTTTATACTGATCATTCGGCTCTTCGCCACCTCTTTGCGAAGAAGGATGCTAAGTCTAGGTTAATACGTTGGATCCTTTTATTACAAGAATTTGACCTTGTCATTAAGGACAAAAAGGGATGTGAAAACGTAGTAGCTGATCACCTATCACGACTCCCTTCTTCGCCCACGCTCGATCTTCCAATCTCTGACGTTTTTCCCGACGAACAACTCTTGACTGTTTCTTGCGAACCATGGTTCGCCGATATTGTAAATTATTTAGCCACCGGCATGATCCCTAATGATTGGTCGAAACAGGATAAGCTTCGATTTTTGTCCCAAGTAAAGCATTTTTACTGGGATGAACCCTATCTTTTCAAATACTGTTCCGACCAAATCATTCGTCGGTGTGTGCCCGAGAGTGAGGTCAAGAGCGTGCTGTCTTTCTGCCATGATCAAGCATGTGGCGGGCACTTTGGCCCAAAGAAAACAGCCGAAAAAGTTTTGCAGTGTGGTTTCTATTGGCCACGACTCTTCAAGGATGCATTTGAATACTGCAAAACTTGCTCCCGGTGCCAACATTTGGGCCGGATTTCGCGGAGAAACGAAATGCCACTCCTACCCATTTTGGTAGTGGACATTTTTGATGTTTGGGGTATAGATTTCATGGGACCATTTCCTAACTCTTTTGGAAATGTGTATATTCTGTTGGCGGTTGACTACGTTTCTAAGTGGGTCGAGGCTGTGCCCAGCCGAACGAACGATAATAAAGTTGTCGTTCGATTCCTTAAAGAATACATATTTTCTCGATTCGGGCACCCTCGGGCGATTATAAGTGATAATGGTTCTCACTTCTGCAATAGGACTTTTGAGTCCCTGATGCGTAAATATTCTATCACCCACAAATTGTCAACGCCATATCACCCCCAAACATGTGGGCAAGCCGAGGTTTCGAATCGGCAAATAAAGCAAATTTTGGAGAAAACGGTTTCTAAAAACCGTAAGGATTGGTCGCTTAAATTGATAGATGCACTATGGGCTTTCCGTACTGCATATAAAACCGATCTGGGTATGTCTCCATACCGGCTTGTGTACGGGAAGGCTTGCCACCTCCCAGTGGAGATCGAGCACAAAGCTTTCTGGGCTATCAAAGAGCTAAATTTGTCTTTAGGAGATGCGGGCAGCAACAGAAAGCTGCAACTGAATGAGTTGGAGGAGCTAAGGGATGAGGCATATGACAATGCCATAATTGCTAAAAACCGAGCCAAGATGTTCCACGACAAACACCTTTTACGAAAAACATTTGAACCTGGTCAACAGGTTCTACTTTATGACACTCGGTTACACTTGCATCCTGGTAAGCTCAGGTCCAGATGGAGAGGACCTTTTGTGGTCCGCACCGTTTATCCGCACGGTGCGGTTGATCTTGAGAACCCTGAAGACGGTACCTTATTTAAGGTAAATGGGCATCGACTAAAACCGTTCTTCACTGCGGATCCTTCGGAGGAGCTCCTGTTCTTGCAGGAGCCGATTTACACTGATTGATTTTCCTCCGCTTTCACCCCCAAACTTTGTTTCCCAATGACACTATTTCAAATAAGTTTGGGGGTGTGTATATCACTTGTATGTATATTTCCAAAATACCATAAAAAATACATAAAAATAAAAATAAAAAATAAATAATAAAAATAATTTGGACCAAATAGCAAATTTGGAGATTACACACTGTTTTTACGAATAAAACCCTCACCCTTGAGGGTGTCTTTTGTAAATCACCCCTTTCCCCCTATATAATGGAACCCGAGCCCTCCTGCCCTGATACCCTAAAAACATTTTCTCCTCATAAAAACCCTAGGCGCCGCCCCTGCCTCCTGAAGAAATCTCGAGACGCGCCGCCACCAGAAGAGCGCGGATCCGCCGCTTCTGACGTCTCCTGCCGCTCTTCCGCCGCCGATCAGCATCGTCACCCCCTGAAATTTTCAGGGGAGGTAAACCTGAACCCATACTCTCTGTTTCTGCATAGACTTTTCTCTGTAAATTTAAAATGGCCCATAAAATGCAGTACGAGAGAGATTTTTCACCGGTGTTCGCCCACGAGATCTATGGATCATACTTCCCACACGAAATTGCACAGAGAGGATGGAATTTCCTCCTCTATAACCATGGATCTGCATTTGCTGTCCCTAGCTTAGTCACCCAATTTTATGAGTCAATGGAAGAGAATAGCCTAGACAATTTAGGTTATATTAAATTGAATTGGGGAACTCAAGAAATTCGCATCGACAGGGGCATGATACACGAGGTTACACTCATACCTCGTGTCCCCGCACACGAACAACCCCTTCGCTTTGAAGATTATATTCCTTTAATGGGTAATGACTGTGCGCGAGAACCGCGCAAAGGGATCCAAGCACGGACCCTCTTCGTAAATGTTTTAACTGTGTGCCGGTGGGCACAAAACAATATTTTTGGAAGTTCTCACAACACAACCTTTTTCACCCCCTCCTTACATGTCGTTCATACCTTAATGACGAAAAACCCTAGATTCGACATGTGCACAGTTTTGCTTTACTCCATAGGTTCGGGTAAACGAGGTCCTGTACACCCCTGCCCCATGCTAGTTACCCAGCTCTGCCGTTATTTCCTCCCAGCTGAGGAATTTGACTCATATTTGATAAACGATACCCCGGTCCGACCACTTTTAGAGGGCATCTCGTCGTCCTACTCTAGACTAACGGATATTTGGACACGGACCGACCCGGCAGAACATGTACCTGCACGCACCCCGAGCTCGAGCTCGACTTCGAGCGGGGAAGAGCTAACTCCCCAAGAACATGCACGATTAATAAGAAGAACAGTGAGGAGATTAGACTCTTTGAGGGATGAGTTTGGGGCAACGGCACGAGAGCACGACCGTCGGTTGACGGAGATTGAGAGGGGGATACAAACACTGCTGGCTAGGGGGGAGAGATCACGTTCACGCTCACGAGCGCGACGTGGGGCCGGGCAGTGAGGGCACTGCTTTGTTCAAGTTTGGGGGTATTAGAGGGCGATGTATATAGTTATCTTTTGCATAGCATATTGTATATATTTTTTCCCTTTTTGCATAGTTAATTTCTGCATTGCATTTTTATAAAAAAATCATAAAAATTTGAAAACTTTGAAAAATAAAAAAATTAGAAAACAGAAAAACCCATAAAAAAAAATTGAAAAATTTCAAAAAATATAAAAATTGATGTATTCAATTCTGGTTAATTGACTTGAGTTTGATAAATAGGTTAACTGGCTAGGAAAAACTAAATCTTAGACTTAGCAAATTAAAAACCCTAAAAATAACCTTCCTTAAAGTTTAACTGTGGAAAGCATATGTCTTTGTAGGTTATTTAGAAATAGGCAAATTTTGGGTTCAGTTCTTGGGCTAAGTCGAAACGAAGGAAAAGTATTAAAACTCTTATTAGAGTATAAGTTTGAAAAATAGTTCCTAACTTAGGTCTGGATTCTGAAAATGTATACCCTACAAATTGCACAAACATGCACCTTGAAACTTGGATTAGTAGAAGAGACCTTGAAATACTCTTGTCTAACGTCCTTAGCACAATGAAAAAGAAAAAAAAGTGGATAAAGAAAAAATGGACACTGGTTTTTGTGATCACTTAAGGCTAAAAAAAAAAAAATATAGAAAAATATTTAGCGAAGGTGCTAAAAGCCTTGGGTGTTGCAAAACTAGGAAGTACGCCTTAAAGTGCTAACGCATCTGGTAATCGGTTGTTGGTACCTCAAGAAGTATTAACTGTCGCATGAAGGATGTGAAAGCAAAGTCTCACAAGTGCTTTGGACACTGGGCTGGAGTACGATTGCTTGATTTGAATTTCCAAGTGTAGGGGTGATATTTACACACACGTGGGGATATATGATTAGAGTTTAGATAAGATAAAGGAATGAAGAATAGAACTTGTGTCTTTAATAGAGTTGATAGAAATTCCTAAGTGGAGATGGAACTCTAGAAGGAAAACTTAAGAAATGCCGAAAGCTAGGTAATTCTACAGGATATGTGTAATCTTAAGTTAAATAATGAGCAAGCGTGAAGAATATGGGTGGATAATTTGCGGGTCAACGATAATAGATTTCCTTGTTAGAAAACCTAAATGGAGAACAAAAGTCGAGAAACCAAGTTGATAGGATTTTGTGGGTAGTATCCGCTGAAAACCCTCAGGAGACAACACTCCTCCTACTAGGGACACCTAGAGGTTTAACGGCTTGTTGCACGAGCTCAGTGCAATCGCGTTTCCCTGCGAAAGTGCGGCTAGGTTAGATTTTTATCAGAATAAAATAATAAGTTTGCTCGAGGACGAGCAAAAGGTAAGTTTGGGGGTATTTGTTCACATCATAATATTGCTATTCATACGCCCCACTTTCGTGCATTTTATAAGTAAACAGATGCTTTTGACGATCGTTTGTTGCATGTTGCAGGATACAGGTTTCTGGAGCAAATACAGTGAGAAAGACACAAAACAATGGAAAAAGGGACTTTTGACCAACAATTAGACGGATCTCAGTCAAGCCCAGTTCATATAGGTGCAAGACAAAGCAAGTCAAGGTGAAACGGTTAAAAGACCAATACAAATCTTCACTGAAAATCTGGAATAGACACAGAAGCCCAACAGAGGAAAGAAATAGAAAAAGACAAAGCCCGAGATGCAAAGAAACTAACCCCAAAGAATGAAAGCCCAAGTCAACAGTTTGGCCGCGGATCCGCGGCCAAACCCATGCTGGTGCCGCGGATCAGCGGCCATGTGGTGCCCTTGTCGGTGGAATTTTTCTGGCTGTTGTGTCGGTGCAGATGTTAGGATTTTTAGGGGGTGAATCAGTAAATTCATGTCTACGAGAGTCTGTAACCCTAGCTTCACTAGTTACTTATAAATTGTAATCTAGATCTGTAAAAAGGATGCCTCTTTATATTCAATAAAAGTGAGATTTGTTGGAGAATTCAGAGCATCATCTTTCTTGTAAGTTTTTAAATTCCTGCCTTAGTTTAATTGTTCTACTTGCCCTAGTAATCATTTGTTTGCTGTAGTTCACTCGTTAGCTAGTTTAAATTGTCGTAAGGTAATTCTTTAAAACATAAACATAAAAATGTCTAGTTGTAATAATTCCCTAATGAGCGAGTAAAATCCTCGCTCGTTAGGGTTAGGAACAAGGGAGTAAGTGAGAGATGGATGTCTCTCACCTCCTTCAATGCCGACTTATTTTTAAAACGAAATCTTCATGCACGCATATATGATCCGCCCCCTACGGCACCCTACCTACAAGGTATCGGTGAACCGTAGTATAAAAGGCCGGACATATATGACGTCCATGAAGATCACATCAATTAATAGGAAAGGACGGACAAGGATCTAGAGGAAGAAACTTTGTTTCTTCCCGATCATCCTAATCCCCTTTGCTAATAATTGTTGTGATTTTTCTAAAAAGCTTAAATCAACGGCATTGAAAGAGGTGAAAACATTGATCTCAACACCCTTACCTTCGACCTAACCCTAACGAGTTCTTTCATATCACATAAATTAGTTTTTAATTCAATCGACAAAAACCAAACAACAATCTGAATCAACTCGTTATAACACAAAAACAAGAAATTACACATTCCTGCGGATCGACCCGTACTCACCGGCTAGCTGCAAAGCGACGCCGTTTCTGATTACGGTAAACTACAATTTTTGGATTAATCAGGATCTCATAGGCGTATTTTCTCCTTAGGAGTCGTGCGGATTCCTATGTGTGTGTTCTCTTATAAGTCGTAAGGATATCATAAGAGTATTTTCTCCTTATAAGTCAAGAGGACTTACGAGTGTTGTTCACCATATGAGGACATTCCTTGTCATTGGTGGAACTTGGTGGGAGAAACATTTATTTGTGCCCGTGGATTGTATACAAGGGCCAATATTGGACCGCCTGTAGGGCAACATGGGGAATATGATTGCTTAAGAACAGTTCCAGGTCCCTGCAGCTTAAGACTTTCAAATTCTATGAGCCGTGAGGGTCTCATAGGGGAAGTTCTCCTAACGAGTCAAGGGGATCTCGTAAGTGAAAATTTTACGAGATTTCGCCCTTCTGGGTTTTCACAAGCTCGCCGGTAGTCCTGCTATTTTTACTCATGGCGTCCTTTCGGGTTTTCGTCCGTGCCTATTTTTCTTGTGGACGTACCATTTTTTTAACAACGAGATTGCGCCCTTCCGGGTTTTCATAAGCTCGCCGTTAGCCCTGTTGTTTTTACTCACGGCGCCCTTTCGGGTTTTCATCCGTGTCCATTTTGCTTGTGGACATGCCGTTTTTTTAAGACCCATCTGTTTGCCAATGGGACTTTGGGGTGACTCCACCGCTGTAGTAGTTGTGTAGCCAGCGGGACTTGAGTTGCAGTCTTTTCCATTAGAGCTCTGATTGCAATATAGATCTCAAGAGAGGATATCGTCGTATTTGGGGCGATGCGACATGTTCGAAGCGGAGCACTAGTTTAAGGACATTTCGGTCCATTATCGCTGTGTTTAAGGCGATGCGCTAGTTTAAAGACATTCTGGTCCATTGTTAGTTTAGGGACATCTCGGTCCATTACGAGTTTAAAGACGTAGTTGTCCATTGCCAGTTTAAGGACATAGTGGTCCATTGCCAGTTTAAGGACGTAGTGGTCCATTATCACCATTTTTGAGGTGAAGCTTTTCCGAATACCACTGTAGCATTCTGAAATTTTTAGAAATAAATAAAATTAATTAATTAAAATAATAAAGTGTTAAATTAAAAAGTTATTAAAACCAAATTAGACAATTTCATAAGATGTGTGTAAAATAAATTAAATTAAAATTCTTATATGTAACATAAATAAGTTATAAGGGTTTTAGTGATAATTTTAGCTTCATTTTAATAAAAAGAGTGTTATATAATAACATAAGTTGTGAGGGGTTTTTATACAAGTTTAGGAAAATTATGCAAATTTGGTTTTGTGAGGGTGTAAGTAGAAAATGGTTAGAATATGTTTAAGTTCAGAAGTTAAATTTAATTAAATCATTTTGGGAAAGGTTAGTGTGTAGACACCACATACACTCATGCACACACATACCAACACCTCCTCCTTGCATGAAATCACTACACCTTACTTGATGATACCTCCTCCTTCATCTTATCCCTTATTTCTGACATATATAATTCATGTTCAGATCATTCACCTAATTAAAAATCTGAAAATTTCCGAAAGAATTTTTTTTTTAAAGAAAACAAGAGAAAGAAGAAGGAAGGAGCTAAATATAAGGTTTTCATCATCATCAAGTTAGGACAAGGGGCTTAACATCTTGGAGAGTGTTATTCCTACAAATTATTATAGGTAAATTCTTAACCACAGTAGGAATTGAGATTCTGTAATTAGTTTAGTGATTGTTTCGAAAGTGTGTGTTTGTAGTTTAACCGCAATCAGAACGGTGTCGCGTATAGCTAGACCGAGATGAGTACGGGTCGTCCTCTAGGAAACGTGGAACCTTTTACTTTTACTTTAGATGTGTTGAGAAAGAGAGGAGGGATAAAGAATTTTATAGAATGGTTTCTAGATCTACGTTAAACAAGATTGTAAAATATAGATCTAGATTATTTTAAAGATGTAGTAAATATAATAAGAAGGCTTGTAGGGTTCGTTAGGATTTAGTAGTTATGGGCGATTAATTAAAAGTTACCCTTTTTATCCATTAATAGATTTAGAACTAGAACGACGGTGATGCGTGTAGATTAGGGTTTCTGGAGGGAAAAGGAATCCCACTCTTAACCCTTATCTCGACACGGAACTCCGTTCATATCTAGCCTTTACCAAAACAATCATTAATCTAATCTCTAATCGCGGTCGGAAAGCAAAGAATTGCCAGCGCGCCCGATTAGGATGTTAATGATTCTTTTGATAAAGTTCCTAAACTTTATAGGACTTAAAAAGGGTTTAGGGATGTTCATCATCCATTAGCCTACCCTAATCCTACGAACCCTAACAAGCGCAGAATTACTCGCGCATGTTAGGAGAAGAAGATGAAAAGACAGAGAGGGGAAACATAATGTAAAATGCAAAAGAATTAAATAAAACAACTGCCTTTATTAATCAACTTGAACAATCTACACTTTGATTCCTTAGAAAATGATTACAAAACTAGTTGCTTCTCGATCTCTTCCAAGGAGGTAGATGAACCGTTGATGATCAGCCTGGATGCGTGAGCGTCTGGGGCTTCGTGATCGCGTCGGCTTGATAACTTTTCCAAGAGGCTCTCGGTGCCTTTTTATAGTGCAAAGCCAGAATCTTTTAGTTGGAAAGTTGGTAAAATTCAGCAGAGAATCATGCCCCAAAATCTTGTGTTCTGACTCCCTATAATTGCGGCGGATTCGCGGCCCAAGGGTGGGTTTGGCCGCGGATCCGCGCTCAAAGGTGAGGATCTCTCGATCAAATTTCTTGGGCTTTCTTCTCGTGACATGCGGCAATCCTAGGCACCTTCAGAATCTGAAAATCTTTTCTCGGTTGCTTCCAGACTTGGTCTCCAAGTTTTGCTTCTTAATTTGGCAAGATTTCTTCAACAACTTGATTTGTTTGATAAATTCTGCATAACAACTTGGAAAATTCTGCACAATAATCTTAAATAATATTTAGTAGACTTAGTTCTATTAGGATTTGGTCAATGAATTTATTTGCATACATTTTTCTACCAAATGCTAATTAAAATATATTAACACATGGAAAATAATGTTTTTACACATAAACCCTCATATATACAATATATTATAATAAAGTCCTTTTTTAATATGAAAATGATAGGAAAAATGTAATACAAATGTGCAGTTTTATCAACTGAACAAATACCCCCAAACTTATTTTTGATCGTCCCGAGCAAACTAGTTTATTTAAGAGGAGAAAAAGAAAGGAGAAAACTAAGCACACTTTCGTAGGCAGACACGATTGCACTGAGCACGTGCAACAAGCCGTTAAACCTCTAGGTGTCCCTAGTAGGAGGAGTGTTGTCTCCTGAGGGTTTTCAGCGGATTACACCCACAAAATCCTATAATAAAAGAGAGACGGTGAAATTTACATATAAAGATAAGAACCATAAAAGAAAGACTTTGAAAATAAGAGTTTCCAACTACATTAGCTTTTCAGTTGTCATGAGCCCTATCTTAATAGTCATGAAAAGATGTTAGAAATCACACCATCCCTCAATAAAACATCGTATTTATTTTTCATTCCTACCTTTCATCCAAACATTGATCATATAACCCCACGTGTGTGAAATGGACATCCCTACACTCGGAGAATTCAATTCAAGCTATCATACTCTTGTCCATCTACCTTAGTACTTTTTAATTTGATGAATATTTAGGGTTGCTCACACCTTTTCATGCGACCGTTAATACTTCTTGAGGTTCTAACCGACCGATTACTCATGTGCTTGCTGATTAGGTGATAATATTTTCCTCGTCTTGCACCACCTAAGGCTTAGCAGTGACTCCCAGACCAGTTGGCCTTAGGGCACTAGGTGAAGAGGCACCCTCGCTATATTTTTTTATTGCTGCCTTGGCGATAACAAAACCAGTGTTCATTTTTTTCTTTTCACCATTTTTATATTTTCTTCATTTTTTTTCATTTCCTTCATACTTTGGCTTTTAGACAAGAGCATTTCAAGGTATCCTCTACTATCCCGAGTTTCAAGACGTGTAAGTGCATATAGTAGGGTATCAACGTTCAAAATATTTGGCTTTCAGAATAGAAACTATTTTTCAGACTTATTTTTATCCTCAGATTAGTGACTTCCTTCATCTTACTAACCCTTGGGACAACAGCTCATAACTACTTATTACTAGTTCGTATAAGAAAACTTCTAATTTTCTTGGTTTTCTTAAACTATTCCTATCTTTTGGATGTAATGTTTCACTTTCTATTCTTTTGTTATAAAAAAAAAATTTTAATGCCCGGTGTCAAAGATAATTCAGTGAATACAAACCTCCCCCCAAACCTGTTTTCAGCAGTGTCCTCACTGATGTAGCCTTTTGAGAATATGGACCTGTATACTAAGGGAGAGATACAAGGGGTAAAATAATAGTTAAATGAAAAATTCCCCCAAACTTATTCTTTGACACGCACAGATATTCAATCAAATCCATTTTTACTCACCTCCAGTCTTAAAATGAGAAAATGTTAAAAAAATATGGAGGTGAGGCGGAGGAAATTTAGTTTTGATAAAGCGGCTCCTGTAAAAACAGGAGCTCCTCCGCGGGGTCAACAGAAAAATACGGTTTTAATCTATACCCATTTACTTTAAAAATTGAACCGTTTTTCAAATTTTCGATCTCAACTGCCCCGTGCGGGTGTACATACCGCACCACAAAAGGTCCTTTCCAACGAGATTTAAGCTTACCCGGATAAAGATGGAGACGGGAATCGTAAAGAAGGACTTGTTGCCACGATGTGAAGGTTTTTCTAAAAAGATTTTTATCGTGGAACACTTTAGTCCTATTCTTTACTATCACCGCATTATCGTAAGCTTCATCGCGGAGTTCGCTTAGCTCATTCAATTGCAGCTTCCGATAGCTGCCCGCATGATCAAGATCAAAATTAAGCTCTTTAATAGCCCACATTGCCTTATGTTCAATCTCGACAGGGAGGTGACATGCCTTCCCAAACACAAGGCGGTATGGAGACATACCAAGATCGGTCTTATAAGCGGTGCGGAATGCCCAAAGAGCATCCGTCAATTTGGTTGACCAATTTTTACGGTTTTTTGAAACCGTCTTCTCCAAAATCTGTTTGATCTGCCTATTTGAGATCTCAGCCTTCCCGCTTGTTTGGGGATGATAGGGCGTAGAAAGCTTGTGAGTGATTGAATATTTCCGCATCAAGGCCTCGAAAGACCTATTGCAGAAATGTGTCCCGTTGTCACTAATGATAGCGTGAGGGTGTCCGAATCGCGAAAAGATATTTTCTTTAAGGAACTTAATGACAACTTTGTTGTCATTAGTGCGACACGGTATAGCTTCCACCCATTTCGAGACATAATCAACCGCTAACAAGATATATAGATTCCCAAAGGAGTTGGGAAAAGGGCCCATAAAATCAATACCCCAAACATCAAATATTTCCACAACCAATATAGGTTGGAGCGGCATCTCGTTCCTTCGTGAAATCCGACCCAAATGCTGACATCGCGGACAAGTTTTGCAATGTTCAAATGCATCTTTAAATAATGTTGGCCAATAAAAGCCACATTGCAAAACTTTCTCCGCCGTTTTTCGAGGTCCAAAGTGACCGCCGCATGCCTGATCATGACAAAATGATAACACACTCTTGAATTCATCGTTAGGGACACACCTGCGAATGATTTGATCGGAACAATACTTGAATAGATATGGTTCATCCCAGTAAAAATATTTTACTTGGGATAAAAACCGAAGTTTGTCTTGTTTCGACCAATCGCTAGGTATAAGTCCCGTCGCAAGATAGTTCACGATATCCACGAACCAAGGTTCGTAGGATACATTCAAGAGCTGTTCGTCGGGAAATGAGTCATTTATCGGCACGGTCACAGTTGGCGAAGAAGTGATGCGTGAAAGATGGTCGGCTACTACGTTTTCACATCCACTCTTGTCTTTGATAACAATATCAAATTCTTGTAACAAAAGGATCCAATGTATTAGCCTGGCCTTTGCATCCTTCTTTGTTAAAAGATGTCGTAGGGCGGAGTGATCTGTGTAAACCACAATAGGCGAGCCAATCAAGTAGGGCCTGAACTTCTCTAATGCAAATACAACTGCCAAGAGTTCTTTCTCGGTAGTTGTGTAATTTATTTATGCATCATTCAAGGTCCTACTTGCATAGTAAATTACATGTGGCATCTTATCAATATGCTGTCCCAAGACAGCACCAATAGCAAAATCTGATGCGTCACACATAAGCTCGAACGGGTGGTTCCAATCCGGATATGATAGAACGGGGGCTGTAGTGAGTGATTCTTTAAGTGATTCAAAAGCAGCCTCACAATCCGAATCGAAGTGAAAAGTAGTGTCCTTGGCCAATAGAAGGGTTAAGGGTTTAGCAATTTTGCTAAAGTCCTTAATAAATCTCCTATAAAATCCTGCATGACCAAGAAAGGATCGTATATCTTTGACGCAATTGGGACGAGGGAGGTTTTGAATGACATCTATTTTAGCTCTGTCAACCTCAATGCCTTTATGTGAAATTATATGTCCAAGTACAATACCTTCTTGGACCATAAAATGGCATTTTTCCCAATTCAAAGTCAAGTTCTTATCCTTACAGCGGGTAAGAACAGCGTCAAGATTACGAAGGCAGTCCTCAAAGAAGTCCCCAAAAATGGAGAAATCGTACATAAAAATTTCTAGAAAAATTTCCACCATATCTGAAAATATCCCCATCATGCACCGCTGAAATGTAGCGGGAGCGTTGCATAACCCAAAGGGCATGCGTCTATAAGCAAAAGTTCCGAAAGGACAAGTAAAAGTGGTTTTATCTTGATCCTTTTCGGCGATGGGGACCTGGTTGTAACCAGAGTATCCGTCCAAGAAACAATAGTATTCGTGTTCCGCTAATCGTTCCAACATCTGGTCAATGAAAGGTAGAGGGAAGTGATCTTTCCTCGTCGCGGCATTGAGTTTCCTGTAATCGATACATACGCACCACCCAGTTTGGGTGCGTGTTTGGATTAACTCATTAGCTTCGTTAGTGATGACCGTGATGCCAGACTTTTTAGGGACCACATGAATTAGACTTACCCATTGGCTATCAGATATGGGGTAGATTATCCCACTATCAAGGCACTTGAAGATTTCTTTCTTTACCGCCTCCTTCATAACGGGATTTAACCGTCTTTGTGGGTCTCGGGTTAGTTTTGCTTCATCCATCAGATGTATGTGATGTTCAACAATTAAGGGACTAATCCCTTTGATGTCGGCCATTGTCCAACCAAATGCTTGCCGATTCGATCTCAACACTGCCAAAAGTGCATTCTCTTGCTCTACGGCTAGAGAAGCGGATATAATAACTGGCAAGGTCTCATTCTCTCCTAAATATGCATATTTAAGATGAGAAGGTAGCGGTTTGAGATCAAGAATTGGCGGAGAGACAATAGAAGGAGGGGTAACGGAATGATATTCGGACTCCTTAAGAGGTTCAAAACTTGCATAAGATATTGACTCGGAAAGTGCTGCTGACTTTTGCAACGAGTCAACGGGTTCAATCTCAAGGTCGGACTCATTGAACATATCCTCACTGTGAAGTGGTGCAAGATCAAACGATGTCTCATTAGTGTTGTCGAGAACATCAAAGCAAAGTTCCTCATCCATGCAGCTTTCGGGAGCTATCTCGTGGATGGAACAAACATCCAGCAAATGAGCAGAAGGTTCTGATGGCTGACTTCCTAGCTTGTAAATATTAAGCTCAATTGTCATTTTCCCGAAGGATAAGTTCATAGAACCGTTACGACAATTAATCACAGCGTTAGAAGTTGCTAGGAAGGGTCGACCAAGTATCACCGGGATTTGATTGCGTGGGTTTGCCACAGGTTGTGTATCTAAAACAATAAAGTCCACGAGAAATATGAATTCCCCGACTTTAATTAACACGTCCTCTAGTTCGCCCCGAGGTTTGGTGATAGATCGGTCTGCCATTTGGAGAGTACAATGGGCGGGTTTTAACTCTCCAATTCCTAACTGCTCGTATACTGAATAAGGAAGCAAGTTGACGCTAGCACCTAGATCGAGTAAAGCACGATTTATATTTTTACCCCCAATAGAGATAGAGATTGTAGGACAGCCGGGGTCCTTACGTTTCTTTGGTATTTGTTGGGCAAAAGCTGTGCTAACATTACTCGTCATGAAAACCTTTTTAGGCATTTGAGTTTTTCTCTTCCTAGTGCACAAGTCTTTAAGGATTCTTGCATAAGATGGGACTTGTTGAATAGCATCTAGGAGAGGAATATTCACGCTGACTTGCTTAAACATTTCCACAATCTTCTCCATTTGCGGGTTAGGTCTGTTGGCCCTTAATCGGTTTGGAAATGGAGCTCGATCAATAAGTTTTGGGTCCAACGTTTGTGGAGAAGACTGTGGCGACGGATTCGATCCCAAAATTGGAGTGGGCATCGACTTAGATAGATTTGGCGAAATGTTCGAGCCTTGAGGAAAACGGAGAATAGGCTCGGATGAAGGTGGGGGACTAGACGAATTAGGGGAAGAAGAAGATGAAGATGGGGTATCAAATGTGTCACTATCATCAAATTGCTCACCCACTTGGTTATTCAGCACTCTCCCCGATCTCAACGTAGTAATGGCATTCACATTATGACTTTGTGAATGGCCAGGATTCGGTAGGGGTTGAGATGGGAGTTTCCCTTTCTCTCTCGCACTCATTGCGGCGTTTAACTGTGCGATTTGGTTTTCTATTGATTTAATACTCTCACCATGGGAGGAGGAGTTTTTCATTAGGGTATCAATAGAAGACCTTATCTCAGCCGAATTTTGCATGGATTGTTTCATGAACATATCCAAAGTTTGTGCAAGTGAGTTGTCAGTACCGACCACTTGTGGTGTAGAAATGTTGGCCGGATTTTGGAAATTTTGTGACTGAAAGGGGGGCTGATTCTGTGGTTGTGGTTGCTGTGGAGGAGGTCTTTGATAATTACTTTGTTGGTTTTGATTCCAAGCAAAGTTAGGATGATTCCTCCATCCTTGATTATATGTGGAAGAATAAGGATCATTTCTAGGTCGCTGCTGAAAAGCAGCATTAGCTTGAAACGATGCATTCATAGGACATTCTTCAGTTAAGTGTGAAGGATCCGAACAGCAACCACAGACAGTCTTAGGAAGCGTGACCTGATTTAGGGAGAATGTTGAGAACTTGTTTTCAATAGCATCGAGTTTCTTCTGTATCGCTGCCATTTCGGCTTTCACTGCGATTGAAACATCGAGCTGGTGAATACCTCCCTTAGTTGAAGGTGGTCTTACGCTTTCCCACTGCAACGTGTGTTCAGCAAGGTCTTCCAGATATTTCCATGCTTCACCGTCATCTTTAGACATGAAATTGCATTGACACATTGTTTCAAGCATCTTCTTTGTCGCTGGATTAATGCCCTCATATATAATCCCATCTTTGTATTCCGTGATGGGGGCATTGGACAAGCAGATCTTTGAAACGTTCAAAGCACTTCCAAAATGGTTCATTGGGAAGCTGGGTGAACTGGTTGATCTCGCTCCTAACATGTGCAGTCTTATGATTTGGGTAAAACTTCTTAAGAAATGCTACGACGAATTCATCCCAATTAGCGATAGAGTGTGCGGCAGTATTATAAAGCCATTTTTCTGCCAAGTCGCACAGTGTGAATGGGAGAAGACGTAAGCGCATAGCATCTAAGGTCAATTGTGAAGTACCCATCATTGCGCATACGTTTTCGAATTTGGTGATGAAAACGTACGCGTCTTCCGACTCAAGCCCGTGAAATTTAGGCAGCAGATTGATGTAGTGGAGTTTAATTTCGAAATTATCCCCGTTTGGTGGTGGAAGAGATAGACAGGTAGGAAGAGGACCACGAATAGGATAGCATCTCTCTTGGAGAGAGATGCGCGGTGGATTCTGCTCACCTGCGGGCGGTGGCAGCGTGGTGTTATAATTAGATGGAGTGCCGTCCATCACGGTCGATGTGGTGTGTGGTGGGGGAAAAGAAGATGAAGAAGTACCGACTTCGGCGTCGATAGCAGGAACGCGGACAAGACGGGCACTAGGATCCCGTGTCCAGCCGAGCATGCACTAAGCGGGTTTAGTGCAAGTGGCAGCGTGTGTGTGATTTTAAAATTGGCTTGTTTTGAAAAAGTGGGACTCAAGACAAATCTCCCTAATATGCACAAGCAACCCTAGAACTAAGGCTACCTAGGTCCAGTCTCTAGACCGCTCCTAGACTTCCAAAGGACAAGCCGCATGATCAATCCTCTACCGCCTCCGTACTACCCTTGTAGCCAGATAAGTGCCAGGTAAGTGGGAAGGAACCACGTCGTGGGCCTAATTAAAAACCACTAGCCTTTGTCACATTTGCCTAGGCACTACAAAAGTAATGCGGATAAACGATAGATTACCCACGACCTTCCTCTGTCCTTATTGAGCGCGACAGTCCTTAGAGTCTGGTCTAGATATTTTTGTAAATTAATGAAGGGTTGATCTATATGCTCGGTTTGTGATTTGTGGGGCTTAGGAAGGGTGATGAAATCCCCACCTAATCTTGATTTGGTCTTTGCCCCTTAGAATCCGTATTAAAATATGCAAAACAAAACCAATCACAAAACTTTTGCAAAAAGATTTTTTAGCGGCGCGATTTTGCAAAGAATCCTGGAGAAGATAGATTTTATTGGATCTGAGAGGAGAGAGAAGGAGTTGAGAATCTTACCAGAGAATTCCGTAGCCCTAATTCCTCTGTTGTACCGCGGTTCCGCCGCACCAAGGGTACTTTTGCCGCGGTTCCGCCGCGTGGCAGAGGGATTGCTTGATGAATTTTTTTGTATATCCTTTTGTGCTCCTCTGGATCTCTAAAAATGTCTCTGTTTCCCGTTTTCCTTAATTCTGTGACTCCAGATCTCCTTGCAAAAATTCACGCACAAATCGTTAAATATGCAATTTGCGGTTTTGTGTTAATAATGATATGACTCGTCTAAGAATCCAACACAAATAGTAAAAATAAAAAATTACGCACGTATCCCCGGCAACGGCGCCATTTGATTGTTTCGAAAGAGTGTGTTTGTAGTTTAACCGCAATCAGAACGGTGTCGCGTGTAGCAAGACCGAGATGAGTACGGGTCGTCCTCTGGGAAACGTGGAATCTTTTATTTTTACTTTAGATGTGTTGAGAAAGAGAGGAGGGATAAAGAATTTTATAGAATGATTTCTAGATCTACGTTAAACAAGATTGTAAAATATAGATCTAGATTATTTTAAAGATGTAGTAAATATAATAAGAAGGCTTGTAGGGTTCGTTAGGATTTAGTAGTTATGGACGATTAATTAAAAGTTACCCTTTTTATCCATTAATAGATTTAGAACTAGAACGACGGTGATGCGTGTAGATTAGGGTTTCTGGAGGGAAAAAGAATCGCACTCTTAACCCTTATCTCGACACGGAACTCCGTTCATATCTAGCCTTTATCAAAACAATCATTAATCTAATCTCTAATCGCGGTCGGAACTAGCAAAGAATTGCTAGCGCGCCCGATTAGGATGTTAATGATTCTTTTGATAAAGTTCCTAAACTTTATAGGACTTAAAAAGGGATTAGGGATGTTCATCATCCATTAGCCTACCCTAATCCTACGAACCCTAACAAGCGGAGAATTACTCGCGCATGTTGGGAGAAGAAGATGAAAAGACAGAGAGGGGAAACATAATGTAAAATGCAAAAGAATTAAATAAAACAACTGCCTTTATTAATCAACTTGAACAATCTACACTTTGATTCCTTAGAAAATGATTACAAAACTAGTTGCTTCTCGATCTATTCCAAGGAGGTAGATGAACCGTTGATGATCAGCCTGGATGCGTGAGCGGCTGGGGCTTCGTGATCGCGTCGGCTTGATAACTTTTCCAAGAGGCTCTCGGTGCCTTTTTATAGTGCAAAGCCAGAATCTTTTAGTTGGAAAGTTGGTAAAATTCAGAAGAGAATCATGCCCCAAAATCTTGTGTTCTGACTCCCTATAATTGAGGCGGATTCGCGGCCCAAGGGTGGGTTTGGCCGCGGATCCGCGCTCAAAGGTGGGGATCTCTCGATCAAATTTCTTGGGCTTTCTTCTCGTGACATGTGGCAATCCTAGGCACCTTCAGAATCTGAAAATATTTTCTCGGTTTCTTCCAGTCTTGGTCTCCAAGTTTTGCTTCTTAATTTGGCAAGATTTCTTCAACAACTTGATTTGTTTGATAAATTATGCATAACAACTTGGAAAATTCTGCACAATAATCTTAAATAATATTTAGTAGACTTAGTTCTACTGGGATTTGGTCAATGAATTTATTTGCATACATTTTTCTACCAAATGCTAATTAAAATATATTAACACATGGAAAATAATGTTTTTACACATAAACCCTCATATGTACAATATATTATAATAAAGTCCTTTTTTAATATGAAAATGGTAGGAAAAATGTAATACAAATGTGCAGTTTTATCAACTGAACATTTAGTTTGAAATGATCAAGTTCTATAATATCGTATTTTAAGTACAACTAAGTTCTGTTTGAATCTGCAATTGTTTAGATAACAATTAACCCAACTAAACAAGACCTAGATGATGTATGTAACACATATAGCAAACCATAGGAGCACGAACCAGAGGGCTCAGAATTGGGCTGGCGACCAAAGGGAAAAATTCAGCATCGCCGGTTTTGTAGGAAGCTAGGGTATTTTGGTTTGTTGGGTAGGGTTCTGTGTATAATTGTGGCAATTTTGGTGTTATTTAATTAAGTTAATTCAGCTGTATATGAAATCTGGAAGTTAATATCGGAAAATATATCTAAGAAACCGAAATACGACATGGTTAATGCGTATTGCAATCTGTTTTCTGTCGCGATGCAGAGTAGGGTTAAAATCCAGTAAGGTTAAGTATTAAATAGTTCGGTATAGTCGTATACAATATAACTAGTACGTGGGAACGGGTGTTTTTTTATTTCCGTCATGTCGGAGTAGCCGTTTCCTTATATAAGTTAAATTGTGATGTTAGATTCAAATACGGGATTTTCGGAGGCAGCGAGGAAAGGAAAAGGATTGGCTATTCCTGAGTAGATACGACGTTTTCCGATGAGTAGACTAAACATCTACCGGGGAATTTTGTAAATATGGCGTGTTACGCCCGTAGTTTTATTTAAATAATAGCTTTATTTTGTTATGCTAAATTGACAATATGCATTCATAATTCATATATATTTTGCTTAGTTGCTAGTACACTGCACAAGTATCGACTAGTTATGCCATGTGCACATCTTACATGTTACACACACCTCGTCGATATTACCATGTCACTTTTACACTTAGTAAAATTCTTGTTAAAAATGATTCATATCATATCTTAAACACCAATAACGGTAGTGAAGTGCATCATTAACATCATGTTTAGTATTTAAGTATTTTATGTTGATATAAGAGGAAATTGTATTATTGAGAATTTATGGTTTTGAGTTTTGAGTACTATTACATAAATCCAGTGATTTTCATGATTAATGTGTCATGTCCACCATAAGATGTTTTATGATTTGGTTTTATTCCGGACCGAGTGGGGGAGATATACGGTCGCGGATTTTACGTTATCCATACTGAGTGAGGGAGATATACAGTTGGATATATGGTGGACCCGGTCGAGACCGAGGGGCAGGATAGCCGCATTTGAGGTGGGGGAGCCTAGCGAGGTTACTCGATACCAGAGATAGTGGTAAGATATGGCGGATATCTAGAGAATACCGACCGATATCTGATTTCATGATCATTCGAGGAATGATGCCTGAGAGAAATGGAAGTTTTGTGTTGATGATGGACACGGAAAGATGAAATTTATTGGGATAAATGATGAGATTGCAGTTTTGGGTTATGTGATTTATAATATTGATTAATGCCTTCCATATGCTATCATGCATCATACTTGCTCTCATTTCAGTTAGTTATGATCAACATATTTACATTATTAACCGTTATATGTTAGTTATATTCACTGAGTTGGCAACTTACCCCGTTGTGCCACAGTTCCTTGCAGGGGTAGAGTGGACGGTCAGTAGCAGTGCAACCCCACTTTTTGCAGCTTTTTCACATCTTTTGCTAGGTGTGTTACATATGTAGTAACCTTCTCTTTTGGTATTGTATTTTGTATCTAGAAAATCTCCATCAGACCTGTATATGACTTAGAGTAAGAGATGATTATATGTATATTATTGGACAGAGGAGATGATTTAGTTCTATAAATTGTTATTTCTTTTACTTATCTGAAATTCTTGTTAATGTCTTAAATTGCTGATACTTGTCTCCACTATTGATATTGTTGTAAGACCCAGTTTTTCTTATACGCCTAAAATCCATATTTTCCTTTTTAAACCAAATTTCGTTACTTAATTATTTTAATCAAACCCACTCCCTATATTGCATCACCATTTAATTTCCTATTAATCCAAGCCCATCCCCTTTTATATTTTAATTCATGAAAACCCAAACATTTATTTTTTTCCCAGCCCACTTTCAATTTCTTAAATCAATTCTTCACAAAAAATCCCCAAGCCCAGCCTCTCTAAATACTCAACCCTCTTTCTCTTATTTTTTCCGGCCCATCCCCTTAACTTCTCCATTTAAATTTCTTTTATTCACTCAGCCCAGCCCCTCATCTCTTTTTATTTTGTTATTTTTCCTTTTAATTCTCGGCCCGGCCCACTCTTCTCCCCACAGCCCGCTCGCCAACACCCGACCCGGCCCAATCCCAGTACATCTCCCTCAAATCTCCAACGGCTACTTCCCTACCTTCCGCGCGCGCTCCTCTCCTCCACCGAGCCCCGCCGCGACCACCTCGCAACCACCTCCTTCTCCCCCTCACACAACCCCACTCCTTTACTACTCCACCTCATCATCAAACCCCTCCTCCTCACACCACCTCCCCTCCCCTGCAACCCATCACCAACTCCCCCGCTCACCCGAGTCTTCACCCCACTCCCACCTCTGTCTCTATCCCTCTCTCCTTCACTCTGTCTCTCTCTCTCTCCCTCGTTCCCTCTGTCCCTCACTCTCTCTCACTCTGTGCCTTTTTCCCTTCATTCTCTCTCTCTTTCTGCATACATACATTTCCCTCTCTCCCAATCTCCCACACTCTCTCTGTCCCTCACCGTATCTCTCTGTTCCCATTCTCTTCTCTCTCTGTGATTTCAACCTCCAACAGCTTTCTCATTCTCTAACTCTCTCTCTCACTCACTGTCTTTCTCTAACCTTCTCATCTCTCTCTTTCTCTCGTTCTCCCCCTTAACACCCCGACACCATCGCCTGAGCCCCAAGCATTGGAACCCATCGACCCCAACTATCGAACCCTCCTCCGACGAGCCGCAACCTCACACCACCACGACCACAGTACAGCTCCTCCATCGCTGCATCGAGCCTTGCGACCCAGCACCACCAGACACCCGAGCTCCGGCCACTTCGAGCACCAACATCCCTGACCTTCAGCCGAGTAGCTATAGGACCAACCCTTCGTCCCTGCACCTCACCTGGACTCCAACCCCGTCGCAGCTGAACCCATCGCCTGCACACACCCTCGCTAGAGCTCGTCTCTTTATCATTCCCGAGCAAGAACCCCTCCGGAAACCCGTGCTCACCCGGGGCTGTTGCTGTCTTCGTGCCAATTCGTCGCGCGACCGTGCTGTATTACGCTGCCGTGCATCGCCCTGACACCTCCAGGCAAGTGTTATACTTGCTTACATTCTATATACTTAAGTTAGAATCTTTAATTACATTTATCTTAAAGTCATCATCTTAGAGCAATAGTATGCCATACCTGTTCGATGTGTGTTCTCAATGAAAGTACTTATCAATTTTGACGGAACTAAATGGTATTGGTTGGCCCGTATGGCTATGAACCTGGTGTATGACTTTCGTTGGATAATTTGATCGTTAACGACTAAAACAACTGCCCCCAAGTTTAACCGTAAAACTGTAATTCTGTTGCACCTGAAAACCGTTAAATTCACCATAAATCATATACATACTAGGATAGTGCGTTCGAGGGTTCAAATCGAAGCTAACTCAACGAACTTTAACCCTATGCCAGTTTCCAGACATTCCTGTACTTAAATCATGAAGATAATTGTATCGGAGTACGACTCTGGACTGCAGTCCAGAGCGACTCAAATTGTGCTTTCTGTTCCGTAATGGATACCTTGGGACTCCCTTAACTCGTAGGTTGCGGAACTCCGCTGCTTATTGTAGGTAACTCTGTTATCTAGACAACACTTTTGGTCTCATCCTGTTTCGTTACCGTTTGATATTTAATTTGTAATTTAGAAGATCGGGACACATAACAGTCCCAGCAGAATCAGAATTGACATGTTAATATTAAACAGATTATAACTCCTAACATACAGACGCGATTGAAGATCCGTTTGTTGCGTTGAAAACTTTACTGAAAACCCTAGAATTCATCCAACTGTAGCGTCGCTAAAATCTGATCCTAACTGGGATCAAAATGCGTTGCGAAACGGACTTCTGATTCAGAAATTGGATTTCCAGCCGTGAGCGCTTAAAATGAAATGGTTATAACTAATGATCCTGGAACCCGATTGGCTTGAAACAAAATTCTATGGATGGATAACTGAACATACTAATTACTACCTGTTTATCGTTTCACTAAATTATAAATGTACGTTTCATGATAAATCGTGCAAGTGATAGACTATTGTTTTATGACACCTTAATTGTGCTTCTTATACTGTTCATGCATCACATCATACCCATATCATTGTAGTGATAACCTTGTGATATCGTGCATTTACCCAGTGTTAGTTTCTAGCGATGATTGTGGCAAGTACGTCAGTGTTCGTGTATTCGTGATTAAGTGAAAGTGATGCGTACTTGTACACAATCAGTGACCCTATTATTCTATTGCATTGTCGACGTCTGTGGGATGCGTGTACGTGTGACTATAAGTGGTATGGGACACTTATGGAAGCGCTTGCACGGGTGTCACAGATAAGGCATCTGACACTGCCATTTATCATAGGTATTAGTCGGGACGTGCTTGATGGAGGTCCTGCCTCCAGTTCTCGCGCAGACTTGTCACGGATCGATTAGTATTTAGGGTTGTGGTTAGCGTTTGATGTAGACCACGGGGTGTGGGATAGTTTAAGTGTGAGTTCAACAGAATCTCGGGAGTCCCATGCCGGCTTATATATTTAGGGAGTTATATGGAGATTTACAGGGTACGTGATATATACACCGTGATATTCTTGTTACATGTTGGGCCCGTGGTCCCTTGCCCTTGGGTTCTACCCTTGGGTGGAGGACACTTGCGAGTGGTTGACTCTCACACTTGGACTGACGATAGGCTTACTGACCTGTACAGTGAGACTTAAAGACTGATAGGGATACTGGCATTCATATTCTATATATACTGTGTTGGCATACGTGACATATCGTTATAATGCTTTACTATTCCGCTGCATTGATTACTGCACATTCATATTCATGCTGTCGTTGATTTACTGTTATTCATATCCATTACCATTGTTAGAACTGTCACTTGATTTTATATATATTATATTGCTTTTGTGTCGCTCTGACGACCTGAGTATGCATGCTCAGTGTGAAGAGAAGATTTAGCCTGGATCAGAACTAGACGTGCATCACAGACTTCTTGACTTGCTACTCCGAGTTACTTTCGTTTGTTCCACTTCAGGTCAGCTTATATTATTGTATCTTTCAGTTACTGCATTTCTCATTACCTGCGCATCGTTTACTGTTTACCATGATAAACTAGAAGCCGAATTGTGACTACGGCAGGACATTTCCTTGACCGTAGGAGCATGGCTGGCCTTGTCTACCCCTCGTATTCCGTATTTTGGGAAGCGGGGTGTGACAATTGTTGATCCCAACTAGGGATGCAACCAAACTTAACATCTTATACTTGTTAGTATCTAATTTATACAAACTGTGATTTCTACTTAAAAACTAAAATTTTATATAAAGAATTCCGCAAAAAGGATTTTGATCTTGGTTTTCGGTTTACTTGGACGGTATGCATATCTTTAGATATTATACATTCTAAGTGCCGGTCACATCCAAACTTTGGGTCGTGACAAAATTGGTATCAGAGCCTAAGATTAACCTTACGGAATCGAGTAGTGATTTAAGATAAGTTGACGTGAGTCCGTGATTTATGGTGACCTTTGGTTTGATGGAGTAGGTGAATTGGGATGCGTACAGTACCGTACGTATGTTCCGCGGCATATTTACGTTACCACACTCAGCCTAATTAACCTTAGGATGTATGTCTTGAATTGTCCTTCTTTTGATTCTCCGTTATTGATTGATCCTATTCATAAGTCTTATCAACTCTCGTTTCTTGTTCCAGTTGCTATGGCCATGCTAGCTAGGCGAGCCGCAGCCAGAGATGCAGCTAGGGCGAATCCGCCTGTGACGGCGACTGGTACACCGGACGTTCCGGCGGTGCATGAGCATGTTGATCCTCCTCCTCCAGATCGCATATCTAGGATAGAGGAAGGCATGTTAGGATTGCAGCGAGTGGTAGGCCAGTTAGCCGAGGCCACTCGAGTACTGAGACAGGATCCGACACCGACCGTTGCAGAGTCCGAGGTATAGCCTACGCAGACGGTAGCACTTGTAGATACGAGAGTGATGGAGGTATCGCTTGCGGAGTTTATGAGGTTGAGACCTCCGGTATTTACAGGGACCGATGTAGCGGAGGATCCTCAATCCTTTCTTGATAGGATGGCGAGGATTGGTAGAGCATTGCGATGTTCTGATGCGAGGTCAGTTGAGCTGACTAGTTTTCATTTGGAAGGACTTGCACAGGAGTGGTGTGAGTCGATGGAGAGAGGGCGAGCTACGGGTCTTCCTCCAATGTTGTGGGCTGAGTTTTCCGAGGTCTTTCTTACCAGATTTCTTCCACAGAGTGTGAGGGACGCTAGAGCTAGCAGTTTTGAAGCGTTGCGAAAATCGGCAAGTATGTCAGTGGCAGATTATGATTTACGATTCACCCAGTTGTCACGCTATGCTCCATACTTAGTACCTACGGAGGAACTTCGGGTGAAGAGGTTCCTAAGGAGTCTGGACACGCTGTTGTATTTAGCTATAGGCTCCCAGCATTTTGATACGTATGCGCAGGCCATGGATGCAGCAATACGAGTAGAGGAGCGTTTGAGTGAGGCGGTGGTTGTTCCAGAGCCAAAGAGGAGTAGACCGATTGGGCCAATGGATAGACAGTTTGGTAGAGGTAGAGGCAGATATACTCAAGGACGCAGTTTTGGACGAGGCTGGACTCAGGACCAGATGTTCAGTTCTTATTCCGAGGATCAGAGGGCCCCATCTACATGTTTTAGTTGCGGACTTCCCGGACATTTTGCGCGGGATTGTAGATCCCAGAGAGGGACCGTTATTCCACAGGCTGCTTTACCCCCTCCACCTTCTACATCGATGGCTTTACTTCCTCCTCCAGTAGGCACTACACGCCAGGCAACTGCTCCACGAGGTCAAGGCTTTGCGGGACGTTCTCAGAGAGGTCGAGGAGATAGAGGTAGAGGACGACAGGATGCGGGCAGGGGCCAGGCACGGGTTTTTGCGCTAACTCCACAGGATGCCCAGGCATCAAATGCAGTTGTGACAGGTACTCTTGCAGTATGTTCACTAGATGCACATATTTTATTTGATCCCGGTTCTACACATTCTTTTGTATCTACATGTTTTGCACTTTCTTTGGGGAAGGAGTCATCGTTGTTAGATTTTCCGTTGGTAGTGATTACTCCGGTGGGAGATTCGTTTATAGCTCGACACGTATTCAGATCATGTTCTGTACGCATTGGTGATAGAGATTCGCTAGTTGATCTGATTCTCCTGGATATGCTAGATTTTGATATACTTCTCGGTATGGATTGGTTGGCCGCTTGTCATACCTATGTAGATTGTCGTGGGAAAGTGGTTAGATTTTGTTTTCCAGGTGAACCGATGTTTGTTGTGCAGGGGGATTGTAATACAACTCCTGCCAATTTGATTTCTGCTCTTTGTGCGGGATGACTCTTGAAGAAGGGTTGTCTTGGGTTCTTGGCATTTGTTCAGGACTTAGGAGTCACTGAGATTCCATTGGACCAGGTTCCGTTCACAAGAGAATTTTCGGAGGTATTTCCTGCTGAGTTACCAGGATTACCGCCTGATCGCGATATTGAATTTTTCATTGATTTGATTCTAGGTGCGGGGCCTATTTCTGTACCACCCTATAGTATGGCTCCGACAGAGTTGAAGGAACTCAAAAGTCAGTTGCAAGATTTGTTAGATAGCGGACTTGTGCATCCTAGTGTATCGCCGTGGGGAGCTCCTGTCTTATTTGTAAAGAAGAAGGACGATAATATGAGGCTGTGCTTCGACTACCGACAGCTGAATCGCGTCACTGTGCGAAACAGGTATCCACTACCACGTATAGATAACTTATTCGATCAGTTGCAGGGAGCTGGTTACTTCTCAAAGATTGATTTGCGGTCGGGGTATCATCAGTTGAGGGTTCGGAAGGACGATATTCCGAAGACTGCATTTCGCACAAGATATAGACACTATGAATTTCTGGTGATGTCGTTCGGACTCACCAACGCCCCAACAGCTTTTATGGATATGATGAATCGTATCTTCAGGCCCTTCATTGATCAGTTTATCATAGTGTTCATAGATGACATTCTTGTTTATTCTCGGAGTCGGACGGGGCACAAGCAGCATTTGCGTATTACGTTGCAGACCTTGAAGGAGCATCAAATGTTTGCAAAATTCTCTAAGTGTGCATTTTGGCTGGATAGTGTGGAATTCTTGGGACACGTAGTTACTAGAGCTGGGATATGTGTGGACCCAAAGAAGATTGAAGCGGTACAGCACTGGCCTAGACCTGTATCAGTTTCTGAGGTCCGGAGTTTCTTAGGGCTGGCAGGTTATTACCGACGCTTCGTGCAGGTTTTTTCTCGGATCGCTGCACCTTTGACCAGATTGACTAGGAAGAAGGTTCCATTTCAGTGGACAGATGCATGTGAGCAGAGTTTCCAGCAGTTGAAGACGCGATTGACGACTGCACCAGTCTTATCTTTACCTTCCGGGTCAGGTGGTTTCATTGTGTATTGCGATGCATCTAGAGTGGGTTTAAGCTGTGTGTTGATGCAGCACGGCAAGGTTGTAGCTTATGCTTCTCGACAGCTGAAGAGGCATGAACAAAACTACCCACTCATGATCTAGAAATGGCTGCTATGGTATTCACATTGAAGATTTGGAGACATTACTTGTATGGAGAGTCGTGCCAAATCTTCACAGATCGTAAGAGCTTAAAGTATATTTTTCAGTAGAGGGATCTGAACCTAAGGCAGCGAAGATGGATGGAACTGGTGAAAGATTACGATTGTGAGATCTTGTATCATCCCGGCAAGGCAAATGTTGTAGCAGATGCTTTGAGTCGGAGACCTGGAGGTAGCTTATCTTATTTGCGCACCTTGCAGAGACAGTCTTCTACAGACTGGCAGATTTATGTGATAGTCGTATATAGTTTGAGTTCACCCCGACAAGAGGACAGCTAGCACATGTTCGCACCCGACCTCAGTTATTGGATCGTATTCGAGCGACACAGCCCGCAGATGCTCGTATATTGGAGCTTATAGATCAGGTGAGGCAGGGCAGGGAGACAGAGTTTATGATTGATGATCATGGAGTATTACGCTTTAGGACTCGTCTCTGTGTATCAGATTCCGATAGGTTGAGGCGTGAGATCTTAGAGGAGGCCCATAGATCAGCATACAGTATTCATCCTGGTTCCACCAAGATGTATCATGATCTGAAGGATGTTTATTGGTGGGAAGGAATGAAGAGGGATGTTGCGGAATACGTTTCGAGATGCTTGACTTGTCAGCAAGTCAAGGCAGAACACCAGAGGCCAGCCGGAGAGTTGCAGCCCTTGCCCATTCCAGAGTGGAAATGGGAAAAGATTTCCATGGATTTTGTGGCGGGTCTACCCAGGACTAGCAGAGGGTATGATTCCATTTGGGTGATTGTAGATAGATTAAAAAAGGCAGCTCATTTCCTTACGGTGAAGACGACGTTTGGGTTTGCACAGTATGCACAGATTTATATCGATGAGATTGTACGTTTACATAGAGTTCCGACATGCATAGTATCAGATCGGGGTACCCAGTTTACTAGCAGATTATGGCAGAAACTTCAAGAAGCCCTTGGTACACGACTGAGTTTTAGTACAGCTTTCCACCCACAGACAGATGGTCAGTCAGAGTGGACCATTCAGACTTTAGAAGATATGCTTCGCGCTTGCAGTCTTGATTTTGGTGGTAGTTGGGATTGTCACCTACCTTTGATAGAATTCTCGTATAACAACAGTTTTCAGGAAACGATCCAAATGGCACCCTTTGAAGCTTTGTATGGGAGGAAATGTCAATCACCCGTTTGCTGGACAGAACTGAGGGAGAGTAGCATTTTGGGACCGCAGATAATACAGGAGACTACAGAGAAGATTCGATTGATACGGGACAGAATGAGGGCGGCCCAGTGCAGACAGAAATCCTATGCAGATCGACGACGTCGTAGACTTGAGTTTCAGGTGGTTGATCATGTGTTCCTTCGTATATCCCCGATGAAAGGTGTGATGCGTTTCAGGAAAAAGGGGAAGCTCAGCCCCAGATATGTTGGACCTTACGAGATTCTGGAGAGAGTGGGTGCTGTAGCTTATCATTTAGCACTTCCACCGAGTTTTCCCGATGTGCATTCGGTGTTTCACGTTTCGATGCTTCGCAGGTAGCTTCACGATCCTTCTCATGCGATCCAGCATCAGACCTTACAGATTGAGACGGATTTATCCTACACGGTGCAGCCAGTCACTATTCTAGACAGGCAGGTAAAGAAGCTAAGATCGAGGATACTTCCGTCTGTAAAGGTTCTTTAGCAAGGAAAGGACCGCGAGGAAATTACTTGGGAGACCGAGGATGCGATGCGAAGGAAATTTCCACATCTTTTTGAAGGTACGTTTAGTTAAGTTTTAAATTCGGGGACCGAATTTCCTTAAGGGGGAATATTATAGCATTCTGAAATTTTTAGAAATAAATAAAATTAATTAATTAAAATAATAAAGTGTTAAATTAAAAAGTTATTAAAACCAAATTAGACAATTTCATAAGATGTGTGTAAAATAAATTAAATTAAAATTCTTATATGTAACATAAATAAGTTATAAGGGTTTTAGTGATAATTTTAGCTTCATTTTAATAAAAAGAGTGTTATATAATAACATAAGTTGTGAAGGGTTTTTATACAAGTTTAGGAAAATTATGCAAATTTGGTTTTGTGAGGGTGTAAGTGGAAAATGGGTAGAATATGTTTTAGTTCAGAAGTTAAATTTAATTAAATCATTTTGGGAAAGGTTAGTGTGTTGACACCACATACACTCATGCACACACACACACCAACACCTTCTCCTTGCATGAAATCACTACACCTTGCTTGATGACACCTCCTCCTTCACCTTATCCCTTCTTTTTGACATATATAATTCATGTTCAGATCATTCACCTAATTAAAAATCTGAAAATTTCTGAAAGAATTTTTTTTTAAAGAAAACAAAGAAGAACAATAGAAAGAAGAAGGAAGGAGCTAAATCTAAGGTTTTCATCATCATCAAGCTAGGACAAGGGGCTTAACATCTTGGAGAGTGTTATTCCTACAAATTATTATAGGTAAATTCTTAACCACAGTAGGAATTGAGATTCTGTAATTAGTTTAGTTTGAAATGATCAAGTTCTATAATATCGTATTTTAAGTACAACTAAGTTCTGTTTGAATCTGCAATTGTTTAGATAACAATTAACCCAACTAAACAAGACCTAGATGATGTATGTAACACATATAGCAAACCATAGGAGCACGAACCAGTGGGCTCGGAATTGGGCCGGCGACCAAAGGGAAAAATTCGGCGTCACCGGTTTTTTAGGAAGCTAGGGTATTTTGGTTTGTTGGGTAGGGTTCTGTGTATAATTGTGGCAATTTTAGTGTTATTTAATTAAGTTAATTCAGCTGTATATGAAATCTGGAAGTTAATATCGAAAAATATATCTAAGAAACCGAAATACGACATGGTTAAAGCGTATTGCAATCTATTTTCTGTCGCGATGCAGATTAGGGTTAAAATCCAGTAAGGTTAAGTATTAAATAGTTCGGTATAGTCGTATACAATATAACTAGTACGTAGGAACGGGTGTTTTTCATTTCCGTCATGTCGGAGTAGTCGTTTCCTTATATAAGTTAAATTGTGACGTTAGATTCAAATACGGGATTTTCGGAGGCAGTGAGGAAAGGAAAAGGATTGGCAATTCCTGAGTAGATACGACGTTTTCCGGTGAGTAGACTAAACATCTACCGGGAAATTTTGTAAATATGGCGTGTTGCGCCCGTAGTTTTATTTAAATAAATGCTTTATTTTGGTATGCTAAATTGACAATATGCATTCATAATTCATATATATTTTGCTTAGTTGCTAGTACATCGACGAGTTATGCCACGTGCACATCTTACATGTTACACATACCTCGTCGATATTACCATGTCACTTTTACACTTACTAAAATTCTTGTTAAAAATGATTCATATCATATCTTAAACACCAATAACGGTAGTGAAGTGCATCATTAACATCATGTTTAGTATTTGAGTATTTTATGTTGATATAAGAGGAAATTGTATTATTGAGGATTTGTGGTTTTGAGTTTTGAGTACTATTACATAAATCCAGTGATTTTCATGATTAATGTGTCATGTCCACCATGAGATGTTTTATGATTTGGTTTTATTCCGGACCGAGTGGGGGAGATATACGGTCGCGGATTTTACGTTATCCATACTGAGTGGGGAAGATATACAGTTGGATACATGGTGGACCCGGTCGAGACCGAGGGGCAGGATAGCCGCATTTGAGGTGGGGGAACCTAGCAAGGTTACTCGATACCAGAGATAGTGGTAAGATATGGCGGATATCTAGAGGATACCGACCGATATATGATTTCAGGATCATTCGAGGAATGATGCCTGAGAGAAATGGAAGTTTTTTGTCGATGATGGACACGGAAAGATGAAATTTATTGGGATAAATGATGAGATTGCAGTTTTGGGTTATGTGATTTATAGTATTGATTTATGCTTTCCATATGCTATCATGCATCATACTTGCTCTCATTTCAGTTAGTTATGATCGACATATTTACATTATTAACCGTTATATGTTAGTTATATTCACTGAGTTGGCAACTCACCCCGTTGTGCCACAGTTCCTTGCAGGGATAGAGTGGACGGTCAGTAGCAGTGCACCCCAATTTTTGCAGCTTTTTCACATCTTTTGCTAGGTGGGTTACATATGTAGTAACCTTCTCTTTTGGTATTGTATTTTGTATCTAGAAAATCTCCATCAGACCTGTATATGACTTAGAGTAAGAGATGGTTATATGTATATTATTGGACAGAGGAGATGATTTAGTTCTATAAATTGTTATTTCTTTTACTTATCTGAAATTCTTGTTAATGTCTTAAATTGCTGATACTTGTCTCCACTATTGATATTGTTGATCCCAACTAGGGATGCAACCAAACTTAACATCTTATACTTGTTAGTATCTAATTTATACAAACTGTGATTTCTACTTAAAAACTAAAATTTTATATAAAGAATTCCGCAAAAAGGATTTTGATCTTGGTTTTCGGCATACTTAGACGGTATGCATATCTTTAGATATTATATATTCTAAGTGCCGGTCACATCTAAACTTTGGGTCGTGACAACCACTTAGAGTTTTGACTCAGGAAGATAGCGAGCAGACACGGGTGTCGTCATCTATCATTGACCTAAGTCGTGACTCGTCAAGCGTGGTATTTCTTGAGGAATCGGCCGTTTATTGGCCGAAAAGGTCTTTCGCCATGCATATCCATGAGCAAATAGACCCCACCTTGGTAGACCTTATCTATGATGTATGAGCCTTCATAGTTTGGCTCGAATTTCCCCCGTTTTGCACGATTGGGGATCATAGGTCTTTTGACGACTAGCATGAGTTCGCCTTGGCGGAATGTTCTCGGCCTAGTCAGTCTTTTGTATGAGCGCGTCATCCTTGTCTTGTAAGCTTCTAGGTTTTGTTGCGTTATGAGGCGAGTTTCATCGAGGGCGTCGAGCTCCTTAAGCCGAAGATGGGCATTTTCGTCATCTGTTAGCTAGTATCGAACCGCTACACGGAGAGAAGGGAGTTCTATTTCCAAAGCAAGCACTGCTTCTGTTCCAAACACTAACGCATATGGGGTCGTATTCGTGGCTGTATTGTATGTCGTCCGGTACGCCCAAAGTGCTTCGTGCAGCCTTTCGTGCCGGTCCTTTTTATTTCTGGACAACGTTTTATTTATAATCTTGGTCAAGATCTTGTTGAAAGCTTCAGCTAGACCGTTGGCACGAGGATTATAGACTGAAGAGTATCTCCAGTCTATTTTATGTTGTTCTGCGAAGCGACTGATTTTATGGCTACTGTAGGCTGGCCCATTATCCAAGATTATTTGTTGCCGAGTGCCGAACGGGTAGATGACATGTGTCTTGAAGAAATAGAGGATATTCTCCATCTTCACCTCCCTTAATGGTATTACTTCCGCCCACTTAGAAAAGTAATCGGTTGTTGCCAGTATGAACCGGTGTCCCTTGGATGATGCTGGTTTGATGGGACAAATTATGTCGATTCCCCAAATTTCGAACGGCCGGCTAGCTACTGTTGGGTGTAGCGGATTTGGATGCTGGTGAATGAAATCCCGTGAATTTGGAACGAGTGACACTGCTTCGCATATTCGAGGCAGTCATGAACCGTTGTGGGCTAATAATAGCCCATCCTTTGATCTTCAGCTTCATCTTTGGCCCGGCCTGATGAGAACCGCAAATTCTGTCTTGAGTTTCTTGAACGACTCTTTTTTATTTTTCTGGTCCCAGGCATCTCAGCCACAGGCAGTCAAATGATCTCTTATATATAGTATCATTGACAAAAGCGAAAGACAGAGCCCGTTTCATGAGCTGGTGTCTTGACAACGCGTTTTCGGGCGTTCGATAGAATTTGAAGTAGTCTATGAAGACTTATCTCCAATCCTTAGCCTTTTCTTCATTCTCTATTTGGAGGGCCGCTTGTTTGGTCATTTCTTTTCCTTCAGATGGCTCAATTGAATCCTCTGAAGGTATTTCTGCTGGCGCGAGAACCCGGTGGCTTTGGACAACGATCCTTACATCATCGAGATCTTCGTCAGCCAGCTCCTTAGCAAGCTTAGCTAATGCATCCATCTTGCTATTTTCCGCACGTGGTATGCTTTCCAGGATGTAGAAAGGGATTTGTGTCAGCATTTGCTGCACTCTCCTGCCATATTTTATCAACTCTAGTTTGTAAGTCTGATAGTCTCCATTTACTTGGCTGACGACCAGCTGGGAGTCTCCATATATAAGGAGGTTTTCGATTCCCATATCAACAGCGATTTCATGACCCGCTATCAAAGCTTCATATTCAGCCTCATTGTTTGTTCTTGGCTCTGTTAAGGAAAGAGGGAAACACATTATCCCTCCTTGCGGAGTCACGAAGATGATGCCCACCCCGGCTTTGATTATAAGAGCATTATACTTCGGCTTCTTCATGGAAGATGCTCCATCGAAGTAGAGTTCCCATTGGATATTATTTTCTTCCTTCTCCCTTTCGATTGTATCGAACGTGTGTTCGTCTGGCAATTCGCAATTTAAGGGAGAATCGGCTGGTATCGGATGTTCAGCAAGAAAGTCGGCGATAGCCTGACCTTTCACTGCCTTGAGGGTTCGATACGTTATCGAGAACTCCATCAAGAGGAAGGCCCATTTGGCTAGCCTTGATGTTAGTATGGCCCTTGACATCAGATATTTGATAGGATCCACCTTTGATATGAGATGGACCTTATGTGCCAAGGCGTAGTGTCTGAGCTTCGTTATAGCAAAGATCAGTGCCAGGCAGTGATTTTCGATGGGGGAGTAGTTTTTTTCTGCCCCCAGGAGAACTCGACTCAAATAGTAGAGAGCTCTCTCCTTCCCCTGGTCATTCTCCTATGCCCATAACACGCCTAAAGAACCTTCCAGGGCTATTGTGTACAGGATGAGGGGATTTCCCTTAACCGGAGCGATCAACACCGGCGGATTTTGTAGGTATTGCTTGGTCTCATCTAGTGCGCTTTGGAATTTATGATCCCAAACGAACGGGGTCCCCTTCTTCATTAGATGGCTGTAGGAGCGGCATTTGCCGGAGAGGTTGGCTATGAACTGCCGGATATACGCGAGCTTTCCTTGGAGAGACCGCAGTTGTTTATGAGTTCTTGGCATGGGCATTTCCATAATCGCCTTGATCTTTGATGGGTCTATTTCGATGCCTCGGTGTTGTATGATGAATTTTAGGAATTTTCCTGAGGAGACTCCAAACGCGCATTTCAGAGGATTCATCTTTAGATTGTATTTCCGAAGACGTTGGAACACTATGTTCAGATGTTCCCAGTGCTCCTCATATGATTTGCTTTTCACCACAAGGTCATCAATATAGCATTATACAACCTCATGTATGAGGTCATCGAAGATCTTCGTCATGGCCCTTTGGTAGGTAGCACCAGTGTTCTTCAGACCGAAGGGCATCACCTTATAGCAAAATATACCAACGGAGTCCGAAAGGTGGTATGTTTTTGGTCTTCAGGATGCATTTTTATTTGGTTGTATCCTGAGGATCCATCCATGAAGGAGAAGACCTCATGGGTAGATGTGTTATCAATCATTAGCTCAGTAACAAGCACTGGGAAGTCATCTTTTGGGCAAGCTTTGTTAATGTACCGAAAGTCCACGCAGATGTGCACTGTCCCATTTTTCTTCATCACTGGAACAATGTTGGCAATCCATTCGGGATACTGAACTTCTTGGATGAAGCCGGAGTCAATTAGTTTCTTGACTTCGGCATTGATACTCATTTCGAGTTCGAGCCGCATTCTTCTTGGCGCCTGTTTGACTGGCTTGACGTCCAGTGATATAGCTAGTTTATGCACCGCTATTTTTGGATCCAGTCCCGGCATCTCGGAATAATTCCATGCGAAGCAGTTTTTATATTGCATAACCACGTCCTTTAGTGTGGCCACCTATTTTTTAGACAACAGCCCACTGACGAACATTGACCTTGGATCGTTTTCCGTCCCTAAGTCAATTTTTCTTAAGTTATCCGCCGTGGTGTATATCCCATCTTCTAGCTCTTTTGGCGTCGGTGGAAACTCTGAGATCACCTCCTCATCGTGCTCATTTACGAAGCAATTGAAAAAGTCATCCATATTCTTGTGCTCTTCCTCCTTTGAGAGTGTTATCATATGGCAGGTACGAGTTCGTTTCCAAGCCCGATGTTGATCCGGCCCTACTCTCACGATATAGGTTGCTTTTGGCTCATGCTTTCGCGGTGGGTTTACCCTCCAGCTGTCGGATAGAGCGAACTTGCCTTGTCGGTACTGGTCTTCTACCCAGTCTTTGAAGGTGAAGCAGTCTTCAAGGGGATGACCTTTTGCTTGGTGATAGGAGCAATAATCCGGATGATGGACCTCGTTTATCTGTTCGGGGTACCGAGGCTCCGGGAGCGTCATCATTTGATGCTTTATGACAAGGTTGAATATTTTCCTTGTCTTGTCTTGGGGGAAAGAGTATTCCCGAACCATTTTCTTCATAAAAGACGAATTCCAGTTGACTTTTTCTTGATTGTGTGGCTTTTTGGATCTGCTTCGTTGTTTTTGAACGTCATTCTCGCTCTTCACTTTGATTTTTCCCCTGTTTCGGGCTTTTTTCTTATCGCGAGAACGTACAGCGGGCTGAGGGTGAAAGGCATCGCAATTTTCCTTTTCCATAGACTGCTGAATAAGACGTTGAGTCCTGGCCTTTTCTTAAATGGCCATTTCGTGGTTGTGGTCATCCCGAACCTTTTGATCGGCTTCTCTTATTAGCTTGTCAACTTGTTCTTCGAACGACGGACTTGACGCTCTTCTGTGGGATTTTGCTCTGTTCTGACACCATAGCTATCTGGAAAAGCATTCCTTTCTACATAGGAACTATTTATGGCGCGGCAGCCATGGAATCACTCCCGTTTCTTGGACCGAACATATTCGAGCCCGGTTTTTTCCATCTTCCTATTGGGCATTCTTCGCTGAGTCTCGGGGACGTCCCAGATCTTATTGTAGAACTGGGCTTATCAAGCGGTTTGTTTGAAGGGTACGCCTTGGCATCTTAATAGTATTTTCAATCCCTCTGTGTAATATCTGGGCAGACGGATTGGTTGAAGCCTGTCAAGCCAAAAATCTGTGTCATTTCAGACTTCTTTTTCCACTTTGGTCTCTGTAGATTGATAGAAGAAGATTGCCTTTTCACCTCTTCGCCTGGGGACGTAGAAAATTTGCAGCTCTTATACACTGTATGTGTCAAGCGCATCAAGTTCTTTATAATGCCATAACGGAACCATGGTGATTTGTAAACTCTGATCGGCTCCAGTAATGGTTTGTGCTGGCGGATGAGTGGAGAACACGGCGTTGATCTCATCCTCAGAGTCAGTGCCAAAGACCAAAACAGGATTAAATGATCTGGGCATGTTGCACTGGGGTTGCCTCGAGTAGACCATTTCCTCATCTTCCTCGGTGTCACTCCTAAAAACCGGGATGGTGGCGATGGATTTTTGTTTATTCTCCGGCCTATGACATCTTTCCGTGTCTTTGAAGTCCGGTAGGAAGTACTTTGCGTCTTCATATTTTCGGACTTCATTTACGGAGAATGGATTTAGCTCCCCCGTGACGGTTTACTTGAGGCCGTCTTTGAAATACTTCATACACTGGTATTGTGTAGAAGAGATGACGTTGTACTCGTGTAACCAAGGCCGGCCGAGCAGGGCGTTGTAGCAAGTCTTGGCGTCAATGACATGAAATTTGATGTCAGTGACAAGAAGCCCAAAGAGTAATGTCAATATCACGGACCTAAGCGTCCGTGATGACTGCGGGTCGAACCCGTAAATCGTAATTTTGTCCCGGGCCAGGTGCTGAATGTTCATGCTGATCTCCTTCAACACCTTCACGTTAAGAAGGTTGATGGAAGACCCGTTTTCGACCAAGATCTTCCCTATCTTGATGTCATGACAGTACTCGTAGACATATAGAGGACGGTTGTGCTCGCACGTTCCGAGGAGAAGATCTTCATCGCCGAATGTGATGTCAGCTGTATGAACCTCTGCCAGCTCGTTCTTCATCTTTTCTTCTACATGGAAAGTTGGAAATGATCGGGCTCCTGTAATGCCCTGATCAGAGAATCTCTTGCCTCTTTAGACAAGAGGAGAGCATCCAATATGCTCAGTTGTGAGGGTATCTTCCTCAAATGTGCCAGGACATTGTAATCCACCTTGTTTTTCTTAGGCGGGTCCTTGGCTGCGAGCTCTTTGACGACTCTATCATCGAGGGAAATTTCCTCGGGGTATTTTTCCTTCCCTTTGTCTCTTTTTCTCGAACCTTTGTTTATAAGCCCGAGGTTCTTTTCAGGCAGCGTATGATTACGGAATTGAATGTTCTCGCAGTTCCTCTCCTCTTCTTCTTTTCCGAAGGTGGATTCTTTAAAGAGAGGGCCGAGAGTTATTTCTTCCTCAGAATCTCTCCCGAATGTAAGAACTTGATATTTTCCTTTTGTTGAACCGGTATCAACCATATAACAGTTGACAACCGTTCTTTCACGCTTGTCTGTCGTGCTTCTTTCCTGTCGACGGGTTTTGCGCTTCATCTGCTTAAAGTATTGTCGGTGAGCAACATATCCTTGCCACCACTTCTTGAAGGCATTGCACTCTTCGGTGGGGTGTGTGACCCTCTGATGGTATAAGAAGTAGTTCGGATATACCCCCCTTTCATCAAGGCACGTGATCCCGGGAGTGTTTTCCACGAGAGGGGGCAACTTCATTCCCATTGATAGGGCTTTGGCGAACCGCTTCTCTGCTTTGATCTTGATCTTGTTTGTAGCAAGTGTGCTTTGGCTTGGTTGGAGTGCTTTACGACTCATTCTTACCGCAACTTCTTCGGCCTGACGCCGACGCTTGGCCTTTTCGTATATGGCCGTTTCACGCTCTCGGTCAGCTCTGCTCTTTTGAAAAGCTTCGTTTAGCAGCCTGTCGATTAGGCCTTCTAGCAGCTCCGGGGATTTTGGCACCGATCCTGCCCCCAGTTCCTCTACGTTGCTTTCCGACGCCAAGGGAGTTTCTTCGTTATTTAACGACGAATGAGAAATCATGTGGCAACTCGCTACACAATCTTCGGTTTCTCCCGACGAGCCATTTCCCTCATCATCGTCACTATCTCCGTTCTCAAGTATATGGTTGAGAAACTCTTCGAGGGTGACTTGGATTCACGCCTTCTTGTAATACTCCTTCAGTGCGTCAATGTACTTTTGTAGGTCCATGCGTTTGTCCTCGGGCTGCCCGGGCTTCTTGGTCTTCTTCTTTCCTTTCGACGGCTTTGAAGGCTTGACCTGGGTGTTTTGCCCATTGTCAGCATTTTTCAGTGTGGGACGTGGCTTCAGCATCCCCTTAATGATCTCAGGCTCCAGCGGGCTTCTCCACCTAATCACCGGACATGCTTGAAGACCCTTCAACATTCTTTTGATTTTAGATGAAATGACAACTTCCCACGGAGCTTCTTCCACAAATGAGCATGATGCCCCCGGCTTATCCACCTTTTTAGGAGCGTGCCTCTGTGGCGGGTCCACCCTCCATTTCTCAGAAAGCGTAAATTTCCCCCGTTGATACTGGTTCTCGATCCAATTTATGAAGACGTAGCAATCTTCAATTGGGTGGCTCACCATTCTGTGATAGGAGCAGTCGTTGCGGTTGTTGACATCACCGGGCTGCGATGGACATTTTCGGTCCGGTAGAGTGATGAGTTTGTTGCGCACTGCCAGTTCGAACAATTTCTTCATTTTATCACGGGGAAAAAAGTTAGCACGTCCTAGCTTCTCTTTGAGGGATTGGCATGGGCGCGCGTTATTTTAGCAAGCAACCGGTTTCGGGTCACTCGGTTGTTGTTGAGTATTGGCAACGAAGGCCGCTTTCCTTTTACCCTTTGCATTCCGAAGGTCCATTTTTGAAGAGAAAGGTCCGTGGCCCATCTGGTCCATTGGGGCTAACTTTTCGATCAGAGCCTGGAAAGTGGTCGGCTTAAATAATGTCATAAACTGGGACAAAGTCGCTTGAGGATCGAGGGTCCCTATGAACATGCCTACGGCAGGAGCTTCTTCAATACATTGTTCGCATTTTGACCAGAGGTTCCGCCACCGGATTGCGTATTGAACCCAGGTCTCTCTAACCGCTGCATACGTGGCTTTCGGTTCATGCTTCTGTAGTGGAGTTACCCTCTAACTGCTGGATAAAGCGAACTTGCCTTGCTGATACTGGTCTTCTATCCAGTCTTTGAATGTGAAGCAGTCTTCGAGAGGTTGTCCTATCGCTCAGTGATAGGATCAATAGTCTGGATGATGAACCTCACCTGCTTGCTCGGGGTGCTTGGACTACGGGAGCGTCATCATCTGATATTTTATGAAAAGATTGAATATCTTCTTTGTCTTGTCTTGGGGAAAAGAGTATACTCGGCCCATCTTCTTTACAAGAGATGAATCCAGGCTGCCCAATTCTCGATCGTGAGGCTTCTTGGACCCGCTACGTTGCTGTCAAACATATTTTCCGTTCTTTAACTTGTTTCTACCTCTGCGTCGGGTCTTTTGTATGACGGGTTGGCGACGAGGATCATTTTCGTTCTCCGCAGCCTGCTGAAGGAGGCGCTGCGTCCTGGCTTTCTCGTAGATGGCCATTTCGCGGCTATGATCATCCTAGACCTTTTGACTCGCTTCCCTTATTAGCTTTTCCATCTGTTGTTCGAACGACGGACTTAGCATTTTCACGGCGGGACCTCATTTTGGTTCAGGGTTAGCATCTTCACACAGAGCATCTCCTTCTTCATCGAAGTCATGTATGACGCAGCAGCCATGGAATCGCTCCCGTTTCTTGGATCGGATATATCCAAGCCTGATCGCTTCCATTCTCCCATTGGGCAATTTTCGCTGAGTTCCTGGGATGTTCCAGATCCTGTTGTAGAACTGAGCTTGTCGAGCAGTCTGCTTAAGGGGTATGCCTTGGCGCCTCAACAGCCTCTTCAATCCTTCTGTGTAGTATCTGGGTAGACGGATGGGCTGAAGTCGGTCAAGTGTCGAGTCGGCACCACGACAGACTTCTTTATCCACTTTGGTTTCCGTGGATCGATAAAAGAGGATCACTTTTTCATCTTTTCGCCTGGGAGGGACGTAGAACGTCTGCAGTTCTTCCACACTGTAGGTATTAAGTGCGTCGAGTTCTTTGTAATGCTCCTGCGGGACCATGGAGATTTGCAAACTTCGATCATTGCCAGCAAAGGCTTGTATTGATGGCCGAACAGAAAATACTGCATTGACCTCATCTTCTGAGTCGCTGCCGAAGACTAGCGTAGGGGTGGACGGTCCCTGCTTGTTGCATTGGGGCGGCCCTGAATAAACTATCTCTTCCTCCTCCTCAGTATTAATCCCGAAGACTGGAATGGTCGTGATAGCTTTTTGCTTATTCTCCGGCTTATGGCACATTTCCGTTGTTTACCGCCGGAAACCGGGAAGACTGGACGTCTTGCCTGAATCTAGGGGCAGATGCTAATTGGTGCTATCCGTCCACCTCTCTGAATCTGGGGGCAGCTTCTTCATTGTCTAGCGATGAATGAGAGATCACATGAAAGCTTGCTACGTAATCCTCAGATCCATCCGACGAGCCTTCTCCATCATCTTCGTCCTCAAGGACGTGGCTGAGGAACTCTTTGAGTGTGATTGGAGTCCGCGCCTTCTGATTATACTCTTCCAGCGCGTCGATCTGTTTCTGCAGGTCCATGCGCTTGTCGCTAGGCTTCACGGGCTTCTTGGATTTCTTCTTCTTTTTCGAAGATTTCGACGGCTGGGTGTATGTGCTTTGGCTATTACCACCGATTTTTGGAGTCAGGTGCGGTTTCAGCATCCCTTCGATGATCTGGGGTTCCAGCGGGTTCTTCCACCTGATCGCCGGGCATGTATGGAGGTCATTCAGCGTCCTTTTGGTTTTGGCCGAAAGAGCCACCTCCCATGGAGCTTCCTCAACAAAAGATCATGTTGCCCCCGGTGTGTCCTTCTTCTTAGGAGTGTGCGGTTGTGGTGGGTTTACTTTCCACTTCTCAGACAGCGCAAACTTTCCTTGTAGGTACTGATCCTCGATCCATCCATTAAAGACGAAGCAATCCTCGATCGGGTGGCTTACCGTTTGGTGGTAAGGGCAATAATTGGGATTATTCACCTCGCTGGATTGCGGTGGTCGCCTTGGATTCGGCAAATTGATAAGCCTATTGCGCATAGCCAGCTCGAACAGCCTCTTCGTTTTGTCCCATGGGAATGAGTAAGGACGCTTTATTTTCTCATTGTAATAGCGCCGTCTCTCCTCCAGTTGATCTTCTAGCTTTGGGGCACTGGGCTGCTGTTTGGTGTTTGCAACGAAGATCGCCTTCCCTTTACCCTTTTCGTTCCACGGTTCCGGTTTCGGGGGAGACGGTCTATGACCCATCTGATCCATCTGGGCCAACTTATCGATTAAGGCCTGGAAAGTGGTCGGTTTGAAGAACATCATGAACTGTGAAATAGTTGCATGAGGGTCTAGGGTGCCCATGAACATGCCCACTGCTGGTGCTTCCTCGATGCGTTGTTCGCACTTTGACTACAGATTCCGCCATCGGATTGCGTACTGAACCCATATCTCGTCCGGCTTCACCATGGCATTGATCAGTGCCGTTATCGGGGTGCGTTCACTTGCGCTCGCGAATCACTGGGTGAACAATAACTCCATTTCTGCGAAAGTTTTGACAGAGTCGTTTGGAAGTTCAGAGTACCACTCAAACGCCGTTTCCGACAAGCTGCCGACGAATTGATGGAGAAAAAGCTTATCATCGCCCCAGGTGTTGCCGCACAGAGCTCTGAACTGGGCGACGTGCTGGTGGGGATTGCCCGTTCCCTTGTACACATGGAATCTGGGGATTGTGTAACCCGGCGGGTACTTTATCTGATCATACCAGCCGTGATACGGTCGCCCAGTTTTGACGACTTGGCCGAATCGCTTCAGGAAAAAGAGCTCGAACGATAGCTGGCTCGTCCAAGTGGCCGCTTCATTAGCCTGGTGAACTCTTATTTGCTGAGCAATATAGTCATCCAGGGAAGCTTTGGGAATAGTTTCCTCCTTGGCCGTTGACAGAGCCGGCGGAGGATTCGATATTTCTCCTCTGTCATCTTCAATTATCACTGGGGGATCTTTGGCTGGAGGATCCGGCTGTATCATCAACTCGACCATGTCTTGGAAGAGAAGTGCCATTCTCTTTCTGTTGGCCACTTGCTCCGCGGCTTCTTTATCTTTCTTTTCGAGCATTCTCCGAAGTAATTCAGCATCAGTCTCGTGTTCGTGACGTTGTTCTAATGACGCCTCCGGGCTTTCTTTTGGCCCGGTGAGTGCAGCCATTGCAGTCAGCATCTCCTGGAGCTTTTGCTGTTGCTGTTCCTGGGCCCTTGTGATGGATCGGGTGAGTGGTCGGTGGCCCGTAGAAGCACGGCTATTCTCTTTCCCGGATGCCATGTAAATAGTATGCACCACCATGCCCCAAGACTTAGGGCGTTTGGGCTTAGTGCCTTTGACATTTGTCGCAGGCACGGGGATCTTCTTCGGCCTTCTCTTCTTATGAGCGGTCGAAGTTGAGGGGGCCGTCACGGTGGGCACCCAGATAGCTTTTCGTGGCTTGGCCGGATGGCTTTCTTCTTGTTGAACCTTCGCCCTTTTCTTGTTAGTGTATATGCCCTAGAGGCCATTACTGTATCATACTAGTTTGTATATTACTTAATGGAAGCTTGGGATATTCACCGTTGTATAGACAATCTTGCTCAAAATGGTAGTATGCTACTTGGTTTGTTTCTACTTCAATGTGTGTACATATGTTTCTTATAGTATATCACCTATACACATTAGTAGAGCCCTTAGGACCTTTGCTTGATTACCAGCGTTGTGATGGCAGTCACACTCGTGAGGGATGGGTAATCTACAAGCACATCCTTATACAGGTCCCTAGTCGTAGGATTATTGAGACAGGGCATCGATACTCCGGAGTAGACTAGCGTATGCGCTTCTCATCCCAGCAGGGGAGACAGTCTGTCCCACAGCCGTCAGTACGTCGTAGTTGAGATAGTATGCGGGTGCTCGTTAGGTTACGAGTACACTGGACATGACTTGTCGAGAACTGATTGGTTGGTACTATACCTATCGTTAGTCATCAGTTCCCAGGTGACATGAGTACAACTTAGTCCGCTGACTTGACACTGTCATTTCGCCTCGAGTGTGTTCCCACTGTACTTTGATTACTACCCTGCCACAGCTCAAAGGAGTCGTGCAAACAGGTAGTAGTTGGGTGCAGTCCCGAAGCACTTGGAGGCAGTGACAGTTAGACAGGATTCGTCTCTCCCGGTATTGGGAGTTGATATCGCGCTGTGTCAAGGAGAGCCATTACACACAGTCGTCCCTGGCCAGGGCAAGCGAGATATACTGGTAGGTTTCCGGTGTTATCTCAGGGTGTTCTGGGCTACACTCCGACATGACTTGTATCGCTATTAGGGGACTGACGTTTACCGCCCCGTAGGCCCGCCATGCGATATTCTCAGACGAACGGACCTGACTGTACGGAGACTGTCACATTTAGGCTTAGTAGGAGTTCAGATGGGTTTCACCTCGTCCGTCTTCTTATCGGCATCTACCTGGGGACCGTTACGCACAGCTAGTGCCGCTTGCGATCTGTGGTTAAATCCACTGCCAGCGTAGTGTCGAGTCTTTAGAGTCCCACACAGAGAGCTATTCGCCTTTAGGCAAAAGAGTAAAGGTCGCATGGTTTTGCGACAGGGTTCGGTCACATCCGTGCACTGTGCACGTTTAGCGTCCGGGCAGTTATTACTAGCGGGCTTTGGGTTAAGCCAGATCCTAGTATACGTCTTGGGATTGGTTTTATCTCGTTTGTATTCGTGTTCCTCGGATCGCGGATGCGGGTGTGTATGCACGGTTGACAGAGACAGAGGCAGAGGATTCTCATTAGGGTTGTTGACTGTTAACTTTTGCTAAACCCTAATGAGAATAAGAAATATGATTAATGATAATATTAATTAAGTATTATTGTGCCATGGTTGGGTTGAAAGGTTGACTTTGTTGACTTGTTGACTTTGTTGACCGGGTGACTAGGTTGGACTTGTTGACCATCATCATTACAATGGCTATCATTTCATGGCAAAGACTTTTGCTTGCTTGTTATTCTTTACAAAATGAGTGCATGAAATGATATTGCCATTTGACATGAACCATCATATAATACTCAATTACTATTATTATTATGATTATTTTGTGTTATGAGAGGATGGTGGGAAAAAGTCTTCTTCATTCTATCATTTGCATTCTCTCTCATCCTCAAGCTCTCCCTCTTCCTCTTGCTCTCTCTCTAGTTCATGGTTCTATTGTCTCATGCGTTGAGAAACAAGAACCATAGAGATAAAACCCAAAACACTTCTCTACTCATCCTAGTGACCAAGGTCTGGCAAGCCAAGTATTCTAGTTTCCTCTAGATTGAGGTTGGAGCCAAAGGTAGAAGCTTTCGGGTGGATCCATCTGTGGCACAAGGAGACGACGAGGTGAGGCCGATCCGATCACCACAAGGAGTCGAAGAGAAGGAGTTCAAGATTAGGTATAACCCCTAACATAGTAGCTAAACTCTTAGCTAGGTTGTTAGATAATTTGTTTAGCAAAGATCCGTTTTTTGAGTCCATATTACCTCCACCGTAGAAAATCGTTTTTCACCATTTTCGCAACCCCAAAGAACCGGGGACGGGTAACATGGACTTATAGTGGTATCAGAGCCTAGCTAAACACTATCTAACATGTTAGCAAAGTAACTAGAAGTTCGATCGGAGAAAAAGTCACGAAACATGCCCGGAACACAAACTTTCTGCCGATTTTGTTTTCTGTTCAAAAATTAATAAATCATACACTAAAAATCGGCTCAGGGTTTTTAAAGCACACCCAAGAAAAAAGATCCAGCGACTCGGTCAAAGCGCCGCGGAACCGCGGCAGGAGCATGCTCCCGCTGCGGATCCACGACCGAGTTGACTCGGCCGTGGGCAATTTTTCCTGCAGTGTGTTCAGTGGGGTGTTTTGGGATTTTTACAATATGTTTTTTCTGCCCAGATTTTCCAGAAAGCAAAATTTGTTTTTGGGGTTTAAAAATCCGTATTTTGATCGAACTTCTAAAGACTTTAGCTAACGGGTTATATCTGTGATGTGATATATGTATTGAACGTCTGCTAATCGCTATACGTCGATTAGTGGGGGTTATACATATCTGTGATCTGTAATGTTGATGGTATGTGTATATGAATTCATTGGATTGTCGCGGATGAATAGCCGAGGGTTGTGAGATGAGAGTTTTCTTTATCTTTCAATTCATGTAATATGTAAATTGATGTAATATTATTTGTTTGGCCGCACATCCGGGATGAGGTTGTAGCCGCCATTGTATAATTTCTTTTTACTGTTTTTTCTCCTAGGATAGACCCATAGAGGGGTGCACAAACTACCGGGTATCTCGAAGTGCCGAGTGGCCTACTCACGTTGTTGAGGGAGGTTGCTTCACTTCGGGTATTTGGCGGGTAGTTTGCCGCACTCGTAGGGGTCTAGGGTGGGGTATTGGCTACTCACCGCGACCGTGTAATCCGCTTTTCGTTACAGGCTCGTACGGAATGCGGATTCCTAGTATATCCAATGTGTTCATCTATAATCTGGAATGGCTATCATTGCATCTGACGAATGTATATATCTATATATGATATCTATTTAGGCGTTGCTTATGTTTTGCATGCGCGCTAGTCCAGCCCCCGCTCTGTCGTTAGTTAAGTAACCTAACGGGTAATGACAGGGCCCCATGGCGAATGCAGATGGCATAAGCGTACGCCATATTTTTGTTGTTTTCTGCAATGGCAGGATTAAATGATGGGACGCATTAAATTAATGCAAGAAAATAAACTAAAGTTAAAGTCGTTGGAACAATTTCAAAAACCACTCGGTTTCTTTTCAAAAACAACTTTTAAACGCGGAACTTAAGCCACTCCTTTTAAAAGCTATCAAGGTTCCTTCGATTATATCAAGTTCACTACGTTCACGGTTTCGCCAAAACCATTCGTAGCCCTCCGTCGTTTCGTATGAATATTCAATAGTATTCAAGCTATGTTTGTTGACCTTCGTCAAGGCATAGTGATTGGTAGCTATTGGGTATTCATATGTAGCATAGATAGATGCGTTAGTTTGGGACAGTCGTATTACCTTGTTGACCTTCGTCAAGGGTATATACGGGTGGGTTCAAATTAACCTGGACAATGACGGGTAGAACTTGACATGTGTCTTATGATTTGTTGATCTTCGTCAAGGTCATAAGAGCATGGGGCAAAAATCCACATCGGGAGTTTCTAAAGAAACTGAAACTTACTAGCGCTGCATACCATTTGGAGTGTGATGATTCTGGTAGGATTCCTTCAGTTTTGTCACGCGATGATATTTGGATCCCGATCCTACTGTGAGTATATGCTACTCCTTGGGAATTTTCTCACTTAACGATCAATGCTATAAACCAAGTAGGTGTCTAGAAAGGTGTTAGCGGGGCTACGCCCCTAGGGAAAAGAGGTTATTTAATTAAGGAACTTCGCGAAAGCGTTGGAAAACCTCCCTCGAAGTACCGACACTGGCCTGGCTGAACGGTTAAGCAAGTATTGTACGGTGAGATTGATCCTGACTAATTCTTCCTTTTGGTTTAAGGAGGGATTCGAGAAACAGTGGGAGCCATCCTGTTTAGATAAATTAAAAAAGCAATCTAAACTTGCAAGAGTATCATGCTGAGTGTTTTCTTCTCTCTCTCTTAATTGCAGCGACCCAGTGACCATACATAGGTTACATCTAGATAATAAAATGACTGAACCTGACTGTTATGATTGGCAAAGGTCTGTCCAGATGTCCATTACCCATGACAAGCTGGGACATCTCTTAACTAATCAAACCCCTGCCGTCTCAGGACCAGTTTCCCCTGTCGCGGATATTGACATCCGTAAGACATCGGAAAAAGACTGTGCGAAAGCCAAGTGCCTCGTGTTAGCCTCAGTTGATGGTGCATACCAGAGGCAGCACGAGAAGATGGACTTAGTTTCTATTTCCCTCCATAACAAAGATTTATATGGAGAGCAATCTCGTATTGCAAGATATGAGACCTCGAACGAATTGCTTCAAGCGAGGTTGGCTGTCAGGTCTTCTGTAGGGGGAAACATCCTTACAGAGACCAGCTACTTTGAGCTCACGGACCTGAAGACCACGTTGGAGAACGGGTCAAATACTGACTTGATTCTACAGTCTCTGCCCTCTGCTTGTACCCTGAAGGAAACCAGGGAAGAAGAAGGAAAGGGAAGGGCAAAAGTTTCGGGACTGGATGTAGTAAAAGAGGGACGTTCCTATTGTTACGGGAATGAACATTGGCAGAAGGATTGCAGGGCTAGCAAAGCCAGTAGCCAGGATTCGAAGCATGTTGTGGCTTCGGCTTCGGGTGTGTTTGTAGTAGAGAACTGTATGTCAGTTAACCCTACTTTCTGGGTATTGGATACCGGATCAGGATCTCATATCTGTAATTCGTTACAGGCTCTGAGAAACCGTAGGGTTATCAGGAAAGGTGATATGACTCTCAGGGTTGCTAATGGAATGAGCATGGACGCTGAATCCGTAGGGGAATATCATCTTGGACTGACCTCTGGGCAGATATTGATTCTGCGTAACTGTTTGTATGTACCAGGTGCGACTTGTAATATCATATATGTATCCTTATTTTCTAAGGAAGGATATGATTTTACTTTTGTAAGCGATGTGGTCCACATCCACCTAAATCAAGTTCTGATTGGGTCAGGTACATTAGAAAACGGGATATACGTATTAAATCAAGCTTAGATTTTCAGTGTCCAGAACACACTTAAAAGAAAGTCTCCGGAAACAAATCAGGTTTTCTTATGGCATTGTAAACTGGGTCACATTAATGAGACATGGTTAACAAAGTTACATAAAGAGGGATACTTGAATCCGTTCGAGTATCAGTCTTATGCCACTTGTGAATCTTGTCTCATGGGAAAGATGACAAAGACTCCGTTCACTGGACACGGAGAAAGAGCAAGCGAGCTCTTGGGACTCATACACAGTGACGTGTGTGGTCTAATGTCTACACATGCGCGAAGTGGTTATTCATACTTCATTACTTTCACAGATGATTTCTCTAGGTATGGACATGTCTTCTTAATGAAGCACAAATCCGAGGCCTTTGAGAAATTTCGGGAATACAAGAATGAAGTTGAAAAACAAACAGGCAAAAGTATAAAGACACTGAGATCTGATCGAGGTGGTGAATACTTGAGTGCCGAGTTTCTGGACAACTTAAAAGAGAATTGAATTCTCTCTCAGCGTACTCCTCCATACACACCACAACCTAACGGTGTATCTGAAAGGCGGAATTGAACCCTATTGGATATGGTTCGTTCCATGATGAGTAAGGCTGAGTTACCGTAATCTTTTTGGGGTTATGCACTAGAAACAGCTGCATATCTCTTGAACAAGGCTCCAACCAAGACTGTGCCTACCGCCCCATATCAGATGTGGAGTGGGAAGAAACCCTGTCTTAAGTATCTTAAGACATGGGGATGTCCAGCTTTTGTAAAGAAGCAGCATGCGGACAAGCTCGAGGCACGCTCAGTACCGTGTAAGTTTGTGGGATACCCAAAGAACTCCAGGAGGTATTTTTTCTATTCCGCAGAGGAACAAAAAGTTTTTGTTTCTCAGCATGCCCACTTCTTGGAAACTGAATTTTTGGAAAATCAGATAAGTGGGAGCGCAATAGAACTGGTAGAAATTCCAGAACTACAAGCTATTACTGAAAGCTTATAAGAACCAGAAGTTTCAGGAGAATCGGACATTCCTGCGCCGCTCCGCAGGAGTAGTAGGCAGTCTCATCCGCCCGAGAGATACTACGGTTTTCTCATAAACGGGGATAGAGAGGATTGCACTATTGATTATGATGAGCCTACTAGCTTCCAGCAAGCCATTCAGAGCGGTGACTCGGTAAAATGGCTGGATGCAATGCGGACCGAGATGGAGTCCATGTACACCAACAAAGTTTGGACTTTGGACTTTGCTCCAGAAGGGGTAAAACCCGTAGGCTGCAAATGGATCTTCAGAAAGAAGATTGGTGTAGATGGGCAGGTTGAAACATATAAAGCTAGGCTTGTTGCAAAGGGTTTTCATCAAAGACCTGGTTTGGACTATGACGAGACCTTTTCTCCAGTAGCTATGCTCAAATCCATTCGGATCCTTCTTGCCATTGCTGCCTTCCACGATTATGAGATCTGGCAGATGGACGTAAAAAAGGCTTTCCTAAATGGAAATTTGGAAGAGTGCGTCTATATGGATCAGCCAGAGGGATTCATTCAGAGTGGGAGCAGCGGTAAAGTGTGCAAGTTGCTCAAGCCCATCTATGGACTGAAGCAGGCATCGCGGAGTTGGAACATATGCTTTGATAATACTGTCAAAGAATTCGACTTTGTCAAAAACCCAGATGAACCATGCATTTACAGTAAGATTGTAGGGAGAAATGTGGTATTCCTTATCTTGTACGTCGATGACATTCTCCTAATAGGAAATGATATTCCTATGTTACAGTCAGTCAAAGGATTCTTGTCACAGAGGTTCTCTATGAAGGACCTGGGCGATGCCAACTACATTCTTGGGATCCAGATCTATCGTGATAGATCTAAAAGGATGTTGGGACTCTCACAGTCTAGGTACATCGACACCATATTGAAACGATTCAGTATGGAAGATTCCAAGCGCGGTAATCTACCGGCTTGTCACGGAATCACCCTCTCTAAAGTGATGTCTCCCAAGACTGATTTGGAAAGGGCTCGCATGTCATCAATACCCTACGCATCTGCGGTAGGCTCTATTATGTATGCGATGTTGTGTATCAGACCAGATGTAGCATACACATTGAGCGTTGTAAGCCGGTATTAGTCGGATCCAGGGGAGAAGCGCTGGATAGCGGTAAAGAACATTCTCAAGTACCTGAGAAGGACTAAGGAGATGTTCTTGGTGTATGGCGGAAAAGACCTCCAGATCGAGGCCTTTGCTGACTCCAGCTTCCAGAGTGACAAAGATGACTCCAAGTCCATGTCGGGTTATGTCTTTACCCTCAATAGAGGGACGGTTTGCTGGAAGAGCTCCAAGCAGGAAACCGTTGCTGACTCAACTATGGAAGCGGAGTACATAGCTGCTTGCGATGCCACAAAGGAAGCTGTCTAGATGAAGAAGTTCTTCACAGAGCTTCAGGTGGTTCCTACCAGTGTTGATCCAATACCGCTGTATTGTGACAACAACGGCGCTATAGCTTTAGCGAAGGAACCCAGGTCCCATCAGAAGTCCAGGCACATTTTGAGGCGGTACCACCTGATCAGGGAGATTGTAGATCGCCGGGAGATCGAGGTGAAGAGAGTAAATACGGAAGATAACACTGCTGATCCACTCAAAAAGGCCTTACCCCAGACTCAGTTCGAGCGTCTGATCGAGATGAAAGGTCTCCGATACGCCAGCACATGGCCTTAGTGCAAGTGGATGATTGTTAGTGTATATGCCCTAGAGGACATTATTGTATCATACTAGTTTGTATATTACTTAATGGAAGCTTGGGATATTCACCGTTGTATAGACAATCTTGCTCAAAATGGTAGCATGCTACTTGGTTTGTTTCTACTTCAATGTGTGTACATATGTTTCTTATAGCATATCACCTATACACATTAGTAGAGACCTTAGGATCTTTGCTTGATTACCAACGTTGTGATGGCAGTCACAATCGTGGGGGCTGGGTAATCTACAAGCACATCGTTATACAGGTACCTAGTCGTAGGATTATCGAGACAGGGCTTAAAGGAGTCGTGCAAACAGGTAGTAGTTGGGTGCAGTCCCGAAGCACTTGGAGGCAGTGACGGTTAGACAAGATTCGTCTCTTTCGGTATTGGGAGTTGATATCGCGCTGTGTCAAGGAGAGCCATTACACACAGTCGTCCCTGGCCAGGGCAAGCGAGATATACTGGTAGGTTTTCGGTGTTATCTCAGGGTGTTCTGGGCTACACTCCGACACGACTTGTACCGCTATTAGGGGACTGACGTTTACCGCCCCTTAGGCCCGCCATGCGATATTCTCAGACGAACAGACCTGAGTGTACGGAGACTGTCACATTCAGGCTTAGTAGGAGTTCAGATGGGTTTCACCTCGTCCGTCTTCTTATCGGCATCTACCTGGGGGCCGTTACGCACAGCTAGTGCCGCTTGAGGTCTATGGTTAAACCCACTGCCAGCGTAGTGTCGAGTCTTTAGAGTCCCACACAGAGAGCTATTCGCCTTTAGGCAAAAGAGTAGAGGTCGCATGGTTTTGCGACAGGGTTCGGTCATATCCGTGCACTGTGCACGTTTAGTGTCCGGGCAGTTATTACTAGCGGGCTTTGGGTTAAGCCAGATCCTAGTATACGTTTTGGGATTGGTTTTATCTCGTTTGTATTCGTGTTCCTCGGATCGCGGATGCGGGTGTGTATGCACGGTTGACAGAGACAGAGGCAGAGGATTCTCATTAGGGTTGTTGACTGTCGACTTTTGCTAAACCCTAATGAGAATAAGAAATATGATTAATGATAATATTAATTAAGTATTATTGTGCCATGGTTGGGTTGAAAGGTTGACTTTGTTGACTTGTTGACTTTGTTGACCGGTTGACTATGTTGGACTTGTTGACCATCATCATCACAATGGCTATCATTTCATGGCAAAAACTTTTGCTTGCTTGTTATTCTTTACAAAATGAGTGCATGAAATAATATTGCCATTTGACATGAACCATCACATAATACTCAATTACTATTATTATTATGATTATTTTGTGTTATGAGAGGATGGTGGGAACAAGTCTTCTTCATTCTATCATTTGCATTCTCTCTCATCCTCAAGCTCTCCCTCTTCCTCTTGCTCTCTCTCTCTAGTTCATGGTTCTATTGTCTCATGAGTTAAGAAACAAGAACCATGGAGATAAAACCCAAAACACTTCTCTACTCATCCTAGTGTACAAGGTCTGGCAAACCAAGTATTCTAGTTTCCTCTAGATTGAGATTGGAGCCAAAGGTAGAAGCTTTCGGGTGGATCCATCTTCGGCACAAGGAGACGACGAGGTGAGGCCGATCTGATCACCACAAGGAGTCGAAGAGAAGGAGTTCAAGATTAGGTATAACCCCTAATATAGTTGCTAAACTCTTTTCTAGGTTGTTAGATAGTTTGTTTAGAAAAGATCCGTTTTTTGAGTCCATGTTACCTCCACCGTAGAAAATCGTTTTTCACCATTTCCGCAACCCCAAAGAACCGGGGACGGGTAACGTGGACTTACATTTCTGTTGGCGAGGGTAATCTTGATCAACCACTGAGTTCCGGACCTGCCGCCAGACTTTGTAGATCTTGGAGGACAGCCGCTGAGGGGACTGTTCTAGCCTTTGCTTCCGCAACATTCTCCACCGGAGGAGGAGATCTTTTCAGTACGGCGGTAGGAGAATTCCTGCGTAGCTTGTTCAGCAGCTCGAAGCTGTTCCCGGTTGGAACAGCAGCATTAATTTCCGCCGTTGGGGCTAGTGGAGTTAGCCCAGAAGGGGAGTTGCCCCCTACCTTTCTTACCCGGCACCAGTGGCGACGTCGAGCGTGTCGAGCTGATGGAGTTGGTGCGGTGACAGGGATGGCTTTGCCTTGCACCCTGTTCAGGTGAGGGGCTGTTGCTGGTGTCAGCCTGTTGAAAAATGATGTCCATTGAATAGCAGGAGCAGGAGTTGGAGTTGCGACAGTCAGTCTTGTAAAGACCGACCCTTTGGCGGGAGAAGCCGCCTTGACGAGTTCAGGAGCAGGGTTGGTTACTCCCTTCGGAATAATCTTTTCTTGAGGTGCAGGCTTCATCATGGACCCCCCTGAACTTTGGCCCAGTCTGGCGAAGACCGAGGAGCTGGAGCTGGAGCTGGACGACCCATTGAAAGGGGCCGCAATAGCTGTAAGCCGATCAAAGACCAACTTCTTGGGAGCTTCTGGTGTTGGTACAGGAACGGTGAAGCTCGCTGGCGGGTGCATGGTCCCGAAAAAGAATCCTGTGGTGGCTTGGGTGACCTGTTCTACCGGCATCGTGAACAAGGAGGCTGCTTGGGGCCCGTAAGCTATGCCCCCAATTGAGGCAGAACGTGGGTTGCAGTTGCATGTGGAACACTTCGAGCAGGTGAACGCTATTGATCTTTGCTTTCTTTACCAAGCAAAACGCCAAATCTCAGTTTCTCGAACCCAAGGGCAACCATTAGCAAACCGCGATTCGTTCGCGAACACGATACAAGAATTATGGAGTGGAAAGAGGAAAAGGTCCCACCGGGCGTGCCAGAATCTGTTTACCGCCGGAAACCGGGAAGACTGGACGTCTTTCCTGAATTTGGGGGTAGATGCTAATTGGTGCTATCCGTACACCTCTCCGAAGATGCCATGTTGATTTATGGCACCGTGTATCGAAGGTTTAAACGGATGCGGCCGATGTAGCAGACTTCGTCAGATTCCCCCTCGTTTGAAGGGTTTTTGATTGTGGGGACGCTCTTCCCTACAGGCGCAAGCCCCTGCAGTTAATTACACTACCGCATCGCGGTAACAAATTTCTCCTTCTCCATATGGTCAGTTCGTGTCGTGGGTGTTTGTTTTGTGTTTGGTTTCCCGTGGATTATATACGGAGACCAAGTTATGTTGTCGCCTGTAGGGCGTGGACTAGTCCAAATCCGTATCTTTCTTAGATTTGGGTTTGGGGGTTTGGGTTTAAGGATACGTTAGCCTCATTTGAGGCTAAGATTAACGTAAACGCTCGTTAAGGACACGTTAGTCTAATTCTAGACTAAGATCAACTTAACGGGATTGTTTAGATCCAAAAAGTGAACAATTGGCCTTTATTGCTTAGTTTAGTGACATTGTGGTCGATAATTAGTTTAAGGACATTACGGTCCATTGTTAGTTTTAAGACATCACGGTCGAGGTTAAGGACATCATAGTCCGTGGATTTAAGGACTCTACAGTCCGTTATTAGTTTTAAGACATCTCGGTCGAGATTAAGGAAATCATAGTCCATGAGTTTAAGGACCTCACAGTCCAATGTTAGTTTTAAGACATCACGGTCGAGGTTAAGGACATCATAGTCCGTGAGTTTAAGGACTCCACAGTCCGATGTTAGTTTTAAGACATCACGGTCGAGGTTAAAGACATCATAGTCCATGAGTTTAAGGACCCCACAGTCCATAGAAATGTGTGGTTGTCGAGACCCGTCACCTCTCTAACGACGTTGAATGATTACAACGACAGATATCAGAGGAGTAAAGAGATGTACCTTCGAACCGGGTGTAAATTGATTGGAAGAGCAGATGAGCTTAGTTCAATTTAAATTGAGAACTTATGGCCAGAATTGGGCTAAGTCCAGTTAAAAATGTTTAACATTTTATTTTTGTTCTGCCTGTTGGGCCCTTTGTTTGGGCTCTGCCCTTTTAATAATGCTAAGCCTTGGGCTCTAACATTTTTTATCTTATATTGAATGCGTAGCATTTATCAGAACAAAGTATGTTCTGAAAGCGCGCCACGTGGCGCACTAGGCGCTTTGCGCCAGTCAAAGAGCGCATTGCGCTTCTGTCGGTTAGCACACACGAGGAGGACACGTGTCGCGCTTAGCGCACTGCGCTAGTTTGTTAGCGCACTGCGCTTTTAATTTATGAGCGCGCTGCGCCAGTTTATGGGTGCGCCAGTGAGTGACACGTGGCGCGCTTGGCTCTGAGCGCCTACCCAAGAGCGCAGTGCACTGTTCTCAGGAGCGCAAAGTGCAGATCGTGTCTATGGTTGACACGTGGCATGTTTTGGCGCTGAGCGCCAGTCCAAGGAGCGCAAGGGCGCAGTTCATAAATGCAAGGAACTGTCTAATAGCGCAAAGCTCATTTGATAAATTTTAAGATCAAAGAACAAGTTTATGTTCTTCAAAGGAGGCATTGCCTCAAGATCCAAGAACAACAGTTCTTGTTTTATATTAAAAGGCTCTGCCTTTATAGATCAGAAGATCTGTGAAGTAAAAATACTTCTTTTTTTTAAAATATTTTTATGATTAGGTCTTTTGATCTTTTCTTTTTATTCAAAGACCTTGATCTTTTTTATAGATCTAAGATCTTTTTAGAAGACGTTTCTTCTTTTTACGAGATGATTCCATCTCTGTTGTTCAGGAATCAATTCTTTACCTTTCTTTTTCTTTGAGTTTTTCTCAAAGTTTGCATAGGTTTTTTTTTCTATCTACTTTTTTCTCTTTGATGACTTGAAGTCTAGGGTCCTTTATATAGGGCCAAATGATTTGTTAAATCAGTTTTGAGAGATCTTTCTCTGATTGATTTGGGAATATTACCCACTGTTGGATCTTTGATCCTTAGGCTTCTGTTTTACAGAAGATAATCTTCTTGTTTTAATAAGATTGAAAAATCTTTCCATAATAGAATTTTAATTCTGGTTAATTAATAATTTATTATTATTGGATCTTTTGATCTAACGGTGGGGAATTCTTTTAATTCCAGCGCTGGCGCACTTGGCACTAGCGCACCTACGTTTGACACGTGGCGCGCAACGCAACTGCGCTAGCGCACCCGTGCTTGACACGCAGAGCGCAGCGCAACTGCGCTAGCGCACTCGTGTTTGACACGTGGCACGCAGCGTAGAGCGCTGGATCTGAAGCGTTACTTCAACTTTTAAAATTTGAATTTTGAAACAGAGCTTTGCTCTGATTGGGGTGCGCTGCCTAGGGCGCAGCGCTCCTGACGCTGGCGTGTCTGCTTTTGACACGTAGCGCGCAGCGTACGGGGTCTGAAGCGTTGCTTCAATTTTTGAATTTTGAAATTCAAAAAAGAGCTTTGCTCTGATTGGGGGAAACAAATGCCCCCCACTGTTGCGCTCACGTGGCGCATACGTGAGTGCAGCGGTGGCAACATCTGAGCCTTTGGATCAACTCAGAAGTAGAGGAGGCGGTTCGGCGCCTATAAATAGGACCTTTTGGTCCTCAGATTATTTTCATCTTCTTCTTAAGAATTTTATTCATAGCCTTGCTCTTTTGTTCAAGAACTTTCTAGAGTTAAAACCCTACTAAATTTAGGTAAAATTAAATTAAATTAATTCTAATAAATTAGGGTTTTTACCTATTAACAGAGCCTTCCTCTTCATAGATCTTTTTATCTAAAGAAAACCCCTTTAGGGTTTCATAAACAGAGCCTTGCTCTTCATAAACTCATAGATCTAAACAGATCTTTTCTTAGGGTTTCTTAGCCCATGAGTCAGAGCTCTGCTCTTTTGACAATATGTAGATCTTTTGATCTTTTGATGAAGAACTCTTAAGAGTTTTTTATGGATCTTTAAGATCCCATAATTTTAATTCTCAAGAATTAATTTTCATTAATCTTTGATGGATTTTCCATCATCATTACAGAGCTAGGCTCTTTAAGGAATTTTATTCTCTCGTGACCAGAGTTTGACAAGTGTCACTCTGTTATAGAGCTTTGCTCTGAAAGGGAGATTTTCTCCTTCTCCCGAGGGATTTCTCATTCAATGAGAATATTCTTTGAGGATTTCCTCATTTATTGACAGTCTCATCCAATGATGAGTCTGTCTTATTAATTGATGCATTGTCATTTGGATTTTGTGGGTCCCCCTTTGGTCCCCTCTCCACTGCATTGCAGTGTGGAACAAATTTTAAAGTACCAAGCGTTGGGATTTTTAAAAAAAATTAAATTATGACACTGATAATTGAATTTCGTTCTTTCTCGCAGGCGACATGACTTCTGATCTTTCTTTCCCATTTTTCCGCTCAGAGGAAGGGTTCCCTGAAGCACCGGTGGACCGGTAGGTTCTTGCGCTCATTAGAGACTATGACCCGGAATACAAAAACCTTCACCTGTGGGGTAGGTGGTACGACCAAATTATCAAAGGTCGCCGAAGCTTCTCTTGTGCGACACCGTCAGAGCCGATCTCATCGATCTCGTATGCAGATGTACCCCCGGTGAACTATGCCGTGGAGGTCGTTAATTGGACTTCGAAGGGTCTTCTTCAACCTTCGATTGCCGCCATACCCATGCAGCTGCCGGCAGCTTTGGATATTTTAGGGCGGCGCATATGCCAGGGAGAGTCGCGCCCTTAGGGACAACCCTACAACATCGGGTTGACCCCTCGACATTCGGCCGGGTATTTGCAGTAGGCCAGGTACATTTTGTCAGCGAAGAAGGCGCGCCTGCTGAAGATCGGTCTATACCCTGCGGTTTACGCCTCGCTGTTCGAGTATTCTGCTCCTCCGACATGGTGGATTAAGGCGTTCGTGGAGCAATGGAACATCCCAACCCATACTTTTCTTCTAATGGACAGAGAAGTTTCCATCTCTCTAGAAGAATTTGTTGAGATTTCCGGTCTGCCGGTGATGGGGGAGCACTATGAGGAGCTGCTTCCTCCGGATGAATACGTTTTTGCCACTAAGCCATTGGTGATGGACCTAACGCCAGAGAACGCTATTCAGCACCAGTTTCCGAGTCTGATAAAGGTGCTGAATATGTACGAGAGTCTTTTCTTGGAATCCGGAGGCTGGGGAGTTAGTTTCGCAGACTTCATTGCCCATTTTCTTCGACCGGAAATTATATCGCAACGAAGCGAAAAATTTGCCAAGCTCGACGATCCCTTCGGCTTTGGCTTAGATCGTCGACCAGTACTGGAAGATGATCAAAAAGGCTTTTATCTTCCCGATGCCGCGATCACCCCTCTGTCAGAAATCGCTGCTCCGGGCATCGACGAGGAGACGTTCTTCCTCGGGTTTCTTGGGCCGTGGTTGTGCTGGTTCGCGCTCCCCATGCACCCTCGCTATATGAGGCCAGGCGTCTTCTACCCAGCACACCGAATGGAGGCTAGCATACAAGTGGCCATCGGGATCGCCGGGCTGGCCCACCTGTACCATGGTCTTAGCGTGGTGGCGGATACAACGGAACCGGGGGTGCAAGCTGCTAACTTCCCGATGCACTACTTTACTTCTTGGATGGAAATGCACATGCTCGGGGTGTTTGGTATTCATAAAAGACCCTCGTTTTTCAAGAAGTGCAAATTTCCTGGAATTATGCGGCTGGTTGACGCTTCCATTGTGAATCCGTCTCAGCGGGAGGCTAGGGGGTTGCTTCTTCGTCCACGCACAGTCGGAGCGGGTATTCTTTCACGGACAAGGTCCTGACAATCGTCCAGGAAACTTCCAAGACTGTGCTGGCGTTGCGCGACAATTTCAAGGACGCGGCCTCCGTATTGAAAGCTCGAGAGATTCTACATCTATACTCCATCAGGCTGGGCTTCCTCGTATTCAGGAAAAATGATGCGGCACTTTCTATGAGATACAACCCCCATCATTTTGCCCAGCAGCTAAGTTATAACCTGGGGCTCCCACTGGAGGCATTTCTGGAAGACCCTGCTGCCACCAGAGAGGGAATACGGGCTGCACTGCATCACTTTATGCGGTTAAATACGGGCTCCCACTTCTTCATTAGCGAGCTGAATTGCATTCCGAGGGCCTTTAACGTATATGGGGCCTGGTATCAACACGCGATGGGCGCTGTCATCAGGGAAGACCTGCGGTTGTTGCTCGATCGCAAGAGTGCGCCCCCTGCCAGCGATCACAACATCCCTTTAAAGCGAAGGACCCCTGTCCCTCCTCCACTAAGAGGAGATGCTGTAGTTGAGCCTCCACGTGTGCTAAGCCCTACGCGTGGATTGCCCCGTGATCCTGTGGACGTGCCATCAGCGTCCCGTGCTCCCGCGGAGACGGTAAACGTGGTTTCATCCGAATCTGGTGTGGGCTCGGATATTGGGACTTGCCGTCCCAAGGTGCTTACGAAACGCAAGCTGGTGCTGGCTGCAATCGAAGTTCGCGCGCAGAAGAGGAAGAAGAAGTCGATCCTCTCTGCTGACGTTGTATTTGGTCAGGAACCTCATGCTCCTTATAGCGAGGGCTTGAGTGAGTATGGGACCAACAACGGCCTATTTATGCCGCCAGATGACACTGATCTGGCGGCTGCCATCGCAGCTTCCTAGCGATTGGCCAGATGCGAAGAGTGGTTGGCTAAACTCGCGCGATCAGGTAATCATTAGTTGTATTTTTCGTCATTGCATCATACCTCTATCATTTTTTTGACTAACGCTTTTCCTTCTTTAATAGGCATTTCTACCGAAGAAGCTCTCGCTGCTTCTCTCAAGACTTTTGAGGAGGAGGAACGACTTAGAGCCTCCTTAGGCCTTGGTGCATTTCGGTTCGCTATGTTTCTGCTTCCATTTCTTATGAGTAATCTGACCCTCTCTTTGTCTTATCGCAGGGACCACAAGACCTATCCCGCAAGCTGATACAAAAATTCTCCCCGGGCCAGCTATCGAAGTCCCGGCCTCTTCGGTGTTGCCGCAAGAGACCCTACTTAAAAAACCGATGATGGAAGCCTTGACGGCTCTGGAGGTAACCCTGAATGCGGACGACGATGCCTTGCTGAAGGAGTCCTCTAAGAGGTCCGTTGTGACGGCCCGGGAGGAATGGAAGCACCTGAGGCGCGCAGCAAGGGAACGTGGTGCTGCTCTAGCTGTGGGGGCAGGTTCAAGAGCCATTACTCCCGCTGCTATTCCTTCAGAGGAGTTCCCGGTTGCCTTGTCTACTGCTCATAGACGGGCGGCACGTGCAGCTCGGGAAGCCAACGGTAAATCAACCCTAGGTAATGTGTTTTGAGGCTTCGTTGTCAAAGCTTTAAACTATCAGTTCTTATATATCTTGTCCTGCAGGGCCGAGCCTTACTGAAGGAGTGGCGGAGACCGTTGAGCCTGAGGGGGCAGTGGAGGAGGTAGCTGCTGAACCCGAGGCGACGGTAGGCGATATAACCATAGTTGCCGGGCCCGAGATAGTGGCTGACAAGATAGTCACGACTGCTATGCCCGAGATGGCTACCACCGCCGAGCGCGAGGCAGCGGCGGATGAAACGGTTACTACGGCCGAGCCTGAGGCAGCGGTGGACGAGGCGGCTATCACGTCCCGGCCTAAGATAGCAGTGGATAAGACGGCTGCGATCACTGAGCCCGAGATAGTAGCGAGCGAAATGGGTACGATTGTTAGGCCCGAGATGGCCGCTCGTTCTCAAGAGTCGGGCACCGCCCCGATCATCGCTCTTCCCGCTTACGGTTCTTTGCCGTCTCCTGGTGTCGCAAGTGTGACGACGGCTCTCGTGGAGTCAGGGGATGAGGCGACGGGGGGTGAGACCACCCCGATGTAGGAGGGAGACACTGTTTTTGAAAGAAGTGACGCCCTCGTCACGGCTCCGACTGGTGACTCTTCAGGTAGATTTTAGGTTACCGCCCTTCTTTTTATTCTGCAATCTTTCTTATAAACATTTGAAGAAAAGTAGAGATGTGGAGAGATTTGAGAAGTACAAAATGGCTAAAAAGAAAGTTAAGAAAGCTGTTCGTGAAGCTAAATCTAAGGTCTATAAGGAGGTGTACGAGAAATTAGACACTAAAGAGGCTGCAAATGATATATACCGGATTGCTCGGATGCGGGAAAGGAAGACTAGAGACTTATGTGCAGTGAAGTGTGTCAAAAATGAAAATCAGAAGGTTTTAGTTCGAGATGAGGATATCAAGGAAAGATGGAGAGATTATTTTGATAAATTGTTCAATGAGAGCTTTACTAAGAATTTGGATGGACCTGTCATTCAATCTCAAGATATAAACCGTGATTTCTTGCGTAAAATAAGACAACCTGAGATTAAAGAAGCTTTGAACAGAATGAGTTTAAGAAAAGCGGTTGGCCCTGACGGGATTCCTATCGAGATTTGGAGATGTTTAGGAGAAATAGGCGTTAAATGGCTGACAGATCTATTTAATAAGATTTGGCAGACAAAAAAGATGCCAAATGAATGGAGAAAAAGTATCCTTGTACCTATCTACAAGAACAAGGGTGACATTCAAAGTTGCTCAAACTACCGGGGAATAAAACTTATGTGTCACACCATGAAACTTTGCGAGAGAGTGATTGAACACAAGCTAAGGAAGGATATTAAGATAACAGAAAACCAGTTTGGGTTCATGCCTGGACGATCAACGACACAGGCTATTCATTTGCTTCGTCAACTTGTCGAGCGTTTTCGAGAGAAGAGAAGAGATTTGCATATGATATTTATTGATTTAGAAAAAGCGTACGACAAGGTACCTAGAGAGGTATTATGGGGAACAATGATGAAGAAGGGGGTCCCCGTCAAGTATATTGACATAATCAAGGATATGTACGATGGAGTAGTGGCAAATGTCAGAACTTGCGGCGGCTTAACGAGTGATTTTCCGATTACTATTGGTTTACATCAAGGATCTGCATTAAGTCCATTCCTGTTTACCATCGTGATGAATGAGCTTACTAGAACTATCCAAGATAAGGTACCTTGGTGTATGCTATTCGCTGATGATATTGTTCTAGTAAATGAGACGAAAGCAGGGGTTAATGCCAAATTGGAATTATGGAGGCAAACATTGGAATCTCGGGGATTCAGATTGAGCAGGTCCAAGACAGCATATATGCATTGTAAATTTAGTAACCAGAGAAGTCAAAACCATATTGGTATAACATTGGAAGGGCAAGAGATATCACCGAGCGACCAGTTTAGATATCTAGGTTCCATCATCCAAAAGAATGGGGAGACCGATAGTGATGTTAATCAAAGGATCCAAGTTGGTTGGTTGAAATGGAGGAGTGCAACAGGGATTTTGTGTGATCGTAACTTTCCGTTAAAATTGAAAGGGAAGTTTTATCGGAGCGCTGTTCGGCCTGCCTTATTATATGGTACAGAATGCTGGGCTCCTAAGAAGCATCATATACAGAAGATGCACGTAGCGGAGATGCGCATGCTTCGTTGGATGTGCGGTAACACTAGAAAAGATAAGGTGCGAAATGAGGATATTCGTACAAAAGTTGGTGTCGCACTTATAGAGGAGAAGATGCGGGAAAACCGGCTAAGATGGTTTGGTCATGTGCGACGCAGACCTATGGAAGCACCGGTCTGACGAATAGATACTCTCGATATGGGTAATGGAAAAAGGACAAAAGGGAGACCGAAGAAAACATGGATGGAGGTGATACGAAACGATATGGTTGCCAAAGGACTCAATGAAAGTATATTGTTCGATAGGAGTGAGTGGAGGCAGAGGATTCATGTGCTGGACCCGGCGTGATTCTCATGTTGGTTCATGTAGCCTACCCCATATGCTTGGGATAAAAGGCTCAGTTGTTGTTGTTTTTTTTGTTGTTAAATCTTTCTTAACAAGGTTTATCTTGTTTCTAATGCAGTTTCGGCTAGTGCAGATGTCGAACTACTTGAGACAGCGCCGTCAGTCACCGCCCTGGCGGTAACCACTTCTCTGCCTTCTCTCGTACCATCGCAGATGCTGGAAGGTATGGATTTGTGACCCATCAGTCTTGTCTCTCGGCTGTATAATTCCTGTACTGACATTGCGTCATCACATTTTTGCAGGAGTCCTTTTTGACCACCTGTACCAGGTGCTGCACCCACATTTCTCCTTCTTGTCGAAGATTAGTCCCCCTGCTGGTATAGGTGAGTATTTTTTCTAAACGACGTCCTTTTCTTCAACGGGCAGTCGCATTACCGCTAACTCTTCTTCATATTGCTTGTAGCCTTACGAATTGAAGGGGGAAACGATGCTGTCGTTGTGCCCCCAGTACGCCCAGCTCTGCCCCCTGCTGCAGCCGGTATAGTAGACTCTACTTTTTGTGTATTTTCTTTATTTCCTGAGCCGACATCTGATTATGATCTATTTTGCAGCAATCACATCGACTCCAGCCCCGTTCGAGTCTCGTATTACAATGCCGGTAGGGCCTTTTTCCAGGCGTCCATCATCCAAAGGTGCTGTAACCAGTCTACGCATGCTGAGCGAGTATATCGAGGAGTTTGACGCAGAGATTCTCACATCTGTTGCGGATTTTGCCGCAGAGCTTAACCCTATGCTGGCGACGCTCATGAACTTTCATGGTGAGGGCGTCGTTGAGTCTTGGGTTAATCGCTGCAGGGAGATCGAGGCTTGTTTGCATGAGCTTAAGCTTAGGCGTCCCGCACATGAGATTCCGGCTATGTGCGCTCAACGGGCTGCATGGATCGAGAAAAGCGCTTCTTACTTCCGCCATATTGAACAAGAAGTGGCTTTAAAGCAAAGAGAATGTAAAGAAACTTCGAGCGAGTCCACTCGACTGCATGCTGAGGTCGACGCTAACGCTGCCCAGTTAAAAGTTATTTTCAAAGGTCTTCTGCGATATATCTCTGATGGGTTAACATTGAGGCAGAAGCTCGACGTCATCGAGCGGGATGCACGAGATCGTGAAGCAGCTCAGCGGGCCGTCGAAGAACAACTCTCGTCTTACTTGCAGCAGCGAGCCCAGGTCGAAGCGGAGTTGGCCGCGGCAGCTGATCAGGAAGAGGGGCTGAGGGAAGTGCGCGAGCGGCTGACTGGATTATTGAAAGCGCTTTCTTCTCAATAAAATTTTTGTACCATTTGTAATTTTGAATGAATTGTATTTGTTCTTTTATTCTTTCATATGGTGTATTTTGTACCCAATTGCATTCATGAATAAAAGATACACGTTCTTTGTAATGTCTTGTGTCATCTCTCTGCTTTCTTTTTTCTTGCTGTGTTGTTGCCATGTGATTTTAGCAAGTGCGATCTGTAGGTAGCATATAGCTATCAATCTTGGATGCTTTGTAGGGCGGTGGTGGCTTAGAAGACAGGGTTAGAATCTGTCACCTAAGACTTTTCAACTTTATGAGCTGTGAGGGTCTCATAAAGAATTTTCTCCCTACCGGTCAAGAGGATCCCGTAGGTGTAATTTCTCCTTAAGAATCGTGAGGATCCCTAAGTGCGTTTTCTTTTGAAAGTCGTAAGGATCTCACAAAAGAATTTACTTCCTTACGAGTCGTGAGGACCCGCAAGTGATGGGTGAAGTTGTTCTTATCCGTGTTTCACGGAGTCAGGGGATGCTCTGGATGCTTCCCATGAGTTCACTGCTGTGTTTAGAGAGGACCAGGCTCCACTCTGGACGTTTTCCAGGATACCGTAGTTTAAAGACATCGCGGTCGAGGTTAAAGATATCATAGTCCGTGAGTTTAAGGACCTCACAGTCCGATGTTAGTTTTAAGACATCACGGTCGAGGTTAAGGACATCATAGTCCGTGGATTTAAGGACTCCACAGTCCGTTATTAGTTTTAAGACATCACGGTCGAGATTAAGGACATCATAGTCCATGAGTTTAAGGACCTCACAGTCCAATATTAGTTTTAAGACATCACGGTCGAGGTTAAGGACATCTTAGTCCGTGGATTTAAGGACTCCACAGTCCGTTGTTAGTTTTAAGACATTACGGTCGAGGTTAAGGACATCATAGTCCATGGGTTTAAGGACCCCACAGTCCGTGAAACGTGTGGTTGTCGGGACCCGTCACCTCTTTGAAGACGTTGAGGAATTACAACGACAAATATCAAAGGAGTGAAGAGATGTACCCTTGAACCAAGGTAAAATTAATTTAAGGACATTACGGTCACTTGTTAGTTTTAAGACATCACGGTCGAGGTTAAGGACATCATAGTCCATGAGTTTAAAGACCTCACAGTCCAATGTTGTTAGTTTTAAGACATCACGGTCAAGGTTAAGGACATCATAGTCCGTGAGTTTAAGGACCTCACAGTCCAATGTTGTTGGTTTTAAGACATCACGGTCAAGGTTAAGGACATCATAGTCCGTGAATTTAAGGATCCCACAGTCCAATGTTGTTAGTTTTAAGACATCACGGTCAAGGTTAAGGACATCATAGTCCGCGAGTTTAAGGACCTCACAGTCCAATGTTAGTTTTAAGACATCACGGTCGAGGTTAAGGACATCATAGTCCGTGAGTTTAAGGACCTCACAGTCCAATGTTAGTTTTAAGAAATCACGGTCGAGGTTAAGAACATCATAGTCTGTGAGTTAAGGACCTCACAGTCCAATGTTTGCTCTGGATGCTTCCCACGGGTTCACTGCCGTGTTTGGCGAGGACCAGGCTCCGCTCTGGATGCTTCACACGAGTTCATTGCCGTGCTCTGTGAGGACCAAGATCCGCTCTGGACGTTTTCCACGGGATCAGAAGTTACATAATCCGCGTTCCACGTAACCAAGAATTTTGCTCTAGATGCTTCCCACGGGTTCACTGCCGTGTTCGGCGAGGACCAGGCTCTGCTCTGGATGCTTCACACGGGTTCACTGCCGTGCTCTGCGAGGACCAGGATCCGCTGTGGACGTTTTCCACGGGGTCAGAAGTGACATAATCCGCGTTCCACGTAGCCAGGAATTTTGCTCTAGATGCTTCCCACGGGTTCACTGCCATGTTCGGCGAGGACTAGGCTCCGCTCTGGATGCTTCACACGGGTTCACTGCCGTGCTCTGCGAGGACCAGGATCCGCTCTGGACGTTTTCCACGGGGTCAGAAGTGACATAATCCGCGTTCCACGTAGCCAGGAATTTTGCTCTGGATGCTTCCCACGGGTTCACTGCCGTGTTCGGTGAGGACCAGGCTCCGCTCTGGATGCTTCACACGGGTTCACTGCCGTGATCTGCGAGGACCAGGATCCGCTCTGGACGTTTTCCACGGGGTCAGAAGTGACATAATCCGCGTTCCACGTAGCCAGGAATTTTGCTCTAGATGCTTCCCACGGGTTCATTGCCGTGTTCGGCGAGGACTAGGCTTCGCTCTGGATGCTTCCCACGGGTTCATTGTCGTGTTCGGCGAGGACTAGGCTTCGCTCTGGATGCTTCACACGGGTTCACTGCCGTGCTCTGCGAGGACCAGGATCCGCTCTGTACGTTTTCCACGGGGTCAGAAGTGACATAATCCGCGTTCCACGTAGGTAGGAATTTTGCTCTAGATGCTTCCCACGGGTTCACTGCCGTGTTCGGTGAGGACGAGGCTCCGCTCTGGATGCTTCACACGGGTTCACTGCCGTGCTCTGCGAGGACCACGATCCGCTCTGGACGTTTTCCACGGGGTCAGAAGTGACATAATCTGCGTTCCACATAGCCAGGAATTTTGCTCTGGATGCTTCCCACGGGTTCACTGCCGTGTTCGGCAAGGACCAAGCTCCGCTCTGGATGCTTCACACGGGTTCACTGCCGTGCTCTGCGAGGACCAGGATCCACTCTGGACGTTTTCCACGGGGTCAGAAGTGACATAATCCGCGTTCCACGTAGCCAGGAAAGGTTGACTTGATCTGCATTTCACGGGGTCGGAATTTGACTCTCGGTCGTTTGTACACCGCCGAGTCATGGAACTTGGAGTTGCCCCTGTTCCGCTTTACTTGATGTTGTGGGTGTTGTAATGAGACGAATGTTGAGATACTCTCCAGGCTATCTGAGAACCGTCAAGGTTTAGCTTCTTCTTCTGATGAAACCTGGGGAGGAGGAGTGTGATTCCTTCTTTGTTTGCGCCCCTGGATTGTATACAGGGACTGCTGTGATATCACCTGTAGGGTATAAATTTCATTTTTATTTTTCAATTCTTTCCGCGATGCTCTATCATTTCAGCTTTTATATCGTGAAGGTCGCGATTGCCCAATCATTTCGGCTATTTTTCGCGGTGCCCAATCATTTAGGCTATTTATTTTATTCTTTACTCGTTGCTTTTTATTGCGAGTTGCCCAATCATTTCGGCTATTTTTCATGCATACATTTTTACTTGCTGATTTTGTCACAAGTTGCCCCATCATTTCGGCTATTTCGTATGCATGTGTGGCTTGTTGGCTTTTCGCTTCAAGCTTGGAATTAGACACTGATTTCGGCATCAGCACCGCTAATATTGGGATATTGCCAGGAGTGAATCATCATTTGCCTTTGTCAATGTCGAACAAAGGTGGCTTAGTAAACAAGGTTAGGATCCTGTCGACTAAGGCTTTTGACTTCATGAGCCGTAAGGGTCTCATGAAGGTATTTCTCCCTACAAGTCGTGAGGATCTCGTAGGTGTGTTTTCTCTTTAGGAGTCGTGAGAACTCCTAAGTGTATGTTCTCCTATAAGTCGTAAGGATCTTACAAGAGGGGTTTCTCCATATAAATCGAGAGGACTCACAAGGGTTGCTCACCGTGTGAACATATCTCTAGCCACGGATGGGACTTGGTTAGGGAAATGTTTATTCGCGCCCGTGGATTGTATACAAGGGTCAGCATTGAGCCGCTTGTAAGGCAGTATTGGAGGTTGTGGGGGCTGCTTAAGAACATGTTCAGGTCTCTGTAACTTAAGACTTTTGAATCTTATGAGCCGTGAGGGTCCCATAAGAGGGTTTTCCCTACGGGTCGAGAGGATCCCGTAGGTGTAATTTCTCCTTAGAAATTGTGGGGATCCCTAAGTGTGTTGCTCCCTTATGAGTCGTAAGGATCTCACGCGGGTGATTTCTCCTTACAAGGTCGAGAGGACCTTGCAAGTGTCTTTTAACGAGGTTGCGCCCTTTTGGGTTTTCAAAAACACTCGCTGGTAGCCCTACTGTTTTTACTCACGGAGCCCTTTCGGGTTTTCATCCGTGCCCATTTTGCTTATGGACATACCATTTTTTTATTCTTTTTTTTATTCTAACGAGGTTGCACCCTTTCAGGTTTTCACAAGACTCGCCGGTAGCCCTGCTGTTTTTACTCACGGAGCCCATTCGGGTTTTCATCCGTGCCCATTTTGCTTATGGACATACCGTTTTCTTTTTTTTTTATTCTTTTTTTTTAATTTTAGTTTTAGATTTGGGATGCTGCAATCCACCGTAGTTTATCGACATCTCGGTCAACAGCTAGTTTTAGGACATATTGGTCCGTCGTTAGTTTAAGGACGTTTCGGTACGTCGTTAGTTTAAGGACGTTTCGGTCCGCTATAAAGGAAGTCGGCTATTACCTATGGAGTTTAGGCTTAGGAAGATAGCGAGCGGATATAGTCGTCGTCATCTATCATTGACCTAGGCCATGACTCGTCAAGCGTAGTATTTCTTCAGGAAGCGACCGTTTATTGGCCTGAAAGGTCTTTCACCATGCATGTCCATGAGTAGATAGGCTCCACCCTGGTAGACCTTATCTATGATGTAGGGGACTTCAAAGTTCGGCTCGAATTTTCCCCACTTGGCGCGATTGGGGATCATAGGTCTTTTGACCACTAGTACGAGTTCGCCTTGGCGGAATGTTCTCGGCCTAGTCAATCTTTCGTAAGAGCGCATCATCTTTGCTTTATAAGCCTCTAGATTTTGTTGCGTGATTGTAATAATTTTCGATTGTGTATGTAAAAGTATCAATTCAAATAGTTCCCGATTTCGGCGCCATTTGATTGATCGTAAAATTCGAGACTGAGTAAGTAAATCAACTCAAATGATTCCTGATAACGGTTTCATTTGATCGATAAGAGTCTCTTTGTGTCGGTAATTAGAAAATTGAATAAAGTTCACAATCGAAGAATTATATTTGACCGCAATCAATTACGGTGTCGATTGTAGATCGTAAGCGAGTGCGGATCGTCCACAGGGATTGTGCGATTCGTTTTTATATTTGATTTGTTTGAATTGAAAAGTTAATCGGAAAAAAAAAGAAAACATGATTCAAGATTTTATCAAATGTTTCAAGTGTCACAATTCTAATCAAGAATCAAGAAAATGATAAACAATCGAGAATCAGGGTTTCGATGATATTTCCAACCAAATGTCAAGAATCTAAATGAGGCTCGTAGGAATCGATCGGATCTATAGACGTGATGTAATCTCAAGATTTCGTGTTCTTGTCCTTCGAAGGATTGATACTAGATCGATGATGATCGACGAGAGTTAGGGCTTTCTCGTGAAACTAGGGTTTCATCATTTAACCCTTATTCTTTCGTCGATATCATTCACATTCTAGCCTCTAGCAATTTCAAGAAACGATCGTAACTCCCCAATCTCGAGCGATATCAATCAAGAAAGCATCGCAACGAATTGGGTCGTCGATTCTTGAACTTGCTAGGGTTTACAAAACTCGTAGGATTCAAGAATCGGTTTAAAATATATTACATCATCATTCTATTGATCGTCTCGACTCCTCGACGAGCGGAGTATTACTCAAACATCACAACAAGAATTACAACTAGAAATTTAGATTGAATCATGATGCAAGAATTTAAAGAAAACAAGATAAAAGAATATCACATTTTATTTATATCAACAATTTGATTACAGTCGCTCAAGAACTACAAGAGGAAGAACTAAATTGTCGACTTGGCTTCGCTCGGCTCCGTGAGTCGCGGATCGGCTTGGACCACTTGCTCTGTTGAAGAACGGCTCGGCTCCTAAAAGGTTGCAAGGCTTCTTTCTTGATGGGGTACTCGGGATCTTGGCTTTTGATTGGAATTAGGGTTAGGGTTTCACACAAGTCCTCTCACTAGACTTGTGGAAGAAGATAAAGAAAGAGAGTGAATGGGTCTAGATTGTAGATTCTAGGTACAATGATGATTTCAATGAATGAATCTAATGAATTCAATAATTGGATTCTTTTACAAGTGAGCCTAGGGTCTTATTTATAGATCACCCAAACCCTAAGCCTTGAGTTGTTCCGTCCAAAAGTTTGTTGAAAGACTTCTAGAAGTAGTTAGTTAGGCTTAGCTTAGGGTTTAAGCTAGGGTTTAGGGAGAAGTTTCTAGAATACAAGGCTTAGTTTAGTGTAGGAACAAGGGTTTGCTGATCTGGCAGAAGTCTCTGGAGTCTTCTGGAAATTGTTGTGTCTTGCTGAAGTGTAGGCCCTGAGATAGGAGTTTTGCACCAAAAATGAGAAGGTAATTCCTTGGACCCACCGCGGATCCGCGGCGCAAGCAGGCTCCTGCCGCGGATCCGCGGCTCTTTGTGGGGCTTGGGCCTTGGGATTTCTGGTGTGGTCTTGGAATGCCATTTGGGACTTTATCTGATATGTTGAATTTTATTTGTCCCTTTGGATTGATACCAGAACTGAAATTATTGAGTTGGCGTCATGTTTGATCGGTACCATGTAAATTTTTGGCCTTTCTTCTGGATTTTCCTGCACAGATCTCAAAACAAGTGTTGTGCAATGTAGGGATGATGCGATGCCATGAAATGTAGTCAATTTCCTTAGAAATGCAGGTTTTAAGGTCTAACACATGTAATCTGATATTTTGCGACAGTTTTGCTAATATGTGAAATATGAATGCTGAACACTTCTATATGAATGCAAATGATGAGGAAATTGCCGGCTAAAAGTTGCAATATTTTCGACTAATCAAATTCCCCCAAACTTAATTTCGATCGTCTCGAGCGAACTGTTTTATTAAAAAGAGAAGGTGAAAATTAAGAAAGAGAAAAACTAACTAGCACACTTTCGTAGGCAACACGATTGCACTGAGCATGTGCAACAAGCCTTTAAACCTCTAGGTGTCCCTAGTAGGAGGAGTGTTGTCTCCTGAGGGTTTTCAGCGGATTGCACCCACAAAATCCAATAATAAAAAAAAGATCATGAATATTACATTTAAAGAAAAGAATTGTAAAAGAAAAGCCTTGAAAATTAGGGTTTCCAACTAAGCTAGCTTTTCGGTTGTCATGAGCCCTATCTTAATAGTCATGAAAAGATGTTAGAAATCACGTCCTCCCTCAATAAAACATCGTCTTATTTTTCATTCCTATCTTTCTTCCAAACATCGATCATATAACCCTGCGTGTGTGTAAAGGACATCCCTACACCCGGAGAATTTAATTCAAGCTATCATACTCTTGCCCATCAGCCTCAGTACTTTTTAATTAATGAATATTTAGACGGAGTTGCTCACACACTTTCATGAGGCCGTTAATACTTCTTGAGGTACTAACCGACCGATTACTCATGTGCTTGCTTATTTGGTGTATTTTCCTCGTCTTGCACCACCTCAGGCATAGCAGTGACTCCCATACCAGTTGGCCTTAGGGCACTAGGTGAAGAAGCACCCTCGCTATAAATTTTTTATTGCCCTTGGTAATAAAAAAACCAGTGTCCATTTTTCTCACCACTTTATATTTTTTATTCACTTATTTTTTTTCTTTTTATTTCCTTCATACTTTCGGGTTTAAGACAAGAGCATTTCAAGGTATCCTCTACTATCCCAGGCTTCAAGACGTGTGTAAGTGCGAATAGCGGCGTAGCAACGTTCAAAATGTTTGGCTTCCAGAATAGAAACTATTTTTCAGACTTAGTTTTATCCTCAGATTAGTGACGTCCTTCATCTTACTAACCCTTGGGACAACGGCTCATAACTACTTATTACTAGTTCGTATAAGAAAACTTCTAATTTTCTTAGTTTTCTTAAATTTTTCTAATCTCATGGATGTAATTTTTCTCTATCTAATCTTTTATTATCTTATTTATGTACAAAAAAGTGTAAATATTAAAATTATTTTTATACTTGAAAATTTTTAAATTTTTATGGGTTTTGAATTTTTTTTTTCTTTCAATTTTTATAGATTTTTAAAAGAAATGTTTTGTGCTTATGCAAATGATATGCAAATGATGCAAGAATAAGCACAAACCTCCCCCAAACTTGTTTTCAACAGTGTCCTCACTGTTGCCAAACGCTATACCTATAAAACCTGTAAATCTGGGAGGAATTATTAGTGAGGGCAAAAACATATAAGTGAAGAACTTCCCCCAAACTTACTCTTTTCACTCACCTCCATTCAAAAAATGATGCAATGATATACAGGATATGAAGGTGAGACGGAGGAATTTTAATCCAAATAAACTGGCTCCTGTAAGAACAGGAGCTCCTCCGTGGGGTCAGTGGAAAAATACGGCTTTAATCTATGTCCATTCACTTTAAAAACGGTGCCGTTTTTAACATTTTCTACTTCTACTGCCTCGTGCGGGTATACAGACCGCACAACAAAAGGTCCCTTCCATCGAGATCAGAGCTTACCCGTGTGAAGGTGTAATCATGAATCATAAAGAAGGACTTGTTGACCAGGTGAAAATGTTTTCCTCAAAATGTTTTTATCGTGAAAAACCTTAGTCCTATTCTTTATGATTACAGCGTTATCATAAGCTTCATCGCGGAGTTCGCTTAGCTCATTTAGTTGCAGCTTCCGAAAGTTGCAAGCAAGGTTTAGATCAAAATTTATTTCTTTAATAGCCCACAATGCTTTATGCTCTATCTCGACGGGTAAATGACATGCTTTTCCAAACACTATCCTATATGGAGACATTCCTAGGTCGGTCTTATATGCAGTTCGGAATGCCCAAAGAGCATCCGTCAGTTTGGTCGACCAGTCTTTTCTATTTTTAGCAACAGTTTTCTCCAGGATAAGTTTGATTTGTCTGTTTGAGATTTCAGCCTGCCCGCTTGTTTGGGGATGATAGGGTGTAGAAAGTCGGTGGTTGATTGAGTATTTCCGCATCAAAGTCTCGAAAGATCTGTTGCAGAAATGTGTCCCATTATCGCTAATGATAGCGCGTGGGTGTCCAAATCACGAGAAAATATTCTCTTTTAAGAACTTAATGACAACTTTCCTGTCATTAGTGCGACATGGAATGGCTTCTACCCACTTTGAGACATAATCAACCGCCAGCAGTATGTACAAATTCCCAAAGGAGTTGGGAAAAGGACCCATAAAATCAATGCCCCAAACGTCGAATATTTCAACAACCAGAATGGGTTGCTGAGGCATTTCATTCCTCTGGAAGATTCTTCCCGTGTACTGACATTGTTTACAGGTTTTGCAATGGTCAAATGCGTCCTTGAATAAGGTCGGCCAATAAAATCCACATTGCAAAACCTTCTCCGCTGTCTTTTTAGGACCAAAGTGACCCCCACAGGCCTGATCATGACAAAAAGAAAGAACACTCTTGAACTCTTCATTCGGGACACATCGGCGAATGATCTTATCAGGACAATATTTAAACAGATATGGCTCATCCCAGTAAAAGTGTTTTACTTGGGATAGAAGACGGTATTTGTCCTGTTTTGACCAATCACTGGGTATCAGTCCCGTGGCATGATAGTTCACAATATCCCTGAACCATGGTTCATTGGATACGCTCAAGAGTTGTTCGTCAGGAAACGAATCATTGATCGGCAGGGTTACAGGGGAAGAAATGATGCGTGAAAGATGGTCGGCTACTACGTTTTCACATCCTTTCTTATCTTTGATAACAAGATCGAATTCTTGTAACAGAAGGATCCAACGTATTAGTCGACCTTTTGCATCTTTCTTCGCCAGAAGATGTTTTAAAGCGGAATGGTCAGTATACACAATTATAGGTGAGCCAATTAAGTAAGGCCTGAATTTTTCTAATGCAAATACAACCGCTAAAAGTTCTTTTTCTGTGGTTGTATAATTGATTTGCGCATCATTCAGGGTCTAACTTGCATAGTATATCACGTGTGGCATCTTTTCGATGTGCTGTGCTAAGACTGCACCTACTGCAAAATCGGATGCATCACACATTAGCTCAAAGGGGTAGTCCCAGTTTGGTGATGATAAAACGGGGGCTGAAGTGAGTGAGTGTTTAAGTGAGTCGAAAGCTGTCTCGCAGTCCGAGTCAAAATGGAAGGTCGTATCCTTGGCCAGAAGAAGAGTTAAAGGTCTAGCAATTTTGCTAAAATCCTTAATGAATCTCCTATAAAAGCCCGCATGGCCAAGGAAAGATCGAATATCTTTGACGCTTTTGGGATGAGGGAGGTTTTGAATGACATCTATCTTAGCTCTGTCAACCTCAATGCCTTTCTGTGAAATAACATGTTCAAGAACAATTCCTTCTTGGACCATGAAGTGGCATTTTTCTCAGTTCAAAGTCAAGTTCTTCTCTTTGCAACGAGTAAGAACAGCGTCAAGATTCGCAAGGCAATCAGAAAAAGAGTCTCCAAAAATCGAGAAATCGTCCATAAAGATCTCCAGAAAATTCTCTACCATATCAGAGAATATCCCCATCATACACCGCTGAAAGGTAGCGGGAGCATTGCATAACCCAAAGGACATGCGACTGTAAGCAAAGGTACCAAAAGGACAAGTAAAAGTGGTTTTATCTTGATCCTTTTTGGCGATGGGGACCTGATTATAGCCTGAGTGTCCGTCCATAAAACAATAATACTCTCGTCCCGCTAAGCGTTCCAGCATTTGATCAATGAATGGTAGAGGAAAATGGTCTTTCCTCGTGGCAGCATTGAGTTTTCTATAATCGATACATACACGCCACCCGGTTTGGGTGCGTGTCTGAATCAACTCATTTGCCTCATTGGTTATAACAGTGATGCCGGATTTCTTAGGAACGACATGTATAGGACTCACCCATTGGCTATCGGAGATGGGGTATATAATACCATTATCTAAGCATTTGATGATCTCTTTCATTACCGCTTCCTTCATGACGGGATTCAACCGTCTCTGCGGTTCTCGTGTTGGTCTGGCATCATCCATCACATGTATATGATGTTCAACTATCAAGGGACTAATCCCTTTGATGTCCGCCATACTCCAACCAAACGCCTCTTTGTTAGATCTCAATACCGATAAATGTGCATTCTCTTGCTCTAATGCTAGAGAAGCGGAAATTATAACCGGTAAAGATTCCTTCTCACCTAAATAAGCATATTTCAGATGAGACGGTAAAATTTTGAGATCTAATTCGGGCGGAGAAATGATAGAAGGAGGGATCATTGAGTGATTTTTGGATTTACAAAGAAGCTCAGAGCCTGTGAAAGATACAGACTCGAGTGGAGAAAAGTCAGAAGTGCAGGACTCAAGTGTAGGTAAAGTGTCCTCACTAAGATCTTGTGTAAAGTCAAACAGAGATGTGGTAATGTCATCGAGATCAATAAAGCAAAGTTCCTCAGCTCCACAACTATCGGGAGCGATCTCATGGACAGAGCACACATCTAAAATATGAGCAGAGGGTTCTGATGGCTGACTTCCAACTTTGTAGATGTTTAGTTCAATGGTCATATTTCCAAATGATAAGTTCATTGAACCGTTTCTACAGTTTATAACAGCATTGGAAGTGGCAAGGAAAGGACGACCCAGAATCACCGGAATTTGGCCCCGGGGGTTTGCTACAGGATGTGTGTCGAGTACAATGAAGTCTACAGGGAAAACAAATTCCCCGACTTTTATCAACACATCCTCTAATTCACCCCTTGGTTTAGTGATAGATCGGTCTGCCATCTGGAGAGTGCAGTGAGCAGGTTTCAGCTCTCCAATCCCTAGTTGCTCATATACAGAATATGGAAGGAGGTTAACACTTGCGCCAAGGTCTAAAAGAGCACGATTTATGTTTTTACCCCCAATAGAAATCGATATTGTAGGACATCCTGGGTCCTTTCGTTTCTTTGGTAGCTGGGGAATAAAAGCAGTGCTGATATTATTAGCCATGAAGACCTTCTTCGGCACTTGGGCCTTCCTCTTCCTAGTGCACAAGTCCTTAAGAATTTTCGCATAAGCGGGGACTTGTTGAATTGCATTTAGGAGAGGGATATTGATGTTAACCTGTTTGAACATTTCCATAATTTTCTCCATATGAGGACTCGTTCTATTACCCCTTAACCGATTCGGGTAAGGAGCTTTCGCAATAAGCGCAGGGTCCATCATAGGAGAAGGAAGATGGGGAAGACGAGATCCCAAAAGAGGTGTGGGGATCGTCTGTGGAGAACTATAAGGGTTGGGTTCAGGTGTCGAGCCTAATGGGAAATGGAGAATAGGCTCGCAAGAAGGTGGTATGGTAGAAGAAGAAGGAGAAGTGTGTGTGTGTGGAAAGGTCTCAGCCGGGGTGTTGACATGATTTTCAGTATCATCAATACCTTCCCCGACATGATTATTCAGCACTCTTCCCGATCTCAACGTTGTGATGGCATTTACATTGTAATGCCCAGGATTCTGTAGGGGTTGAGAGGGAAGTTTCCCTTTTTCTCTCGCACTCATTTCGGCTTTAAGGCGTGCGATTTCAGCTTCCATCGATCTGATACTCTCAGCTTGGGACGCTGAGTTTTTCTTTATCTCACTGACGGAAGATCTAACCTCAGTCGAAACCTCTATGAAATTTGATAAAAGTGATTTCATGGTCTGAGTGAATTGAGAGAATTCGTCAGAACAGGACGACTGCATAGAATTAGACTGAGCAGGAGTGTTGCCCTGGTTTTGGAAATTTTGTGACTGGTAGCGGTGCTGAGTGAGTTGAAGGGGTTGTTGTTGTGGTGGAGGAAGAGCCCTTTGAAAATTATTCGTGTTTGGAACCTTGTTTTGAGATTGGTTTTGGTTCCAAGCGAAATTCGGGTGATTCCTCCAACCCTGATTGTACGTGGAAGAATATGGATCGTTTCTCGGTCTTTGAAATGCGGCATTAGAATGCTCGTGACCTTGAAACGCAGAGTTTAATGGACATTCTTCCGTTAAATGAGACGGATCAGAACAGCACCCACAAACAGTTTTGGGGAGTGACATTGGGTTTAGGGAGGCTGCAGAAAATTTGTGTTCCATAGCGTCTAGCTTCTTTTGCATTGCTGCCATCTCAGCTCGAACACCTATGGACACATCTATTTGGTGTATGCCACCCCTATTCAATGGTTGGCTTCCACTCTCCCACTGTAGTGATTTTTCAGCGAACTCTTCTAAATACTTCCAAGCTTCCCCATCATCCTTGGTCATAAAAGTACCTTGACACATGTTTTCAAGGCTCTGTTTAGTGTTTGAGTTAATACCCTCATAAATGATTCGGCAAAGCTCCCATCTCGGGATGCCGTGATGAGGACACTGAACCAAAAGATCCTTGAAACGTTCAAAGCATTTAGAGAATGGTTCGGTAGGGAGCTGGGAAAATTGATTCAGTTCGCTACGGATTCGAGCTGTCTTTTGTATTGGGTAAAATTTCTTAAGGAATGCAGCGACGAATTCTTCCCAATTCGTAATAGAGTGTGCGGTAGTGTTATATAGCCACTTCTCGGCTATATTGCACAATGTAAATGGAAGAAGTCGTAGACGCATCGCATCCACTGAAAGTTGTGACGTACCCATCATTGCGCATACGTTTTCAAATTTGGTGATGAAAACGTAAGCGTCCTCAGTTTCGAGTCCGTGGAATTTGGGTAAAAGATTGATGTACTGGGGTTTAATCTCAAAGTTATCCCCATTGGCTAGTGGTGTGGATAAGCAGGTCGAAAGAGGACCTCGAAGTGGATAGCACCTCTCCTGGAGAGAGATGCGGGGTGGATTCTGCGCACCAACGGACGGCGGCAGATTAGGGTTAAAGAAGTCCGATGGAGTCGGATCCAATGGTGTGGGTGTGGTAGTAGGTAAAGGAAAGGTAAATGGAGAAATATCGACTTCAGAGTCGATAAAGGGTACGCGGACTAAACGGGCACTAGAATCCCGTGTCCAGCCTATCTTGTACTAAAAAGGGTTAGTACAAGTGGCAGCGTTGACTTATAATTAGGGGTAAATGAATGCGGTGTTTGCTTTGAAAAAGGGGCGGATTTTTGAAAAAAAATGATGCGACACAACAAATGCAGCACGCAAACCCTAGAATCTAGTGGTCACCTAGGTCCGGCTCTAGACCGCTCCTAACTGCCAAAAGACAAGTCGCAGGATAGAATCCTCCACTGCCTCTTTGTCCCCCTGTGGCCAGGTAAGTGCCAGGTAAGTGGGAAGGTACTCCACTACGTAAGTAGTGGGCCTAATTAATAATCACTAGCCTTCGATACACTTGCCTAGGCACCATAAGAAAACGCGGATAAGCAATGAATTACCCACGGCCTTCTTCTGTCCTAAGTGAGAGCGACAGTCCTTAGAGTCATCTCTAAATTTCTTTTAGTTAATGTTGGTCAATGCTGATGCAAGTTATGTAGTTTTCGGGGCCTAGGAAGGGTAATGAACTCCCCACCTAATTTGGATTTGGCCGTGCCCCTTAATATCCGTATTTAGAATGCAAACAACCAAGAAACAAAATCACGCACAAATTTAATTTTGCAATTTGCGAGCTGCGATTATTTGCAAAGAATCCTGCAGCAAATTGTCAGTTGGAGCTAAAAAGAGGAGAGAGGAGAAGGTAAGAAATCACCTGAAGAAATATTGTACAGAGAACCCTCTATGCTGCAGCGGTTCCGCCGCGATAGCCTTCAAATGCCGCGCTTCCGCGGTTGGAAGATGTGATCACTGAACCAAAATTCACCAGGGAGCTTCTATAGACTCCCTCTGCTCTCTGGTATATTCCAAAAAAAATTTCCAATTTCCAGCATGCTCCAGATCTCCTTGCAATAAACCGCAACAAATTGTTTAGGATTTGCACGAATTTTGATCTCAAAAATCTCAATGAAATAAATCTTTCAATTCAAACTATAATATGAAACGAATTAGCGCGTAATTCCCCGGCAACGGCGCCATTTTGATTGTAATAATTTCCGATTGTGTATGTAAAAGTATCAATTCAAATAGTTCCCGATTTCGGCGCCATTTGATTGATCGTAAAATTCGAGACTGAGTAAGTAAATCAACTCAAATGATTCCTGATAACGGTTTCATTTGATCGATAAGAGTCTCTTTGTGTCGGTAATTAGAAAATTGAATAAAGTTCACAATCAAAGAATTATATTTGACCGCAATCAATTACGGTGTCGATTGTAGATCGTAAGCGAGTGCGGATCGTCCATAGGGATTGTGCGATTCGTTTTTATATTTGATTTGTTTGAATTGAAAAGTTAATCGAAAAGAAAAGAAAACATGATTCAAGATTTTATCAAATGTTTCAAGTGTCACAATTCTAATCAAGAATCAAGAAAATGATAAACAATCGAGAATCAGGGTTTCGATGATATTTCCAACCAAATGTCAAGAATCTAAATGAGGCTCGTAGGAATCGATCGGATCTATAGACGTGATGTAATCTCAAAATTTCGTGTTCTTGTCCTTCGAAGGATTGATACTAGATCGATGATGATCGACGAGAGTTAGGGCTTTCTCGTGAAACTAGGGTTTCATCGTTTAACCCTTATTCTTTCGTCGATATCATTCACATTCTAGCCTCTAGCAATTTCAAGAAACGATCGTAACTCCCCAATCTCGAGCGATATCAATCAAGAAAGCATCGCAACGAGTTGGGTCGTCGATTCTTAAACTTGCTAGGGTTTAAAAAACTCATAGGATTCAAGAATCGGTTTAAAATATATTACATCATCATTCTATTGATCGTCTCGACTCCTCGACGAGCGGAGTATTACTCAAACATCACAACAAGAATTACAACTAGAAATTTAGATTGAATCATGATGCAAGAATTTAAAGAAAACAAGATAAAAGAATATCACCTTTTATTTATATCAACAATTTGATTACAGTCGCTCAAGAACTACAAGAGGAAGAACTAAATTGTCGACTTGGCTTCGTTCGGCTCCGTGAGTCACGGATCGGCTTGGACCACTTGCTCTGTTGAAGAACGGCTCGGCTCCTAAAATGTTGCAAGGCTTCTTGCTTGATGGGGTACTCAGGATCTTGGCTTTTGATTGGAATTAGGGTTAGGGTTTCACACAAGTCCTCTCACTAGACTTGTGGAAGAAGATAAAGAAAGAGAGTGAATGGGTCTAGATTGTAGATTCTAGATACAATGATGATTTCAATGAATGAATCTAATGAATTCAATAATTGGATTCTTTTACAAGTGAGCCTAGGGTCTTATTTATAGATCACCCAAACCCTAAGCCTTGAGTTGTTCCGTCCAAAAGTTTGTTGAAAGACTTCTAGAAGTAGTTAGTTAGGCTTAGCTTAGGGTTTAAGCTAGGGTTTAGGGAGAAGTTTCTAGAATACAAGGCTTAGTTTAGTGTAGGAACAAGGGTTTGCTGATCTGGCATAAGTCTCTGGAGTCTTCTGGAAATTGTTGTGTCTTGCTGAAGTGTAGGCCCTGAGATAGGAGTTTTGCACCAAAAATGAGAAGCTAATTCCTTGGACCCACCGCGGATCCGCGGCGCAAGCAGGCTCCTGCCGCGGATCCGCGGCTCTTTGTGGGGCTTGGGCCTTGGGATTTCTGGTGTGGTCTTGGAATGCCATTTGGGACTTTATCTGATATGTTGAATTTTATTTGTCCCTTTGGATTGATACCAGAACTGAAATTATTGAGTTGGCGTCATGTTTGATCGGTACCATGTAAATTTTTGGCCTTTCTTCTGGATTTTCCTGCACAGATCTCAAAACAAGTGTTGCGCAATGTAGGGATGATGCGATGCCATGAAATGTAGTCAATTTCCTTAGAAATGCCGGTTTTAAGGTCTAACACATGTAATCTGATATTTTGCGACAGTTTTGCTAATATGTGAAATATGAATGCCGAACACTTCTATATGAATGCAAATGATGAGGAAATTGCCGGCTAAAAGATGCAATATTTTCGACTAATCATTGCGCTATGAGCCGGGTTTCATCATGGGCATCGAGCTCCTCAAGCCGAAGGTGAGCATTCTCTTCGTCCGTTAGCTCATAATGGACTGCCACTCGTAGAGAGGGTAACTCTATCTCGAGGGGGAGTACCGCTTCTGTATCGAATACCAACGCGTACGGCGTTGTGTTCGTGGCCGTCTTGAACGTAGTTCGATACGCCCAGAGAGCTTCTTGCAGTCTCTCATGCCTGTCCTTCTTATTTCGGGACACCTTCTTCTTCATGATTTTTGTTAGGGTCTTGTTAAAAGCTTCAGCTAGACCGTTGGCTCGGGGATTATAAACTGAAGAGTATCTCCAGTCTATGTTGTGCTGTAGTGCGAAGCGGCTGACCCTGTGGCTTCTGTAAGCTGGCCCGTTATCGGAGATGATCCGTCTCGGAGTTCTAAACCGATAAATGACGTGCGCCTTGAAGAAATGGAGGATATTCTCCGTCTTCTCATCCTTTAGCGGTACTGCTTCTGCCCATTTGGAGAAGTAATCAGTCGTCGCCAAAATGAATCGATGTCCTCTGGACGATGCCGGTTCGATGGGGCCGATTATGTCAGTTCCCCACATTTCGAACGGCCAGCTAGCCATCGTTGGATGTAGTGGGTTTGGATGCTGATGGATAAAGTCTCCATGGATCTGGCATGAGTGGCATTGCTTCGCATACTCGAGGCAGTCATGGATCATCGTGGGCCAATAATAACCCATTCGTTTGATCTTCAACTTCATCTTCGGGCCTGCTTGGTGAGAACCGCAGAGTCCGTAGTGAACTTCTTAGACGACTCTTTTTGCTTCTTCAGGTCCCAGACATCTCAACCACAGAGACTCAAATGACCTCTTGTACAGAGTATCATTGACGAAGGCGAAAGATAGGGCTCGCTTCATCAGCTGATGCTTTGAGGATGCATCTTCAGGTGTTCGACGGGATTTGAAGTAGTCTATAAAGTCTTTTTTCCAATCCTCAGCCTTTTCCCGGTCTTTTATTTGCATAGCCATTTGCTCAGTCGCTCCTTTTTCTTCAGACGAATCCGGAGATATTTCCGCCGGTGCAAGAACCCGACGGCTTTTCACAACGATTCTCATGTCATCGAGGTTCTCATCGGCCAATTCTTTAGCAAGCTTGGCTAATGCATCCGCTTTGTTATTTTTCGCACGCGGTATGATTTCCAAGATGTAGGAAGGAATTTGAGTCAGTAGTTGATGTACTTTCTCGCCGTACTTTTCCAGTTCTGGTTTGCACGTTTGATAGTCGCTGTTTACTTGGCTAACGACCAGTTGGGAGTCTCCATATATGAGGAGGTTTTCAATTCCCATATCGATGGCGATCTCGAGGCCTGCTATCAAAGCTTCATAGTCGGCTTCATTGTTTATCCTCGGCTCTGTTAAGAAGAAAGCGAAGCGTATTATCCCTCCTTGTGGGATCACGAAGATGAGGCCTACCCCTGATTTTATTATAGGCGTGTTCTATTTGCGCTTCTTCATGGAAGACGCTCCGTCAAAATAAAGTTCCCATCGGGTATCACCACCGTCGATCGCATCAAACGCATGTTCGTCTGGCAGTTCGCAATTCAAGGGAGAATCAGCCGGTATCGGATGTTCAGCGAGGAAGTCAGCGATGGCCTGGCTTTTCACTGCCTTAAGAGGCTGATAAGTTATTGAGAACTCCATCAAGAGCAAGGCCCATTTAGCAAGTCGTCCCGTTAATATGGCCTTCGACATCAAATACTTGAGAGGGTCAACCTTCGATATGAGGCGGAAAATGCATAGTGCCGGAGTTTCGTTATCGCGAAGATCAGCGCCAGGCAGTGTTTTTCGATGGGAGAATAATTGCTTTCTCCCCCCAGAAGAACTTGACTCAAGTAATAGAGAGCTCTTTCTTTCCCTTGGTCATTCTCTTGTTCCCATAATGCGTCTAAGGAACCTTCAAGGGCTGTTGTATAAAGAATAAGGGGCTTTCCCTTGACCGGAGCAACCAACACTGGCGGGTTCTGCAGATACTGCTTGATTTTGTCCAGCGCGCCTTGGCATTTGTGATCCCAGACGAACGGGATTCCCTTCTTCATCAGGTGACTATAAGGACGGCACTTGCCAGAGAGATTGGCTATAAATCGCCGGATATACGCGAGCTTCCCTTAGAGAGACCGCAATTGCTTGGGAGTCTTTGGCGAAGGAATTTCCATGATCGCCTTGATCTTTGACGGATCTATCTCGATACCTCGGTGTCGGATGATGAACCCCAGGAATTTGCCCGAGGACACCCCGAACGCGCATTTGAGAGGGTTCATCTTCAAGTTATATTGTCGATGGCGTTGAAATACGATCTTCAGATGTTCGAGATGTTCCTCGATTGATTTGCTTTTCACCACGAGGTCGTCGATATAGCATTCGACGATTTCATGTATGAGGTCATCGAAGATCTTCGTCATGGCCCTCTGATAGGTGGCACCGGCGTTCTTTAGACCGAAGGGCATCACCTTGTAGCAGAATATACCTAAAGGGGTCCGGAAAGTAGTATGCTTCTGATCCTCGGGATGCATCTTTATCTAATTATATCCCGATGAGCCGTCCATGAAGGAGAAAACTTCGTGAGTGGACGTGTGATCTATCATCAGCTCGGTGACCGGTAATGGGAAGTCGTCCTTCGGGCAGGATTTATTTAGATCCCGAAAGTCCACACATATGCGCACCGTCCTATTCTTCTTCATTACTGGGACGATGTTAGCGATCCAGTCAGGGTACTGAACCTCTTGGATGAAGCCAGAGTCGATCAGCTTCTTAACCTCGGCGTTAATGCTCATCTCAAGCTCGAGCCGCATTCTTCTTGGTGCTTGTTTGATTGGCCTGACGTTCGGGGATATGGCCAATTTGTGGACCACAATCTCTGGATCTAATCCTGGCATTTCGGAATAGTTCCATGCGATGCAATCTCTATACTGCATAAGCACGTCTTGTAGCGTAGCCACCCTTTCTTCAGACAGCAATTCGCTGACGAACGTCGGCCGCGGGTCACTTGCCGTCCCCAAATCAATTCTCTTGAGGTTATCTGCAGTGGTATGTATTCCATCGTCTAGCTCTTTTGGCGCTGGTGGAAATTCCGAGATCACCTCATCATCATTGTTTTCGAAGCACCAGGGGAGGTCATCCCTATTCTCAGGTTCTTCTTTTGATATCGTTATCATAAGACATGTACGAGCTCGCTTCCACGACCGATGTTGATCTGGTTCTACTCTCATGGCTTTGGGTTCATGCTTTTGCGGCGGAGTTATCCTCCAACTGTCGGATAGAGAGAACTTCCCGAGCTGATATTGATCTTCGACCCAGTTCTTGAAGGTGAAGCAATCTTCGAGAGGGTGTCCTATTGCTCGGTGATAAGAGCAATGGTCTGGATGAGAGACCTCGTTAGCTTGCTCAGGGTGTTTAGACTCCGGAAGTGTAAGCATTTGATGTCTTATGGCAAGATCAAGTATCTTCTTTGTCTTGTCTTGAGGAAAAGAGTATGCTCAACTCATCTTCTTCATAAGGGACAAATCTGAACCACTCAATTCCTGATTGCGTGACTTCTTGGTCCCGCTTTGTCGCTGTCGAACGTCCTTTCCGTTCTTTGGTTTGTTTCTGCCTCCGCGTCGGGCCTTTTGAATGACGGGTTGACAGGGAGGGGCATTTTCATCTTTCGCAGCCTTTTGAAGAAGGCGTTGCGTCCTGACCTTTTCGTAGATGGCCATTTCGCGATTATGGTCGTCTCGAACTTTTTGACCAGCTTCCCTTATAAGCTTGTCCATTTGTTCTTCGAACGACGGACTGGGCATTTTCACGTCGGGGGCTCTTTCTGGTTCAGGGTTAGCATTCTCCTATTGAGCATCTCCTTCTTCATCAAAGTCATGTACGACATTGCAGTCGCGGAGTAACTCCTGTTTCTTGGACCGAACATATCCAAGCCCGATCGCTTCCAGTCTCCCGTTAGGCAACTTGCGCCGAGTTCCGGGAACAATCCAGATCCTGTCATAGAACTTAGCTTTTCGAGCAATCTGTTTAAAGGGTATCCCTTGGCGCTTCAATAGCCTTTTCAAGCCTTCTGTGTAATATCTAGGCAGACGGATGGGCTGGAGCCTGTCAAGTGTAGAATCCACGCCATGCCAAACTTCTTTCTCCACTCTTGTTTCCGTGGATTGGTAGAATAGGATTGCCTGTTCACCTTTTCGCCTTGAAGGGACGTAAAATGTTTGTAGCTCTTGCACGCTATAAGCTTCGAGTGCGACGAGATCTTTGTAGTGCTCCCGCGGAATCATGGTAATTTGCAAACTCTGATTATCACCAGCGAATTCTTGTATTGGTGGCCGAGCGGAGAATATAGCATGGACCTCATTTTTTGAGTTACTGCTAAAGATCAACATAGGAGCAGACGGTCCTGGCTTGTTGTACTGGGGCGGGCCTAGATAAACTATCTCTTTCTCTTCCTCAGTATCACTCTCGAAGACAGGAATGGTGGTGATAGCTTTGTTCTCCGGCTTGCGACATCTCTCTGTGTCCTCGAAATCTGGCAAAAAGTATTTTGCATCTTCGTACTTACGGACTTCGTTCACGGAGAATGGGTTCAGCTCTCCCGTTATGGTATACTTGAAACCATCCTTAAAGTATTTCATACACTGATATTGTGTAGAAGGGATGATGTTGTACTCGTGTAACAAAGGCCGGCCGAGCAAAGCGTTATAGCATGTCTTGGCGTCAATGACATGAAATTTAATATCCGTGACAAGTAGCCCAAATCGTAATTTCAATATCCCAGACCCGAGAGTCCGCGATGACTAGGAATCAAAACCAGAGATGGTGATTTTATCACGAGCGAGGTGCTGAACGCTCATGCAGATTTCCTTCAATACTCGCACGTTGAGGAGATTGACGGAGGACCCATTGTCGACCAGGATTTTGCCTATCTTTATATCGTGACAGTATCCTGAGACATATAGGGGACGGTTGTGCTCGCACGTCCCAAGGAGGAGAACTTCATCGCCGAAGGTGACATCGGCTGTGTGCACTTCTTCTAGCTCGTCCTTCATCCTTTCTTCGGTGAGGAAAGCTTGGAATTGCTCTGGCACTTGTAGCACCTTGATCAATGAATCTCTTGCTTCTTTTGATAACAAAAGGGCGTCGAGAATGCTGAGCTGTGAGGGTAACTTCCTCAAGTGCGCCAGAACGTTGTAGTCCACCTTACTTTTCTTGGGCGGGTCCTTAGCTGTCAGCTCTTTCATGACTTGGTCATCTAGGGCGATATCCTCAGAGACCTTTTCTTTTCCCTTATCTTTTTTATTTGTGGGTCCGAGATTCTTTTCGGGCAGCGTACGATTGCGCAGATGAATATTTTCACAGGCCTTCGGTTCTTCCTCTTTCCCCAAGGTGGATTCTTTAAAGAGAGGGCCTAGAGCCATGCGACAGTTACCGGTAGTTCTTTTATGCTTCTCGGTCACACTTCTTTGCTCCCGACGAGTTTTGCGTTTCATCCTCTTAAAATGTTGCAGGTGAGCAACATACCCTTGCCACCATCTTTTAAAAGCGTCGCACTCTTCGGTAGGGTGCGAAATCTTTCGATGATATAAACAGTAGCTAGGATGTGTTTCTGTTTCACCAGGAGTGTTTCCTTCAGAGGGTGGTCGCTTCATTCCCATTGATATGGATTTAGTAAACCGTTTCCTCGTCTTGAACTTGTTTTTATCCGCGACGGATGTTCCTTGATTCGGCGGGAGCGTCTCGACTCTTTCGTTTAGTCGCCGGCGTTTGGCTCTTTCAAATATGGCCATCTTACGCTCTCGATTGGTTTTACTTTTCAGATGAATCTCATTTAGAAAGGCGTCGATCATTTCGTCTGACAGCCATAGAAGTTCTGGCTCGGGACCTGCCTCCAGTCTCTCTGTGTAGGGAGCTTCTTCATTGTCTAGCGATGAATGAGAGATCACATGAAAGCTTGCTACGTAATCCTCATATCCATCCGACGAGCCTTCTCCATCATCTTTGTCCTCAAGGACGTGGCTGAGGAACTATTGGAGCGTGATTGGAGTTCGCGCCTTCTGATTATACTCTTCCAGCGCATCGATCTGTTTCTGCAGGTCCGTGCGCTTATCGCCAGGCTTCACGGGCTTCTTGGATTTCTTCTTCTTTTTAGAAGATTTCGACGGCTGGGTGTATGTGCTTTGGCTATTACCACCGATTTTTGGAGTCGGGCGCGGTTTCAGCATCCCTTCGATGATCTGGGGTTCTAGCGGGTTCTTCCACCTGATCGCCGGGCATGTCTGGAGGTCATTCAACATCCTTTTGGTTTTGGCCGAAAGAGCCACCTCCCATGGAGCTTCCTCAACAAAAGAGCATGTTGCCCCCGGTGTGTCCGTCTTCTTAGGAGTGTGCGGTTGTGGTGGGTTTACTTTCCACTTCTCAGACAGCGCAAACTTGCCTTGTAGGTACTGATCCTCGATCCATCCCTTAAAGACGAAGCAATCCTCGATCGGGTGGCTTACCGTTTGGTGGTAAGGGAAATAATTGGGATTATTCACCTCGCTGGATTGCGGTGGTCGCCTTGGATTCGGCAAATTGATAAGCCTGTTGCGCATAGCCAGCTCGAACAGCCTCTTCGTTTTGTTCCGTGGGAATGAGTAAGGACGCTTTATTTTCTCATTGTAATAGCGTCGTCTCTCCTCCAGTTGATCCGCTAGCTTTGGGGCACTGGGCTGCTGTTGGGTGTTCGCAAAAAAGATCGCCTTCCCTTTACCCTTTTCGTTCCGTGGTTCCGGTTTCGGGGGAGACGGTCTATGACCCATCTGATCCATCTGGGCCAACTTATCGATTAAGGCCAGGAACGTGGTCGGTTTGAAGAACATCATGAACTGTGAAATAGTTGCATGAGGATCTAGGGTGCTCACGAACATGCCCACTATGAAATAGTTGCATGAGGATCTAGGCCAACTTATCGATTAAGGCCTGGAACATTGTTCGCACTTTGACCACAGATTCCGCCATCGGATTGCGTACTGAACCCACGTCTCGCCCGGCTTCACACTGGCATTGATCAGTGCCGTTTTTGGGATGCGTTCACTTGCGCTCGCGAATCGCTGGGTGAAAAATAACTCCATTTCTGCGAAAGTTTTGACAGAGTCATTTGGAAGTTCGGAGTACCACTCAAACGTCGTTTCCGACAAGCTGCCGACGAATTGACGGAGCAAAAGCTTATCATCGCCCCCGGTGTTGAAGCACAGAGCTCTGAACTGGGCGACGTGCTGGTGGGGATTGCCCGTTCCCTTGTACACATGGAATCTGGGGATTGTGTAACCCGGCGGGTACTTTATCTGATCATACCAGCCTGGATACGGTCACCCAGTTTTGACGACTTGGCCGGCCGCTTCATTTGCCTGGTGAACTCTTATTTGCTCAGCAATATAGTCATCCAGGGCAGCTTTGGGAATAGTTTCCTCCTTGGCTGTTGACAGAGCCGGCAGAGGATTCGATGTTCTCCTCTGTCATCTTCAATTATCACTGGAGGATCTTCGGCTGAAGGATCTGGCTGTATCATCATCCCGACCATGTCTTGGAAGAGAAGTGCCATTCGCTTTCTGTTAGCCTCTTGCTCCACGGCTTCTTTGTCCTTCTTTTCGAGCATTCTCCGAAGGAATTCAGCATCAGTCTCGTGTTCGTGACGTTGTTCTGATGACGCCTCCGGGCTTTCTTTTGGCCCGGTGAGTGCAGCCATTGCAGTCAGCATCTCCTGGAGCTTCTGCTGTTGCTGTTCCTGAGCCCTTGTGATTGATCGAGTGAGTGGTCGGTGGCCCGTAGAAGCACGGCTAACCTCTTTCCCGGATGCCATGTAAATAGTATGCACCACCATGCCCCCAGACTTAGGGCGTTTGGGCTCAGTGCCTTTGACATTTGTCGCAGGCACGGGGATCTTCTTCGGCCTTCTCTTCTTATGAGCGGTCGAAGTTGAGGGGGCCGTCGCGGTGGGCACCCAGATAGTTTTCGTGGCTTGGCCGGATGGCTTTCTTCTTGTTGAACCTTCGCCCTTTTTTGTCGGCGAGGGTAATCTTGATCAACCACTGAGTTCCGGACCTGCCGCCAGACTTTGTAGATCTTAGAGGACAGCCGCTGAGGGAACTGTTCTGGCTTTGCTTCCGCAACATTCTCCACCGGAGGAGGAGATCTTTTCAGTACGGCGGTAGGAGAATTCCTGCGTGCCTTGTTCAGCAGCTAGAAGCTATTCCCGGTTGGAACAGCAACATTAATTTCTACCGTTGGGGCTAGTGGAGTTAGCTTAGAAGGGGAGTTGCCCCCGGCCTTCCTTACCTGGCGCCAGTGGCGGCGTCGAGCGTGTCGAGCTGATGGAGTTGGTTCGGTGACAGGGATGGCTTTGCCTTGCCCCCAGTTCAGGTGAGGGGCTGTTGCTGGTGTCAGCCTGTTGAAAACTAATGTCCTTTGAATAGTAGGAGCGGGAGTAGGAGTTGGGACAGTCAGTCTTGTAAAGACCGGCCCTTTGGAGGGAGAAGCCGCCTTGACGACCTCAGGAGCAGGGTTGGTTACTCCCTTCGGAATAATCTTTTCTTGAGGTGCAGGCTTCATCATGGACCCCCCTGAACTTTGGCCCAGTCTGGCGAAGACCGAGGAGCTGGAGCTGGACGACCCATTGAAAGGGGCCGCAGTAGCTGTAAGCCGATCAAAGACCGACTTCTTGGGAGCTTCTGGTGTTGGTACAGGAACGGTGAAGCTCGCTGGCGGGAGCATGGTCCCGAAAAACAATCCTGTGGTGGCTTGGGTGACCTATTCCACCGGCATCGTGAACAAGGAGGCTGCTTGGGGCCCGTAAGCTATGCCCCAAGTTGAGGCAGAACGTGGGTTGCAGTTGCATGTGGAACACTTCGAGCAGGTGAACGCCATTGATCTTTGCTTTCTTTACTAAGAAAAATGCCAAATCTCAGTATCTCGAAACCAAGGGCAACCATTAGCAAACCGTGATTCGTTCGCGAACACGACACATGAAGTGTGGAGTGGAAAGAGGAAAAGGTCCTACCGGGCGTGCCAGAATCTGTTTACTGCCGGAAACCAGGAAGACTGGACGTCTTGCCTGAATCTGGGGGCAGATGCTAATTGGTGCTATCCATACACCTCTCCGAAGATGCCAAGTTGATTTATGGCACCGTGTATCGAAGGTTTAAACGGATGCGGCCGATGTAGCAGACTTCGTCAGATTCCCCCTCGTTTGAAGGGTTTTTGATTGTGGGGACACTCTTCCCTGCAGGCGCAAGCCCCTGCAGTTAATTACACTACTGCATCGCGGTAACAACTTTCTCCTTCTCCGTATGGTCACTTCGTGTCGTGGGTGTTTGTTTGTGTTTGGTTGCCCGTGATTGTATACGGAGACCAAGTTATGTTGTCGCCCGTAGGGCGTGGACTAGTCCAAATCCGTATCTTTCTTAGATTTGGGTTTGGGGGTTTGGGTTTAAGGATACGTTAGCATCATTTGAGGCTAAGATCAACTTAAACGCTCGTTAAGGACACGTTAGTCTAATTCTAGACTAAGATCAACTTAACGGATCGTTTAGATCCAACAAGAGAACAATTGGCCTCTGTTGCTTAGTTTAGTGACATTGTGGTCGATAATTAGTTTAAGGACATTACGGTCCATTGTTAGTTTTAAGACATCACGGTCGAGGTTAAGGACATCATAGTCCGTAGATTTAAGGACTCCACAGTCCGTTATTAGTTTTAAGACATCACGGTCGAGGTTAAGGACATCATAGTCCATGAGTTTAAGGACCTCACAGTCCAATGTTAGTTTTAAGACATCACGGTCGAGGTTAAGGACATCATAGTCCGTGAGTTTAAGGACTCCACAGTCCGATGTTAGTTTTAAGACATCACGGTCGAGGTTAAGGACATCATAGTCCATGAGTTTAAGGACCCCACAGTCCATAGAAATGTGTGGTTGTCGGGACCCGTCACCTCTCTAACGACGTTGAAGGATTACAACGACAGATATCAGAGGAGCAAAGAGTTGTACCCTCAAACCGGGTGTAAATTGATTGGAAGAGCAGATGAGCTCAGTTCAATTTAAATTGAGGACTTATGGCCAGAATTGGGCTAAGTCCAGTTAAAAATGTTTAACATTTTATTTTTGTTCTGCCTGTTGGGCCCTTTGTTTGGGCTCTGCCCTTTTAATAATGCTAAGCATTGGGCTCTGACATTTTTTGTCTTATATTGAATGCATAGCATTTATCAGAACAAAGTATGTTCTGACGGCGCGCCATGTGGCGCACTAGGCGCTTTGCGCCAGTCAAAGAGCGCATTGCGCTTCTGTCGGTTAGCGCACACGAGGAGGCCATGTGTAGCGCTAAGCGCTAGTTTGTTAGCGCACTGCGCTTTTAATTTATGAGCGCGCTGCGCCAGTTTATGGGTGAGCCAGTGAGTGACACGTGGTGCGCTTGGCGCTGAGCGCCAACCCAAGAGCGCAGTGCGCTGTTCTCAGGAGCGCAAAGCGCAGATCGTGTCTATGGTTGACACGTGGCATGTTTTGGCGCTGAGCGCCAGTCCAAGGAGCGCAAGGGCGCAGTTCATGAGTGCAAGGCACTGTCTAATAGCGCAAAGCTCATTTGATCAATTTTAAGATCAAAGAGCAAGTTTATGTTCTTCAAAGGAGGCCTTGCCTCAAGATCCAAGAAAAACAGTTCTTGTTTTTTATTAAAAGGCTCTGCCTTTATAGATCAGAAGATCTGTGAAGTAAAAATAGTTCTTTTTTTTATATATATTTTTATGATTAGGTCTTTTGATCTTTTCTTTTTATTCAAAGACCTTGGTCTTTTTTTATAGATCTAAGATCTTTTTAGAAGACGTTTCTTCTTTTTACGAGATGATTCCATCTCTGTTGTTCAAGAATCAATTCTTTACCTTTCTTTTTCTTTGAGTTTTTCTCAAAATTTGCAGAGGTTTTTTTTTCTATCTCCTTTTTTCTCTTTGATGACTTGAAGTCTAGGGTCCTTTATATAGGGCCAAATGATTTGTTAAATCAGTTTTGAAAGATCTTTCTCTGATTGCTTTGGGAATATTTCCCACCGTTGGATCTTTGATCCTAAGGCTTCTGTTTTACAGAAGATAATCTTCTTATTTTAATAAGATTGAAAAATCTTTCCATAACAGAATTTTAATTCTGATTAATTAATAATTTATTATTATTGGATCTTTTGATCTAACGGTGGGGAATTCTTTTAATTCCAGCGCTGGCGCACCTACGTTTGACACGTGGCGTGCAGCGCAACTGCGCTAGCGCACCCATGCTTGACAAGTGGCGCGCAGCGCAGAGCGCAGTGCAACTACGCTAGCGCAGAGCGCAGCGCAGAGCGCTGGATCTGAAGCGTTACTTCAACTTTTAAAATTTGAATTTTGAAACAGAGCTTTGCTCTGATTGGGGTGCGCTGCCTAGGGCGCATTGCTCCTGGCGCTGGCGTGTCTGCTTTTGACCGGTGGCGCGTGTTCATATCATAATATTGCATTATTATATTCTCCATGCCTAGTCATTTTACAAATAAACAGGTGCTTTTGACCCATGTCTGCTACTTAGTTGCAGGTTACAGGTTCTTGGAATAAAAACAGTGAAAACAATGAAAAAGATGATACAAAGTGAGATTACGAATGATAAATGGTGAAATCTTGATCGCGCCTACATTTTGAAGAACAATGAAGAACAATGAACAACAGTTCACCAAGCATAAAGGCAGCGACAAGAAGAAACGATAAAAGTCCACTACAATGTTCACTGGAAAGATCTGGAAGAAAACCAGAAGACATTTTGAAGAAAGAACTGAAGAAAACAGTAGCCAAATTGCAGCAGACCAAGCCCATGAAAACTCAGCCCATGAGCCTCCTTCTTGGACGCGGAACCGCGGCCAAACAGGCCCTATGGCCGCGGTTCCGCGGCCGTTATATGCCCGTGTCGGTGGATTTCTGTGGCGGCGCGCGGAGCGTTGAATAGGTCTTTTTCTTAGGGGGGTATTTTTGTAAAAGCATATAGGCGAGTCAATTGTAACCCTAGGGTTCCTATCCTCTATAAATAGGAACTCTAAATCTTATATGAGGTCATGCCTCTTTTCATTTCATAAATTCAGATCTGTACTGTGTTGATATTTGGAGAGAGCCATCAATAAAAATTAGTAAGTTCTTTTATTTTCATTTCCTTATTTTACTTTTAATTTAGAATGTTCTTAAATTCCCTAATGAGCGAGTAGTCTCCTCGCTTGTTAGGGTTAGCTTTAGGGAAAGGTTTGAGAGATGAAATCTCTCACCCCTTTCTTGCCCCATCACACATAATAATTAGAACTCCATGCATACATACACACACCGTTCCCTGCGGCACCTTACCCCTCGAGGTAACGGTGATACCGTAGTATAAAAGACCGGTTGTGTATGTTTTCCATGGAGGTTAGGGTAAGGATCGATAAAGGAAGGACAAGAACCTAGAGGAAGAAACACCGTTTCTTCCCGATGGTACTAATCCCTTTTATTGATAATTACTATAACACCTAATAGATCTAAAATAGGGCATTGAAAGCGGTGAGGAAACCTTCAATCTCCCAACTTACCCTAGACCTAACCCTAGCAAGATTTAGATCTAGATAATCTTAGTATAAATCAATTTAGGTTTTTGTGATAAAAGATCCGACACCCATCGGAATTAACTCGTATGAGCGATTAGGAAATTAACACCATCCCTGTGGACCGACCCGTATTCACCGGCTAGCTACCAAGCGACGCTGTTCTTGATTGCGGTTTAGAAATATTTTTGATCTATAAATTCCATACAGATCAAATGGCGCCGTTGCCGGGGATGGCGTAAAATTTCCTTTTTGCAATTTCGGGTTAATCTAAATTAAAAAAAAGCAGAAAAGCAGAAAAGAAAAAAATTATAAAATTTTTATCATTTATTGTTTGAAGGGTATTTTTTGTGTGAATCTTTGCAGGATCGACGGATCTGGAAAAATCCAGAGTGCGAAACAGAGAACGAGAGATCCGAACAGAAAGGGATTTGAAAAACAGAACAACATAAAAAGTCTCGGGATCTGAACCCTCCATCGGACCGCGGAGGCGCCGCGCTATACCCACTTTGACCGCTGAACCGCGGCGGCCTTGTGACATCACCGCGGGGGAAAAATTCTTGGGACCCAAGCTGCTTACCTGACCGCGAAACCGCCGCCGCACACCCCTCCCGACCGCGGGACTGCCGTAGGTTGGAAGCTTTGGCGCGTGAAATTTGCACTGTAAGATCTTTTCTCTCTCCTCTGAATCTCCCGATATATCTTTTGTCAAATCTCCTGCAGGATTTTTTGCGCTAAAAAATCTCTCCCCCTTCCAATAACAAATCTTGTGCAGGATTCTTTGCGCCGCGCTAAAAATAAAAAATTGATTGCAAGTGATTTTTTCTGTTTTGCATATCTTTAATCGGACTTTAAGAGGCTTGAGACCAATTCAGATTGGGTGGGGATTTCATCACCCTTCCCAGGACCCCAGAAATCACATAAGGCATTTGCATTGACCATTCTTAATTAAAAAAATACTAGACTCGGCCCTAAGGACGTCACGCTCAATAGGACAGAGGACTAGTTGTAGGCATCGGCCGTTAATCCTAACCTGACTTTGCGGTGTCTAAGCAATTGTGTCTAAGGCGAGTGGTTACTTAATTAGGGCCACTACTTGTAGTGGAGAGCCTCCCATTCACCTGGCACTTACCTGGCCGCAATTGGCGGTGAAGAGACGGTTTGAAGTCCTATTTCTAGCCCTTTGGAACAGTTAGGAGCTGTCTAGCTGACCTAGGTGACCCTAGATCTAGGCCTGATTATGCATTTATGGTTGATCGAAAGTGTGTCTTAGACCTTTATCAAAAAATTTTGCAAAAAGTTCGAAATAAAAAAAGGAAAAAGGAAAAAAAAATTATAAAAACTTGCAACTTGTCGCTCAAAATCCTTGCACCCCACCACAACCCACTTTCTTCTCATTGACATTTTCTTACCCCCACATTCTGTTTTTCACCTTTTTGACTACACCACCTCTTTAGTGTATGTCACTTTGGACTACGGACACTAGCGCCCGATTAGTCCGTGTTTCGTTGGTACCGACTGACGAACCTTTCGACTCCGAAGTCGAAATTCCTTCCATTTCCTTACCTCCACCTTCAAATTCTTCTTCCGAAGGTATGTCGGGATATAATCCCAACAACACCTTACCCACGGGACTGATTCCACCTCCGTTAGGTGCGAATAACCCGAATCACCCGCCTGTTGTAGCGCCCCAACGAATCGCGCTCCAGGATCTCTTCTACCCTGTCCGCACCTCCTTACCTACCTGTCTTTCACCCCCACCGGCAAATGGGGACAATTTTGAGATAAAACCCCACTTCATCAATATGCTGCCAAAATTTCACGGATTGGAATCCGAAGATGCCTACATCTTCATAAACAAATTCCAAAACGTTTGCGCCATGATGAAAACAACCCAATTATCAGATGATGATATAAGGCTAAGGGTCATCCCTTTCACCTTATGTGACTTAGCCGAGAAGTGGTTATACAGCACAGCATCACATTCAATTAGAAATTGGGACGAGTTTGTTAAAGCTTTTCTTAAAAAAATTTATCCTCTTCACAAGACCGCGAGAATTCGCAATGAGATTATACAATTTTCCCAGCTTCCTTCCGAACCATTTTGGAAATGTTTTGAAAGATTCAAGGACCTACTTGTTCAATGCCCTCACCATGGGATCGAAAATTGGCAACTTTGCCAAACATTATACGAGGGATTGAACCCGGCAACGAAGCAGTTGCTAGAAACAATTTGTCAAGGTCACTTTCTAACCAAATCTAGTGAGGAAGCGTGGCAGTTTCTCGAGGATCTTAGTGAACAAACAATTCAGTGGGAGAGCACCAAGACCACCTCATCTTCTTCTATTGGTCAGTCTAGGGCAGGCATACATCAATTAGATATGTCGATTACTATGAAGGCCGAGATGGCCGCACTTACGAAAAAGCTAGAAGCCATTGAGACCAAAATCTCATCGTCTTCTCCTGCCCCTGTTGTGCCCCCACGAACTGTTTGTGCTTGTTGTTCGGATCCATCACACCTTACCGAAGAGTGTCCTTACAATCCACCTGTTCAAGGACAAGATCAAGTCAATGTTGCCTTTCAGCAACGACAAAGAAATGATCCTTACTCTTCGACTTATAATCCGGGTTGGAGGAGTCACCCAAATTTTGCTTGAAATCAAAATCAACAATTCCAAGGAAACAACAACTTTCAAAGGCCTCCTCCTCCACAACAACAAGCACCCCAACAACCTCAATACCAGCAACCTTTCCAACCACAAGCTTATCCAAATCAAAGGAACAATTTTGTTCAACCAAATGATGATAAGGTTATCTCGCTAGAAAAAAGTCTAGATGCGTTTCTCAAACAATCTACAGAATCCGCAGCAAGGTTGGAAAATTCCATCCAGTCTTTGGCACACAATAATGCTTCATACGATCAAAGCATCAAATCTATTGAGGCACAAATTGCACAACTAACTGCTGCGTTGAGCGAGAGTGAAAAGGGAAAGCTTCCATCTCAACCATTTCCAAATCCCGGTCACACACACAACGTACATGAATATCAAAATCATAATGTAAATGCGGTGACCACGTTGAGATCTGGAAGAGTGTTGCAAAATAACGTGGGTATTAGTGATGACACCCCCGCCGGTGGTTCTTCTTCTTATCCATCCACTTCTTCACCTTTATCTTCTTCGCTAGAGTCTATTCTTTATTCTTCAAAAGGCTCTTCTTCTTCTAATCCGAACGGACCCACTTCTCACTTCACGAACACACCCACACTGGGATCCGTTCTAACTCCACATTCTACTCCACAGACATTAGACTCAACAGATTTTCAAAATGCTCCATTTCCAAACAGGTTGAGTCCTAATAAACCAACTCCACAAATGGAGAAGATTGTGGAGTTATTTAAACATGTTAGCATAAATATACCTCTCTTGGATGCAATCCAACAAGTCTCTTCGTACGCGAAAATCTTAAAGGGCTTATGCTCCTCGAAGAGAAAGTCTCAAATACCTAAGAAAGTGCTAGTGGCTAGTGCAGTGAGCAATGCTATTAACCAACCTCAACCCTTACCCCAAAAACGAAAGGACCCTGGCTGACCTACAACTTCAATAACAATTAGGGATAAGAAAATCAATCGAGCACTTTTAGATCTTGGGTCTAGTGTTAACCTGCTTCCCTACTCCGTGTACGAGCAATTAGGGGTTGGAGAGTTGAAACCCACTCGTTGTACCCTCTAAATGGCTGATCGATCAATCACCCATCCTAGGGATGAGTTAGAGGATGTGTTGATCAAAGTTGGGGACTTCATATTCCCCGTTGATTTTATTGTTATGGACACACAACCTGTTGCTAACCCACGGAACCAAATTCCGGTGATCCTCGGTCGACCATTTTTGGCCACTTCCAATGCCGTAATAAATTGTCGCAATGGCTCCATGACTCTATCCTTCGGGAAGACGTCTAGTGAGTTCAATATTTACAAGTTAGGAAGTCTGCCTCCCGTGCCTAAAACTAGTACACGAGAATTTTTCTCTATTCACGAAATCACGCAGGAGGACTGCGAGCTTGAAAGATTTCTATTTGATGAAAACAGTTTTGACGCCACTAGTGCGTCCCTCCTTGAATCTGACACAGTTGACACAACCGATATTGATTATGAATGTTTCACTTTTTTGGATGATTTTGTTGACTCACCGCCCGAATATAAGTCTTTTGAATTTTTGGATGTGTTAGTTGAACCATCTGATTCAGTTGTTTGCAGTGATTTCGGACCAGTGTTGGAGTCCTTTGAGTTCGAGGTAGATTCCCCAATTTTACCTATGATTGTTTCGCCTCCGAAACTCGAACTAAATCCCTTGCCGTCTCACCTTAAATATGCTTACCTAGGTGAGAATGAGACCTTTCCCGTTATCATATCGGCCTCTCTAGCCCTCGAGCAAGAGAAAGCCCTTTTAATGGTCTTACAAGATAAGCGGCAAGCTTTCGGCTGGACTATGGCGGACATCGAGGAGATTAGTTCCCTCATAATTGAATATCATATGCATATGATGAATGATGCCAAGTCGATGAAGGATCCACAGAAATATCTTGGGGATAGTGTGGATTGTCAACTTCCTCCTTTAGAAGTTGAACCACCCCCTTTTCTTTTACTAAGCTACGAGAATGCCAACATTCCACTGATTGCTGATCATTCACATTCTCATTTTGATTCATCACCACCTCCTATCTATTCACTTCCACACTTTCCATACCACCACTTCTATCTTCCCCAATTCTTTTTGGATCGGTACAACATGTTCTTCCACCAACCGATACTCTATACAGATAAATTTTTCGACTGGTTGATGTTGACGTTTGGTCTTTGCAAAGTTTGGCAGTGACGTCTAACATTGTTTCAATGAAGTTTGAGGGGGCCTTGCTGTATATATATTTTTGTTTTTCTTTTAACAATAAAAAAAATTATAAATAAATGAACAGGGAAGTACTGACATTTTGACCCTCTTGGTGTAGCATGACAGTGAGGACACTGTCAAGGTTAAGTTTAGAGGTATGCTCGGTAAGCCTTCTTCCTTCGCATTCATGTGTATATTTTTGCATTTGCATACTTATTTTAAAACCCATAAAAAATTGAAAATTTTAAAAATTATAAAAATTAAAGTATTCAATTTTGGCCATATTTTACTTGAGTTTGACAAAAAGGTTAACTAGCTTGGAACAACTAGATCTAGACTTAGTAAATTAAAAACCTTAAAAATAACCTTTCTTAAAGTTTAACGGTAGAAAGTATATGTTTTTGTAGTTTATTTAGAAATAGGCAAATTTTGAGTTGACTTCTTGGGCTAAGTTAAAACAAAGAAAAAGTATTGATATTTTTATTAAAGTATAAGTTTGAAAAATAATTCCTAGCTTAAGTCTAAATTCTGAAAATGTATACTCTACAAATTGCACAAACACGAACCTTGAAACTTGGAATAGTAGAAAAGACCTTGAAATGCTCTTGTCTAAAGTCCTTAGCACGAAGAAAATAAAAATTCAAGTGTGAATAAAGAGATAATAAAAAAATGAACACTGGTTTTTGTGATTACTTAAGGCTGCAATGATAGAAAAATTGTCACGACCCGAATATTTCGACTCGTGACCGGCACTTAACCACGCTATGTCTACAGGCGTAACGCGGCTAAGTAAGCCGAACCCAGAAATCAAAACCATTTAAAAGTAGTGAATGTTGAAAACATTTAATTAAAAACATTTAGAAAACCTTAATTAGTTCAATGAGGTTCTTTTTAAAGTTTAATTATCCTTATAATAATTTTGGCAGCATTTCCTTTGTAAAAGTAACCCCGAGAATCGGGTTAAACAGGATATAAGTGAAAATGAGATATAATGAACAAAGCTTCCCAAACCGGGAGCACTCACGCCCAACGACGGAAACCATCACCACAAGAGTAATATACGACGCCGTAGCGAAGAATGAGCAAAAAGTAACATCCCAGAATAATAACTGCAAATATAAAGTCGGTTCCCACGAGCTCGACACTAAAATACAAAAATATACATCATCGTCCTCACACTGTCTCTAAGTCAAGTACATATATGGTAGATGGAGAATACTAGATACAAAAGTGTGTACAATAAAAGTAACCAGATACCACAACCCACCTAAAAAGCAAAATAGATCTCGCTCCAACTATAGTGGTATCTGAAGCCAAAAGATGCAAAAAGGCAGCCTGCCGCGACTACTCTGAGGGGCAACCTGCAAATACTGTGGCACAACGGGGGTGAGTTGCCAACTCGTGAATAGAGATAACATATAAGGTAATCACGAGCATGCACGTACTGCGCTACGCTATCATATGCCAGCAGGTAAATCTATATGCGACAAGTAATAGGTGCAATAATCATGCAAATGCTCTGTCAGGTAAAATAACTACAGGATGAGATACAAGATAATCACTGCTGAGCATGGGATAAACAACATCTACGCGAAATATCAATCGTGGGAAAAATAGTCGGTGCCCAAGCTGCACCCAAATATCAAATAAACTCAGGCGCCGGCACCCTCCTCGGCCCTCAAATCCTGTACATCTCTGAGAATCACGAGTGCCCAACATCGGCACCTAAAATATCATAAATACTCGTGTCCAGCATCGACACGCAAATCCTCATACATCGGGCTCCGTAAGTCCGGATCAGCCCACAGGCTCCGTCTGCGGTATCGGCCCTCGGCCCCGGCAGTACGGATCATCCCGCATCCATCTCTCGACTCTGGTCGGTATCCTCCGGATAACCGCCAGGTCCAACCAATCACCGGTAGGTACTCGCCCACCTCCAGGCTCAATCGGCAAAGTCCATCGATCATCTTGCTGAGGGGAACCATACCGGGTCCACCACGAACCCGCAAACGGATCATCTACTCCACGAATCGGGTTTCAAGCACACGTCTCAGCATCGAGAAAACGCGTGGTGGACGCACCAAAATATCATATCACGAGGAACCGGGTTTTCAAATAGTGCATCATTTCTTAAATAACTCCACGGTCCTCAAAACCAGAAATCACATAAAAATCCAACACCAATGAGTAAATTAAATACGATGTGCTATGTACATCAGGTCATCATAATATAGGTACAAGGGAGAAACCGCGTTTCTTAAGATAGTTCAGTTTTCAAAGACAGCATGCGGCTTCTAATTTCTATGTAAATCATATCGAATCATATGTGAAATGAACTGCAGTATAATGATCATGGCAATTCTACAGTGAGTGTGTCATGGCAATTACTAACGGTGTGTGTGTAACATGCAGATTAGTGCTCGTGCAACATAAACCGTTAGTAATAGTGCGGTGTTCTATCAATTCTAAGTTTCATACATATAGCAGGGAATGCAGTATGCAACAACAGTATCCATGAACAGTCAATGTAGGTAAATGCAATGTGTAGTTATAAAGTCCTATCAGCCCTGACGTAGAACGCCATGCGGGCGATATCCCCGTAGATGTTAAATCTACTCACCGAAGTCTCATGCTATGTGTAGCCGACGACTTGCTTCCCCTTCTTCGCAGTGTCCGTCTCACTCGCCTGCGAACCTAGAATTACACAATATATCACACATAAGCTCAAATCTACCCAAAAACGAAATATTAAGGTCAAACTAGAACCCCGCGTTGCAACCCAAGCGCGCGTGTGCGCGATACGCTAAACCGTGTGATTACGCTCCTGAAGCTAACCAGACACGTCGCGATGCGCAGCACAACCCAAAATCACACACGTATCACGTGTGTCGCGGAGATTTAAAATACGGAAAATAGGGTAATAGGTCCCAGATTTTGATACAGAAATGAAATTACAAAAATAAATATATCATAAAACCCCAAATATCAGCAGACACCAACCAACAAAACCCCAACCCAAAACCCTCCCATCTGGCCGCAAATTGCGGGCAGAATGACGATTTTGGCGGCCTGGGTAGGGGGTGGGCTCCCGGGTTTGGTGTGTGCACTCCATACATACTGTGTATATCCCAGTAATTACAATTTTATTTTACAGAAACTCGGGTGGCAGCAGATTTCTCAGAGCTCATAATCAAGTTAAAAGTCACACTTTGCACTAAATTGAAACTTTAGGGTATTTTTCTGAAATCTGAAACAAACCTAAGTCTAAAATCACCCTTAAAACTCATCACCAAGCTAATCAAGCCATAAGGATATCACTTTTAACATAACTTCACTAAATCCCCTTAAATAGCACAAAACTTGCATAAAAATGTGATATTTAGCCAAATACAACAAGTTATGGAAAAAGAGATTAAGACATGAGTTTATACCTTCTAAAGACCTTATAAAACACCAAAAGCTCCAGATCTAGGCTCAAGTATGCAGTCTTGCCACTAAACACCTCAAATGAGCCATTAAACTAAGGTTTTGTGAAGGAAAAAGGTTAGATTTGTGTAGGGTTTGAATGAGGAACTAAAGAGAAGTGAAAAGAGAAGAGAACATAGAGAAAAATGGAGGGTTTTCTGCTGGAATTCTCTGCAGAATTTCAGAATGAGGGAAAGAGAGAGAAGAGGAAAAGAAAAGGGGTCAAAAAGTCAATTTTTTTCTACCTAACACCATGCCTTCATATTCTAGTCAATTTTGAATTATGAAAAGATTTATGACATGATTAAAATGGTGGGGATAAGTTAGCAACCATGCAACAAAAGAATGGCTAACACTTTAAACCTAGGTCTCAAAAATGGCTAAGTGTGCAAGTGTACACTACAAAGCAAAATTTTCCAATTTGCTAACACGACTAAATATAATTAGTAAACCCGACTAAAATAACTAATAATCCTATGTACACATATATAATAACACGTACAATTACTAATTATCACGAAAAACATTCTAACGGAAATTCAAAGTGTTACAATCTACCCCCCTTAAAGAAATTCGGTCCCCGAATTTATAAAATCTAACTATCCATACCTTCAAAAGGATGGGGATACCTCTTCCTCATCTCGCTCTCGGTCTCCCAAGTGACCTCCTTGCCGCTCTGGCCACGCCAAAGTACCTTGACTGACGGTATGTCCTTCGATCTCAATTTCTTCACTTGTCGATCCAAGATCATCACCGGCTGTTCTGCATAGGAAAGGTCACGCTCAAGCTGGATCGTCGGGTGCTGAATCGCATGCGAAGGATCGTGAAGATATCTGCGGAGCATCGAAACGTGAAATACCGAGTGCACGTCTGGAAAACTGGGCGGAAGGGCTAAACAATACGCAACCGCACCAACTCGCTCGAGGATCTCGAAGGGGCTCACATACCTGGGACTGAGCTTCCCCTTCTTCCCAAATCTCATCACACCTTTCATTGGGGAGACTCTCAAGAAAACATGATCACCAACAGAAAACTCAAGTCTGCGCCGACGACGGTCCGCATAAGATCTCTGTCTACTCTGGGCTGCTCTCATCCTATCGCGAATCAACTGGATCTTCGCGGTCGTCTCCTCCACAATCTGCGGCCCTAAGATACTGCTCTCACTGAGCTTTGTCCAACAGGCGGGCGATCTACATCTCCTCCCATAAAGAGCCTCAAACGGTGCCATCTGAATGGTCTGCTGGTAGCTGTTGTTATAGGAGAACTCTACTAGGGGCAAATGATGATCCCAGCTACCTCCGAAGTCTAATACGCACGCTCTGAGCATGTCCTCGAGAGTCTGAATAGTCCGCTCTGACTGTCCGTCGGTCTGCGGATGAAATGCTATGCTGAAACTCAAGCGGGTGCCCAAAGCCTCCTGAAGCCTCTGCCATAGTCGGCTGGTAAACTGGGTGCCTCTGTCGGACACGATACATGTCGGAACTCCGTGTAGTCGTACAATCTCATCAATGTAAATCTGGGCATATTGAGCAAATCCGAAAGCCGTCTTCACCGGTAGGAAGTGAGCCGCTTTCGTTAAACGATCCACGATCACCCAGATGGAGTCATACCCTCGACTAGTCGTGGGTAGACCCACAATAAAGTCCATAGAAATATGTTCCCATTTCCACTCCGGAATGGGCAACGGCTGTAGCTCTCCCGCGGGCCTCTGATGCTCAGCCTTGACTTGCTGACAAGTCAGGCATCTCGACACAAAATCTGCGATGTCCCTCTTCATCCCGTCCCACCAGTAAACATCTCTCAAATCGTGGTACATCTTGGTGGACCCTGGATGAACACTATACACCGATCGATGTGCCTCCTCGAGAATCTCACGCCGCAGTCCCTCAGCATCTGGTATGCACAATCTGGTCCCAAATCGTAGTATCCCCTGATCATCGATCACGAACTTGGAAAATCTGCCCTGTCCCATTTGCGTCCTGATCTCTGAACAACGGTCATCACTGTGCTGTGCCTCATGTATACGGTCAAGCAACTGTGGGCGTGCACGAACATGCGCAATCTGTCCTCCGATCGGCGTAAACTCGAACTGTACCCGGCTGTCGCATAAGATCTGCCAATCTGCCGACGACTGCCTCTGTACTGTGCTCAAGCAAGATAGACTACCCCCGGGCCTCCTGCTCAAAGCATCCGCCACTACATTCGCCTTGCCCGGGTGATACAAGATCTCACAGTCGTAGTCCTTCACTAACTCCATCCATCGGCGCTGTCTAAGGTTCAGGTCTCGCTGCTGGAAGATATACTTTAAGCTCTTGTGATCAGTGAATATCTGGCACGACTCGCCGTATAGGTAATGTCGCCAGATCTTAAGTGCAAAGACCACTGCGGCCATCTCCAAATCGTGAGTGGGGTAGTTTTGTTCATGTTTCTTCAATTGCCGCGAAGCATACGCGATCACCCTGTCATGCTGCATCAGAACACACCCTAGCCCCACTAGAGAAGCATCACAATATACCACAAATCCGCCTGACCCTGAAAGCAATGATAATACTGGCGCCGTAGTCAGTAGAGCCCGTAACTGCTGAAAACAGTGCTCACACTCCTCTGTCCAAACGAAAGGAACTCCCTTCCGGATCAACCCGGTCAAAGGTGTAGCAATGCGAGAGAAATCCTGCACAAATCGCCTGTAGTAGCCGGTCAGCCCTAGAAAGCTGCGAATCTCCGTAACTGATGTGGGTCTGGGCCAACTCCGAACGGCCTCGATCTTCCTCGGGTCTACACATATACCGTCTCGTGAAATCACGTGCCCCAAGAAGTCTACGCTGTCCAGCCAGAAAGCACACTTGGAGAATTTGGCGAAAAGCTGATGCTCTCTCAAGGTCTGCAGTGTAGTCCGCAGGTGCTGCCCGTGCTCCTCTCTACTCCGAGAATACACCAGAATATCGTCAATGAATACAATGATGAACAGATCAAGATACGGCCGGAAAATACGGTTCATCAAATCCATGAATGCTGCTGGCGCATTGGTGAGTCCGAACGACATCACCAAGAACTCGTAATGGCCGTAGCGCGTGCGGAAAGCTGTCCTAGGAATGTCCTCCTGTCGAACCCGCAGCTGGTGATAGCCTGATCGCAAATCGATCCTCGAAAAGTACCCTGCCCCCTGAAGCTGGTCGAACAGATCGTCGATACGCGGCAAAGGATATCTGTTCCGCACTGTAACCATGTTCAGCTGGCGATAGTCGATACACAGACGCAAACTGCCATCCTTCTTCTTGACGAACAGGACTGGAGCACCCCAAGGAGAAACACTGGCGAATAAGTCCCTTGTCCAGCAAATCTTGCAACTGGCCCTTCAATTCTCGAAGTTCCGCCGGGGCCATCCGATAAGGCGGTATAGAAATAGGCCCCGCGCCAGGAACCAAATCAATACAGAAAGAAATGTCGCGCTCGGGCGGTAGCCCAGGAAGCTCGTCAGGGAACACATCAGGGAACTCGCTAGCAACCGGAACCTGATCCAGAGGAACCTCTGTAGCTCTAGTATCACAAACATAGGCGAGAAATCCCTGACATCCCTTCCTCAAAAGCTGTCCAGCGCGAAAAGAAGAAATCACACAGTATGGGGCGGCACCACGGTCCCCCAACACAACAAAAACTGACTCGCCGGGAAAACAAAATCTAACTGTCTTCTCACGGCAGTCCACAGAAGCATAGCACGTGGCTAACCAATCCATGCCCAAAAGAACGTCGAAGTCCAACATCCCGAGAAGGATCAAATCGACAGGCAACTTTCTCTCGCCAATACAGACGGTACAGGATCGGAACACGTGCCTAGCAACAAACGACTCTCCCACAGGAGTAGTCACAACAAGCGGCTGATCAAGCAAACCGGACTCTCTACCCAAACTCGGCACGAAGTGTGTAGATAAATACGAGTGCGTGGATCCGGGGTCGAACAATACGTGTGCATCAACAGAACATACTAGAAGGATACCTGAGACCACCGCATTGGACGCATGCGCGTCCTGATGCGTCAAAGCAAAAAATCGTGTCTTCCCTCCACCTGTGACTGACTGTCCTCTGCATCGGTCATCCCGTCCTCTCTGAGCAACTCCTCCACGCCCACGACCTCTCTGTGTATGAGTCTGACGCGGAGTAATAGTAGGAACAACAGGTAACGCCCTTTGGGGTGGTGAAGGTGGTAAGGTGATGTGCGGTGCTGCTATCTCCCTCCGGTGTATCTCAGGACAATCTCTGACGAGGTGAAGTAAACTGCAGCATCTATAGCAACCTCGCGACGACTGCTGACTCTCCCGTGGATACGAACTAAACATCTGGCCTCGTCCCGAATCTCTGCCACTCCTCGTACCTGAACGATACCTATCGCGGCGTCTGAATGTCTATCTCCGTGCTAATATACCAGTACGAACTCTCTTCGGCTCTGGAACTACCGAAGTCTCAGCAAGGCGCTCCTCGACTAATAGAGCTGCATCTACCGCTGCTGCATAGGTCTCGTAGTGCTGCGCACTGATCGCAAGGAACAGTGGTGTAAGCAAGCCTCGAACAAATCTCTTGACTCGCAACTCCTCGGTAGCCACTAGATACGGCGCATAGATAGATAGCTTTGTGAACAGCACATCATACTCTACCACTGACATCTCCGGAGTCTGGCGTAAGGACTCGAACCTGCGTGCTCTAGCATCTCTGACACTTAGGGGAAGAAAGCGGGCAAGGAATAGCGCCACGAACTCTGTCCAGGTCATAGGAGGAAGACCTGCTGCTCTGCCCTTCTCGACTGATTCGCACCATTTCTGCGCAAGACCTTCTAGGAGAAAGCTCGCGAACTCAACCCATCTCGCATCTGCGCATCTGAGGGAACGACATATCCTAGCCATCCTATCAATGAAGGACTGTGGGTCCTTGGCTGCATCGGTGCCTGTGAAGACCGGAGGCTTCAGCCTCATGAACTCTGATAGCAATATTGTAATCACCTCCGTAGCTGCAGGGGCAACTGGCTGTGCGGTTGGTACCATCGCGGTCTCTATAACGGGTGGAGCTATCTCTGGTCGCTGCGCTCGAAGCGTCTCAACTAGCGATCCTATCATCTGGCGCATCTCCTGCATGCTGGATCCCACAGTCTGGCGCATCTCCTGCATACCAGCCCTTAGCGTGGCGATCTGATCTGTCACGGGAGGAACAACCTGCTCGGGTACAACCGGTGTACTGCCCGGATCAGTCCTCGTCTCAGACGAATCAACTCGAATCTCCGCCCTCGCGGCCGCTCTCTGCGCCCTCGTAGTCTTTGGCGGCATAATGGCTGAAAGGAAAATAGGATTCGATAAGGATGCAGAAATCGAATCGCAAGAATGTATATACTCAAAAGGAATTTAAATCAATAAGTCCTAAGGTCGCTTTGGCGGAGTACCGTGTCATGAGTATGGCGCGGAACATACGCACGCTACGCCACTCTGCTTCAGCTACCTACTCCATCATACCAGGTCATCCTACACTCCGAAAGGTAAAACCTACGCTCTGATACCAAATTTGTCACGACCCGAATATTTCGACTCGTGACCGGCACTTAACCACGCTACGTCTACAGGCGTAACGCGACTATGTAAGCCGAACCCAGAAATCAAAACCATTTAAAAGTAGTGAGTGTTAAAAACATTTAGAAAACCTTAATTAGTTCAATGAGGTTCTTTTTAAAGTTAAATTATCCTCATAATAATTTTGGCAGCATTTCCTTTGTAAAAGTAACCCCGAGAATCGGGTAAAACAGGATATAAGTGAAAATGAGATATAGTGAACAAAGCATCCCAAACCGGGAGCACTCACGCCCAACGGCGGAAACCATCACTACAAGAGTAATATACGACGCCGTAGCGAAGAATGAGCAAAAAGTAACATCCCAGAATAATAACTGCAAATATAAAGTCGGTTCCCACGAGCTCGACACTAGAATACAAAAATATACATCATCGTCCTCACACTGTCTCTAAGTCAAGTACATATATGGTAGATGGAGAATACTAAATACAAAAGTGTGTACAATAAAAGTAACCAGATACCACAACCCACCTAAAAAGCAAAATAGCTCTCGCTCAAACTATAGTGGTATCTGAAGCCAAAAGATGCAAAAAGGCAGCCTGCCGCGACTACTCTGAGGGGCAACCTGCAAATACTGTGGCACAACGGGGGTGAGTTGCCAACTCGTGAATAGAGATAACATATAAGGTAATCACGAGCATGCACGTACTGCGCTACGCTATCATATGCCAGCAGGTAAATCTATATGCGACAAGTAATAGGTGCAATAATCATGCAAATGCTCTGTCAGGTAAAATAACTACAGGATGAGATACAAGATAATCACTGCTGAGCATGGGATAAACAACATCTATACGAAATATCAATCGTGGGAAAAATAGTCGGTGCCCAAGCTGCACCCAAATATCAAATAAACTCAGGCGCCGGCACCCTCCTCGGCCCTCAAATCCTGTACATCTCTGAGAATCACGAGTGCCCAACATCGGCACCCAAAATATCATAAATACTCGTATCCAGCATCGACACGCAAATCCTCATACATCGGGCTCCGTAAGTCCGGATCAGCCCACAGGCTCCGTCTGCGGTATCGGCCCTCGACCCCGGCAGTACGGATCATCCCGCATCCATCTCTCGACTCTGGTCGGTATCCTCCGGATAACCGCCAGGTCCAACCAATCACCGGTAGGTACTCGCCCACCTCCAGGCTCAATCGGCAAAGTCCATCGATCATCTTGCTGAGGGGAACCATACCGGGTCCACCACGAACCCGCAAATGGATCATCTACTCCACGGATCGGGTTTCAAGCACACGTCTCAGCATCGAGAAAACGCGTGGTGGACGCACCAAAATATCATATCACGAGGAACCGGGTTTTCAAATAGTGCATCATTTCTTAAATAACTCCACGGTCCTCAAAACCAGAAATCACATAAAAATCCAACACAAATGAGTAAATTAAATAGGATGTGCTATGTACATCAGGTCATCATAATATAGGTACAAGGGATAAACCGCGTTTCTTAAGATAGTTCAGTTTTCAAAGACAGCATGCGGCTTCTAATTTCTATGAAAATCATATCGAATCATATGTAAAATGAACTGCAGTATAATGATCATGGCAATTCTACAGTGAGTGTGTCATGGCAATTACTAACGGTGTGTGTGTAACATGCAGATTAGTGCTCGTGCAACATAAACCGTTAGTAATAGTGCGGTGTTCTATCAATTCTAAGTTTCATACATATAGCAGGGAATGCAGTATGCAACAACAGTATCCATGAACAGTCAATGTAGGTAAATGCAATGTATAGCTATAAAGTCCTATCAGCCCTGACGTAGAACGCCATGCGGGCGATATCCCCGTAGATGTTAAATCTACTAACCGAAGTCTCGTGCTATGTGTAGCCGACGACTTGCTTCCCCTTCTTCGCAGCGTCCGTCTCACTCGCCTGCGAACCTAGAATTACACAATATATCACACATAAGCTCAAATCTACCCAAAAACGAAATATTAAGGTCAAACTAGAACCCCGCGTTGCAACCCAAGCGCGCGTATGCGCGATACGCTAAAACATGTGATTACGCTCCTGAAGCTAACCTGACACGTCGCGATGCGCAGCACAACCCAAAATCACACACGTATCACATGTGTCGCGGAGATTTAAAATACGGAAAATAGGGTAATAGGTCCCAGATTTTGATACAGAAATGAAATTACAAAAATAAATATATCATAAAACCCCAAATATCAGCAGACACCAACCAACAAAACCCCAACCCAAAACCCTCCCATCTGGCCGCAAATTGCGGGCAGAATGACGATTTTGGCGGCCTGGATAGGGGGTGGGCTCCCGGGTTTGGTGTGTGCACTCCATACATACTGTGTATATCCCAATAATTATAATTTTATCTTACAGAAACTCGGGTGGCAGCAGATTCCTCAGAGCTCATATTCAAGTTAAAAGTCAGACTTTGCACTAAATTGAAACTTTAGGGTATTTTTCTAAAATCTGAAATAAACATAAGTCTAAAATCACCCTTAAAACTCATCACCAAGCTAATCAAGCCATAAGGATATCACTTTTAACATAACTTCACTAAATCCCCTTAAATAGCACAAAACTTGCATAAAAATGTGATATTTAGCCAAATACAACAAGTTATGGAAAAAGAGATTAAGACATGAGTTTATACCTTCTAAAGACCTTATAAAACACCAAAAGCTCCAGATCTAGGCTCAAGTATGCAGTCTTGCCACTAAACACCTCATATGAGCTATTAAACCAAGGTTTTGTGAAGGAAAAAGGTTAGATTTATGTAGGGTTTGAATGAGGAACTAAAGAGAAGTGAAAAGAGAAGAGAACATGGAGAAAAATGGGGGGTTTTCTGCTGGAATTCTCAGCAGAATTTCAGAATGAGGGAAAGAGAGAGAAGAGGAAAAGAAAAGTGGTCAAAAAGTCAATTTTTTCTACCTAACACCATGCCTTCATATTCTAGTCAATTTTGAATTATGAAAATATTTATGACATGATTAAAATGGTGGGGATAAGTTAGCAACCATGCAACAAAAGAATGGCTAACACTTTAAACCTACGTCTCAAAAATGGCTAAGTGTGCAAGTGTACACTACAAAGCAAAATTTTCCAATTTGCTAACACGACTAAATATAATTAGTAAACCCGACTAAAATAACTAATAATCCTATGTACACATATATAATAACACGTACAATTACTAATTATCATGAAAAACATTCTAACGGAAATTCAAAGTGTTACAAAAATATTTAGCGAGGGTGCTTCATCACCCAGTGCCTTAGACCAACTGGTTTGGGAGTCACTGCTAAAGCCTTAGGTGTTGCAAGACTAGGAATTACGCTTTAATGTGCAAACACATCTTGTAATCGGTTGTTGGTACCTCAAGAAGTATTAACGGTCGCAAGAAGGATGTGTTAGCGGAATTCATCTAAAAAATTCACCTATTAAGAAGTATTTTAGACGACGGATAAGAGTATGATAGCTTGATTTGAATTTCCAAGTGTAGGAGTGATATATACACACACGTAGGGGTATGTGATTGGGATTTAGATAAGAGATAGGAATGAAGAATAGGACTTGTATCTTTAGTAAAGATGATAAAAATTCCTAAGTTGAGATAAATCCCTAGAAGGAAAACATAAGAGATGCCGAAAGCTAAGTAAGTCTACAGAACATATATAATCTTAAGTTAAATGATAAGGAAGCATGAAGAATACGGGTGGATGATTTACGAGTCGAAGATAATAGAATTCCTTGTTAGAAAACCTAATTGGAGAATAAAAGTCAATGGGCCGAATTGATAGGATTTTGTGGGTAGTATCCGCTGAAAACCCTCAGGAAACAACACTCCTCCTACTAGGGACACCTAGAGGTTTAACGGCTTGTTGCACGAGCTCAGCGCAATCGTGTTTCCCTGCGAAAGTAAGGTTAGGTTTTTGTTGAGAATAAAAACTAGGTTTGCTCGAGGACGAGCAAAAGATAAGTTTGGGGGTATTTGTTCATATCATAATAGTGCATTATTATATTCTCCATGCCTAGTCATTTTACAAATAAACAGGTGCTTTTGACCCATGTCTGCTACTCAGTTGCCGGTTACATGTTCTTAGAATAAAAACAGTGAAAACAATGAAAAAGATGATACAAAGTGAGACTACGAATGATAAATGGTGAAATCTTGATCGCGCCTACATTTTGAGGAACAATGAAGAACAATGAACAATAGTTCACCAAGCATAAAGGCAGCGACACGAAGAAACGATAAAAGTCCACTACAATGTTCACTGGAAAGATCTGGAAGAAAACCAGAAGACATTTTGAAGAAAGAACTGAAGAAAACAGTAGCCAAAAAGCAGCAGACCAAGCCCATGAAAACTCAGCCCATGAGCCTCCTTCTTGGCCGCGGAACCGCGGCCAAACAGGCCCTATGGCCGCGGTTCCGCGGCCGTTATATGCCCGTGTCGGTGGATTTCTGTGGCGGTGCGCGGGGCGTTGAATAGGTCTTTTTCTTAGGGGGTATTTTTGTAAAAGCAGATATGCGAGTCAATTGTAACCCTAGGGTTCCTATCCTCTATAAATAGGAACTCTAAATCTTATATGAGGTCATGCCTCTTTTCATTTCATACATTCAGATCTATACTGTGTTGATGTTTGGAGAGAGCCATCAATAAAAATTAGTAAGTTCTTTTATTTTCGTTGCCTTAGTTTACTTTTAATTTAGAATGTTCTTAAATTCCCTAATGAGCGAGTAGTCTTCTCGCTTGTTAGGGTTAGTTTTAGGGAAAGGTTTGAAAGATGAAATCTCTCACCCCTTTCTTTCCCCATCACACATAATAATTAGAACTCCATGCATACACACACACACCGTTCCCTGCGGCACCTTACCCCTTGAGGTAACGGTGATATCGTAGTATAAAAGACTAGTTGTGTATGTTTTCCATGGAGGTTAGGGTAAGGATCGATAAAGGAAGGACAAGAACCTAAAGGAAGAAACACCGTTTCTTCCCGATGGTACTAATCCCTTTTATTGATAATTACTATAACACCTAATAGATCTAAAATAGGGCATTGAAAGCGGTGAGGAAACCTTCAATCTCCCAACTTACCCTAGACCTAACCCTAGCAAGATTTAGATCTAGATAATCTTAGTATAAATCAATTTAGGTTTTTATGATAAAAGATCCAACACCCATCGGAATTAACTCGTAAGAGCGATTAGGAAATTAACACCATCCCTGTGGACCGACCTGTATTCACCGGCTAGCTACCAAGCGACGCCGTTCTTGATTGCGGTTTAGAAATATTTTTGATCTATAAATTCCATACAGATCAGCGCGCAGTGCACGGGATCTGAAGCATTGCTTCAATTTTTGAATTTTGAAATTCAAAACAGAGCTTTGCTCTGATTGGGGGAAACATCCGTGTCTTCAAAGTCTGACAGAAAGTATTTTGCATCTTCGTATTTTTGGACTTCATTCACGGAGAATGGGTTCAGCTCCCCTGTCACGGTATACTCGAGAACATCCTTGAAATACTTCATACACTGATACTGTGTAGAAAGAATGATGTTGTACTCATGTAACTAAGGCCGGCCGAGCAAAGCGTTTTAGCAGGTCTTGGCGTCAGTGACGTGAAATTTGATGTCCGTGATAAGCAGCCCAAAGCGTAACGTCAGTATCACAGACCCGAGCGTCCGTGATGACTGGGAGTCAAACCTGGAGATGGTGATTTTATCACGAGCGAGGTGCTGAACGCTCATGAAGATTTCCTTCAACACTCTTACATTGAGGAGATTGACGGAGGACCCTTTGTCAACCAGGATTTTGCCTATCTTGATATCATGACAGTATCCGGTGACATAAAGGGGACGGTTATGCTCGCACATCCCGAGGAGGAGGTCTTCATCGCCGAAGCTGATATCGGCCGTGTGCACTTCTTCCAGCTCATCCTTCATCTTTTCTTCGGCGAGGAAAGCTTGAAATTGCTCAGGCTCTTGTAATACCTTGATCAAAGAATCTCTCGCCTCCTTGGATAGCAGAAGGGCGTCGAGAATGCCTAGCTGTGATAGGATCTTCTTCAGTGTGCCAGAACGTTGTAATCCACCTTGTTTTTCTTGGGCGGGTCCTTGGCTGCCAGCTCTTCGACGACTCGATCATCGAGGGCAATATCCTCAGGGACCTTTTCTTTCCCCTTATCCTTTTTATTCGATCCCTTGTTTGCAGATACAAGATTTTTTTCAGGTAGCGTGCGATTGCGCAGCTGTATGTTCTCGCAGCTCTTTGGTTCATCCTCTTTTCTTGGGGTAGATTCTTTAAAGAGAGGGCCGAGAGTCATTTCTTCTTCAGAATTTCTCCCGAAGGTAAGAACTTGCGATTCCCTGTTATCAACCATGTGACAATTGCCGGCAGCTCTTTCTCGTTCGTCTGTCGCATTTTTCCGCTGTCGACGAGCTTCACGCTTCATCCTCTTGAAGTGCTGCCTGTGAGCGACATACCCTTGCCACCAATCTTTAAAGGCATTGTATTCCTCAGTTGGGTGTGAGATCTTCTGATGATATAAGCAGAAGTTAAGATGTATGTCCGCTTCACCGAGATGTATACCTCCAGGAGAATTTCCTCTGAACGAGGGCAGATTCATTCCCATCGATATGGCTTTGGCGAACCTTTTCCTTGTCTTGAACCTGCTTTTATTTTCGGCGGATGTACTTTGATCTGGTGGGAGTTCTTCGACCCTTTCATCCAGTCGCGGGCGTTTGGCCTTTTCAAATATGGCCATCTCATGCTCCCGATCAGCTTTGCTTTTCAGAAGAGCTTCGTTCAGGAATGCATCAATCATTTCGTCTGATGGTCCTAGAAGTTCCGACTCAGGATCTGCCCCTAGTTTCTCTGTATCCAGAGCTTCTTCACCATTTATTAACGAGTGAGAGATCACATGGCAGCTTGCCACATAATCCTCAGGTTCATCCGACGAGCCTTCTCCATTGTCATCATCTCCGTCCTCAAGGACGTGCTGAGAAATTCTTGGAGTGTGACTGGGGTCCGCGCCTTCTGATTATATTCTTCCAGCGCATCAATATGTTTTTGCAGGTCCGTGCGCTTGTCGTCAGGCTTCACGGGCTTTTTGGTCTTTTTCTTTTTCGTCGAAGACTTTGACGGCTGGGTGTGGGCGCTTTAACTATCACCACCAATCTTTGGAGTTGGGCGCGGCTTCAGCATTCCCTTGATGACTTCGGGTTCCAGTGGACTTTTCCATTTGATCGCCGGGTATGTTTGGAGATCCTTCAGCATTCTTTTTGTTTTGGCTGAAAGAGCGACCTCCCATGGAGCTTCTTCGACAAAAGAGCATGATGCCCCCGGTGTGTCCCCCCTTTTAAGAGCGTGCGGTTGAGGCGGGCTTACTTTCCAATTCTCGGACAGTGCAAATTTGCCATGTTGGTATTGGTCTTCAATCCAGCCTTTAAAGACGAAGCAATCTTCAATTGGATGGCCTATCTCTTGGTGATAGGGGCAATAATTAGGATTATTAGCCTCACCGGGTTGCAATGGGTGTTTTGGATTCGGAAAATTGATGAGCCTGTTGCGCACCGCTAGTTCAAACAATCTCCTCGTTTTATCCCGGGGAAACGAATAAGGGTGTTTCATTTTCTCATTAAAGAATCGATGTTTCTCTTCTTGGAGATCAGTTAGTTTCGGACCACTGGGCTGCTGTTGAGCATTGGTGATGAAGGTCGCTTTCCCTTTCCCTTTTTTCATTCCGAGATTCTAGCTTCGAAGGAGATGGTCTATGACCCATCTGGTCCATTTGGGCCAGCTTATCAATCAAGGTCTGGAAGGTGGTCGGCTTGAAGAACATCATGAATTGGGATATGGTCGCCTGCGGATCGAGGTTTCCCACAAACATGCCCACTGCAGGAGCCTCTTCGATGCGCTGTTCGCACTTCAACCATAGATTCCGCTACCGTATCGCGTACTGGACCTAAGTTTCTCCCGACTTCATCCTGGCATTGATTAATGCTTTGATTGGGGTGCGTTCGCTAGCGCTTACGAACCTTTGTGTAAAGAGAAACTCCATTTCTGTAAACGTCTTAACGGATTCATTTAGGAGCTTGGAATACCACTCAAATGCCGTCTCTGACAAGCTGCCAACGAATTAGCGAAGCAGTAGCTTATCGTCACCTCCGGTGTTGCCGCACAGAGCCATAAATTGAGCAACGTGCTGGTGTGGATTTCCCATCCCCTTATATACTGGAATTTGGGGATCATGTATCCTGGTGGGTACTTTATCTGGTCATACCAACCCGGATAGGGTCGTCCAGTCTTAACAATTTGCCCAGCCGCTTCATTCGCTTGATGAACTCGTATCTGCTGAGCGATTTAATCATTCAGGGCAGCTTTTGAGATGGTCTCCTCTTTGGCTACTGAGCAAGCCGGAAGAGGGTTTGACGTCTCCGCTCGGTCATCTTCGAGAATAATCGGAGGATCTTCAGCTGGAGGGTCCGGCTGGATCATCAGGCCCACCATATCTTAGAATAAAAGGACTATTTTTTTATGTTGGCCGCTTATTCCGCAGCCTCTTTGTCCTTCTTCTCAACCATTCTCCGAAGGAATTCGGCATCAGTTTCCTGCTCATGACGTTGCTCCAAAGATGTCTCCGGGCTTGCTTTTGGTCCAGTGAGTGCAGCCATGGCTGTCAGCATTCCTTGGAGCTTTTGTTGTTGTTCCTGGGCTTTTGTTACAGATCGCGTAAGCGGTCGATGACCTGTGGAGATGCGGCTATCCTCTTTTCCGGATGCCATATAGGCGGTATGCATCACCATGCCCCCAAACTTAGGGCGCTTAGGCTCAGTGCCCTTGACATTTGTCGCAGACACGGGGATTTTCTCCGGCCTTCTCTTTTTGTGGGCTGTCGAAATTGAGGGAGCCGTTGCAATGGGCACCCAAGTAGCTGTCGCTTTCTGTGATTTGACAGGGTGATCCTCTTCTTGCCGAACCTTCATCTTTTTCTATCGGCGGGGATAGTTTTGATCTACCACGGAGTCCTAGACTTGTCGCCAAACTTTATAAATTTTAGAGGACAGCCGCTGAGGGGGCTGATCCAGCTTCGCCTTTGGGGCACTCTCCATAGGTGGAGGAGATCTTTTCAGCACAGCAGTTGGCGAATTCCTGCGCACCTTGTTAAGTAATTCAAAGTTGTTCCCAGTTGGAACAGCAGCATCAACTTCCACCATTGGAGCTGGCGGAGTCAGTCCAGAAGGGGAATTGCCCCCAGCTTTCCTCACTCGGCGCCAGTGGCGACGTCGAACATGTCGTGCGGCCGGGATCACCTCTGCTTTTGGATCAGCTTTTCCATGCCCCTATTCTGATGAGTGTCTGCTGTTGGCACCAGCCTGTCAAAGACAGATGCTCGCTGAGAGGGAATAGCCGATTTTGAAAAGGCCGATTTTCGTGCAGGGGAAACGGCCTTGGTTACTTCACCCAGAGTGGGAGCTGAAATGGCCAGTCCTGTGAAGACCAACCCCATAGCCGGAGAAGCTGCCTTGGTGACTTCAGGAGTAGGAATGGCTATCCGTTTTGGGATAATCTCTTCAGGAATTGTGGGCTTCTTCATGGGCCCATCTGAGCTTCGGCCCAGTCTGTTGAAAACTGAGGCAGTGGACTTGGAAGACCCATTGAGAGGGGCCACAGTAGTTGCAAGCCGATCAAAGACCGACTTTTTCAGAGCTTCTTGCGATGGCACAGGAGCGCTGAAGCTTGTTGGCGGGATCATGGTCCCGAAGAATAGCCTAGTGGTGGCTTGGGTCACTTGTTCCACCGGCATTATGAAAAGGGAGTCCTCTTGGGGCCCGTAAGTCACTCCTCCAGATAAGACGGAATGAGAGTTGTTGTTGCAGCTGGAACAGTTAGAGGCCATTGATGTTCTTTTTTTCTGCACGGGAGCAACACCAAATCTTAATACCTCGAACCCAAGGGAAACCATATCAAACCCCGATTCGTTCATGAACACGACATGCGAAGTGTGGAATGGAAAGAGGAAAAGGTCCCACCGGGCGTACCTGAACCTGTTCTCCGCCGAAATACGCATCCGGGACGTTGGGACGTCCGGCCTGAATTCCGAGGGCATATGCTATTTGGTGCTATCCGTCCACGTCTCCGAAGATGCCAAGTTGATTTATGGCACCTTGTATCGAAGGTGTAGACGGATGCGGCCGATGTAGCAGACTTCATCAGATTCCCCCCTCGTTGAAGGGTTTTTGATTGTGGGGACGCTCTTCCCTGCAGGCGCAAGCCCCTGCAGTTAATTACGCTACCGCATCGCGGTAACCACTTTCTCCTTCTCCAGATGGTCACTTCGTGTCGTGGGTATTTGTTTTGTTTTTGGTTGCCCGTGGATTGTATACGGAGACTAATTTATGTTGTCGCCCGTAGGGCGTGGATTAGTCCAAATCTGTATTTTCTTAGACTTGGGTTTTAGGGGTTGGGTTTAAGGATACGTTAGTCTCATTTGAGACTAAGATCAACTTAAACGTATGTTAAGGATACGTTAGTCTAATTTTTAGACTAAGATCAACTTAACGGGATCGTTTAGATCCAACATAGGAGCATTTGGGCTTTATTGTTTAGTGTAGGGACATTGTGGTCCAAGGTTAAAGACATCATAGTCCATGGGTTTAAAGACCCCACAGTCCGAGGTTAAGGACATTATAGTCCATGGGTTTAAGGATCCCACAGTCCGAGGTTAAGAACATCATAGTCCATGGGTTTAAGGACCCCACAGTCCGAGATTAAGGACATCATAGTCCATGGGTTTAAGAACCCCACAGTCCAAGGTTAAGGAAATCATAGTCCATGGGTTTAAGGACCCCACAGTCCCAGGTTAAGGACATCATAGTCCATGGGCTTAAGGACCCCACAGTCCGAGGTTAAGGACATCATAGTCCATGGGCTTAAGGACCCCACAGTCCGAGGTTAAGGACATCATAGTCCATGGGCTTAAGGACCCCACAGTCCGAGGTTAAGGACATCATAGTCCATGGGCTTAAGGACCCCACAGTCCGAGGTTAAGGACATCATAGTCCTTGAGTTTAAGGACCCCATAGTCCATGGAATGTCTGGTTGTCGGGACTCATCACCTCTCTGAAGACGTTGAAGGATTACAACGACAAATTTCAGAGGAGTGAAGAGGAGTACCCTTGAACCAATTTTGGTTGGGAGATTTGTAGTCCAATTGGGACTAAGATCTGATATTTATGAGCATACGGGCTCAATTAATCTGAATGAGGGGTTTGTGGCCAACTTGGGCTCGGCCTACTCAATTAAAATGTTAAACATCTGACAATGCTGGGCATTGATTTGAATTCTGATAATATTTTTGTCTTTTATTGAATGCTGAGCATTCATCATAGCTCTAGCGTTTTATTTTAAAGAACAATTTATGTTCTATCAGCGCACACATGAGAAATACGTGGCGCGCTTAACGGTAGTGCCAATCAATGAGCGCAGTGCGCTATATTTGGAGCACTGCAGCGCTTTGCGCTAGATGTGGAGCACTGAGGAGCTTCTGTTAAGTAGCGCACACGTGAGGAGCACGTGGCGCGCTTGGTGCTGAGCGCCAGTTAATGAGCGCAGTGCGCTATATTTGGAGCGCTTAGGCGCCACAACGCTTTGCGCTAGATGTGGAGCACTGAGGCGCTTTTGTTAAGTAGCGCAAACGTGAGGAGCACGTGGCGCGCTTGGCGCTACCGCCAGTCCATGAGCGCAGTGCGCTATATTTGGAGCGCTGAGGCTCTTTTAAATTAGGAGCGCTAAGGCTCTTCTTTTATGCAACTTAGATCAGTTTTGCACCCTGGGAATTAAATTCTCTTTTTATAAGAGACTTTGTCTCAAGGTTCTAAGAACAAAGTTCTTATTTTATAGGAGATGTTTCAATCTCTTATTTTGATAAAAGGCTTTACCTTTATGGATCTGTGATTCTAAGAGAATTAAATTATTCTCCCCCCTTTTTTATAATGAGACGTTCATGATCCCCTTTTATAAAAGACCTTAGTTTTAGAGATCTATGATCTGTGAGAAGAATTATGTTCTTCTTCTTATTTTTTTATGATGAAATCTTTTGATCTCTTTGTGAAAGTCCTTGGTCTTATAGATCTATGATCTTAGAGAAAAGAAGTGAATTCTTCTTTTGTTATGAGACGATTTCGTCTTTCTGTTTTTTTTACCTTGAAGAAAAGTTCTTCTTCTACCGAAAGCTTGCTCTTCTTTCTGAGATTTCTTAAAGTTTAGGGGGGGTTCCTCTATATGTTTTTCTATCTTCTTAGACTTGAAGTCTTGGGGCCTTTATATAGGGCAAGATGATTTGTTCAATCAGTTAAGGAGATCTTTTCTCCAATTGATTTGGGGATTTTCCCATCGTTGGATCTTTAATCCTAGGGTTTCTGATTTACAGAAGGCAATCTCCTTGTTTTTAACAAGATTGGGAAATCTTTCCCTAAACAGAATGTATTCTGTATTTTAGTGATTTTTTAATCACCATTGGATTATTGATCCGACGGTGCTCTGATTTACAGAGCACAATCTTTTTGTTTGGAAAGATTTTGAGGAATCTTTCCTTAACAGAATTTTATTCTGATCAATTGATGATTTTTAATCATGTTCGTTGGATCATTGATCCAACGGTTAGGAACGTTTAGTTCCAGCGCTAGCGCTCTCGTGCTTTGCACGTGGTGCGCTGCTTAGAGTGCAGCGCTCTTGGCGCTAGCGCTTACGTGCTTTGCACGTAGTGCACTGCTTAGAGTGCAGTGCTCTTGGCGCTAGCGCCCATGTACTTTGCATGTGGGTGCTGCCTCAGAGTCTTTGACTCTTTCAGTGCTGGCGCTGCTATGAAGCGCTGCTTCATTTCAAAATTTGAATTTTTGAACAGAGCTTTGCTCTGATTGGGGGAAACAGGGCACGTGAGGCGCTGGGCGCTGAGCGCTGAGCGCCGCTTATTGAGTGCTAAGCACTCCTTTTTTTGTGAGGTGCCCACGTGAGTGGCACGTGAGGCGCTGGGCGTTGATTTTTCCTTATATATTTTGTTTTGAGGAATTCGATTTCCTGGTTCTTTTCTGAATCTTTGATCCTTAAGAATAAGTTCTTCCAGATGAGAATTAAATTCTCAACTTGTGGGAGACTTATCTTGTGGATCTCAGATCCAGAGAAAGAACTAAGTTCTTCTTTTAAGAGGGTTAAACTCTTCAATAGGTAAATGATGTGTTTTGATCTCTCTTCTTTTTATTTACCTAGAGTTTGTTTTTTTAGAGGGGAGACTTCTTCTTTGTTCCTTTTTGAAGCTTTCTGCTTTGTTTTTAGAAGCTTATGGGGGGGTTTTCCATATCAGACTTGAAGTCTTGGGTCTTTTATATAGTAGGGGCAGTTTGTTGATTAGCTCTGATGAAATCTCTCAGCAAGAGATCCCAATTGATATGGGGATTTTACCCACCATTGGATCTTTGATCCAAGGACTTCTGTTTTACAGAAAGTATTTTCTTGTTTTTAACAAGATTAGGGAAATATTTTCCCATACTGAATTTATTCTGTAGATTGGTGATTCTTTAATCACTATTGGATTTTTAATCCAACGGTACTCTGTTTTACAGAGGGCAATCTTTCTTGTTTAGAAAGATTTGAGGAATGTTTCCTCTAAACAGAATTTAATTCTGCATCATCTCCGTTGGATCTTTGATCCAACGACTCTGTTTAACAGAGAGTAGACTTTAATTCTACTAGGCGCCGGTGCTCACGTGTTGTGGACGTGGGCGCCGACGCTCACATGTTGTGCATGTGGGCGCTATTTAAGATTTTTTTGTGCTTTCCACACTGGCGCTTCTCATATAAGAGTTTTTAACTTTGGCGCTGGCGCCCTCGTGTAAGGCACGTGAGGCGCTCGAGCGCTGGGCGCTGCCTCACAGAGCTTTACTCTTTTATTGGGGAAACATGTTTGTTGTGATTTTCATTGACGACATCCTGGTATATTCAAAGAATCGGAAATAGCACGCTGAGCATTTACGAATTGTCCTGAAGACCTTTCGACAGCATCAACTCTATGCCAAGTACAGTAAGTGCGAGTTTTGGCTAAATCAAGTCGGATTTCTCAGACATATCATTTCAGGTAAAGAAATCTCTGTGGATCCAGCTAAAGTATCAGCAGTAAACGAATGGCCGACACCTAAGACAGTGAGGGACATTCGAAATTTCTTGGGTTTAGCGGGATACTACCAAAAATTTATTGAAGGATTTTCGATGATTGCAACACCCCTGACCAATCTCATACGTAAAGATGAAGCATTCATATGGTCAGAAGCATGCGAAAAAGCTTTTGTAGAACTCAAGTTAAGATTGATAACATCGCCTATTCTCATAATACCGGATCAATCCGGCGGTTTCGTAGTGCATTGCGATGCATCCAGTAAGAGATTAGGATGTGTTCTACACTAGTACGGTAATGTTGTAGCTTATGCATCAAAACAGTTGAAGATTCATGAGCGCAATTATCCAACGCATGACATAGAGTTGGCAGCTGTTATATTTTCACTGAAGATTTGGCGTCATTATCTTCTTGGAGAACGGGTAAATATATACACAGACCAAAAAATTCTGAAGTATGTGTTTACTCAGAAAGAGCTGAATATGCGGCAGACAAGATGGTTAGAACTTATGGCGGACTTCGACATCAACCTACAATATCATCTAGGGAAGGTGAATGTAGTTCTTGATGCACTTAGTTTCCAGCCACTATCAATGAATCTCTCCACACAGTGGAAGCTACAGCAAGATTTGCATCAGATAGAGATAGAGGTGGTCATGCCAGGTAATGCTTCAAGTTTGATGAACTTACAAATTCAGTCTACAATTATCAATCAGATCAAAACAGCTCAATTAAGCGATGCCAAGTTGCAAAAGATCAAAGAACAAGTAGAAAGTGGATTTAGAACAGACTTCATCATCCATGAAGACGAATCTTTGAGATACGGAAGCATATTGTGTGTACTACAAGGTCTTGTTCGGGAAGAGTTGATGAAAGAAGCTCACAGCACTCCATACTCAGTACACCCTGGTGGTACAAAGATCTATAAAGATCTGCAGCAACATTACTGGTGGCATGGAATGAAGCGTGAAGTAGCCAGAAGTGTCGCCAAATATTTGGTGTGTCGGTAAGTGAAATCTGAATATCATAGGACTGCTGGTTTACTTCAACCGTTATCTATCCCAGAATGGAAGTGGCAACACATTACCATGGATTTTGTGATTGCTCTTCCTCGCAGCACAAAAGGTAACGATGCAATTGGGTTATTGTGGATCGACTCACAAAGTCGGCTCATTTTATTCCCTTTCGAGTTGGCCAATCTACCGAGACACTAGCAAAGAAGTACATGGAGGTAAGTTTGAATCTAAGTAAGATTTAAATCTTCAATGTGTACTATCTCTAATACCCATGAAATCATACAGGAGATCATGAACTCATGCAGGAGATCGTGGGATTACATAGAGTACCAGTTTGCATTGTCTACGATTGTGACACCAGATTCCGATTGCAATTTTGGCAGAGTATGCAAGCTAGCTTGGGAACGAGTCTGAACTTTAGCACAACTTACCATCCATAAACAGATGGACAATCTGAGCGAACAATTCAGATCCTTGAAGACATGCTAAGAGCTTGAATGCTAGACTTCGGAGGATCGTGGGAAGATCACTTACATCTTGTAGAGTTTTCATACAACAATCGCTACTAAGCGAGTATTGGAATAGCACTGTTTGCAGCGCTCTATGGAAGGAAGTATCGTTCACCATTAAGTCGGGACGACATCGGTGATAAGGAACTCCTTGAACCTGAGATGATAGTGGCGACTATAGATGTAGTTCGCACTATCAGGAAACGAATATGCATAGCCCAAGACCGACAGAAGCATTGGGCTGATGCAAAGTGCCGACACTTGGAGTTCCAACCAGGAGATCATGTATTTCTGAAGATTTCTCCAAACCGTGGAGTGATTCGCTTTGGAAAGAGGGGTAAGCTAAGTCCGAGGTATATTGGACTGTTCGACATACTTGAACGAGTCGGAGAAGTGGCATATCGTTTGGCACTTCTACCCTCATTGGAAGGAGTGCACAACATATTCCATATATCCCAGCTCCGAAGGTATGTGAGTGAACCTAGCCATATCCTTGATCAATCCGAACTCACTGTACAGACATACTTATCTTGTGAGCAACAACCTGTTGAAATCCTGGACAGAAAGGTAAAGTCACTTAAGAACAAAGAAGTAAACTTGGTCCGAATGATGTGGAGGAAAGACTCACAAGTAGAATCAACGTGTGAAAGACAAGACGACATGCGTGCAAGATATCATTTCTTATTTGTAAATTAGTCTTTAAATATTTATAAATTTCGAGAACGAAGTTTTTGTAAGGAGGGTAGACCGTAACGACTCTGTTTTTAATGTACAGAAATTTGTTTAAAGTTTAAGTACTAAATGGAGTATTTGCAACCCTGAGTATGCTATAAGTATTTAATTTGTTTTAGAACAGTAAGAAACAACTTGTAGCTCATTGGTAAAGCTTTGCACTGCTGTGATATAGCCCCTGTGTTTAAATCCTCCCTGCCGCATATTATTTTTAATGATTTTTCTTTTAAACTTTTTGAAAGCCCAAAATTTTACACGTGCAATACACGTAAAAATGAATAGTCACTAAAATCAAACATGTGGAACACGTGGCACCAATCCAAGATCCCACCCCTCCCAAACGACCAGCGAAGATCCCCAAAGGGCCGGCGGCGCCGGCCCCCCATTGCAAATGCCTCTAATTTTACCCCAACACCCTTTGGCCTCCCTCCACTACTCCTCTTCTGTTTGAATTTTCTGCAATTATCTATAAAATTAAAAATCACCATTAAATCAATATTTTATTGCATTTTAATTCTCATTTTTAATTCCCTAAACCCTAATTCTATCCTATAAATACCACCCCACACTCTAGCCCTCTCCATTCTGAAATCTATCATCAAAACTCTCAAATTTTTCCAAGTCAAATTAGTTGTATAAGTGAAGTTAGCCCAAGATCATCTTCCGGCGACAACTCGGGACAAATCCGGAGACACCACAACTCCACGAAGCTCTCAAACCCTTCTTCTACCTCCTCTCTCTCATCTAATCCAGTAAGTCTCTTCTCCTCTCCTCTCTTCCCTATTAAAATAATTCACTTCTCGAAACTCATCGAAAACGGAGTTATTCCGACTTCCGATTCTAATTTTGTTAAAAACATAACTTTTCTTAATAACCAAACATCCATATTTTTACATCTTGTTTAGTAATGTTAAAAAAAAATTTAGAACAAGTTTCAATTCAAAATACAATGTTATACAACTTTTATTTCAATTTTACGGTCAAATACCACAAAGTTTACTTACGGCATCATTTCATCATATTTGCTCATATTACCTTTAGAAAACTCATGAGATAATGATCTACCTCATCACAACACTCATCATGACATAGCACGATGGCTTTTGGAACAATATTTTATGGGATAAATGCAATTTTAAAATAAAATACCTTAAACTAATAAAACCGTATTCTTTAAGATTGTTTTAATTAAATTCCTTGCAATTAAGCCTCTACAACCCATTTTGGGGAATCCGATTTAGATGGTGCGGGTTATCGCACATCCTCGAGACTAGTAGTGCGAGATGCAGAGCTCCTCATGGAGCATCCGATCTTGATGGAATTTTTAATACAATTTTTAAGAATAATATGATTTTCTATTTAATAAATAAATTCTATTTTTAATAATTATATATACATATTATCAAAACATCTATTTTATATTTATAATAAATTTCATGTTTTCTAAACACAAGAATCACAAATTTCATGAATATACTATCAAGAAACCATACAAGTCAATTTACACTAAAATACTATATACTATTCAATCTAGATTTATAATCATTAGAATACTTCATTTTTAAAATTATATCCATGAAAACCCTAAATACGATAAATAAATACTTGAGATTTATTTTGAAAGTTTATCAAAACTATTTTTCATAAAACCCCGTCAAGTTTATTAAATTACAATAAGGACCCTAGTAAATATATGTTTAAGAGGGACCAATTCTCTTGAGCCTCAGGGAGCCGGAGAAAATGGGTGCTTTCCTATTTAAGGTAGGAAACTAAAACGGGGTTATCAATGGTAATTAGCTTGGAAAAAGTCACAAATCCTGTCGTCCATGTGCAGCAGTTACCGATAACTCTAAAACCTAATTCAGGAATCCAATTTTGTTTAAGTGTCTGACTCGGACAGAGTCTCAGTTTATTCTGAATACAATTCCAATCTACATACAATCCAAATATAACTCCAATACAACATGAATCCATATACTGGAACTTGAAACATGAATACTAGAATGCTATACAATATCAACATGACTTGAACTGATCGAACTATGGATATACATAGACTTGATTACATGATTATCCGTTTACATGAACAATTGATATCATAGTTTTGGCAAGTCTTTCAGCTATAAACAACACAATAAATATTACGGGGTTTTAAAGGGGTAGATTGGTACGTAATGTGTTAAAAGTGGCACGATGATGATCACTTTAATACAACATGAATATCCATTTCCGTTGTCCCGTGGCTTGACGGGTCCTTGTGCTCCGTATACCATAGTCCACGGAATAGTTGGACTCCTCTCATATACACTGGTATATTCTGTTCCAAGCTATAAACAACAGCGTTAGCATAATAAACATATATTATACTAGATATATTCTCTTTACCTGTTCAGTCTATTTCTATATATCTTTAGGACATACTGAGCGATTGTTCGCTGACGACATTCCTTTTCTGTTCTTTCTTTGGAATGTTGTCAGGAGGACCCGACTCTCTAGAGATCGAGCCCAGCTCAGAAGACTTGGAGCAGTTCATTGAGGACCCGGAGCTCTAGTCACTTTTATATACTTTTACTTTCAGTCCATGCCATTGTTTAAGCATTGCTTTCCACATTGTATTTACTTTTCAGTTGTATTGTAAAGAATGTTTAATAAATAAAAAAGTTGTTGTTCATTTATATCTCATGTCTTTCTTGTGTATATTTATATTATATTGCTTATTTACGCTTAACGTGTTTACTTCTGAGTAAATACGTCGCATGCCTAGTCATGTCTCCTTATCCGTACACCGGGAAGTGGGGCGTGACAGCTACTCTGCATCACTCTGCTAAATACTCCGTTTACCTTTCCCTTTTTTTTGCTCCTCCTATTATATCGACGCGAAAGAATATGGTATTATAAGCAAAGTTTAAATTTTATATATATATTCATTGTAATTTGACATGTTCATCATAAATTTCATGCTATGGTATCAACAAAATACGAATTTACAACTCTATCCATGTCTCACAATTTTAATATGATGTTTATTATGTTAAATATTATGTAGATTACCATGAACTTTAAAAACTACCCTTTTATTGATATCTTGAATTTATACCTATAGAAAATTCATGGGGTAACGACCTACCCCACTCACAACATTATGGTTTCATAGCACGATATTTTGGTTAAGTTTTATTTTAAAAAAACAATTTACATCAAAATACCATCACTTTTATATAATGTTTTATCGCTATTTTTTAAATCCTTTGCAATTGCGCCTCTACAACCCTCGTTAGGAGACCCGCTAATGAATGGTGCGGATTATCACACATTTTTGGGATAGTAGAGCGAGATGCAGAGATCCTCACGGAGTATTCGGTCTCGAAGGAAATAAAAATACGATTTTTAAGAAATATAACTTTTCTAAATAAAAACTAAACTTTGGGAATTATATAAAACTATGAATTCGTATTTTCAAAAAAGATATATTATGAAACTATATTTTTAAAATGAATGAATAAAGTTTTAATAAATTACCGTCAAGTTTCCAAAAGAGCTAATTTTCATAAAAATACCACAAACCTTTAAAAGCTAGGTTTTTATCACTAAAACACCCCAACAATTAAAATACATGTTCATAAAATCTCTAAATGTTACAAATCACCCTCAAGGTTTATTTTTAAACAATATTAGTATATTTTTCATAAAACCCCTTCGAGATATGTAAACAATATAAATACAATGTAAACGATCTATAATAAGGACTTTAGGCTAATATAGGCTTAAGCGGTGTCATTTCTCTCGAGTCTTGGGGAGCCGGAGAAAGTGAGTGCTTGCCTATTCAGGTTAGACAAGTTTAACGGAGTTATCAATAGCAAATGTCTTAGAAAAAGACACAAATTCTGCCGTGCATATGCAGCGGTTGCCCGATTATTCCCAAACTTAAGAAATTCAAGAGTTAAATATTTTCATAAGATATTTACTCTAACCTGAATACAAACTCAACCAAGATCCAACTTTTAATATAATCTTGAACCCTTGATCATGAACCACAACACTTGAACTTGAATATCCCAAAACTTGAATATTAGAATACTATGACTTGATATGGGCTTAACATGAATACTAGAACACAAAGACTATTATTGAGACTGACTTGACTCGAACCATAAATACAACTTGACATGAATACATGAAAACTTGACACGAATACTTGACATTGACATGAACTCAATCTTGCAACTTGATATATTCATGGATTCGAGCAAGACCGGTAATTTTAACTGTAACTTAGAATACACGGGGTGTTGGGGTAGTTCAAGTGCGAATCCAACGAAATCTCAGGAGTCCCCATAGATCATGAATCTATATCTACTAACAAAAGAAAGCTATCATGAGGGCACGTGTTTCCTTGCTCCTGGATTATAGCTTATTGAGTTTGGAATACTTCAACACTAGATTGAAGTTCCGTTACTAACACTTGATTCGGGCCTGTAGTTTCTTATCCCTGAATTACAATCTGTTGGGTTCGAGAACACTCTTGAGATTAGTTGACATTCACCCTTGAACTTACGTTAAATTAGTTTACCCATACAGAGATATTTTTAGGATACTTACATGCACTTCATGTTCACTATACCTACACTACACGGCCATGCTATACTATTCTCATGTTACTTTGCCATGATATATATAGAACTGCATGTTAAATAGAATTGGCATGTTTACATTAAATGACATGTTTAAACACCATATCTCATAGTCCATTACTTCATGATATCCATTTTTTCTTTGTCATTATACTTTTATACTTCACACCCTTTTTCTTGGGACTTAACGAGCGAAAGTTCGCTGACGGGTATTCCACCCATCTTTATTTCTTGGAATGTTCGTCAGATATGGTGGAGACTGAGAAGGTGGACACCACAGAGGAGGAGCACGATCAGATCGCGACTCAGGCCTAAACTAGTTATCATTTTCCTTCAGTTTATATATGCCACATGTTTAGGCATTTCTGTTTTTGTAGTTTTCTTTTCAATTGAACTCATTTATTGTAAATGTATCAAGTTTGAATAAAAATAAAGTTGTTGAAGTTTAAACCTCATGTTAGTTTCTTTTCATTTTATATTGCTCATTTACACTTAGTGTATTTATTCCGGAAAATGACCTTCTCGAAATAAATACGTCGCGGCCTTGTCACGTACCTGCTTCCGTCTTTTGGGAAGCGGGGCATGACAGGTTTTTTTCGCAGCCCATGCAGGTCAGTTCTGCATGAAATTGTAACCAATATATCACAAGAAATATGAAATTCAATAACTTTACATTCCTTGCAAATTCAATTTTCGTTAAATCTATTCTATTTTTTCTTCTCTATCTAAGGTGATAGATTCTCCCAACAACACTAGCACCAACGTCAATGGTAGTACACCACCACCTATCATTACCGTCCTACCACCTCCACCGACCAGAACCGCTCCACTCATAGAACAGACGATACTTCTGGAGGCTATCAAAAGCCTGCTTGAAGGTCAGCAGGCTTAAAGCATGATTTTGCAGGAGCAGACTGCTCTCCTTCAACAGAGTTTCACCCGCTCTGAAGTAGAAGCACCGGGAGTGAAACAATTTCTAGTATTACACCCGAAAAACTTTTCAAGGAAAGAGAAACCGCTTGAAGCAAAGGAATGGGCTCAAAGCATATAAGATGACCTAGCAGCAGCCCAAGTTTCAGAAGCAGCGTAGGTCAGAATAGCAAAACTCCTACTTACTGACAATAGCAGAGTCTGGTGGAAAACCGAAGAGAGCCATCTTGAACAGCCGATCGAGTGGAAGATTTTTCGTGTTCTCTTCAACACCAAGTATTTTCCGGAAACCGCACACTTCGAGATAGAACAGAAGTTCATTCACCTGCAATAAGGATTCATGTGGGATAAGTCGGTGGATGAATATGATATCGAATTCACCATGCTCGGCAGATTCGCTGCCCATCTAAATCCTACTGCAGAAATCAGAGCCAGGCGCTTTCAGCAGGGATTAGACCCTGAGATCCAGGATGCCCTAGCAACGGATGAATACTTAACATATGAAGCAGCTTTGAAGTCAGCTCTTCGCTATGAAGCTGTCATTAAGAAGAAAGGAAGGCCACAGTCGGTCGGTATGAAACGTCCCGCCAATCAGATTACTGGAGGAGCCACTTCTAGGCCAACTCTCCCAGAGCCAACTATGAGGCCAGGAGGATCATTTTCCAAGACTGAACCAAACTTCTGTATTTATTGTAAGAGGACCGGATACCAGGTCAAGAATTGTCGTCGAGCAAATGGTCTTCGTTTGATATGTGGATCACCCTCACACACTAGGAACTTGCCCACAGAACCGAACTGACCTAACCCCTGCAGCTAGACCAGCTATTCAAGCTCCACCTACCCGTTTATCTCTTCCTGCATCACCTCCGCGCGGACCACCCTTACCTCATCAGCCATCGATATACCAGCTTGCACAGAAAAATGTGCTGAGATGTCAGGCTTTCACTTTGGCGGCCGTAGAGGCCGAAGCCATAGGTCAAGATAATACCGATAAATCTCCTCTAATTTTTTTTCAGCATTTTCAAATTCTTGCATCCTTTTGTTCTTTTATCTACCTAAATTTTTTGACTCACTTTCGGTATGATATTAGTAGTTTGTTCACCACTACTTTAACATAAATTTTTCTTGAATCTATTACAACATCCTTGTATAAATTTCGAGGACAAAATTTTTCTAAGGTGGGTGTAACAACCCTGAACTTTCTATATAGAATTTTCAAAGTACAGAAAGGAATACCTTAGCCTGAGCACAAGTTATAAATTTAAATTGCTTTTGAACAGCAAAGAAGCACTTGTAGCTCACTGGTAAAGCCTTGCACTGCTGTGACGTAACCCCTGTGTTCGAATCCCATCAGCCACATATTATTTTTATTGATTTTTCTTTTAAAATTTTAGAAGCCTAAAAGTTTGCACGTGCACTGCACGTAAAATGAAAAGTCACACCGAAAACAAACATGTGGAAAATGTTGTACACACTGAACATGACATGTGGTAAGAATCCAAGCTCTCCACCCTCGGAATCGACCGGTGAGATGTGCAATAGGGCCAGCGCAACCGGGCCCCCCCCGTGGCAAATGCTCCCAAATTTTTTCCCCACGCCCTTTAGACTCCCCCACTACTCCTATTTTGTTTGATTTATCTGCAAATTTACAGAGGGATTAAATTCACCTCTTTAATCCATTTTAATGCATATTTTTAATTCATTCTTCATTACCCTAAACCCTAATTTCTCCTATAAATACCACACTACACCATATCCCTCCTCATTTAGAATTCTATTGCCAAATCTATCGAAAATTCCTAAGTCCAAGAAGTTGTACAAGTGGAGTTAGCTCAAGGCAAAGTTCCGGCGACGTTTCGGGACAAATCCGGCGACGAAATGACTCCACGACGCTTTTGGAAGATCCTTCTACATCTTCTCTCTTCTTTCAATCAGTAAGTCCCCTCTTCCCTCTCCTCTCTCTATTAAAAAAGAATCCTATTTTCAAAACTCGTCGGAAGCGGAGTTAATCCGACTTCCGATTCTCATTTCTTTAAAACTCAATTTTTATTAAACAAAAAATTAATATTTTAATTATATATTGTTTGGTAACCATTAAAAAACAATTGGACAAAGTTTCAATTCAAAATATTATGTTAAACAAATTCTATTTCACTTTTACAGTAAATACCCTTAAGTTTGCATACGACATTACCTTATTTTTTTTCCTCATATTACCTTTAGAAAACTCACGAGGTAATGACCTACCTCATCACAACACTCATTCTTGACATAGCATGATGGCTTTTGGAACTTGTGGGATAAAATACGAAATTACATTTAAATACCATAAACTTTCAAAACCCGTTTTCTTTAAAAGTGTATTAAATAATTCCTTGCAAATAAGCCTCTACAACCCATTTTGTGGAACCCGATCCGGATGGTGTGGTTTATTGCACATTCTCAGGCCTAGTAGAACGCAATGTAGACCTCCTCACGGAGCATCAGATCTCGATGGAATTATTAATGCAATTTTTAAGAAAAATATGATTTCTATTTAATAAATAAGTTCTATTTTTATAAATATATATATATATATATATATATATATATATATATTATCAAAATATCTATTTTAAATATACAATATATATATTCCATGTTTTCTAAATCAAAGGAATCGCAAATTTTATGAAACTACCAATACAAATCAATACAATTCCAATATTACACTATAATACCATATACTATTCAAGTTAGGTTATATTCACTAGAATATTTCATTTTATAAAAATTACAACTATGAAAATCCTAAAGACGATAAATAAATACTTGAGCTTTATTTTGAAAATATATCAAACTATTTTTCATAAAACCTCTCAAGTTATACTAAATTACAATAAGGACCCTAGTAAACATAGGTTTAAGCGGGACCAGTTCTCTTAAGTCTCAAAGAGCCGAAGAATTTGGATGCTTGCATATTTAAGGTAGACAAACAAAAAACGGTGTTATCAACACGGTAATTGTCTTGGAAAAAAACACAAATCCTGCCGTCCATATGCAGCAGTTACCGATAATATCAAAACTAATTCAGGACTTCAATTCGTTTTAAAGTGTCTGACTCAGACAAAGTCTCAGTCTAATCTGAATCAATCAATCAATCTATCATTGAATATGAATCAAGTATAACTCTTTTTCAACATGAATCCATTTATACCAGAATTCAATCTATATCAATATGCCTTGACTGAACCGAACCATGGATATACTATGATTGCATGACTATCCATTTATATCTATTTTTTTTACATGATATCATGGTTTCGTCAAGTCGTACCTCTATTAAACAAAACAATACAAATTAATATATAATACATCACGGGGTTTTTAAAGGGGTAGACTGGTCACTTTAATACACCTAGCCTGAATATCTTGTGCTCCTCTCGTATACACTGGCATATTCTGTACCAAATTACAAACAACTGCGTTAACATAACAATTAAATAGTATACAGTTATATTCTTTCTGTCTATTCTATTTCTACCTTTCCTTGAGACTTACCGAGCGATTGTTCGCTGACGACATTCCTTCTCTCTTCTTTCCTTAGAATGTTGTCAGGTAGATCCGACTCACTAAAGATAGAGCCCAGTTCAGAAGACTTGGATCAGTTCAGCGAGACCCCCGAGTTCTAGACTCTTGTACATACTTTACTTTCATGTTCATGCCATTGTTTAGGTATTGCTTTCATCATTGTATTTACTTTTCAGTTGTATTGTAAAGAAATGTTTAATAAATAAAAGTTGATGTTCATTTACATCTCTTGTCATTTTCCTGTGTACTTTATTATATTGCTTAATTACGCTTAACGTGTTTACTTCTGAGTAAATACGTAGCGGGTCTCGTCGCGTCTCCTTACCCGTACGCTGGGAAGCAGGACGTAACAGTAGATAGGATGTAACGACCCTAAAAGTCCTATACATTTTTATTGATCCAATGTTAATAAAAAAATGTATTTCTGTCCTGGTTTCGAGTTATAAGCTATTTCTAATAACTTATGTACAATAAACTCTTTATAGCTCACTGGTTAAGCCTTTCTTCTGTTGTTCCATAACCTGCAAGTTCGAATCCCATCAATTCCAATTATTTTTATTTTTTTTCTTTTTAATTTTTTTTTAAAATTTTTCGGAAGCCCAAGAGTTACAAGAAACGAAGAGTTGCAAGAAACGAAGAGTTGCAAGAAACGAAGAGTTGCAAATAAATCAAATAATAAAAACGAGACATAAATACCCAGATGAATACACTGCATGAACCCCGAGACCAACCCCCACTTTTGGACCGTCGGTTTTCCCATTTTGACAGCTATCGACGGGTGGTTTTTGCCCAAAAGTCTCCATTCTTTGCCCGTGCACCCCTTCAGCTCCTCTCTACTCTATTTTCTTATTTAATTTCTCTAATTTTAATCAGAGACTCTTCAATTCCCCTATTAACACTATTTCAATTCTTTTAATTCAATTCTTTAAATTTACACACCTTTATTTTTCTCCTATAAATTTCTAGACCAGACCTAGCTCTTTCCTTAGGCATACCACTCTCTCAAATCTATCTTCTCTCTCAAAATTCTCAAGTACTCAAGTTCCCTCAAGGAGTCGAGCATGTTTCTTCCCTCTTGTGTTGTCGTTCTCTTAATATCTTTCATCCCTCTCCATTGCTTCACAACTCGCTCAAGTGACGTTTGTAGATCGATCTCGCCCCTAATCGCATTCACGGTCTCGGTTCTACAAACTGAGGCTTATACTTTCCTTCTAATTCGTACGAGTACGAACGCGCAACTGTAAGTCCTCTCATCCTCTTTCTTTCCCTTTTGTATACTCTCTTCTATTTTTTCCATGTCGCCACTCCGCATCACTTGCAACTACGCTGAATTCTCCATCTAATTTTCTCTCTTTTTGCTCTTCCTATTATATCGACGCGAAAGAATATGGTATTATAAGCAAAGTTTAAATTATATATATATATAATATTACACTATAATACCATATACTATTCAAGTTAGGTTATATTCACTAGAATATTTCATTTTATAAAAATTACAACTATAAAAATCCTAAAGACGATAAATAAATACTTGAGCTTTATTTTGAAAATATATCAAACTATTTTTCATAAAACCCCTCAAGTTATACTAAATTACAATAAGGACCCTAGTAAACATAGGTTTAAGCGGGACCAGTTCTCTTAAGCCTCAGAGAGCCGAAGAATTTGGATGCTTGCATATTTAAGGTAGACAAACAAAAAACGGTGTTATTAACACGGTAATTGTCTTGGAAAAAGACACAAATCCTGCCGTCCATATGCAGCAGTTACCGATAACATCAAAACTAATTCAGGACTTCAATTCGTTTTAAAGTGTCTGACTCAGATAGAGTCTCAGTCTAATCTGAATCAATCAATCAATCTATCATTGAATATGAATCAAGTATAACTCTTTTTCAACATGAATCCATTTATACCAGAATTCAATCTATATCAATATGCCTTGACTGAACCGAACCATGGATATACTATGATTACATGACTATCCATTTATATCTATCTTGTTTACATGATATCATAGTTTCGTCAAGTCGTACCTCTATTAAACAAAACAATACAAATTAATATATAATACATCACGGGGTTTTTAAAGGGGTAGACTGGTACGGAATGTGTTAGAAATGGCACGAGACGGTCACTTTAATACACCTAGCCTGAATATCTTGTGCTCCTCTCGTATACACTGGCATATTCTGTACCAAATTACAAACAACTGCGTTAACATAACAATTAAATAGTATACAGTTATATTCTTTCTGTCTATTCTATTTCTACCTTTTCTTGGGACTTACCGAGCGATTGTTCGCTAACGACATTCCTTCTCTCTTCTTTTCTTAGAATGTTGTCAGGTAGATCCGACTCACTAAAGATAGAGCCCAGTTCAGAAGACTTGGATCAGTTCAGCGAGACCCCCGAGTTCTAGACTCTTGTACATACTTTACTTTCATGTTCATGCCATTGTTTAGGCATTGCTTTCATCATTGTATTTACTTTTCAGTTGTATTGTAAAGAAATGTTTAATAAATAAAAGTTGATGTTCATTTACATCTCTTGTCATTTTCCTGTGTACTTTATTATATTGCTTAATTACGCTTAGCGTGTTTACTTCTGAGTAAATACGTAGCGGGCCTCGTCGCGTCTCCTTACCCGTACACTGGGAAGCAGGGCGTAACAGTGGATAGGATGTAACGACCCTAAAAGTCCTATACATTTTTATTGATCCAATGTTAATAAAAAAATGTATTTCTGTCCTGGTTTCGAGTTATAAGTTATTTCTAATAACTTATGTACAATAAACTCTTTATAGCTTACTGGTTAAGCCTTTCCTCTGTTGTTCCATAGCCTGCAAGTTCGAATCCCATCAGTTCCAATTATTTTTAATTTTTTTCTTTTTAATTTTTTTAAAAAATTTTTCGGAAGCCCAAGAGTTGCAAGAAACGAAGAGTTGCAAATAAATCAAATAATAAAAACGAGACATAAATACCCAGATGAATACACTGCATGAACCCCGAGACCAACCCCCACTTTTGGACCGTCGGTTTTCCCATTTTGACAGCTATCGACGGGTGGTTTTTGCCCAAAAGTCTCCATTCTTTGCCCGTGCACCCCTTCAGCTCCTCTCTACTCTATTTTCTTATTTGATTTCTCTAATTTTAATCAGAGACTCTTCAATTCCCCTATTAACACTATTTCAATTCTGTTAATTCAATTCTTTAAATTTACACACCTTTATTTTTCTCCTATAAATTTCTAGACCAGACCTAGCTCTTTCCTTAGGCATACCACTCTCTCAAATCTATCTTCTCTCTCAAAATTCTCAAGTACTCAAGTTCCCTCAAGGAGTCGAGCACGTTTCTTCCCTCTTGTGTTTTCGTTCTCTTAATATCTTTCATCCCTCTCCATTGCTTCGCAACTCGCTCAAGTGACGTTTGTAGATCGATCTCGCCCTTAGTCGCATTCACGGTCTCGGTTCTACAAACTGAGGCTTATACTTTCCTTCTAATTCGTACGAGTACGAACGCGCAACTGTAAGTCCTCTCATCCTCTTTCTTTCCCTTTTGTTTACTCTCTTCTATTTTTTCCATGTCGCCACTCCGCATCACTTGCAACTACGCTGAATTCTCCATCTAATTTTCTCTCTTTTTGCTCTTCCTATTATATCGACGCGAAAGAATATGGTATTATAAGCAAAGTTTAAATTATATATATATATATATATATATATATATATATTCATTGTAATTCGATATGTTCATCATAAATTTCATGCCATGATATCAAGAAAATACGAATTTATAGCTCTATCCATATCTCAAAATTTTAATATGATGTTTATTATGTTAAATAATATGTAGGTTACAAATAATGAATAAATATTATGAACTTTAAAAACTACCCTTTTATCGATATCTAGAATTTATACCTATAGAAAATTCACGGAGTAAAGACCTACCCCACTCATAACACTATGGTTTCATTGCACGATATTTTGGTTAAGTTTTATTTAAAAAAAACAATGTACATTAAAATACCATCACTTTTATAAATTATTTTATCGCTATTTTTTAAATCTTTTGCAATTGCGCCTCTACAACCCTCGTTAAGGGACCCGTTAATGGATGTTGCGGATTATCGCACATTTTTGGGATAGCAAAGCAAGATGCAGAGCTCCTCACGGAGTATTCGGTCTCGAAGGAAATAAAAATACGATTTTTAAGAAATACGACTTTTCTAAATAAAAACTAAAATTTAGGAATTATATAAAACTATGAATTCGTATTTTCAACAAAGACATATTATGAAACTATATTTCTAAAATAAAAGATTAGAGTTTTAATAAAATACCGTCAAGCTTCCAAAAGAGCTAGTTTTCATAAAAATAGCACAAACTTTTAAAAAAATAGGTTTTTATCACTAAAACACCCTAGCAATTAAAATACATGTTCATAAAATGTTACAAATCACCCTCGAGGTTTATTTTTAAACAATATTAGTATATTTTTCATAAAACCCCCTCGAGATATGCAAACATTATAAGTACAATGTAAACAATCTATAATAAGGACTTTAGACTAATATAGATTTAAGCAGTATCATTTCTCTTGAGCCTCGGGGAGCCGGAGAAAATGATTGCTTGCCTATTCAGGTTAGACAAGTTTAACGGAGTTATCAATGGCAATTGTCTTGGAAAAAGACACAAATCCTGCCGTCCATGTGCAGCAGTTGCCCGATTACTCCCGAACTTAAGAAATTCAAGAGCTAAATACTTTCATAAGATATTTATTCTAACCTGAATACAAACTCAAGCAGGATCCAAACTTTAATATAATCTTGAACCCTCGATCATGAACCATAACACTTGAACTTGAATATCCCAAAACTTGAAGACTAGAATACTATAACTTGGCATGAACTTAACATGAATACTAGAACATAATGGCTGTTATTGAGACTGACTTGACTCGAACCATGAATACAACTTGACATGAATACATGAACACTTGACACGAATACTTGATATTGACATGAACACAATCTTGCAACTTGATGTATTCATGGATTCGAGTAAGGCTGGTAATTTTAACTGTAATCTAGAGTACACGGGTTGTTAGGGTAGTTCAAGTGCGAATCCAACGAAATATCAGGAGTCCCCATAGATCATGAATCCATATCTACTAACACAAGCAAGCTATCATGAGGGCCCGTGTTTTCTTACTCCTGAATTATAGCCTGTTGAGTTTGGAATACTTCAACACTAGGTTGAAGTCCCATTACTAATACTTGATTCGGGCCCATAGTTCCTTACTCCTGAATTACAGCCTGTTGGGTTCGAGAACGCTCTTGAAATTGGTTAACATTCACTCTTGAACTTACATTAAATTAGTTTACCCATATAGAGACTTTTTAGGACACTTACATGCACTTCATGTTTATTATATACATGGTCATGCTATACTATACTCATGTTACTTTGCCATGATATATATATATATATATATATATATATATATATATATATATATATATATATAACTGCATGTTAAATAGAATTGCCATATTTACATTAAATAACATGTTTAAACAGCATATCTCATAGTCCAATGCTTCATGATATCCATTTTTTTTGTCATTATACTTTTATACTTCACACCTTTTTTTCTTGAGGACTTTCCGAGCGAAAATTCGTTGACGGGCATTCCACCCACCTTTGTTTTTTGGAATGTTCGTCAGATTCGGTGGAGACTGAGGAGGTGGACACCACAGAGGAAGAGCACGATCAGATCACGACTCAGGCCTGAACTAGTTATCATTTTTCTTCAGTTTATATATGCCACCTGTTTAGGAATTTCTGTTTTTGTTGTTTCCTTTTCAGTTAAACTCATGTATTATAAATGTATTAAGTTTGAATGTAAATAAAGTTGTTGAAGTTTAAAACTCGTGTTAATTTCTTTTCATTTTATATTGCTCATTTACGTTTAGCGTATTTATTTCGGGAAATGACCTTCTCGAAATAAATACATCACGTACCTACTTCCGTCTTTTGGGAAGCGGGGCGTGACATCCTTACACAGCAAAAAATTGATGATGTGCTAGGAGATGCCCTTCTCGATATGCATGCCATCTAAATTGTGACGCAGCGGTAGATCGGACCGGTACGGAAGCTGAAATAAACCACTAAGCTTCTTCCAGCCAGATGGGCATGGCATTATATCTTTATTTTGTTTCTTTCCGAATGTGATATTCTAATAACCACTCCATTGTTGCAGTATGTCGTTACCGGACAATGATTCAGGCGGCATACTGGTCTCTGTCTTTCCATTGAACATTTCTTTATTTCTTCTGAATCTGTGAGTTATAGGCAAGAATTGTCGGTGACCCACGACTATTTCCCGCTAAACATCAAGTGTACGTTACTCGTATAAATATGAAAACCAGGGCAAGCAAGATTACCTTAAGTTTTCCATCCCGACAGCATGCCGTAGGCAAGGAAATAATTAATCGTCCATAACTAAACAGCAGGCATCTAAAAAAATTGTTTGCCATTTACGTCATAGGTTCTCACACCAGATCTCCACAGCAACTTTAACTCATCGATCAAAGGCTGAAAGTACACGTCGATATTTTTACAAGAGATGAGGGACCGTCGATTAAAAGTGCTAACGTAAAATAAGACTGCGTCATAGCCCTCCATGGAGGCGGCTTGTATATAGTTACCGCAACGGGCCAAGTACTGTGAGTATACCCGCCACGAACCATTCCAAATGGACTGAAACCGTCGCTCGCAATCCTCAGCCTCACGTTATGAGGGTCTACGCTAAACAAAGAATTTTTTTCATCTAAAATTTTCCACGATATCGAATATCTAGGATGACTCATTTTTCTTTCTTCACGAAGCGTCTTATGGTGCCACTGCATTTCGAAAGCTGTCTCCTCACATATAAATAACCATTGCAGCCTCAGTATTAACAAAAAATGACAAAGAATCTTCACGGGCACATCACTCGAACCAGAGTCTTTCTTAGGCTTAAATCGGATTTTCTCGCACACTGGGCAGCTTTTGAGTGCGGCGTGTTCTTTCCGAAACAAAACACAGTCATTCTCGCATGTTTGTATCTTCTCACACTTTAGGCCAATATTTGTGATTATGTTTTGCGCTTCGTACCAGCTCTGTGGCACTTCATTTCCATCAGGAAAAGCTTCCTTCAACAAAACTAGGAGATCGGTGAAAAACTGGTCACTCCATCTATTCTTGCACTTGATCTGGAAGAGACGTACGAAAAAAGATAGTATCGAAAACCCTTTGCAATTTAGATATAGAGGGATCCTTGTACTTCTCCAATAACGCAGGTCCAGCTTTCCGTATCATAAGAAAGTCCAGCGGCATTTATAAATCCATCCATGCCATCGACCGGCGCGAACACAACATCATCGTTTTCAACGGTTTCGTCTTTTTCAAACTGTCATTCCTCCTCTTCCTCCTCTTCTTCTACTATCCCTTGCCACTTTTCGGTTTCCGCTTTAATGAATTCGTTTTCTGTCTCTTGCACGGGCCCTTCATCGTCCTTTTCTCCGTGAATATCCCACTTAGTATAATCTCTAAGAAAACCATTTTTTATGATGTGTAACTCAACATCCGACTTTTTCTGCAATCACGTGTTCATACACTTATAGAAAGGACAATATATTTCGTTCTCTTTCAGTATTCCAAGACGTGCGTAGGCAAAATCAATGAAAAAGTAACACCGTTAAGGAAAAAATTAGTGGCTCTCGAGAAAATTTCGACGTACGTCCAACTCTTATCGTGGAGGTACGAGAATGCCATATTGGAAGAAAATAAAACGTAGGAAGGTTTCTATAGATAAGAGTCATGGAATTAAGATTTCTTGAAAAATACGAGATAGACGGATAATAAGAAGCGTTAGTGTTAGGTTTAATTGACGAATTGGTTAAGTTTGGTTTCAATTGTTAATAGATTGGGCTCTCCTTCAACTCCCATTGAGAACTTTCTTCTTCTAATCTCCTCCAACTCCTATTGAGAACTTTCTCCTTCTAATTTCAAATCTCGAGAGTTAAACTCTTCTTCCATAAATATGATGTTAATATTAAATGTTCTTTATTGGACGTCGAGGGTAACGGCTATAGGGGTAAGGCACCTATCCCATTAAGAATGTATAAAATATACACCCATTCCCTTGTGCTTTTATTTGTATTGAGGAAATTTCGGCAGCACCTCCCTGCTGTTCTCCGAGTACACTGTAATAGAACAAATAATCGTTTCAATGCTGTGAAACACCATTGAAACAAACAGCTAATCTATCGTTGTACATGGAGAACCAGCGGAAAGATACCGATGAACTATCCTGAAACGAATGAAAAGCACAAGTGAATATAGGTGTTTCCTTTATGCATTCCTAACTTGTCAATACGGGATAAATCTATCGGTTATCATACGATCGAATATTAATTCTCGTCATATAGACTACGCGACGGTTGTTAGAAACTGAATGATAACGTCCGGTGTTTAACAACTTTCGTGTAGTTTTATATCACGACGAACACCGAATCTATGTTAACTGATAGACGGGAACTAAGTCACGTTTTTATTTTCACATATGATTAATTATCGGTGAGAATATGAAAATTTCATATTATCATCGAAAATCATACAATTAGTTTAAGATTTGATTTCAATTAGTTTTACGTTTACATTTCAAATACAAGGTTTTGAAGTTCAAGTTTAGGGTAATTTTTTTAAAGATGAGGGTATTCTTAATCAAGTTTGAGATTTTGGATTTAGGGTTGGTTTTAAGGTAGGATTTGACAAGAGTTTAATATAGAAAAGAACGATATTAAATTAAGGTTCGGCATTATTTGTGTGTGCGCGTGCGCTTGTGTGTGTATGTTTGTGTGTATGTGTATGTGCATACGCACACACATGCGCGTGCACCCTCCTTAAGCAACCTATTTCTTCCATTTTACTAAATTACACTACAATACCCTTAACTATTCTTGTGTTTTCACTGACTACCTTAATTTAATAAATTGCTATTAATTCCATTAAAATACCCTTAACTATTGTTGTTTTCACTAAACTATGATTAAATTTTTAAGTTAAAAAAAACCTTTGCTCAATTTTATTTTTTTCCACTAAAATACCCTTAACTTTTGTCACTCTATCACTAAAATACCCTAATTATTGTTGAATTTCACTAAACCACCTAACCCTAACCCTAACCCAAACGCTATCCATAAACCCTAACCCTAACCGGCCTAAACTAACCTTAACCCTATCCAACGGCAGTAGCAACAACAACAACAAAGCCAAAATTAATAACCTATTTCAAAAAATTTAACCAAATTAAACTACAATCAACAACATTTATAAAAATTGAAATTAACAAAATTTTAAATTGAATACCAACCTTTTAACGAGATCCACGAGCAGCTGAAGGGGTGGCGGCAGGGGCTTCATACGACTGGGAGCGGCGAGAACGGCGGCGGCGGCGGGGGCTTCAAGCGGTGGAGCTGATCTCAAGCAGCGACGACGCGATGGGAGGTGATCGGCGACGAGTGGTGATGAGAGTGAAGGAGATCGACGACGCGGGGGGATGCGATCGGCTACGAGAGGGGACTTCGAGCCATTAGGAACGGTGAGGAGGGGGAAGGTGCGATCGACGACGAGGGGGGCTTCGAGCGGCGGGAAACAACAATGAGGGGGCTTCGAGCAGCGAGGAACGACGACGAGAGAGGGCTTCGAGCAGGAGCGGCGAGGAGGCAAATGTGGGAGAATTTGGGGCTAAATTTTTTTGTCGGAGGGAATTGAGGAGCTCGGGGAAAAGAAAGGAAAAAATTGGTGGTTTTATCACCAGTGGGTTGTGGGGCCCGCCACATTATGCAATCGATTACGGTTCAAACCATTACCAATTCTTCTATGATCGTTACGTTAAAATGGCCACGATTAGAACCGTGACGAAATCCCCATTATTTTTGAACATTTGGTCCCCACTACTACAATATTCACGTTCCCTTACGGATTTAGCCGCAGGGGCAAACTGTATCCATCCGTAGGGGCAAACTGTAGCCCCTACGGATTAATCTGTAGGGACATAAAATATCTCTGTGGGTCTAAAGGCCGTAGGTGCAAGTGTTTGCCCTGAATATGCCCCTATGGAATAAATTTTGTCCCTATGGCGTAATCCGTAGGGGCATTTAGCCCTACAGATTATTCTGTAGGAACATAATCTTTTTTTAATTTATCTGTTCATAAAATATAATAATTTCCCCTATGAAGTTATACATAGAGCCTTCTAAATGCCCCTGCGGATTAATCCGTAGGGACAAGTTTTGCCCATAATACTAAGTTCATAAGGATAAAATATCAGATATTCTGATAATTTGTCCCTACGGATAAACGTGTAGGGGCAAAACTTACCCTACAGATTAATCCGTTGGGAAAACTGTTTCCCCTATGGATTAATCTGTAGGAACATTATATCAGGGTTTTTTTTAAAGGGGCTTCCTGTTTTTCCCCGTCATGTGCACAATAATATATATAGCCAAATACAGAAATATTCATAAACAAAATCTCACGCATAATATATAAAATAAATAAACAAACAGAATACGAAATCCTGAGGAAAAATACGCTCAAACTTGCAAAGTATCAATGAAATAAAATTTTCTATATTCTCCAGCGTCACAACATCCAAGGTTTTAGCGCACAATTCCCTAAAAAATCAACAAAGGTCATTGATTACTAGACCAACCGATTCGGGAAAGGAAGTTCTGAGGGCTAATAGGAAAAGATGCTCAATAATAACATAGTGATCATGACTTTTCAGCCTATCGATCTTACCTTTCATAATCTTTATCTTCTTGCTAAATGATCCTGAGAAACCCGTGGGAACTTTAAAATCATGCAACACCTGCAAGAACATTTTCTTCTCCAGTTGTGATATATGATACGCGCCATTGGAAAGTACAAACTTTCCTGGTTTACCTGCTATCAGTTTAGGATGTAATTCACTTGTAATTTTCCAGAGTCCTGAAGATCCATCTGAGTACGGAGGTTATCTTTCGATTTTCCGTATTTACAAAGAAGCAAGTTAAGTACGTGCTCGGATACTCCCTTCTCTATGTGCATGACGTCCAGACAATGACCCACTAAATTTGTTGACCAGTACGGAAGCTCGTAGAAAATGCTTAATTTGTTCCAGTATAGTGGTTTGTCCTATTTTGCCGGATCTATCTCGAAGGTCGCGTTATTGTAACCATCACACTGAGCAATCTGTCCTCTCCGGACAATGAGGATGGAGGCCAAAGAAACTCCTGATGACCATTAAAGTGAGCATTGTCTAACATGTAGGGATGGTCTAATGGCAGAAAACACCAATGACCGCAATAACAAACCTTCCTGCTAAAATTCAACCATTTCGATGTTGTATCTTGATGGCAGTAAGGGTATGCTTTGTGACCATGTACAGACCAACCTAATAGCATTCCATACACAGAAAAGTCATTAATTATCCACATTAAAACCGCACGCATCGTAATGGTTGTATCTGTGTTTGCATCGTAAGCTTCTACACTATCAATGAATAAAGATTTTAACTCATCGATCAGAGGTCAGAGATAGACGTCGATATTGTTTCCCGGTGAGTTTGCTCCGTCAATAAGAAAAGATATCATAAATTAGAATTGATTTATAACCAACCAAGACGACATATTATAAACCATCATTACAATGAGCCATGTGTTGTGGCTTCCAGCTATATAATTGAATGGGCAGAAGCCATCACTAGCTAGTCCGAACCTGACATTACGAGGATCGCTACTGAATGTTTGGCGCCTCCTATCGAAATTCTTCCATGCTGGTGAATCTCTTGGATGACTCATTTTTCCATCTTCGTTTGGAGTAGCACGGTGATGCCAAATCATTGTCTCGACTGTTTTCTTGCACCTGAATAGCCTTTGCAGCCTCTGTATTATGGAAAAGTATCGTGCTATCTTGACAGGTATATTGGGTTTCTTATCAGATTCTTTCCGGTTATATCTGGCCTCTCTGCATGTTGGACAATCTTTCAAATCTAAATTCTCTTTCCGGTACAACACGTAATCTTTGGGACATGTATGAATCTTCTCACAGTTCAGACCCAAATCAGACATCATCTTCTGAGTTTCGTACCAGCTCTCAGGCACGTTATTTCCCGGGGGTATAAAATCTTTCAGGAATTTCAATAGTATCGTGAATGACTTGTTACTCCATCCATTGAGGCACTTAATCTGGAAAATTTAGATGAACCATGATATGATAGAATATTTTGTATTATCATAAATTGGTCTTCTAACATCATTTATGAACTTTTCATACTTATCCACACGCGGTCCTTGACCGGAAGGAATGTCTTTTCGGTAGGATTACTATTACCGAGAGCAGTCTCTACCATATCATCAATTTCTTCTCTTGGAAAGAACTTATCGTCTTCTTCTTCCGCCGCATTACCGTCTTCTTCATGTCCTTCCCCGTGATATAGAAGAGTTGTATAAAGTCTAGTAAAATCATGTTTAACGATATGAAGCTCTATGATTTCTATCTTCTGCCTGAACTTATTCCCGCATTTATTGCACGGACAGAGAATCTTCTCTAACATGATTTTATTATGTGCGCGTGCAAATTCAATGAAAGCAGTAATTTCTGCGACAAACTTAAATTGCATGCGTTGTTGCCAATCCACGTACATCCAGTCCTTAACTCTGATATACTCATGGGCCATATTAGACTGTATAACATATAAATTGTAAGTTATGGAAGTTGGTTTTTTATGGTGACTGTATTGAGAAATCTAAGAACGAGATGGTTATTGACAGAGAAGAAAATCCGTAGGGGCAAGTTTGTCGTCGAAAAGGATAAATTATAGATTAACAAAATCAGGTTTGAAGATACCCAAGTATGAGTTGTATTCTATGTATGTGTGTTTCAATTTATGATTTCGTTTAGGTGTAGGGTTGTTAGTGTGTATGTGCTTTATGTGTGCGTGTGTTGTGTATTCGTGTTGTATGTGTGTATTTCGGCTGTCGGGGGTAAGGCTTCTATCCCATTAAGAATGTATAGAGCAGACACCCATTCGCTTATACTTTGATCTGTTTTGAGTAAATTTCGGCAGAACCTCCCCGCTGTTCTCCGAGTACACTGTAATAGAATAGATAATCATTTCAATGCTATGAAACAACATTGAAATAAACATCTAATCTGTCTTTGTATACGGAGAACCGGCGGAAAAGTACCGACAAAATAACTTGACACGAATGAAAATGCAGTTGTTTGCTTTATACATTCCTAACTTGTACAAACTGGGCAAATCTATCGGTTATCATACGATTGAATCTTCTTATCACATAGACTGCACGACGGTTGTTAGCACTGAACGATACCGTCCGATATTTAACAAGCTTCGTATAGTTTTATGTCACGACGAATATCGAACATATGTTAACCGATAGACGGGGACTAAGGCGCGCTTTGATTTTCACATATGACTATTGATGAGCATATGAAAATTTCATATTATCATCGATTATCATATATACACTTATTATAAAATTTAACTTGAATTGGTTTTATGTTTACGTTTCAATTTCAAGGGTTTGAAGTTTTTAGTTTAGGTTAAAAAAAATTTAAGTTAAGAGTTTTCTTAATCAAGTTTAAAATTTTGGATTTGGTTCGGCTGTTAAGTATAAGATTTTGGATTTAGTTCTGGAGTTAAGTTTAAAATTAAGGTTTGTCCTTATTTAATATGAGAGATAAATATCATCATTATCACAAACACACACACACACAAACACACACACACACATATCATCAACAACATTATCACACACACACACACACACATCATCATCATCATCATCAACATTATCATAAACACACACACACACACACACACACACACACACACACACCATCATATATCACACACACACACACCACACACACACACACTTACTCTAACACCAAAATACCCTAACCATAACCCCCACCCTTAACTCTAACCCTAATTACCTTAACTCTAACTCTATACCTAAATAACCCTAACCCCCAATAAATTCTTCACTGAACTTCCCTTAGCTATTTTTTTTACTAAACCCTAAATCTAACCATGATCCTAACCTTAACCCTAAGCCTACCGCTAACTATTAGACGTAACCCTAATCATAATCTTAACCAAACCAAACCAAACCCTAAACCACAACTAATCGTCTTCTTCTTCTTCCCCTCGCCATCACCACCAATACCATCTATATTTACTTTTTCCAGCCCCTCACTCGACCTACCCGGTCTCTGTCGACCTTCCCCGACCCCTTTCTCCACCACCATAGCCATCACCACCCACCACATCCACCATCGCCATCCACATCCCCAAACAACCCCAAAATGAAGTGCAGCCACTACGGTCGCCGCCGCCGCCATCTACATCCATCACTGACCACCACCACAATTCAAAATCCCCAAATTGAAGCTCCACACACCACATTGAATTTATGAAAATAAAAATTTAAATTGATCAATAAATTAACTAACTGGTTGATGATTTCGACGGTGACGAGAAAGTCGGGGAGGAGCTCGACTTTGATGAAAAGGGCGGCGTTGGAGGTGATGGAGGTGGCGCTGGAGGTCATAGGAAGTCGAAAAATATGACGAAGGAGGAGGCGACGCGGTCGGAGGAGGCGATGAGGAAGGAGGAGGCGACGCGGTCGGAGGAGGCGACGAGGAGGTCGGAGACGGCGAGCGCGAGCGGGGAAATTTTGGAAGGAATTGGGGAATTAGGGTAATGTGGTAACGAGAGAGGATAACCTTTGATTTTTATTTTTTTTTAATCTTGAAATTTATACCTACGGATATATCCGTAAGGTCTTATCTTACGGCACCGTAGGGACAACTGCATAAGTTAAATTTTAACAAATTTTTATTTATATATGACCCTACGGTTTTATCCGTATGGGTATTAGTTGCCCCTACGGAGTAATCCGTAGGGGTATTAGTTAATTGCCCCTACGGATTTTTTCATCCGTAGGGACAAACCATCTTTGTACCAGTGCCCTTGAAATTTTCATAGGCAGCAGTGAGAAGAATATGGAAGATTGTGAAGAGAAGGGTCTTTTTATAGAATTATTATAAAGACTTGAGCTTTCTTTTGCTTTTACAGGTGTAGGACTATTCGTCACACACACACATAACTAATACATACACACTACCAACAGTTTCCCATCATCAGAGATTAAATATCGTGTATACAGCGTAACATGCTGTTTCTTCGGGATATGGATTCTTTGGATCCTGTGTACACTCATTCATCCCAGACACAAAAACTCTTTTCATTCTGGAATTTCTATTGGTGTTGACAGTCATGTGTAAAGAACAAACCGGAGAGGAGGTAAATTTTTGAAGAGAATAAATTTTCTCTAGTTTTAGGTTTTGTGTAGTAGAGGTTGATCGAATAGAGAATAGGAAATCTCAATTGATCCAAGAAATTAGTATCTCAACAAAATCAAATTAAATCAAACCAAATTTTATTGAAACAAGGACATATTGAAGGACACATGCATCGAGATCAAGATGGTATGTGCGGATTATCTAACAAATTGACAGATAGTTGGCTTTTAGAGTCATCATCCACTTTATTTTCTCTATGTATAGTGTTAAAAGATTATGAGCATGACGTAAATTTTAGCTAAATTATCATAAACTGCTGTAACTTATGTATATTTTATAAAAATACAACCTCCTATTTAAAAAAAATTTTAGTTTGAGAAATCCTATCTAATTAATTGTAAGTAACTACCATCTATGTCTCTATGAAATAAGCTATAATCCTAGCGATAGGATTTGGAAACAAATCCTGTCCATGTTTTAGCCTATATAAAACTATACGAGAGATTATTTCTTCGAATATTCTCTTATCTATTTTGGACTTTAACGGAAAAATTATAATTTAGCCCTTATTTAATTTTCTTACTACATTTGGGTCGTGGAATTTTTTAGCTTTTTACTCAATATTTATCACATTTTTATTTCATACAACTAAGTTTACATGGTGGAAAAATTCTGAACGGCCTTCTTCTTTAAAATCTCTTTTCATTTTTTCTCTCGCTACTTAGTATTTACCGGGATAATATTGATAAAATTTAATGATTTTTATGTTCTATAAATTACAAAATATTTTTAAAAATGAAAAAATTTTAGCGTTAAAAATTTCGCGATTTTCATTTGGTGTTGCAAAAAAAATATAGAAAAACAAAAGACAAAATTTTGAAAAAATCACTATTTTCATGTACTATATATATAACATGTAAGATATTAAATTTTTTGAAGCAAACAGAAAATATGATATCTGTAAAAATTTCACGGTTTTCACATGTAAAATATTGAAAAACGGGAAAATGTAGAATATTGAAAAATGGAAAAATTGAAAATTTTAATATATTTGAAAATTTTACGATTTACTTATGCTATAGCATGCAAAATATAGAAAACGGAAAAAACCAAAAGAAGCTGAAACTTTTAAAACTTTTGTGATTTTTGTGTGGTTCTCATTTTTTTGATCGAACTAATTGACACTGCCGCTTAGTCCGCCTTCCATTGACCTAGTTGAACCAACCACCGGACACCGCTGGAGTATTTTCCCTCGTAGACAAAGGGACCCTTCCCTTGTAGCTGAATATAAGGACTTCTTTGGTGACCAGTTGAGCCGTCAATATATGCTCTTCTTGACATGCAAGCCGGAAAGGAAAGAATTACTTTAGTCGATGCAAAATACAAATATTGAAAAACAGAAAAATCGTTAAGATCTTTGAAGATTTTGTGATTTTCTTATGATATAATAAACAAACTATTTTTTTAAAAAAGAAAATTTTAAGTTTTTTTTGAAAATTTCACGAATTTCGTGTGTTACAGCGTTTAAAATATAGGAAATTTTAAGAGAACAAACTTTTTTTTATAGATTTTTTAAAATTTTATGATTTTCGTATGGTGCCAGGGGTTTTCGCTTACCTGGAGTTTTAGTCATTTCGGCCGGATTTTTTGTTTTGTTTCTTAGAAGCAATAAAAAAACCTTTTCTATTTTACTTCACATAGATTTTTCTCTCGTTGATACCGAGAAGTCCTCCAAATGTATGAGCAAGTAAGTACTGTAAAACCAAAAAAACACAAAATTCGGAGATTTTTGAAATTTTATGAATTTTGTATATAGCATGGAAAGTAACCAAGAAAACAGAAATATTTGAATTTTTTTTTGTGATTTTCATGTGTTATATCATGCAAAATATTGAAATGGTGAAGAAATATGAAATTTTTGACATTACTAAAAAAAAATTATTTTCGTTTGGTAGCAAGCAAATTATTGAAAAATCGAAGAAAATAATGCTTTTGGATTTGAAATTATTTCAATTTTTCATACTTTATATAACAAGTAAAATAATAAAAAAACGAAAGAGAACGGGAAATTTTGAAATTTTTGAAATTTTCTCGATTTACGTGTGAAATTTTTGCCATACTATTATATGATATAGCACGTAAACTGTTAAAAAATTGAAGAAATAAAAAAAATTTAAATTTTTTTTACGTTTCATAATTCTCCTGTATAATACAAGAAAAATCGAATTTTTTTTTAAATTTCGCGATTTTCATATGGTAGGGAAAGAAAAATAATGAAAAGCTTAAGAAAAATGCTGAATTATTTGCAAGTTAATCTTTCGTGTATTTTACATATGAAGTTTATAATATGAGATATTACAACTTACAAATCATACAATAATAAACATTTAAATTAATATGATATTTCTTTTCCTTTTTTCATTCTTCTTCTTCTTACCTCCATTTTAACTCACATCTATGCCCCGTATCCTCACCTCCAGCCAAACGCATCACCACCTAAAACATCCCAACCATCCTATTTTATGAATCATCACATACTAAGATATTTTCATGTTATTTTCCTACTATAGATTTGTTGCTTTATTGAGATAATGAAATTTGAGCAACACAAGGGTGAGGGGATTGGCTTGGGGAAAGGAAAAAGAGAGAGAACATTTTGAGCTTGGATCAGGTTTGAGATTAGGACGACGAAGAAAGGTATTTACATCATAGATAAACAAGAATGCATGGGGAAATCTTTTAACGATTGTGAACATTCAAGGAAGTTTTTGATAATTTTGAAAGTATGAGATAGTTATTGAGAAAAATGGGGCCAGGGGCGAGCACAATCCATGGTAAAATATAGTGGAGTCACTCGATTACAAGCAACGAGTGATTAACAATCCATCAACATAATTACGTTTTAATTACTATCTAAAAATGAGAAGAAACATTGAAAAATTCAACTGAAACCAACAAACAAATGTCATTTGCTCTTAGTTACCAATACTTGTATCAAGTAAAGAAACACATAAAGTTCACCTATTATTGCAAAAATTTCTACCATAAGAGCTAGTTTTGCTATTGTAGAATATTAAGAGGTAAAGACACAATATTTTATTTTCGTCTTTTCCATCCATGCTGTCGATTATGAAGTAAAGCTCCAATAAAGATGTGTGACAAAGTATTAGGCAGGCTGTCATGAACCATCTCCAAATGAGTGCAACATCCTGGTTCTCAGAATGACAGAATTTTCGTTTCTCCAAGGAGTATAGATACTCTAATTCAATCATTCTTTATCTCCAACTCGGACAACCCTACTTATTTTCTTGCATCAGAACTGCATTAAAAAAAATCAAAACTTATTATTACTTATTACTTAATCATGCATAAAATTAAAGGTGATTATATATATATATAATAATAAGAGAAATTATGATATAAAATTGATGCATGGGGATTGTATTGGAGCTCCCTTCAGTCCAATCAAAGAGCTAAGAGAGAGGAAGGAGTTGCTCCCACTTCATGCACTGGCCAAAACTTATGCTCTCTCTCTCTCTAATTTGTGAAGCATGGAAAGCAGCAAGGCTTGGCCATAATCCATGAAGTGGCAGCTCTAACCTCGACCCAACCCCTTGAATTGGACTGAATGGAGCTCCCCTCCCTCCCTCTCTCTCCCTCTCTCTCTCTGCCCAACAAAATTCAATTGTTGTGGAGAAATTAAGCAAAAGTGTTGGGCACGATTTATAGCTGGTGATCTACAGCAAAGAGCCAAAGATTCAGTACAAGAAAGTGTACTTTGGTTTTTGGTCTAGTCATTTCATCTACATTGAATGTTTTCAGTGCTCCGCAGGATCATGCATGCATGTGTTTTGTTTTAGCTTCTTAACCAGCATTGATTCTATTGGCAAGCGAAGGTTTCACCGTCGGGTCAAGCCGGATCAAAAAACAAATGGTTTCAACAGAGAAATGGTCGGCCAATAAACTATGATCGGATACAATTGCATGTACTTGCAAGCTAGAGTACGTTTATATCTATATATTTGTCTCTCTGCTGAAAAGATAATATTAACAAATAACCGAATACGAAGGTTTATAACAATTGTAAAATACGAGTTTTCTATTTGATAGCCGAATGTATAATCCGTTTAAAATGCAACATAGCTCAAGTTATGCATATATGTTAGGCATGTCAACCTGATAAAAAGATATAATGCAATTCAAATATTCTGGTTGTGAATTATGCACAAGATAGATGTGCCAAGTGCAATTAAATTGCGCCTGATTTGTTTCTGACGAATTTTAGATAATAAAATTTAACAACAGTCTATCGGTCATTTTATGGTGGAGGCATGGATAGATTTTAAAAGGTATAACAGTTCTTTAAGTTGTGCCTAAGGAACATGGTAACCAACATCTTCATATATATGAGTTTGTTTGTCACCATTCAATTCCTATAGGTTGTACGAGGATTCCTCCCTATTGTGAACAGAGGGCACCACATTATTGAGAAGAAGAAGACAAACCCCTAAATCTTTGAGCTCATGAAAGAGGGGTATACGTGAGATTCCAGGCAGTGCTACGGTGATCACATGCATCTGAAGTTGCTTGATGTTGATATAAATAAATGCTATGAGATGTACATCTCGTTTATTGCAGTGTACCCGCACAGCATCGGGCATATGCGTGCTATGAGATGTTCGTCTTGTTTATTGTTGTCTACCGGCACAACAGCAGCCGATACCGTCGAAATTTTCTTGAAATGGATGAAATCATAAGTGCATGTGTGTATACTTTATACATTATTAATAGTATATAAGTCTTATCTTTGATAGTCGTTTTAGTATTTTTAAACCATATGATCTTGTTAAAGGCTAAAATTGGAATATGAAAATTGTTAATTCGACGGTTATTGCTCCCTAAAAGTTACTTTGTCTTTTCGAGAGAGAGAACATAGATACCTTTGTGACAAGAGTTAAATGTGTGATGGTGTAGAGGAGCAGATTGGACGACGAAATTGAAATTGGGGTTCTGAAATCTTATCTACAATGAAACAATGAAAGATGGACGGTTGATATGCTTTCTTGAACACGGAACTTAAAACAAATTCGGCCTACTCAGATGCAACTATCCCAAAACTGAACTGCTCTCAGGAACAACAAGTCTGTAATGGTCGGACCTCCTCGAACTTTGGCATACAGGCTGGATTTGGCTGGATAATTTTTTTTTATTCAAATTCTGTACTCTTTAGCTCCCTACACTGCTACAAAAGTGCTCAAAGGTAACGAGAATTTAGTCATGGTTTAAACCGTGACAGTTTTATAGTCACGGTTGTAAAAGAATTGGTCACGGATTTAACCAAGACCAATTGCAGTAAGTGGCGGGCCCCACTAGCCGTCCTTGATTAAAACCCAAATTTCCCCCTTTCCTCCCATCCAAGCTTATCTTTCCCCTAAATTTTTTTCTTCCCTCGTTTTCCTAAATCTCCCGTCCCTCTCACCCGAGCTCTGCCTCGCCATCTCGCCTCCCTGAGACTTTCGAAGGCCTGATCCCGTCGAAGCCCTCTCCTCTCCGTTCCCATCGAAGCCACGGCCCTATCGATTGAGCCCTAGGTCGTCGTCACCGTCAGCAGAATTTTCCGCCGTCCCTAGGTCGTCGTCGAAGATTACCGGCATCATTAATTGGTAAGTATAAACTGTTAATGTTTTCCGGTTAAATTTAGAATTTTTTGCATTACCTAAATTTTTTTATATCTTTATTTTTCCCTAGCTACTATCGCAACCCTGCCGCTCTCCGCCGGTCGACCCGAGCTCCGTGGCCGTCGCTGCTCCTTGGATCGTCAACAGGTTAGTATTAATTTGTGATTTAATTTGGTTAATTTTGATTTTATAAATTTTTTGATTTCTTGAATTGTTGTGGTTAAAATCTTTAGATTATTCATTGCATGTTATTTATTGTTGCTGGATTGGTTAGGGTTAGGGTCAGGTTAAGGCCGCCGGCCGATTTGGGTTAGGGGTTAGCTAAGTGTTAAGGATAGGGTTAGGGATTGAGTTAGGGTTTTGGGTTAGGGTTAGGTTCAATGGTTAGGGTTGTTAATTAGGAGGTTAGGGTTAGGTTTTGGGTTAGGGTTAGGGACTGAGTTAGGGTTTTGGGTTTGGCTTAGGGTTAATGGTTAGGGTTGTTAATTAGGAGTTAGGGTTTTGGGTTAACGTTAGGGGTTGGGTTAAGGTTAGGGTAAGGGTTAGGGATAGATAGTTTAGTGAAATGAAAGAATAGTTAAGCATATTTTAGTGACATGGTTACAAAAGTTAAGGGTATTTTAGTATAAAAAAATAAATTTGAGCGAAGGGGTGTTGTATTAGAAAACTTAATCATAGTTTAGTGAAAAACAACAATAAGTAAGGGTATTTTAGTGATTTTTATATTTAGTTAATTTGAGAATATGAGCTGTTTATTTAAATTTGTTAAAGTAGTTTTGTGATAACCCTCCAATGGTTAAGGGTATTTTAGTGTAATATACACAGACACATACACACAAGCATACACATACACATACACAAACATGCTGTGCGCGCGCGCGCACAGACACATACACACGTACAAAGCCAAACCATAATTCATCTTCGATCATTATTCTTTACATTGAACTCTTGTCAAATACCACCCTAATCTCAACCCTAAATCCAAAATTTTAAACTCGATTAAGAAAACCCTAAGTTTTAAAAACTTTACCCTAAAATAAAAACTTCAACACATTGAAATCGAAAGGTAAACGTAAAACTAGTTCGAATTAAATATTAAACTTGTGCGTATGATACTCAATGAAAATACGAAATTTTCATATTATCGTCACCAATCATATGTGAAAATCAAAACGCGACTTAGTTCTCGTCTGTCGATTAACATACGTGCGATGCTCATCATGACATAAAACTATACGAAGGTTGTTAAATATCGGACGGTATCGTTCGATTTCTAACAACCGTCATGTAGTATATGTGACGAGAATTAATATTCAATCGTATGATAACCGATAGATTTGACCCGTGGGGACAAGTTAGGAATGTATAAAACAGATATCTACATTCACTTGTGTTTTTCATTCGTTTCGAGATATTTCGTCGGCACCTTTCCGCTGGTTCTCTATGTACAACGATAGATTAGATGCTCGTTTCAATTGTTTGACAGAATTGAAACAATTATCTGTTCTATTACAGTGTACTCAGATAACAGCGGGGACGTGTTGCCAAAATTTTCTCGAAATGGATGAAAGTATAAGTGGATAAGTGTATACTTTATACATTCTTAATGGGATAGGTGCCTTACCCCCAATAGCCGCTACACTCGACATCCAATATAAAACATTTAATTTTTTGATCATCTTTCTTGGAAGAAAAATCCAACTCCCTATCTATGAGCATTTGCTCTCGGTCCTTGATAATCTATATAGCTAAATCGTCAATTGAAACTTAAATTAACCAAGTCATCAATTAAACCTAGCACTAACCCTTCTTAGTATCTCGTCTATCGCGTATCTGTCAAGAAATCTTAATCCGATACGTCTTGTCTATAGAAACCTTACTTCGTCCGGGCTGTTCCAATATGGTATTCCCATACCTCCACGATAAGGGTTGGATGTACGTCGATACTCCCTCGAGAGTTAACCGCTTTTTCGTTGACGATGTTAGATTTTTCACCGATTTAGCCTACGCACATCTTAAGTTACCGAAAGAGCACGAAATCTATTGTCCTTGCTTTAAGTGTATGAATAAGCGATTGCTCAAGAAATCGGAAGTTGAGTTACACATCGTGAGATACGGTTTCATTAGAGATTACACTATGTGGGAACTTCACGGAGAAAATGTCACGACCCGAAAGTACGGAACGCGACTGGCACTTAAATTACAAAACGTCTAAAGGCGTGACGTAATCTAAGTAAGACAAAACCCAAAAATCTAAACAATTTTTAAAGAAAAGAGTGAAGGAAAACTTATTTTAAAGCAAGTGGTTTTAACAAAATAAGTGGTATTAAACATTTAAAAGTAACATCATATTTTCCCAAAAATTTCGGCAAAGTCTCATTTGTAAAAACTGTCCCCAAACGGATATAAACATGCATAATATACATAATGAATAAGAGCATCCCCAAGCGGGAGCTAACTCTCCGCCAATTGGCGGAAACAACCACGTAAGTAATATAATATATAACGCCGATGGGCGAGGATCAAAACTCAGAATGAAACCCAACATCATCAAGGAAGCCAGAAAACCATAATAATACAAACGCGCGACTCTAAGGTCGAAAAAATAAACAACTGGTTTTCTAAGTCTGTCAAAATAATACAAGTCGGTTGATGGAGTTTACAAGATACAACTGAATAAATGAAAGTACTACGGTGGTCACGATGCAAGTGAACCCATCTACCAAAGCAATCACCCGGAAGGAAGTAGTATGCCAACAAGCCGCAACGAAAACTGTACGGCCAAACCTGCGAGAAACTGTGGCTCAACGGGGGTGAGTTGCCAACTCGTGAGTAGAAAACACCACCGAGAAGAAATCGCTTGTATGACTCTTTCCTAGATCATACGATAATAACCTCATAAAATATAACCCTGAAACATCTAAACATAAGTGTAATATCAAGTGCTCATGTCAGTACTTCAGGTAGCAACATATCATAATTATGATGTACGAATGCGTTATGAATGAAAACAGAATACATCTTGCATGAGAAAAACTGTTTTCTTATCTCAGTGAGGTATTTATATAAAAACCGAAGTATCATCAATGAAATCAACAGAGAATCCGTGTCAAGTATCGACACAAAACATATATCTCAATATCTCGGGCTCCGACAATCCGGACTGGCCCCGGGCTCCGGTAATCCGGACTGGCCCATATCATCAAATCTCAATATCTCAGGCTGCGGCAATCCGGACTGACCCATATCATCAAATCTCACGACTACGTCGGTATCCTCCGGATATCAGCTGCGTCACAAATAACCGGTCGGTAGTGCTCCCCTGCCGGTCTCAATGCCATCATCTGTGACCATCTTACCCCGGGATACCGCACCGGGTCCACCAAGCACCCGCAGATGGTTCATTCTCCTTCTCGAATCGGGTGTATGATACTGCTCAAGAGCCGAGAAAACTCATGGTGGACACATCTCACATCATATCACGAGAAAACCACAATTTCTATCTTTTGAAATGAAAATGAGTTTATAAAATCCTTGCGGTTTCTCCAAATCCAGAAATCTCATGGAAATCCGAAATCTCAAACTCGAGAGTAAATAAACAAGGAATTACCGGCATAAAGCCCCATAATATTTCATGACAAATGAACGTATATATGCATGAAGTATCTCAGTAATAAATGCACTATCTAAACTAGCATATGAAAGCAAGCGTACTAGTATTATGTCGAAACTACCAGCTAGCAATTTATACCAATGAAGTAGTGTTTTCTAATATGTACGTGAAATGAAAATTACCGATGATGATATGTGTGAGCCGGCAAGCAAGTGTACATAGAACATACGCATCATCAGTAATGGTGGTGGTGTCCTAACAACAGGGTTTCATAATAACTAACGAAAACACATTTAAGCATGCAATTCAATGCGAACAGCAAGAATATACGAAAAATGCATAATAAACGCAACATTGAAAAATATACGTTTCTATATATGAGTCATACAGTTTTTGGTGTTTGAAATCGCACGAATCGTGGTTTTAGAAAAATAAGGGCTACGGGGTCCTTGAGAAAAGATACATCCTTTAAAAAATCCGTAGTGTCTCTCGACCTGTCTTTAAAATACCCACGATTCGTTAGTTTTGAAAAGAAGTATGACTCGAGCCCAGTCTAACATCTACCAAATAAACTACAGGACTAAACAAAGAGACTAGTCGAAAAGGTAAGAAAATCCACCTAAAGTCCGAGTTGATATATCTAGTCGTCGGCGATCCCGCCTCAAATAGCGTCACGTACAGTAAAATATATAATACGACATACTCGAGTCAAGAGTGCAGATCAATCATCATATTTATACTTCGTAGGGTAAAATCCATCGTACGGCATCTCAAAATCGGGGTACGGGTCAAATGTCACATATACTTCATTTTTCATATGGTATTACTATCATAATATCTTGAATTAGGAATACTGATCTACAGTCTAGTACATACCAATATCATCAACTATATATCCTCGGGTGTATGAAAACACATCGCCCATCGATCCGCTAATATATCATGTCGTATCTCATAACACGACCCAAATCACATAACCGATCTCACGGCATCATGCCCGATCATATCGACTCACCTCCATGTGTCATATACTATCCTTATCATCCGTGTATACGTATATGTATACACATATATGTACCAACGCATCCACACACACACACACACACACACATATATATATATATATATATATATACATATAAACATATACACCCAAACATATCACGTGTGTGCATGTGTGTGTGCGCACCTTTACTCTAGGGTTTCATAACTAAGAACTAAACTAAAACACTATCTTCCAATTACACTAAACTAACCAATGATCTCCTAGAGCCGCTCTTGCTAATTAACCACGTATCATAATACACAATTATATATATATATATATATATATATATATATAACGTATTCACATACTACACTACGAAACTGCGGAGGTGCTATACGCCGTTCACCCGACTTCCCCCGTAGATATACATCTACTCACATTGATCCATGCTTGCCGAAGTCGATGCCGCCGTGCTCTTCCCTTATCGTATGAAATCCACCTGAGGGTACCTACATATCACATATATCGTATTATAAACAGAATCTCATACGAAAACCAAAACGGCACACGAATCACACATAGGTTAAAACCTATGGTCTACGCATGCAAAAGAACCAAACAATACCCGATATCGACGTACAAACGTCAAGCGACCGAGACAAAACACAATATCAAAAGTTCAAGTCATTAAAAGTCACCAAATCCAAACAGCAACTCAAGAAAATGGTCCCAGATTTTGGTCCAGGTAAAATTAGGTTAAACTAGCAGTACAGTGGGGTGGTATAGGCGGTATGTGAGCTATAGACCAAACCTAGACACCATTGCCCACAATTGACCCGACGATAACAGCCTAGAATCCGGCTTGCTCGGCCTGGCTTGCATGGATTGGGTTCGAATTGGCAGGGTGATCTTCTAGTGCTCCATCTAGGCTAATAGTGTTGCTAGTTTTTCTTGTACAAGTTACAGGTTACTCCAGATTTCCTGTAGGCACAAAAGTTTACAAAACCGACACGGAAAGTTTAAATTTCAAGTTTCAGGTCTCGGTTCTGTTTGGTCTAGGTTTTTAAACACTATGGAGGGGGGGTTGTGGTCACCAATTACACTCACTTACACTGTCACGCCCCGCTTCCCAGTGTACGGCGAAGTGGACGCGACGAGGCCCGCTACGTATATACTCAGAAGTATATACGCTAAGCGTAACTAAGCAATATAAAGTAAATCACAAGAGACGAATAATATAGAAATAACAGCAACTTTTATTAATAACATTCTTTTTACAATGCAGGAAAAGAAAATACAGCTGGAATGAAAAGCAATGCCTAAACAGTGGCATAACAGGAAATGAAATAAACTGGAAAGAACAAGGTACAATATCTAGAGCTCTGGATCTTCCTGGAACTGCTCCAAATCTTCACCGGTGGGCTCGATCTCAGCTTGGTCCAACGTACCTGACGACATTCAAAGAAGAAAGAATAGAATGTCGACAGCGAACAGGTCGCTCGGTAAGTCCCAAAGAATAAGAAGAATGAGAATGACAGAGTAACAGTATTTTCTAACTATTATATTATAGAATCTTATGGAACATTGTGTAACGCTGTTGTTTGTAACTTGGTACAGAAGGATGCCAGTGTATACGAGGGGGATCTCTATATGCTAGAGATCAGGGCAAAAGGAAAGTATAAGGAACCGTTATGCCACGGTACAACAGCAATAGGATTCAGGTTAGGTGTCTTAATCTGACCACCTCGTGCCACCTTTAACATCTTCCATACTAATCTACCCCTTAAACCCCGTAGTGTTTTAACAGTATTGTAGTATTGGAATATGTAAGTTGGATGACTGACCAAAACCATGATATCAGTAAACATGGTGCAACTGTATAATTAGGTAAATGGAATATCAGGGTAATGGATGAATATCCATGGTTTGATTCAGTCAAAAAGAATATATTGTTAACTGGATTCAGGGTTTCTTGTATTCAAATTGTATTGGAATATAAAAGAATATAGATTGACTTGAATCATATTCAAGTCAGAAATAGTCAGACTCTAACCCGAGTCAGACTAAAAGAAGATAATTTGAAGTTCAATATTAGCTAGGGGCCTTATTGTAATTTATAAAACTTGAGGGGGTTTTATGTAAAAAGTACTTTTGTATAGTTTTCAAAATACACCTCAAGTATTTAATAATCGTCTTTATTTTTATAATGATTGTGAATTTTATTTGTGTTATTCTAGTGAATATATCCTAATAAAAGTATTAGTTGTTTTATCTGAAATTCATGGTATTTTAGTGTAACTTTTAATCTTATAATTTTTTAGAAAAATGTGAAAACTTTATATTATGATAAAATAGGTGTTTAAATGATAATTATATATATATTAACACATGGATAATTTTATATAAATATTTTATTTAGAAAAATCTCATTTTCCCTAAATATAGTATTTTGAACCTTTCGAGACCGAATGCTCCTTGCGGAGGTCTGAATCTCGCACTACTAGCCTGCGGGTGCACGATGAACCGTACTATCCCTAACAGGTTCCCCAAAAGTGGGTTGTAGCGGCGCTTTGCTTAGGTTTAACAAATACTTTTCATTTGGGAAAACGGTTTTATAAATATGGGGTATTTATTTGCAAAAAGTATAGTTTTCCGTATTTTAGTTATTAGGGTTTCCTAAACCAACTAGCCTATTTCTAAGGTCTAAACGATGAGTCATTAGAAGCCTCAAATCGCCTCTTCACCGTCAATTGCGGCCAAGTAAGTGCCAGGTAAGTGGGAAGGAACCACAGTCGTGGGCCTAATTAAAAACCACTAGCGTTAGACACACTTGCCTAGGCACCACAAGACAGTTTAGATAAACGATCGATGTCCATGACCAATCGTGTTTTCATTTTATTAAAAGATTTTATCTAGAGATGTTTACAACTTAAAGCTTTCAATAAAAGTTATAAAGATTAGGGTATTTTAGTGAAAAGTCCTGTAATTTCGTATTCTGTATTTTGATATTTATCAATTATGGTTATATTGAGTGTGTGTAGAGGTAGGTCATTACCTCGTGACTTATTTTAAGTTTTGGTGAAGTTTAAAGGTAAAACATGCTATGTTAAACTTAAAGGTATTATAGCGCAAGAATACGGTATTTTAACGTTATCATTTTATGTGTGAAATTTTATTCAAATTGGGTTCTATAAGTTTAGTGATCAAGATAAACCTATTTAGGAGTGAGGAAATTAATTAAACTAAGAAAAATGGACTTCATGGTATTTTTATGAAAAGAGTACGGTTTTGCAAAGAACTTATCATTTCATGTGCAAAAGTTTGATTAAATTGGTTTATGGGTGATTAACAGTCAACATGAATATGGGTAGATAATATGTATTAGGTGACAAGTGGAAATTTATAGAAAAACCGAATCGGGAATCGGTTTGTCCGATTTCCGTCGGGTTCCAAAAAGTCGTATTTTTATACTTATAGAAAAGAGAGATAGAAGGGATGGGACTTACGGTTTGGACAAGCTAAGGAAGCTAATGGACGTGGTGGTTGTCGATTCGTCGAAAACGTCGTGAAGGTTCTGATCCGGTCGCCGGAATCCGTCGTCGATTTCGGAAGCACTTCGCTTCTCGCTCTTCGTACCGAGTTCTCGAGAATTTGGGAGAGCGGACTTAGAGTTGTGAGGGGAAAAGATAGAGGGTAGGGGTCTTTATATAAGGCTAGGCTAGGGTTAGGGTTTGGATTAAAAAAATGTAAAAATCATTAAAAATTCATTAAATTTGGTCTTAAAAGAGATTTAATTGAAAATTGGTAACAATACTGGAAAATTGAAGTATGCAGGTGAAGAGACCAAGTCAACACGAAATTTTTTCGTGTTGACGACTCCGGTCGGCGGCGCCGGCCGATTCGGCCGAGTCGCCGGTCGAGTCGGCCGAGTCGGGTCTCGATGGGTGGGTCTCGGTATGGGGGAGGTTTTGGTATACTTTAATAATGTCTCTAAATATATTTGGGGTAATAGAGAAATCACCAATATGAATAGGGCTAGCTGGGGTAGTGATTACAAGAAAGTGTGGTTCAAACAGAAGGTCGGGTGTGGCGGCTTTAGGCTGAATGTTAAGGAGATTGGGATAGGGTCCGCACAGGAAATAAGGGTGAGCAATAAAGGAATACCAGAGAGAAAATATGGGGAAAAACAACAGTCGGTACACCACACGTATCAAAATTTGAAAGGTTAGTGAACTCGGAAATTCCCTAAAATTTTCTCCTCCCAGAAGGATCTCAAACGGGGCACAGACGAGGGATGAAGGGTGGCTCATTCCAAGGATCAGGGGGCGGTACTTTCTAATCGACACGAGGGTGAAAACTAAACAATGAGCGGGGGTGGACAGTCAGGGAACCCAGCAGAAAAATAAATGGATATGGGAAATAAACAAGTATCAAGCAAACCAATAATCAAAAGATTTACGAATTCAGAAGATTTATTTCATTTAAGAAAATTTGGAATAAAGCATTCTCAAAGGCGAAAAGTGGCCCTAAACTATACACATTTTATTTGGCCAGAAAGACAACATCAAAAGATATTCCGTCAGTCGCGGTTGTGGAGATTCAGTAGGTTGCGGTAGGCTCGCGCACTCAGGTAGGGGCGTCCATTTCCATATCGCCTCGCAGGCATCGCCGCTGGAAGTTCTTCAACAGTAGGGTCTTGATCTTCTGGTCCTTCTTCCTCGGATGGAGCTTCTTCATCGAGGTCCGATTCCATGTGATTCTCTTCTTCTGGATTTTCTTCCACGGGATTTTCCTCAACTGGATTTTCTTCTATCGGGTCTTCATCGGGATCTTCCTCTATCAGGTCTTCCTTTATAGGGTTCTCTTCAGGATCTCCTTCTTCTTCGTCGGAATCAGCTAACACGTTAAACTCTGGGGCGGCTACTTCTTCGTCCTCTGAATCGTCGTTTCCGAAATTGACCTGGGGACCGTTGATCTCGTCGTCAGAACTCATCAGCGCGCGGTCTAAGGAAACGCAAGACTGTGCATCCTCATCTAGATGCGGCGCTGCTCCAGGGTGGGCCATGGCCTGAAAAGAAAAGTCATGATTAGACAGTGGAATACATCAAGGAAAAAGCTCGGGGTACGAGGTATAGGAAAATATGCGGTTGCAGGAACTGAAAGATCAAAATGAAAATACTGTGATAATGAATAGAATTTGACATAGAGAAAGCATGAGAATGATACATATATTATGATCCAAATTTTATTGCATTCAACCAAAAGTTCAAAGGATACAAGATTTCAAACGGAAAGAAATATTCATAAAAGATGACAACATTATTACTGAAAGTAGATAACATGAAAAATCCTTCTTCGACTACTAGAACGTTGCATTCTCGTCGCGTGAGTTGAATCCTGCGTTAGGTCCGCCTCATCGTCGAAGTTCGAACTAAGCGATAATCCTCACTTGGCAGAAGTGGAGAGTGTGGATGAGTTTCCTCCTTGTAGTTCTTTCCTTTCTGGGCAGCCGTTGATGAGGTGTTTGTTGGAACCGCATATCAGACATTTCCCTTGGGCGCGGCGACAATCCCTCTGAAGATGTCCTGGCCTCTTACAATATCCACAGCAAGGGTTCTTCTGATGCTTCTGTTGACGCTTCATCTTCTTCTCCTTTCTTCGTCCAATAAGGATCCCTTTATGATAGGAGACTCCCGCTGGGGTCTGACTCACCTGTCTTCTCAGCCTTTCAGCTAATAAGTCGTTTGTTCGCTCCTGGGCTTCCTTTAAATCTTGCAGTACACTAAGAATCTCAACAGTCTGATTCTGAGGAGTGGAGATAAAGGAAGAGTCGTTGGAAGACATGATCCTGAAACAATGATTTTAAGGATAATATAAGTCACAAGATATACGAGTCAAAACGTAATATGGATAGGACAAGGATTCAAGAATATTAGAGGTGATGAATTTATTACAAGTGAAGAATCAATTGTATGATTTTAAGTAAACCATAGCGAATGGATGGCTGAACGCACGATGTGAATATGGATCAAGAATGACAAGTTTACAACCTAGACTGAGGAATGTCTTAGATTACCAAACTATGCACGAAAAAACTGCAATCCCAATCGATGCATAACCTGGGCTCTGATACCAACTAAACCATGTCACGCCCCGCTTCCCAAAATACGGAATACGAGGGGTAGACAAGGCCGGCCATGCTCCTACGGTCAAGGAAATGTCCTGCCGTAGTCACACTTCGGCTTCTAGTTTTTCATGGTAAACAGTAAATGATGCGCAGGTAATGAGAAATGCAGTAACTGAAAGAAACAATGTAAAGACTGACCTGAAGTGGAACAAACGAATGTAACTCGGAAAGGCAAGTCAAGAAGTCTGCGATGCACGTCTAGTTCTGGTCCAGGCTAAATCTTCTCCTCATACTGAGCATGCATACTCAGGTCGTCAGAGCGACACAATAGCAATATATTATATAAAATCAAGTGACAGTTCTAACAGTGGTAATAGATATGAATAACAGTAAATCAATGACAGCGTTAATATGAATGAGCAGTAATCAATGCAGCGGAACAGTAAAGCAGTAAAACGGTATGTCACATATGTCAACGCAGTATATAAAGTATATAAATGCCAGTATCCCTAGCAGTCTCTAAGTCTCACTGTACAGGTCACTAAGTCTATCGTCAGTCCAAGTGTGAGAGTCAACCACTCGCGAGTGTCCTCCACCCAAGGGTAGAACCCAAGGGCAAGGGACCACGGGCCCAACATGTAACATGTATATCACGGTGTATATCACATACCCTGTAAATCTCCATATAACTCCCTAAATATATAAGCCGGCATGGGACTCCCGAGATTCTGTTGAACTCACACTTAAACTACCCCACACCCCGTGGTCTACATCAAACGCTAACCATAACCCTAAATACTAATCGATCCGTGACAAGTCTGCGCGAGAACTGGAGGCGAGACCTCCATCAAGCAAGTCCCGACTAGTATCTAAGATAAATAGCAGTGTCGGATGCCTTATCTGTGACACCCGTGCAATCGCTTCTATAAGTGTCCCATACCACTTATAGTCACACGTACACGCATCCCACAGACGTCGACAATGCAATAGAATAATAGGGTCACTGATTGTGTACAAGTACGTATCACTTTCACTTAATCACGGATACACGAACACTGACGTACTTGCCATAATCATCACTAAAATCTAACACTGGGTAAATGCACGATATCACTAGGTTATCACTGCAATGATATGGGTATGATATGATACGTAAACAATATATAAGCACGATTAAGGTGTCACAAAAACAGTGTTCTATCACTTGCACGATTTATCATGAAACGTACATATATAATTTAGCGAAACGATACACAGGTAGTAATTAGTATGTTCAGTTTTCCATCCATAAAATTTGGTTTCAAGCCAATCGGGTTTCAGGATCATTAATTATAGCCATTTCATTTTAAGCGCTCGCGGCTGGAAATCCGGTTTCAGAATCAGATATCCGTTTCGCAACGCATTTTAACCCCAGTTGGGATCAGAATTTAGCGATGCTACAGTTTGATGAATTCTAGGGTTTTCAGTAAGGTTTTCAACGCAATAGACGAATCTTCGATCTCATCTGCACGTCAGGAGTTATACTCTATTTAATAATAATATGTCCGTTCTGATTCTGCTGGGACTGTTACGCGTCCCGATCAATTAAATTGCATATTAAATATCAAACGGTAACGAAACAGAATGAAATTAATTGTGTTGTCTAGCTAATAGGTTCACCTACAGCAAACAGCGGAGTTCCGCAACCTACGAGTTAAGGAAATCCTGTGGTACCCATTATGGAACAGCAAGCAACAATTGAAGTCGCTCTGGACTGCAGTCCAGAGTCGCACTTCGATCCAATTATCATCACTGTTTAAGTACAGGAATGCCTGGAAACTAGCATAGGGTTAAAGTTCGTCGAGTTGGCTTCGATTTGAGCCCTCGAACGCACCATTCTAATATGTATACAATTTATGATGAATTTATTCGTTTTCAGGTACGAGGAAATTATAGTTTTAATGGCTTATTTGGGGGTATCAATTTTAGTCGTTAGCAGTCATATTATCAAACGAAAATTGCACAAGATGTTCATCACAGCAAGGGCCAATGTAAATAATCCAGTTCCGTCAATTTAGAAAAGTATTTTCTTTGGGAACACGCGTCGAACAGGTATGGCACATAATTGGTTTAAATTTGTAACTTTAAAATCTATGTATTTAGTGATTGTACCATAAGTAAATAGCATGAAAGCAAATAAAAACTTGCCTGGAGGCGTCTTGGTGATGCTCGGCAATGATAACGGCACGAACGCGCGATGAATGGTGCGTGTAGGGTTCGCGGCCTCGGCTCGTGCTCGTGCTCAGCTATGGGGTTTGCTGTGTGTTCATGCGATGTTGTGTCTCCCTTGATGGTTACAGCGGTGCTCAGGCGATAGCCGACGGCTGCGGTTGGGGGTGAGGTGGTTGCTTGATTGATTAGAGAGAAAGGGAGAGAGATAAAGTAACTGAGAGAGAGAGAGTGAGAGAGAGAGAACTGAGTGAGTGAGAGAGAGAGACAGAGTTAGAGATTTAGAGAGAGAAAGAGAGTGAGAAGGGAAGAGAAACAGAGAGAGAAAGGTTGAACGCCGACGACGTGGGCTGCGTGGCCGGAGGAGGTTGACGGCAAGAGAGCAACTCGAGTTTAAGGCGATGGGGAGCTCAGGGATCGGGCGGCGGATGCGGAGGGCAGCAGCTGGAGGCGAGGAGGTCACGATGGTGGAAGCGGTGGCTGGCACGCAGTGGGGCAGCGGTTGTTTGGGGGTTCTTGCGACGGTTGGTCGGAGCTTGCAGGCGATGGCCGCCGGGTTGCAGGGAGGAGGAGGAGTTGGTGGTCAGTGGTGAAGGGGAAAGCGGGTGAATCCTGGGGTGGTCGGCAAGGTTGATGGTGGCTCGTCGGAGGTCTTAATGGTGGCGAGGGGGTCGGTGATGGGTGGCAGGAAAAGGAGGAAGGAGGAGAAAGTGATGGGGTCAGAGAGAAAGAGATGGGGATGTGAATGCGATCGGTGAGGTAAGGGTTGTGCGTTGAGTGGACCACGAGGGTGCAACGTGGGGTAACGCTCGCGAGCGCGGGGGCGACGGCGGAGGCGAGAAGCGCGCTCGCGAGCGGGAGTTAGGGGAAAGAGCCGTTGGAGATGAGGGAGAAGTGGTGCGGGCCGGGTCGGGCTTATGCCAGCGGGCCAAGGGAGTTTTGGAAAATAATTGGGAATAAAAGGAGTGGGCCGGGCCGATAGAATAAAGAAAATTAAATGGAGAAGTTAAGGGGATGGGCCGGGAAAAATTAAAGAAAAAAGGTTAAGTATTTAGAGAGGCTGGGCTGGGCTGCGGCTGAAGGGAATTTATGAAACAAATATAGAGATGGGCTTGGGGATTTTTTTGTGAAGAATTGATTTAAGAAATTGGAAGTGGGCTGGGAAAATAAATGTTTGGGTTTTCATGAATTAAATTATAAAAGGGGATGGGCTTGGATTAATAGGAAATTAAATGGGGATACAATATAGGGAGTGGGTTTTATTAAAATAATTAAGTAACGAAATTTGGTTTAAAAAGGAAAATATGGATTTTAGGCGTATAAAAAGAACCGGGTCTTACAGATACAGAAAGCATTGTACCCTCTTTATTGGAGAAGTAAAAGCCTGACTCTAGGATCCCACTATATCCAAATTGAAAAAGGTTTTCAAAACTGTCCTTTTTTGTACGTTTCTTCCTGATCAAGTGAAAGAATAGATGGAGTGACCAGCCTTTCACCAATCTCCTAGAATTGCTGAAGAAAGTTTTTCCCGACGGAAATGAAGTGCCACCGAGCTGGTATGAGGCACAAAAGATAATCATAAATATCGGCTTGAAATATCATAAGTTACATGCATGTGAGAATGATTGTGTTTTGTTCCGGAATGAACACGCCACACTGAGAAACCGCCCCGTGTGTGGGATCAGCCGATTCAAGCCTAAGAAAGACCCTCGGTCGAGTGATGTGCCCATGAAGATTCTTCGTTATTTTCCATTAATACCGAGACTGTAACAGTTATTTATGTGTGAGGAGACGGCGTCTGAAATATAGTGGCACCATAAAGCGTCTCGTGAAGAGAGAAAAATGAGTCATCCCAGAGATTCAATGTCATGGAAAGTTTTAGATGAAAAACACCCTTCATTCAGTGCAGACCCTCATAACGTGAGGCTGGGAATTGCGAGCTATGATTTTAGTCTATTTGGGATAGTTCGCGACGGGCATACTCACAGTACTTGGCCCGTTGTGGTGAATTTATATAACATACCGCCATGGAGGGCTATGACGCAATTTTATTTTACGTTGGCGCTTTTAATTAATGGTTCTTTATCTCCTGGGAAAACATCGACATGTACTTATGACGCAGATAGTAAACAATTTTTTCAGATGCGGGCTGCTTTGTTGTGGAATATTAATGATTTTCTTGTCTACGGTATGCTGTTAGGATGGACAACTCAAGGTAAGCTTGCTTTCCCCAGTTGTCATATTCATACGAGCGTCGTATGCTTGAAGTTTAGTGAGAAAGAATCATTTATGGGTCACCAACATTTCATGCCTATACCTCACAGATTTAGAAAGAATAAAGAATTGTTCAACGGTAAGACGGAGACCGCTAGGCCTCCTAAACAATTGTCCGGTAACGATATATTGCAGCAATGGAGAGCTTATTAGAATATCACATTCGGAAAGAAACAAAACAAAGATGCAATGCCATGCCCAACCGGTTGGAAGAAACTAAGTGGTTTATTTCAACTTCCATACTGGTCCGGTCTACCGCTCCGCCACAATTTAGATGTTATGCATATCGAGAAGGGTGTCTCTGAACACTTCATTAATCTTCTACTTTATAAGGATGGAAAAATGAAGGACAATCTTAACGTCCGCCGTGATCTGATAAATTTGGATGGTTTGTCCATTAAAGAATAATTGCATGCTCGACCTATGGTTGGTAAACTAGGTTATTACGAGATCCCACCGGCAATCTACAACCTGGAAAAAGAGGAGAAGCGGAAGTTCCTGTGAGTGTTGAAAGAATTGAAAGTCCCCGATTGTTTCTCATCAAACATTTCTAAATACGTACAAGTAGAAAATGAAAAAATCATAGAACTCAAGAGCTACGACTACCACATATTGATACAACATTTTCTTCCTTTATGTCTGAGAGTATCGGTAAAATCCGAAGTTGGTCTCGTTCTTAACGACTTTTGCATGTATTTTCGACAACTGTGTTCCAAAAACGTAGACGTCAATGAGATAGCAGAGCTCGAAAAAGATATTCCTATGATCCTCTGCAAGCTCAAAACTATCTTTCCACTTTCCTTTTTCGACATTATTGTTCACATGTCCATCCATTTGGCAACCGATGTCAAGATTGGCGGTCTGATGCATTACTGTTGGATGTATCCCATCGAGAGGTATGAAAATGTTTATTATTAATCATTTAAATTGCAAAATATTATCATGGATTATTAATATCTATTATTTTCAACAGATATCTATTAACATTAATTAAAAACTATATCAGCAACAAGTATCGTCATGAAGGTTCGATCGCGGAAGGTTATCTCTTGGAAGAAGTGCCATCTTTTTGTGCTCGTTTCCTGAACAACGATATAGGGACGGAACTGAACAAACCGCTGCGTGTTCCTAAAGGTCCAATTGGAGCAAAAAGAAACATGTTTTATGATCTCATTGGCGGTTTACAAGCGTTCATCTTGCTAAACAGCGAATGTTTTGCTAAATATGTAGAGTAAATTTTTCTAATTTCATCCATTTAAACCGTTTGAAATAGAGTATAATATAACGGATATAACTGTAAATTAATGAACAGAGAGCACAAAACTATACTCAAGAGATCGAATCCTAGAACGTGATCGGATGACAGAATCGATGAAGAACAGAGAAGCACTTTCGTCACTTGGTGTATGTTTACCGCCGAAAACAGAGAAGAACTGGGATAGAACGTCTTGCCTGAATTTTGGGGCTGATGCTATTTGGAACATATCCATCCACCTTTCTGAAGATACCAAGTTAATTTATGGCACTGTATATCGGAGGTTTGGACAAATGTGACAGTTGTAGCGTGACTTTATCAGATTCCCACTAATTTGTGAGGGGTTTTAAATTGTGGGGACGCTCTTCCTTGAAGTCGCATGTCCCTGCAGTTAATTATTTTATCGTGTTGCGATAACCACTTTCACTTGTTTCGGTAGGTCATTTCGTGTCGTGTTATATTTGGTTTATTTTGGGGTTGCCTATGGATTGTATACGGAGACTAGTTTATGTCGTCACCCGTAGGGCACGAATTAGTCCAAATCCGTATATTAAATTTGGGTTTGAACTTAGGATGCAGATCTCGTAAGAATGAGATCCATTAGTTCGAAATATGTCATCTAAGGATCGTTAGTCATATTTGAGACTAAGATCGACTCAGGAATATATGGTTAAGGATCGTTAATCCTGTTTTGGATTAAGATCAACTTAACAAGTATGGATTAAGGACCTTTAGTCATCTTTGAGACTAAGATCACTTAGGTTTATTGTTATTTTGATCAATACATAACATGGGAGAGACCAGAAACTTCATCATTTAATTAAAATTTGTTTAAGTGATTAAATGATGTTTTATGGTACAAGTGCGCAGGTATATGTGATGCACACGGCCGTTTATTTCACTTAAAAGGGTTGTGTAGATGCGTTGCACGTGATTACGCATTGTTTTATTTTAAAGATGTTGCATGCGTGTATCACATGACACATCTGTTATGGATTTCAAGTTATATATGTGCACATGTATGTACACGTGTATGTATTTAGTAAGCCAACGTGCGTTGCACATAGCACTTGCACATTGGGGGTTATGTGCGCACACGTGAATATTACGTGATGTGTATGCCTTCACAGACGATTTTTATTAAGTGCTCACACGTAGGTATCATGTGATGCGCATGCCTTCAAAGATAATTTTCATTAAGTACGCATATGTAGATACCACGTGACGCGCATGCCTTTGGAGGCAATTTTTATTATGTGCGTACAAGTATCATGTGATGCGCACATCCCCGAGGGATTATTTTCCCAAAAGCAGCAACATTTTTTTCATTAAGCGTGCACTGATTTGAGTGCGTACTTGTTTTTATCAGAAAGCACAAGAAGCCATGACTTCTTTTTTATCTTCTTTTCTACTTCTCTTATTTGTAGAGAAGTGAAAATCATGGTTTTCATCTGTTTTTTGGTGCACAACTTATTTTTATTTTTAGATCTTAGGATCAACCTCTGACAAAAGTATAAATTTTATGAACGGGAGACAAACCCCAAGATCATTTTATCTCTTAATAGCGAATCAATAGATTCAAAGAGAAGTAAATGTTTCTGTGTAAAAGCGAAAGCTTTTAGATGGAGGGAAAAGAAGTTTTTTTTTCTATTTCTTACTTGCGCAATTTTTCTGATGAACGATAAGTCTTGAGATTTTTTCAAACTTATGGGGAGGTTTTCTGTCTATGAGACTTGAAGTCTCGGGTCCTCTATATAGGTGAGGAAAATTTGCTGGTTAGTTTAAAAGATCTCTTGTTTGAGAGATCTCAATCTGATTTCATAATCAGGTGGTGATTTTTAATCACCGTTGGATCTTAGATTCAAGGTTTTCTGTTTAACAGAATATATGTTTCTTGTTTTTAATAAGATTAGAGAAAATATTTTCCATGCATAGAATTTAATTCTATGTTTTAATTTATACGGTGATATTTTAATCACCATTGGATTTTTAATCCAAGGGTTCTCTGTTTAATTGTTTAGAAAGATTAGAAAAATATTTTCCCATATAAAATCTAATTCTATTCTTTTGATGATTTTTAAAATCATCATTGGATTTTTGATCCAACGGCTCTCTGTTTAACAGAGAATATTGTTCTTATTTAAATAGATCAGGGGGATATTTTTTCCTTAATTGAATTTAATTCTATCATTAGATTTTTGATCCAACGGCTCTCTATTTAACAGGGAATATCTTCTTTGTTTAGGATAATATTTTCCCATGTAGAATTTAATTCTACCCAAAGCAAAACTACTTCAACTTGTGGACACGCTCACGTGCTATGCACGTGGCGTAGCTATAGGATTTAATCCTTACTGAAGTAGGTGCCCACGTACTTTGCACGCAGACGCTCACATGCTTAACACGTGAGGCGCTGCCATAGAATTCAATCCTATCAGAGACAGGTGTTCACGTGCTTTGCACGCCGACGGTCACATACCCTGAACGTGAGACGCTGCCTTAGAATTTAATCCTATCAGAGACAGACGTCCACGTTCTTTCCACGCGGCACTTACATGTCTAACATGTGAGGTGATGCAATAGGATTTAATTCTATCAGAGATAGGCGTCCACATGCTTTGCACGCGGATGCTTACGTGCTCGAAATGTGAGGCGCTGCCTTATTTTTTATAAGGGTTTTGTTTCACCTACATTCTTTTCTTTTTCTGAGTCAACCTTTTCTTTTCCAACACCTTTATTCAAAAGCTTGGAAATAGTTCCAACTGACACAATGGACAACATTTTCTGTGTCGAGACCTGAATTCTGCTATTTATAATCTGAATCAATGTTCATCTTCTCCTTCACTTTCATAGAGAGAACCATGGCTTGCATGCTCCTCGACAGCTATGGGAGGTGCCTATCGGGGAGATTATTTCTCGTTTTGCTACTCGTCTGGAGAATTTCGCTCTTACGAATGATCAGTGTGACACAGTGATGCAATAGCTCATGATTCATAGGGGATCTCCTCTTCCAGCCGGCTCCCTCTGGCTTCACACGATTTTCTTGTCCATCCATGACAACTGTAACACTCAAGCTCAGTTATACCAATTTTTGTTTGTCTGTGGTATTTTTATTGATTTATATTGTTTGGATGCGAATGGTAGTTTACTTTTACATTGCATTCGACCCAACCCGTTTGCTTGAACTGGTCGATTCATATTTATAGATTACCCTGACTTATTAAATAGACACGTGCATCTCATGTATACTGCATACTGACATTTTATCTAGTATCGCATCTTTTGCATATAACAATTTAAATCAGGTAAAATCATTTAAAATTGCATTCCATGGCCTGCTTGGCACCCCTAACCCTGTGGTAGCGTCCTTGCATCGTGTTCTCGTCCCGTTCAGTGAAACCGACGTGTTTGGACGGCTACACGCACGTACGTGCCTTCATTCTTGGGGGTATGCTTTTTAATTATAAAATCCTTCATTTTAAATTTTGGAGCTTGCAAATAATTTTTTATATTTCAAATTCAAATTTTGGACCCGACCCGAACGCATTTCTGAAATATTTTGTATCCCGCCAAATTTTATTTAATTTTGAATTTCCTTAAGAAATTTCCCCAGCTCTAAAAATATTCTGCTGTTAGCATAAAGATTCATTAAAATATTTAAATCTTTTAAATTTTCTTTCCCTAACCATTTACTCCCCGCGAGCCAATCACAATCCATTATTTGCGCCTGGGCCCCACCGTCTCTCTCTTCCTCTCTATCCTTTCTCTTTCTCTTTCTCTCTCTTTCTCTTTCTCTTTCTCCTTCTCTCTCCTCCCTCCTCCGCAGTTCTCTCTCTCTCTCTCCCTTCTCTTTCTCTCTCCCTTCGCATCCACTCTCTCTCCTCTCGCGATCACTATTCCCTTCTTGGATCCGGTCACCGCCTCTCCCCTACCGTCACCTCCCTTCATTGTATTTGCTTCTTCCTTCGTTAAAATCCACAGCTTCCTATCTTCCTTCAACCCAATAACCCGTCGCTCGCCATTCGCCGCCACCATCTCGATCTCCCCTCGACCTCGTTTCTACCGCGGGTGCCTCGTCTTCATCGTCACCTCCTCCTTCAACCACACTCAACCCTCAACTCCAACCTCAACCGCATCTCCTTTCACCGCAACCTGCATCTCGCCATCACCACAAGCCCTTCAACTTCAAACCCATCATCTCCTTCCTCCACCCGCAACCACCGAGACCGATCGTTCCGCAGCAACCCAAACCCATCACTTTCATCGTTGCCTCCTCCTTCCTCTCATCCACCACCAGCGCCACCTCATCCTCGACCACGACCCCATCACTATCGCTTGCACCTATCTCCGTCACCACCAAGGACATCCATCACCAACCGCCGGCAGCATCTCCTTTCCCTCTTCAAACTCCAACGTCATCAACCTCACCATCCTCAACCGACCCTGAACCACCGATGACCTCCCTCCAGTTTCACCATTGCAGCCACCAATCCCCTACTGCCGATGTCCTCACCTTGCCTGCACTGAATTCGAACCTTGAGCACACAATCTCTATCGCCACCTTGTCTTCATCACCGAGTACACTATCGCGGCAGCACCTGAGTCGAGGCCCTTGCTACTACAGCCTAGCACAATCGAGATCCAGAAACCGAGCCCAGATTCTGGTCGTAGTTCAAGTCTTGATCTTTTATCGCTTTGGGTTCTTATGTCGTCATGTTGTTTACCTGATCATCGTCTCCAGTTAAGTACACCTTTCTACATGCTAAGTAATATATATACATATACATTGATGGCACTTTAAACCCGTAGTTTAACTTTAGTACCATAATTTCCCCTTTTCATGTTCAATGTCGTGTTATATCATTTTAGCTTCCAAACTTGAAACCTACCGTTTGCATTTACTTTATTAAACCTAATAACCACATTTATATGTTTTAATCACATTTTCACTATTGACATAGCCTATGGCATTCTCTCTATAGTTTTACTCCATTCGGACACTCGTGTACATTTAACCTGTATTAGCTGTAATTTCATCTATTGAACCTATATATAAATCATTGCATCCCTAAAATTTCTTAATACTTGTTAACTTGATTTAACGGCCATAATTGTCATACTTTATTCTTATAATGTTGAAATCATCTCTGAAACACAACTGATAACTGTACTGCTAATTAATTGAATCTGCTTTATTGTTTAATTCATTGCTTAGATTATGTCGTTGATAGCCATGCTTGATTACTTATAACCATGATTATGCTAGTCGATATGGAGTATTCACATGTTATCTTGTATACCCTGACATGACTTGCTACACATATTACCTGACCCGACATGGTACCGTACACTACTTGACTCGACCTGATGTACCATGGCTTGACCCGTTACTTGATCTCGTGTCTAATGCCAACAAACCCGACATGTAGTCCTCACGGACCGTTCCTGTTTTCTGTACAGACAAACCTGCTCTTACCTGATCCTGTGTTGGCATTTGTTTTTTATTACTGAATACCTGACTTGACATACACAATTTGGGGGTATGGGGAAATCAAAAGTGTAAACTAAAGTGTAACTTAAAAGGGTATTACTTGATCCGTGGTCCTGGGGGTAACGGGACAGAGCCATTCGTGACTCTTACATATTCCTGATCCGTGATCCCGGGGGGTAACGGGACATATCCTTTGAGTTACATGGAGGATTACTCAAATTGATTTCAAAGACCTGAGAGTAGATAACCTAATAGAACAGTTTAGTTTACTCATTGCACACTACCCTGCACTGCCCTGATTTACATTACTGTTACACCTTCTTTTCATTCATGTTTATATTTGCATTGCCTGTTACCCTGTTTGTACTTTATTACTTGATGACATGACGCACTGACGTCTGGGTTTTGCATGGCCCGGATTCTTCTATCTTGTTGCAGACTGTTCAGGCGTATTTCCGCGGGTAGACCGAGCGGTAAGGTTCCTGTCGGTATGTAGTTGCTTTCCAGGTGTCTCATTTCTTGTATCTTTTGGCTTCCGCATATTATTATTTCTTGACCCTTTTACTCTGGCTTATGGACATGTAATAGATAGCTAGTTGATTTTTTTCCTGTTCTTGATATCTGTACAGCCGTAATGTGACTGTGGAAGGATTTTTCCTGTCCACAGGGAGCATGGTTAGCTATGTCACGTGCCCATCTTAGCGTACTCTGGGAAGCGGGGCGTGACATAGTTCTTTTGGTATCAGAGACATAGGTTAGTCGGGTTGATTCTTTTGTAGTTGGGTATTATACCCAATACACGAATCAGAATACCCGTATTTAGGAAACTTGTCCTGCCACCTTGCCGTTTTACCGTTTTGAATCAAGTTCTTCCTGATTATATCTTGTACGATGTGCAAACTTACTTTGCATATCGACTCGAAAACTTAATTCCTTGTTATCTCTAGGGCTTGGGCGACTTGGGTGGAGTTATGTAATTGTGCCCATGAACTGCAGCATGGTTACAATGCGGTACTCTATTTAAGTAACTTGGAGTCCTGGTCTTGATTCACTTCCATGTTCCATGATCATTGTACTACCTTGTCCCTCTCGGTTTCATTGCTTACCAGTTATTGTTTCATCGCCAGCTTGAATCATGTTTACCGTGGTTAACCCTCTTCAGTATCTTGACTTCGGATGAAGTCATCTTGGTATCTTACTCGTTCTTGTTTTTCCCCGCGTTAGGATTATTCAACACTGGTGCATTTCCTTGTTTGTTGTTGTCTTGGGAATGGGATTTCGTGGCACTTTTTACGCTCATATTGATTGTAAGGAATGGAAGGTGATTCTCCAGATTCCCGGACATTCGGAAGTTGTTTTGCTGGAGGAAGCAGTTCTGTCGGGCCAGTCGAGTTAGGGCTAGGCTGACAAACAAGGTTCTTTCGTCAATGGCAGTGGATAAGGAAGAAGCGCCGGCTATATTTGAGAGTTTCATGGAAGTGTTTGAAGACATATCGGGATTACCGCCGAAGCGAGACGTGGAGTTCGCAATTGATCTTATTCTTGGTGCAGCGCCAGTATCTAAAGCGTATTATCCAATGGCACCAGTGGAGTTGGAAGAAGTCAAGAAACAGGTTGCTGAATTGCTTGAGACGGGTTGGATTCGAAGCAGCAACTCGCCTTGGGGAGCTCCAGTTCTTCTAGTTAAGAAGAAAGATGGCACAAGAAGGATGCGCATCGACTATCGGGAATTAAACCGAGTGACTATTATGAACAAGTACCCGATCCCTCGCATTGGCAAAGTGTTTGAGCAGCTTAGTGACCCGAGGGTATTCTCGAAGCTGGATTTTCGGTTCGGATATCATCAGGTCCGAGTTAAATCAGAAGAAATTTGCAAGACTGCGTTCCGAACTCAGTATGGACATTACGAGTATTAGTGATGCCCTTCGGAGTAACGAATATACCGACAATATTTATGGACTTGATGAACTGAATCTGTTCACCATTCTTGGATCAGTTTTAGTAATGGTCATTGAGGATATTCTGGTCTACTCAGGGAGAGAGAAAGAGCGTGCAGAATACTTGAAGATCGCACTGCAGATATTGAGGCAAGGAAGAGTGTATGCGTAGATGAGCAAGCACGAGCTTTGGCTGGAAGAAGTAAAGTTTTGGGACATATCGTAGCTGGAAATCGCCGTTTACCCAGGGAAGATTGCAGCAGTTCAAGACTGGCCGATTCCGAAGGATGTTATAAAGATCAGAAGTTTCTTGGACTTGCAGGATACTATAGAAGGTTCGTGGGGAATTTTGCTCGTTTGGCTGAGCCTCTGACCAAGTTTACGCACAAGAAGGTACCATTTGTGTGGACGAATAAGTGTGCATCAGCCTTTGAGGCGTTGGAGCAAGGTTTGATAACCGCTTTTGTTTGAACCGTGCCAGACGGTTCCGGAGGATTGGTGTTTCGCAGCAACGCATCTGGGAAGGATTGGGATGTGTTTTGAGGCAGCCTAGATGGGTGGAGCTGATAGCTGACTACGATCTTGATCTTCACTACCATCCGGGAAAAGTTAGGGTAGTACCGGATGCGCTTAGTCGGTGGCCAGCAATTCAGATGTTGACTACACAGAAGGAGGTTATGGAAGACTTTCGGAGTTTTGAATTGGAGATCGCGCTACCGCATTCTTCAGGACAGTGATGCAGCTGCAAGTACATTCGTCATTGATCGAGAGTAATAAGCAGCGCAGTCGAAGGACCCAAGATTGCAAAAGTTTCGAGAACAGGTTGAAGCTAGACTTCGAACGGACTTATTGATTCATGAAGATGGCTCGTTACGATATGGTAGTCGTCGTGTGTGCCAAAGGGAGACATCCGCGAAGAAGTTTAGAAGGAAGGCGCACAGTTCCGCATATTTCGTACATCCAGGAGGCACAAAGATGTACCGAGATCTACGGCAGCATTTCTGGTGGAAGGCATGAAGCGGGAGATGGCCCTCTTTGTGGCAAAGTACTTGGTGTGTCAGCAAGTTAAGGCTGAACATCAAATGGGTTGCTGGTTTATTGCAACCACTTCTGATTCCTCAGTGGAAGTGGGAACATATAACCACGGATTTCGTGACGACTTTACCAAGAAGTCCGAGAGGCAACAATGTAGTTGGGTGATCATTGACGGTTGACCAAGGCAGCACATTCATCCCTTTCGAGTTGCTCAATCAACAGAAGTTTTAGCAGAACGGTACGAGCGGGGGATTGTAGGATTGTGTGGAATGTCGGTGAGCATCGTGTCCGATCGTGACAGTCGTTTCTTAGCACACTTTTGGAGAAGCTTACAGGGAAGTTTGGGGACTCGATTGAAGTTTAGCACAGCTTATCTGATGGCCAGAAGGAGAAAGCGATCCACATTCTCGAAGACATGTTGAGATCTTCCATGTTAGACTTCAAGGGTTCATGGATGGATCATCTACACTTGGTGGAGTTTCTTACGACAGCAGTTTCCATGCGATTTTTCGGATGGCTCCGTTCGAAGCGTTTTGTGGCCGCAAGTGTCGTTCACCTGTTTGTTGGGACGATGTTGGTTAACGAAGATTGTTAGGGCCAGTTTTGGTTGTGCAGACAGTTGAGAAGGCAGTAGATTCTAGAATCATATTAAAGCATCACGAGACCGACAAAGAGTTGGGTTGATAGGTTGAGAAGACCTCTAGAGTTCGCCGTTGGTAATGTGGTGTTCTTGAAGGTGTTACCGACTAGAGGGGTGATCCGTTACGGAAGTCGAGGAAAGTTTAGTCCTCGATTCGTTAGACCTTTTAAGATTTTTGGGGCGTATTGGAGAAGTGGCGCATCGTTTGGGTTCCCGCAATCTTTGGAGAATATTCATGACGAGTTCTTGTATCTCAACCCCATAGGTATGCTTGAGAGGAAATACGTGTATTGGATCTTTCGGAGATGACTGAACGAGAAGATTTAACCTTCGAGGAGCGACCGATGTCAATTATGGATCGAAGAGAAAAGGTTCTTAAGAACGAGGTTATCACTGTTGTACTTGTTTCTTGAAGTAATCGCTCACATGGAAAATCAACTTGGGAATGAGAAGATGAAGTCCGACAGAAGTTTTCCCATCTATCTTTGTAGTTTCGTGATTGATTATCCTTCCTTGTTCTTGGAATTTCGAGGACGAAATTCTTTTGTAGATGGGTATAATGTAACACCCGAGCTCAGTTATACCAATTTCTGTTTGTCTGTGGTATTTTTATTGATTTATCTTGTTTGGATGCGAATGGTAGTTTACTTTTACATTGCATTCGACCCGACCCGTTTGCTTGAACTGGTTGATTCATATTTATAGATTACCCTGACTTGTTATATAGACACGTGCATCTCATGTATACTGCATACTGACATTTTATCTAGTATCGCATCTTTTGCATATAACAATTTAAATCACGTAAAATCATTTAAAATTGCATTCCATGGCCTTCTTGGCACCCCTAACCCTGTGGTAGCGTCCTTGCATCGTGTTCTCGTCCCGTTCAATGAAACAGACGTGTTTGGACGGCTACGCACACGTACGTGTGTTCGTTCTTGGGGGTATGCTTTTTAATTATAAAATCCTTCATTTTAAATTTTGGAGCTTGCAGATAATTTTTTATATTTCAAATTCAAATTTTGGACCCGACCCGGACGCATTTCTGAAATATTTTGTATCCCGCCAAATTTTATTTAATTTTGAATTTCCTTAAGAAATTTCCCCAGCCCTAAAAATATTCTGCTGTTAGCATAAAGATTCATTAAAATATTTAAATCTTTTAAATTTTCTTTCCCTAACCATTTACTCCCCGCGAGCCAATCACAATCCATTATTTGCGCCTGGGCCCCACCGTCTCTCTCTTCCTCTCTATCCTCTCTCTCTCTCTCTCTCTCTCTCTCTCTCTCTTTCTCCTTCTCTCTCCTCCCTCCTCCGCAGCTCTCTCTCTCTCTCCCTTCTCTTTCTCTTCCCCCTCGCATCCACTCTCTCTCCTCTCGCGATCACTATTCCCTTCTTGGATCCCGTCACCGCCTCTCCCCTACTGTCACCTCCCTTCATTGTATTTGCTTCTTCCCTTGTTAAAACCCACAGCTTCCCTTCTTCCTTCAACTTAATAACCTGTCGCTCGCCCCTCGCCGCCACCATCTCGATCTCCCCTCGACCTCGTTTCCACCGCGGGTGCCTCGTCTTCATCGTCACCTCCTCCTTCAACCACACTCAACCCTCAACCACACTCAACCCTCAACTCCAACCTCGACCGCATCTCCTTTCACCGCAACCTGCATCTCGCCATCACCACAAGCCCTTAACCTTCAAACCCATCATCTCCTTCCTCCACCCGCAACCACCGAGACCGATCGTTCAGCAGCAACCCAAACCCATCACTTTCATCGTTGCCTCCTCCTTCCTCTCATCCACCACCAGCGCCACCTCATCGTCGACCACGACCCCATCACAATCGCTTGCACCCATCTCCTTCACCACCGAGGACATCCATCACCAACCGCCGGCAGCATCTCCTTTCCCTCTTCAAACCCCAACGTCATCAACCTCACCATCCTCAACCGACCCTGAACCACCGATGACCTCCCTCCAGTTTCACCATTGCAGCCACCAATCCCCTACTGCCGATGTCCTCACCTTGCCTGCACTGAATTCGAACCTTGAGCACACAATCTTTATCGCCACCTTGTCTTCATCACCGAGTACACTATCGCGGCAGCACCTGAGTCGAGGCCCTTGCTACTACAGCCTAGCACAATCGAGATCCAGAAACCGAGCCCAGATTCCGGTCGTAGTTCAAGTCTTGATCTTTTATCGCTTTGGGTTCTTATGTCGTCATGTTGTTTACCTGATCATCGTCTCCAGTTAAGTACACCTTTCTACATGCTAAGTAATATATATACATATACATTGATGGCACTTTAAACCCGTAGTTTAACTTTAGTACCATAATTTCCCCTTTTCATGTTCAATGTCGTGTTATATCATTTTAGCTTCCAAACTTGAAACCTACCGTTTGCATTTACTTTATTAAACCTAATAACCACATTTATATGTTTTAATCACATTTTCACTATTGACATAGCCTATGGCATTCTCTCTATAGTTTTACTCCATTCGGACACTCGTGTACATTTAACCTATATTAGCTGTGATTTCATCCATTGAACCTATATATAAATCATTGCATCCCTAAAATTTCTTAATACTTGTTAACTTGATTTAACGGCCATAATTGTCATACTGTATTCTTATAATGTTGAAATCATCTCTGAAACACAACTGATAACTGTACTGTTAATTAATTGAATCTGCTTTATTGTTTAATTCATTGCTTAGATTATGTCGTTGATAACCATGCTTGATTACTTATAACCATGATTATGCTAGTCGATATGGAGTATTCACATGTTATCTTGTATACCCTGACATGACTTGCTACACATATTACCTGACCCGACATGGTACCGTACACTACTTGACTCGACCTGATGTACCATGGCTTAACCCGTTACTTGATCTCGTGTCTAATGCCAACAAACCTGACATGTAGTTCTCACGGACCGTTCCTGTTGTCTGTACAGACAAACCTGCTCTTACCTGATCCTGTGTTGGCATTAGTTCTTGATTACTGAATACCTGACTTGACATACACAACTTGGGGGTATGGGGAAATCAAAAGTGTAAACTAAAGTGTAACTTAAAAGGGTATTACTTGATCCGTGGTCCCGGGGGGTAACGGGATAAAGCCATTCGTAACTCTTACATATTCCTGATCCGTGGTCCCGGGGGGTAATGGGACAGAACCACTCTTGGTTCACATATTCCTGATCCGTGGTCCCGGGGGTTAACGGGACATATCCTTTGAGTTACATGGAGGATTACTCAAATTGATTTCAAAGACCTGAGAGTAGATAACCTAATAGAACAGTTTAGTTTACTCATTGTACACTACCCTGCACTGCCCTGATTTACATTACTATTACACCTGCTTTTCATTCATGTTTATATTTGCATTGCCTGTTACCCTGTTTGTACTTTATTACTTGATGACATGGCGCGCCGACGGCTGGGTTTTGCATGGCCCGGATTCTTCTATCTTGTTGCAGACTGTTCAGGCGTATTGCCGCGGGTAGGCCGAGCGGTAAGGTTCCTGTCGGTATGTAGTTGCTTTCCAGGTGTCTCATTTCTTGTATCTTTTGGCTTCCGCATATTATTATTTCTTGACCCTTTTACTCTGGCTTATGGATATGTAATAGATAGCTAGTTTATTTTTTCCTGTTCTTGATATCTGTACAGCCGTAATGTGACTGTGGAAGGATTTTTCCTGTTCACAGGGAGCATGGTTGGCTATGTCACGTGCCCATCTTAGCGTACTCTGGGAAGCGGGGCGTGACAACAACATTCCCCTTCATCCGGCGGAAATAGCTCTAGCGATTCTCGACGCAGCGGAGGACAAGATCGACTGCGTTTATGAGGCATTATTGATTACAAAGCCTCTAAGGGATCGCTCGATTCACATGATGAGTCAAATCCAAGCTCGGCAGGCTGCCATGTCTTCCTTTGCCGACGAGCGCGGCGCTGACAGATATTGAGGGACCCTTCGTGAGAACCGCCGTTACGACATGGTAGAGAGGGACAAAAGGGAGTTAGAGAACTTTGTATACTGTTTTATTAATCCCTGTAGTCCCGATCCTATGTTTGTTGATCTTTTCCCTGTAGATTGAAATAAATTTTTAAATGCATGTTTTTTATTATTTGATACATTTTTCACATTAAACGGTGTAGAGAAGAAGTCGACGGGCAAATGAATCGTGATGAGCAGATTGATAGAGAGTTCTAGGACCTTTTAATTGGTTCATCGATTGCAGCTACGTTTTACAACGGGTACGGGGTCTCCGGCTATAAATTTGAGAACAAAAAGATGGAACGCATTAGAACTATGCAAAATAGCGGCATCACAACCTCCGACAATACAGGAAATCCCTATTACGGTGTTCTTGAGCAGATTATAGCGGTCTCATATATTTATAAAGCTGTCCTATTTTTTAAGTTCCAATGCATATGGTACGATACCAAGTCTAAACGGGGTATGAAGGTCAATGAATCCAAACTCACTTTGGTAAATAACAAACGGACAGCCTAGGAATACGATAACTTTATCTTTCCATCGATGGAAACACAAATATATATTCTCAGAATCTGAAGAAGACTGAATGGAGTGTTGTTTTTCGTTGGAAACCAAGAGATTATTATAATATGTCAACGTTGGGTGACTCTGAAGATGAGAGTGATGAAGAAGAGGCGATAACGCATCTCAGTCCTTCTATTGAATGTACCAATGATCCAGACTATTCCGCGTCATCCATCAATACGTTAGTAAGACGTGACATCGGCCAAGTGATTGTCATAGATCAAGATTTCGATAACCCACCCAATGAATCTTTAACTAATGCACCGAACAAACGTGCTAGGTAATGAAATTGGTGTAAGTCGATGTCGCGCACCCCGCGAGTCCGCGGGGAGGCGGAATACACAAAAAACGATTTTTTCTATTTCAAAAGAGTGGCTTCGCAACATCGACCAAGACAACTCAGGATCTTAATTAAACCATAACTAGCCACGACTAAATACGAAAAAGTTTTAACTACTCGGTGAGAGTTTATACCTCGTTGATCTAGTCCTTCGGGTCTTCTTGTTTTCTTCTTAGCTCCTTGGTTCGAGCTTGAATCTTCTTCTCCTCTTCTTGGCTCCTAGAAAGCTTGAATGTAACTCGATCATTGGTCTCCTCTTTGTCGAAGATGATCCACCCGAGAGTCTATGGTTCAAGTTGTAACCTCAAGTGTGAAATAACTAAGATGTCTAGTTTGCTAGACTAGACAACTTAGAAGATATAGAGAAAGGTGAATGGAGTATTTTATCTCAAGAGCCCTAGGATTCATAATACATGTGAGGGTTAGGGCTTGAGGAAGAAGCATGAGAGGAAAAAAATAAAGAGGGAATGAAAAAACACAAATGAACTTAAGTCTTGTGTTGTGGCAAGTGAAGAATGGCTTAGTCATCCATAATAATCAAGCATGCAATATTTTCAATAGAAAATAATGACCGATGCTTGAATAGTAAAACCAAAGGCAATAAATAAATTAACTAGCCATACTTCACCCATAACACAAATATCTCCATTTTCCACCTTATTAATCTATTTCCACAAATAGATAAATCTAATAATGAGGTGTCTCCTTCTAGAAGCATGTCTTGTGAAATTACAAGAATGTCATCACCGTATTTACATACCCGTATCCGTATTCCAAAAAATACGAATACAATGAGATAATAATAATCCAAAAATATAATACTAGGATCCGGCTTAAACCAAAGACCACTAGTATTATCCGTCCGAACAACATCCGTGTAGCCAGTACACGTATATGATCGGAACCCTGCCGTAAAACTATACGGCCTCTACATCATTTCACCTGAACCAGATAAACCCTCTGTTTGAGACTCTAAAGACTCGACAGTACGATGGCAGTGGGTTTAACCACAAGTCCATCAACGACACTAGCTGTACGTAACGGCTACCCAGGTATCTGTCGAAAAAGAAGGCCGACGAGCGAACTCATCCGGACCCCTACCGAGCATGTCCGTGACAATCTCCGTGCAGTTCGGTTTGTTCGTTTGAGAGTATCGCATGCCGGGTCTAGGGGGTGGAAAACGTCAGACACCTAATAACCAGACAAGTCATGTCGGTATGGCTCAAGACCATCCGAGAATCTACTGTTCCAATTACCAATAGTTCTCAATCCGCTCAGGCCAGGGACTTATGGTGTTGAACAACCGATCACAGCACGACATTGACTCCCTATACCGGGAGAGAAGAATCCCCAACAGTCGCTCACTGCCTCCATGTGGCGCGGGACTGTACCCAACTAAAACCTGTTTGCATGAATCAGTATAAACATTGTAGGGTAGTAATCAAAGCACAGTGGAAACACACATGAAACAAATGACGACCTCAGGTCGACAGACTATCTGCACTCATGTCACCAGAGAACTGCTATCTGATACTAGGTATAATACCATCTAGCTAGTCCCTAGCGAGTCCGTCCGGTGTACTCATCCCCGGTGAGCACCTGTATACAATCTTTGGTGCACCTCACCAATGGCTGTGGGACCAATCCATCGCTCCTTATCAGGGTCTAGATATGTATATACTAGTCTACTGTGGAGTATCGATGCCCAGTCTCGATACTCCTACTACTAAGGACACTTTAAGGATGTGTCTATTGACTACCCATCTCCCACAAGTATGATTGCCATCATAACGCTGGTAGTCATGCAAAAAACCTACAGGCTTTATCAACATGTATACAAGATATGAAATACTAAGTAAAACACATCACATGTTAAGATAAAAACAAACCAAATAGTGTACTATCATATTGAGCAAGATTGTCCTATACATACATATCTCTAGTATCCTATACAATGAAAGCCTCTAGAGCATACATATCCAACAATCTCCCACTTGCACTAAGGCCTGTAATTGGAGCAATAAGTACCCACTGTCTGCACTAGAGCCATTCGTTGGAGTACCACATGCCCAACATCTCGAACAGTCTCTCGAACTGGACTTGAGGGATGGCCTTGGTGAATGGATCTGCCATGTTGTCCTTTGTATCTACTCTTCGCACCTCGATCTCCTGGCGATCCACGATCTCCCTGATCAGGTGATATTGCCTCAAGATATGTCTGGATTTCTGATGGGACCGTGGCTCCATTGCCAAAACCATGGCTCCATTGTTATTGCAATACAAAGGTATTGGATTAGCAATCGATGGAACCACCTGAAGTTCATAAAAGAACTTCCTTATTCAAACAACCTCTTTTGTCGCATCGCTAGCAGCGATGTACTCAGCCTCCATCGTCGAGTTTGCAACGGTGTCCTGTTTGGAACTCTTCTAATATACCTTCCCTCCGTTGAGGGTAAACACATAGCCCGAGACAAATTTAGAGTCATCCTTGTCACTTTAGAAGTTAGAGTCGGTAAAAGCCTCGATCTGGAGGTCCCCATTACCGTATACCAGGAACATCTCCTTAGTCCTTCTCAGGTACTTAAGAATGTTCTTTATTGCTATCCAATGTTTTTCACCGGGGTTGGACTGATACCTGCTTACCATACTAAGTGCGTAAGCTGCATCTGGTCTGGTACATAATACCGCATACATTATCGACCGTTTCGCCGAAGCGTAGGGTACTATGCTCATGCGAGCCCTCTCCTCATCAGTCTTGGGAGACATCTCTTTGGAGAGGGTGATTCCGTGACAAGCGGGTAAATTACCAAGCTTAGAATCTTCCATAAAAAACCTTTTTTGTACGGTGTCAATATATCTCGACTGTGAAAGTCCCAACATTCTTTTAGATTTGTCACGATAGATCTTAATCCCCAGAATGTACGAGGCATCACCCAGGTCTTTCATAGAGAACTTCTGTGACAAGAATAGCTTGGCCGATTGTAGCATAGGAATATCATTTCCTATCAGGAGAATGTCATCAACGTATAAAATGAGGAATACCACAGTTCTCCCTACAATCTTCTTATAAATACAATGTTCATTTACATTTTTGATAAAGTCAAGTTCCCCGACCCTCTCATCAAAGCAGATGTTCCAACTCCGCGATGCCTGCTTTAATCCATAAATGAATTTGAGCAACTTGCACACCTTTCCGCTACTTACACTGTCTATGAAACCCTCTGGTTGATCCATGAAAACACACTCTTCTAAACTTCCATTTAGAAAAGCGATTTTAACATTCATCTGCTAAATGTCATAGTCATGAAAGGCAGCAATGGCAAGTAGGATCCGAATGGATTTAAGCATAGCCACTGGTGAAAAAGTTTCGTCATAGTCCAATCCTGGTCTTTGACGAAAACCTTTAGCATAAGTCCAGCTTTGTAGGTTTCTACCTGACTATTTACACCAATCTTCTTTTTGAAGTTCCATTTGCATCCTACGAGTTTTACCTCAGTAGGAGCAAAATCCAAAGTCCAAACTTGGTTTATGTACATAGATTCCATCTCGGATCGCATAGCATCTAGACACTTCACCGAGTCTTTACTCGCGATGGCTTGCAGAAAACTAGTCGGCTCATCATCGTCGATGATGCAATTCTCTCGATCCCCATCTATAAGAAAACCGCAGTATCTCTCGGGCGGATGAGACTGCCTACTAGATCTGCGGAGTGGCGTAGGTACGTCATGTTCCATTGAAATCTCAGGTTCTACTAAGTTTTCAGTAATAGTTTGTAGTTCTGGAATTTCTTCCAGCTCTATTACACTCTCAGTTATCTCTTTTTCGAGAAATTGAGTTTTTATGAAACGGGCATGGTGAGAAACAAAGACCTTTTGTTTCTCAGCGTGATAGAAATAATACCCCCTAGAATTCCTGGGGTATCCCATAAATTTACACAGTACCGAACGTGCCTCGAATTTGTCCGAATGGACCTGTTTGACAAAGGCAGGATAGCCCCATATCTTTAGATACTTAAGACAGGGTTTCTTCCCACTCCACATTTCAATGGAGTGGTAGGAACGGACTTAGTTGGAACCTTTTTCATTAGGTATGCAGCAGCTTCCAATGCATAACCTCAGAAGGAGGGCGGCAACTCAGCATTACTCATCATGGAACGCACCATATCTAGTAAGGTGTGATTTGGTCTTTCTGATACACCATTGTGTTGTGGTGTGTATGGAGGAGTAAGCTGAGAGAGAATTCCATTCTTTTTTAAATATTCCAGGAACTCGGCACTTAAGTATTCACCGTCCCGATCGGATCGGAGCATCTTGATATTTTTGCCGATTTGCTTTTCTGCTTCATTCTTATACTCTTTGAATTTCTCAAAGGCCTCGGATTTATGTTTCATTAAGAATATATGTCCATACCTTAAGAAATCATCTGTGAAAGTAATGAAGCAGGAATAACCACTTCTTGTATGTGTAGACATTGGCCCACACACGTCGCTGTGTATGAGTCTCAGGAGCTCAGTGGCTCTTTCTCCGTGTCTAGTGAATGGAGTTTTTGTCATCTTTCCTTTGATACATGATTGAAAAGTTGCATATGATTGATACTCAAACAGATCTAAGTATCCTTCTTTATGTAACTTAGTCGGTCGTGTTTCATTGATATGACTAAGTCTACAATGCCATAAGAAAGTTTGGTTTGATTCTGAAGCCTTTCTTTTTAGTGTGTTTTGGACGTTGAAAACTTGATATTGATTGAGAACGTATATTCCGTTAGTAAGTGTACCCAACCCAACCATTTCATGATTTAGAAGAATGTTTATAACATTGCTTAGAAGTGCAAAATTATATCCTTCATTTGATAATAAAGATACTGATATAATATTACACACTTTACTGGGTACACAAAAGCAGTTACGCAATAACAAAATATGTCCAATCGCCAATCCTAGGTGATATTTTCTGACTGCAACAGCATCCACACTGACTTCGTTGCCAACTCTGAGGGTCATATCATATTTCTTCAAAACTCTACGACTTCTTAGCGCCTGCAAAGAATTACAGATGTGAGATCCTGATCCGGTATCCAATATCCAGGAAGTAGAGTTTATAGAGAAGCAGTTTTCAATCACGAACACACCACAACTTGCTTCGTGTCCTGATTTCTGGCCTTCAGAGCCCTACAGTCCTTCTTCCAATATCCCTTTTTCCGCTAATAGAAGCACTCTTCCTTTGTGGCTGCTCCCTATCCTTCTGTTCCCTTTCGCTGCACTTTTTGCACACCTCCCCTCGGTTTGGTGGGGGCCTTCTTCTTCTTCCCCTTGGTCTTAGCCTTAGATTTCGCAAAAGAAGATTCCCCAATAAACAGAACAGGTGTTTCCTTGGTTTTCTTCAAGGCGCCCTCTGCCATCCTCAACATGTTGAAAAGCTCAGGAAGTGAAACTTCCATACTATTCATATTGAAATTCAATATGAACTGGGTATAGGTGGAGGGAACGGTCTGTATGATCAAGTCGATGTACAACTTATTTTCCAACATAGTTCCAACGTCTGCGAGCTCTTCAATAAGAGAAATCATCTTGAAACAGTTTCTTCGAGGTCTCATATCTTGCTATACGAGATTGCTCTCTATATAATTTTTTGGTATGGAGGAAGATGGAAGCAAGGTCCATCTTCTCGTATTGCCTCTGATGTTCATTATCCATGGAGGCCAGCACGAGGCGCTTGGCTTTCGCGCAATTAAGATCCCAGGTCTTACGGACCTCAATGTCCGCGACGGAGGATTCTGGATCGGGAAAAGGGAGGGCTTTCGCCGTGAGGATGTTTGCAACCTTATCATATGTAGAGGCCATATGGGCATTCCTCATCCAGTCTTTATAGTTTGGCCCAACGAGTTTATTTTTATATAGTATTAGCTTAAGTCACGTCATGGTCGCTGCAATTAGGAGGGAGAGAAAAGAAACACTCAACATATGCTCTTGCAAGTTTAGATTGGTTATTAGTTTATCTAAACAGGATGGCTCCCACTGTTTCCTCAAATTCTTCTTAAAACCCTAAAAGAAGAATTAGTCAGGATTAATCGCACGTCACAATACTTGCTTAACCTTTCGGCCAGGCTAGTGTCGGTACTTCGAGAGAGGTTTTCCAACGCTTTCGCGAAATTCCTTAATTACATAACCTTTTTTCCCTAGAGGCGTAGCCTCGCTAACACCGTTCTAGGAATCTACTTGGTTTATAGTATTGATTGTTAAGTGAAAAAATTCTCCCGAAGAGTAGCTGATACTCAGGACCCAACTATCATTGTGTGATAATTTTGAAGGAAGCCTACCAAAAACACCACACTCAAGAAGGTATGCAGCACCAGCAAGTTTCCTTTATGTTTGAAACTCCCGATGTGATTTTTTTTCCCTGAGCGCTTATAACCTTGAAGAAGGTCAAAACATCATAAGTCACAAGTCAAGTTCAACCCGTCATTATCCAAATTAATCTAGACCCATTCGTACAAGCCCTTAACGAAGGCCAAAACAGCTGTACGCCTGTCCTAGACTAATGCATCTATCTATACTACAGATGAGCACCCACTGGCTACCAAACACTATAGCTTGGCGAAGGACAAAACACATATCATGAATATTAGTAGATACATATCTGAAATGACGGAGGGTTATTACTGGTTTTGGCGAAAACCTTTAACGTAATGAACTTGATATAGTCGAAGGAACCGAATAGCTTTTGAAAAGGAGTGGTTTAAGCTTCGCTTTTAAAAGTTGCTTTTTGAAGAAAACCGAGTGGTTTAGTAATTGTTCCAACGATATCAGATTTTAGGTTTATTTCCTTTGCATTAATCAAAATTAATGCGGTCCCATCAATTAACCTTATCATTGCAGGAAAGAAACGAAAATAAAACGTACGCTTATGCCATCCGCATTCGCCACGGGGCCCCGTCATGCACCGTTAGGTTACATAACTAACGGCAGGACGGGGGCTGGACTAGCGCGGGTGCAAAAAATAAGCAACGTTTATTATATATATATATATATATATATATATATAGCCATTCGTCTCACGCAATAATATATATATATATATATATATATATATATATATATTAATAAGCATTCCAAATCACAGAATCAAAGATGAATATATTGGATATACTAGGATTTCTGTGTTTCGTTTTAGCTTATAACGAAATACGGATTCCACAGTCATGATGAATAGCCAAAACCCCACCCTAGAAACTTACGGATGCGGCAAACTACCCCCCAAATTCCCGAAGTGAAGCAACCTCCCTCAATAAAATGAGTAGGCCACTAGGCACTTCAAGAACCCGGTAGTTTATGCACCCCACCTTGGGTATATCCTAGATGCAACATCGACCAAGACAACTCAGGATCTTAATTAAACTATAACTAGCTACGACTAACTACAAAGAGGTTCTAACTACTCGGTGAGAGTTTATACCTCGTTGATCTAGTCCTTCGGGTCTTCTTGTTTCCTTCTTAGTTCTTTGGTTCGAGCTTGAATCTTCTTCTCCTCTTCTTAGCTCCTAGAAAGCTTGAATGGAACCAGATTGTTGGTCTCCTCTTTGTTGAAGATGATCCACCCGAGAGCCTATGGTTCAAATTTTAACCTCAAGTGTGAGGTAACTAAGATGTCTAGTTTGCTAGACTAGACAACTTAGAAGATGTAGAGAAAGATGAATGGAGTATTTTATCTCAAGAGCCCTAGGATTCATAACAAATGTGAGGGTTAGGGCTTGAGGAAGAAGGAGGAGAGGAAAAAAATAGAGAGAGAATGAACAAACACAAATGAGCGAAAGTCTTGTATTGTGGCAAGTGAGGAATGGCTTAGTCATCCACAATAATCAAGCATGCAATATTTTCAATATAAAATAATGACCCATGCTCGAATAGTAAAATCAAAGGCAATAAACAAATCAACTATCCATACCACACCCATACCACAAATATCTCTATTTTCCACCTCATTAATCCATTTCCACAAATAGAAAAATCTAATAATGAGGTGTTTCATTCTAGAAGTATGTCTTGTAAAATTACAAGAATGCCCTCACCGTATATACATATCCGTATCCGTATTCCGAAAAATATGAATACAATGAGATAATAATAATCCAAAAATATAATACTAGGATCCGGTTTAAATCAAAACCCACTAGTATTATCCGTTCGAACAACATCCGTGTAGCCAGTACACGTATATGATCGGAACCCTGCCGTAAAACCATACGGCCTCTACATCGTTTCGCCTGAACCAGGGAAACTCTCTTTATGGGACTCTAAAAACTTGACAGTACGTTGGCAGTGGGTTTAACCACAAGTCCGTCAGCGGCACTAGCTGTACGTAATGGCTACCCAGGTATCTTTTGAAAAAGAAGGCCGACGAGCGAACTCATCCAGACTGCTACTGAACCTGTCCGTGAAAATCTCCATTCAGTCTGGTCCGTTCGTCTGAGAGTATCGCATATCAGGTCTAGGGGGTGGAAAACGTCAGACCCCTAATAACTAGACAAATCATGTCGGTGTGGCTCAAGACCATCTGAGAATCTACTGGTCCAACTACTAGTAATTCTCAATCCGTCCTGGCCAGGCACTTATGGTGTTGACCAACCGATCACAGCGCGACATCGACTCTCTATATCGGGAGAGACGAATCCCTAACAGTCGCTCTCCATGTGGCTCAGGACTGTATCCAACTAAAACCTGTTTGCACGACTCAGTAGAGCCGTGGTAGGGTAGTAATCAAAGCATAGTGAGAACTCACACGAGATAAATGACAATCTCTGGTCGACAGACTATCTACACTTATGTCACCAGAGAACTGCTATTTGACGCTAGGTATAATACGATCTAGCCAGTCCTCGGTGAGTCCATCTGGTGTACTCACCCCCAGTGTGCACCTGTAAACAATCTTAGGTGCACCTTACCAATGGCTGCGGGACCAATCCATCGTCCATCGTCAGAGTCTAGATATGTTTACACTAGTCTACTCTAGAGCATCGATGTCCAGTTTCGATACTTCTACGACTATGGACACTTTAAGAATGTGCCTATCGACTACCCAGCTCCCACAAGCATGATTGCCATCAAAACGCTGGTAATTAGGCAAAGATCCTACGGGCTTTATCAACATGTATATAAGATATGAAATACTAAGTAAAACACATCACATTTTAAGATGAAGACAAACCAAATAGCGTACTATCATATCTAGCAAGATTGTCCTGTACATACATATCCCTAGCATCCTATACAAAGAAGGCCTTTAGGGCATACATATCCAACAATTGAACTTAATGATTTAAATTGTATAATGATTATAAGTAAATTTTTAATATTTGAATAAATATGTAGGGTCTAATGGGAGGCTGTTGATCTGGCTCTAGACGTTATAGGAAACAACATCTAGACGAGATTGGCGGGATGTCAGTAATTGCAGCAGCGGCGGCTACCCTTACCTATGCCCCACGTACTACGCCCCTCCTACCGGTGACCCTCCTACCATGGCCTCTCCTATCGACATCCATACTACAGGACCCCGACCACCCTAGCAGCCGTAGTGCCACAGGACTCGCTGCCCACCCGTACTAATGGGGTAGTAGATCCTCCTACCCCAGTCACTCCTCTTGGACATGGAATATAGTTATCTATTCATTTTTTAGTTTTCTATTAAAATAATACTATCGAATCATCTAACAGTTTATTATTTGCGGTCATGCATGGTACTGACGGGGCGAGGTCTGGCATCGGTTCTAGCGCCACGCCGGGGACGTCATGTATAATCATTATTGTTTAAATATTTTAAATAACGATCGTAATTTTAATTTTTCAAATGATATATACATACTCTGAATATTATAATATTATATCAGTATATCTATCTTTTTTCAGGCTCTACCAGTGTTAGGACGAGGGCTCCTTCTGGGACCTCCTCTAGGCCAGCCCAGGCGTTGATCCATGGACGCTGGGGTGGACCGCGTCAGGTGTGCCCGTTGGTGAGTACTCGACCAAGTGGGGGGATCACATGGGAGCAGAGATCCGTACCTATTATAGGTACCCGCTCAATATTAGGTGGAGCCTACGCCAAACCGACTATGTTCGGCAGTTTTTTGCAGTGGCTATGGAATCACATACCCTTTTTATACATTTAAATTTAATCGTCGTTATATATATATATATATATATATATATATATATATATATACACACTTATTTATTTAAATTTTTGTAATTTCAGACCCATCGACATTACAGATTCATCGGCGTCATCGACGAGGATGGTGTTTCTACGCCGTTCGATGCACTTCGGGCCATAGACTGGGTCATGTCCGAATGTCAGGTTATCAAGAGGAGACTCCGATATGAAGTAAGGAAGAATCCTTACATTCTATAGGCCGTGGCGACCGGGGAGGAGCGGGAAGCGATGATGGAGGCTATTTTTCAGGATGTCCCGAGAGAGGATTGGCCGCTGCTGGTCGCGTATTACGAGCATGATGATATTCAGGTATAAATTTAAATTTTAAAATTATAATAATATAACATGAAATCATATTTTGTGATATATAATATTATCTTCTTTATATTTGCAAGGTGGCGTCGGTTCACAAAAGAGAGAACCGGAACAATGGCGTCACAGAACGCGCTATCCCAATCCAATGGAAGCATTCGCAGGCTAGCGCTAAGCACCAGCTCGTGAGTATTTCGACGTTTAAGAATATATGTTTTTTGTCGCAACTTGCTTATTGAAATAAATCCTAATTTTATCGCAGAAAAAGAAAGAGCCCGCCAAGTACATTGCTGCTAGAGGATGGTCCGTGTTACACAGGGACACGGCATAGTACATGGCAAGTTTCATATAATCAAGTCGATACTGTATTTACGTTAACACACACACACACACACACACACACACATATCTTCTTCACAGACCCAGTTGAGGAAAGGACGAACACTTTAGGACTTGGCCTCGACGACTCGATTACCACCATTGTCCCTATTCTTGATTCGATATCCGGCGGACATTACGGTGGCTATGAGCACGGGGTTGGTCTCGGGGCCCACCAACACTTTTCCAGGATTTCATTCGTCCACGAGTATGCTTTGGCCCAGATACGGACAGTTGCGGCCGCTGCATCGCAGGAAGAGATTTGACGGCTCCAAGATCAGGTGAAGCAGCAGAATGTGCGGGTGGATACTCTTAAGGCGTAGATCGAGGAGCTGAGGAGGTCGAATGCGAAGGCCATCGGGCAGGTCATACGAGACGAATTTGGGAGTGTGTTCAGGTCATGGGACGATGGAGCTGGATCGTCCCAACGACCATAAATTATTGATTTTTTGATACAAACATTGTTTTATTGGTTTATTGATTATATTGTTTGGTGTAATATTTTGTTTATAATTTCATTTGATTCTAATCATGTTACTTCTTGATTGTTATAATTGCATGATATTTGATCATATTATTATTATCTATTGCTGGTTGTAATTGAAAGTAGCGCGCGTGGGGCGTGCAGATTTCTGTTTTAAAAAAAATGATAATATATTTGGTCACGGTTTTAACCGTGACCATAGGATATAGTAACGGTTACCTACTGGTAGCAGGTAACCTTCACTATGGTTTCTTCTTATGGTCACGGTTTAAACCGTAACCATAGGAACTATATAGTCAAGGTTACTTGCTATAGCAGGTATTCTACATTAAGGCTTAACCTTTTGGTCACGGTTTAAACCATGACCATAAATTGGTCACGGTTATAACCGTGACCATATATATGGACCCCACACAGTTTTCATTTAGTTGTTTGAACCGTTTTTGGTAACACCGCGTATATGATCATGGTCTTAACCGTGACTAAAAAAATATGGTCACGGTTAAGGGTGTGACTAGATTTCTCGTAACGGGGTTTTAGGCGACAGGTGTGTCACGGTTTTAATCGTGACCAAACGTATTTTTAGTCACGGTTAGAACCATGACTAAATCCATACTCTATAGTAGTGCTAGTTTGAGCTCCTTATATAGTCCTCAAACTGAAATCAACAGTCACACCAGTTATAGAGTCCTATAACCAGTCAGGTAGCTCAAGAGACTCAACCAGATTAATGATCCGCAACTGGTAAAGTAAATGTATCCAACTCAAAGGTCACACCGGTTGCACAACCCAAGTAACTGTTAGGTAGCCCAATGCGTCTCAATAAGCCTCAACTTAATTGACTTACCCATGATTCACGACCCACGATCTCGAGCCCACTAGTATTACTTGTAAGAGATTTAATTAATAATTAAATTAAATCTTGTCTTCGACAAGATGCGATCTCATTACATGTTAGAAAGCAAAAGGTTGACAAACCACTGAGCTACTAAGACGTTTGATTAATGGGGAAATTGTTTCTGGGACCGGTTTGGAGATATGACTTATTTTTAAAACCACATATTTTTTAAATTGTGAAAAAAAACTCAATAGTTATAAAATACAGATGTTTCAAACCTAAAAAGGTTGAATGTATTATACTTAGGATATTTTTTGTAAAAATTCCAGATTTACTCTCATTCTTTTTAATCAAACATATACGATTATTCTCAAAAAATAATTATTTATAAGATTTCCTCCCACAACTACTATGGTTCACTCTTTTCTCAGTGCTTCACTCCTAATTCCCCATTTTTTCTCTTAAATCTATATCTCTATTTTCAAATCACTCATTTCCAATCCAATATCTTTGATTTTCAAATTATGCATCTCACCTTTCAAATTCCTAATTTTCGATCTAATTCACCCCATTCCGCTATCTTCATTCCTAAGTCATCAATCCACGCTCTAATTTCCGAATCTCCGCTCTCATGATGATTGAATTTAGGGCAATCAATAATAAAGAGTGATAATAAAGAAGTCGGAAAATTAAGGCAAGCTACAACAAAGAGGGCAAGCAATAATAAAAAAGACGACTTTAGAAAGAAAATGTGTTTTGAAAAGAAATTAATTAAGGCAAATAATGATAAAGATATGATAATAAAGAATCTATGGAAATAACCCTGTTAAGTGTGTTAAGCTCAAAGAGTGTGGAAATTTGGGTGATTGGAGCATCCTGCTCTAATTAGCCCCAAATTCTATCAATTTCTCCCCTATTTCCTCTAATTTCTCCAAGAACCCCCATTGATTATCTCTCCTTTCGCTTCAAATGTTCTTGTAGAGTATTTTTTGTCACCTCATGGAGATGGATGCACTCGTGTTTCATACTTATATAGATTTTCTGTACCCGATGTAGGCAGGGATTTTATTGATTGTGGGGATTCTAATATCCGGCAGTCACGGACAAACCTGTCGTTAATTACCCCTCATTTTGACGCGACAGAACCTTCGATTAATAGGTCATGTGTATCATGCGAACTTATTCTGTGATATATGCGTTGTGCTTGAAGACAATTTTAGACCTTGATTGGTGCATTTTAATGCATATTTATATAACCATATTTATCTTAATTTTTCCTATTTTATACTATTTTAGGTATGTTTTGTTAAATATTGTAGATTACATGGCTAAAAAGGAAAAGTACAACAAAGACATATTACATGCGTTAGATATGGAGTTTATTGAGGTATAAAAAGAGAAAGAGAGCAAATTATCAAAAATAATGCGTGGAAGAAGATTCACAATATCGAGATCGAGCTATACCAGAAAACTAGAAGTAATATTGTAACACCCTAGTTCATTTATACCATGTTCCATTTGATTATTTTCTTTATCTTATGGCTATTTCTTGATTTTATTTGTTTCGGGTGCGGATAGTGCATTTGGTATCTGTGTTTAGTATCCGACCCGATCTGCATGCTTGAAACCCATGTTGATTCTTGATTACGACATATCCTTGCTGATACTGAGAATCCGTGCACATATATATTCTGTATACATGTATCTTATATCTAGTACTGCATATATTTTCAAATACTACAAATTATAGTCAAATAATATATTTCAAATACCTAGCATGGCCTGCATCATATCCCATGCCCTATGGTTGCATACGTACATCATGTTCACATCCCGTTTAGTGAAACGGACTCGTTTGGACCGCTACATGCATACTACGTGTATTCGTTCTTGGGGGTATACATTTTCTTTAACCAGACATCGCATTATGATTTTGGTTGATACATATATTATCCGCATTTTCAAACTATATTTTTAGACACAACCCGGGTATGTTATGGAGTATTTTTGTATTAGCTATAAAAATCAAATATATAATAAAATATTCTTTATATATATATATATACTGTTAATATATATTACATATATTCTAAATATTTTTATAAATCTATTATCGTAACAGTTTCTAATCCTCACCCCTCTCTCTCTCTCCTCTCTTTATATATTAAATATATTATATTTATTTTTTTAACCTATATATTTATAAAAAAAACCAACCTACTCTCTCTCTCTTCTCTATACTTTCTTCTTCCCCGATACCTCACCCCGAGAACCCAACTCCCCAACCTCGTCACCTTCATCCACCTTCGCCTTTGCCGTCACCTCCTCGTTAGCACCACCCTCGTCACCTTCTTCACTTCCTCCTCTCCTCTTTATTCCCAACGAGAACCCCGACCCGAGCAAAATCCCTGCAAACCCAAGAAAACCCACGATCCTGACCTCACCGATGGCGACCCCTCGTCGTCACCACCCTCTTCTCCTCTCCTCCTCAACCTCGCCTTCATCTCCTCTCCTATTCCCGATGAGAACCCATCTCCTCCGAGCATTTTCCCTGAACACTCGACAGCCCTGACACCCTAGCACCCGCAGTACCCATCGCCGGCACCCCATCGCCGGAGACCCACGACTCGTTGTCACCTCTCCTTCTCCTCTGTCCCAGAAAGCCAGAGCCACACTGATGATGCTCATAAGTGGGAACTTCCCAGATCATGATACGTGGCAGATGACGTGTCCCGAGGCTCACGCAAATAGGGCAAGCACTATTCGTTGGGAACTCTCTCCGGGCTATCTCCCCGAGGTTTTCCCCGACCTCCAATGGGTCCCTGAATGTTCTTAAGCACACCTTACAAATGACCGTGGGCTCGTCTCCAAGCTCCTCTATGCGCAGAGCTTCCTCAGCCCTCCCAGCTCGTTTCCGAGCTATCACAGAATCGAGCTTCCTCGGCCTCCCGCCTGCTTTGGGCCCCCGCCGACCTAAGCCTCCCCGATTCTGCCGAGCAACCTAGAACACAGATCACAGGGGCCTCCGCCACGGCTCTGCGTATCTCGCCAGACGCGCGATACCTGCCGCCCCACGATCCCACGTTCCACGCTGCCGTATCCCTCCATTAACAAGCGTATCTCATCATTAATGGGGGATCCCGTCATTCATGCGGGCGTAACGTGATTGATTTGAAAAAAGTGTTTGTAGTTTAACCGCAATCAATAACGGTGTCGCGTGTAGCTAGACCGAGATGAGTACGGGTCGTCCTCTGGGAAACGTTGAATATTTTATTCTTACTTTAGGCATGTTGAAAAAGAGAGGAAGAATAAAGAATGTTGAAGAATGGTTGTAGGATCTATATCTACGTTAAACACTGATGCAAAATATAGATCTAGATTAACTACGGAGGTAAGTTTATATGAAAAGGGGGCTTGTAGGGTTCATTAGGATTTAGTTGTTATGGATGATTAATTAAAGATTACCCCTTTTAGGGTTTCTGGAGTGAACGACAGTGATGCATGTAGATTAGGGTTTCTGGAGGGAAAAAGGGTTCCCACTCTTAACCCTTATCTCGACATGGAACTCCGTTCATATCTAGCCTTTACCAAAACAATCATTAATCTAATCTCTAATCGCGGTCGAGACTAACAATAAATTGATAGCGCGCCCGATTAGGATGTTAATGATTCTTTTGATAAAATTTATAAACTTTATAGGACGTAAAAAGGGTTTAAAGATCTTCATCATCCATTAACCTACCATAATCCTATGAACCCTAACAAGCGGAGAATTACTCGCGCATGTTGGGAGAAGAATAGATGGAGAGAGAATTCATATTAAAACTACAAAGAAATAGAATAGGAAAAAGAACTACCTTTATTAATCAACAAAACTTATTTACACTTTGTTCCCTTAGAAAATGATTACAAATACTAGTTTGCTGCTCGATCTCTTCTAAGGAGATAGATGAACCGTTGATGATCAGCCTGGATGCGTGAGCCGTCTTGGACTTCGTGATCGCGTCGACTTGATGATTTTTCCAAGAGGTTCTCGGTCCTTCTTTATAGTCCTGGAGCCAGAACCCTAGCTTCCTAAATTGGAAACCATCAGTTAAGATCCAACAGAAGAAATCCCAGCTCATAACTCTTCTGGCACGCGGCGGATCCGCGGCCAAAAGGTAGGTTTGGCCGCGGATCCGCGGCTAAGTAGGGGAATCTTGGGCTTAATCTTTTTGTGGGCTCTTCTGGTGATATATGGTGATTTTTGAATATCTGGAAACTGAAAATCTTCTCGTAGTTACTGCCAGACTTGATTTCTTAATTAGGCAGGTTTGCTCTAACAACTTTGATTCCCTTGATTTTAGCTCTGAAAATTCTGCACAACAACTCCACAAATGATATTAGTAGAGTTTGTTTTATTGAGATATTAATTTCACATTAAGATTTGGTCAATGGTATTTTTGCATACATTTTCCTACCAAATGTTAATTATAATATATAAACACATGAAAATAGTATTTTTACAGATAAACCCTCATATGTATCATATATTATAATAAACAGCTTCTCTAATATAGAAATAGTAGGAAAAATGTCATCATAAATGTGCAGTTTTATCAACTGAATAAATACTCCCAAACTTATCTTTGATCGTCCCGAGCAAACTAGTTTATTCAAGAGTGGGAGAAAAAGGAAAGGAGAAAACTAAGCACACTTTCGTAGGCAACACGATTGCACTGAGCACATGCAACAAGCCGTTAAAGCTCTAGGTGTCCCTAGTAGGAGGAGTGTTGTCTCCTGAGGGTTTTCAGCGGATTACACCCACAAAATCCTATAATAAAAGAGAGATGGTGAAATTTACATATAAAGATAAGAACCATAAAAGAAATACTTTGAAAATTTAGAGTTTCCAACTACACTGGCTTTTCAGTTGTCATGAGCCCTATCTTAATAGTCATGAAAATATATTAGAAATCACTTCATCCCTCAATAAAGCATCGTCTTTATTCTTCATTCCTACCTTTCATCCAAACATCGATCATATACCCCTACGTGTGTGAATAGAACATCCCTACACTCGGAGAATTCAATTCAAGCTATCATACTCTTATCCATCTACCTCGGTACTTTTTAACTGATATTTATATAGAATATGCTCACACATTTTTCATGCGATCGTTAATACTTCTTGAGGTACTAACCGACCGATTACTCATGTGCTTGCTGAATAGGTGTATTAGTATTTTCCTCGTCTTGCACTACCTAAGGCTTAACAGTGACTCCCAGACCAGTTGGTCTAAGGCACTAGGTGATGAAGCACCTTTGCTATATTTTTTTATTGCTGTCTTGGTGATAACAAAACCAGTGTTCATTTTTCTCCACCATTTTATCTTTTATTCATTTATAATATACTTTGGCTTTTCGACAAAAGCATTTCAAGGTATCCTCTACTATCCCGAGTTTCAAGACGTGTGTAAGTGCGTATAGTAGGGTATCAACATTCAAATGTTTGGCTTCCAGAATAGAAACTATTTTTCAGACTTATTTTTATCCTCAGATTAGTGACTTCTTTCATCTTTTTAACCCTTGGGACAACAGCTCATAACTACTTATTACTAGTTCGTTTAAGAAAACTTCTAATTTTCTTGGTTTTCTTAAATTTTTCCAATCTTTTGGATGTAATTTTTCACTATCTAATCTTTTATTATCAATTTTTTTTGTGCTTATATATAGTATAATACAAAGTAATGCGTAAATAAGCACAAATCTCCCCCAAACCTGTTTGCAGCAGTGTCGTCACTGTTGTTATCCGTTAAGCTCAAAAACCTGTAGACTTGAGAGGAGAAAGGGGACAAGAAATAATGAAAGTGAAATCCTCCCCCAAACTTATTTTTGGCTCACAATCTTATAAAAATTCTTTCAAGAGCCAAAATATTCCCCCCACCCCAAATTTGAGTTAAACAATATTAATCTTTTAAAATCACACGAGGGGGTCAAGGTTATTGGTCAATGCCAAGCTTTGCAAAGACCGAAAGTCAACACTAACCATTCAAAAATTTTATCGATGAAGCACTAAGGTTGGTGGAAAAACATGTCACCTTTCGACGTGAAGAAGCGGGGAGGTGATAAGAGGTGTAATGGAAAAGGATTGCGTCTCAATTTGGAGAGACGACACAATGATAGTGATGATGGATCACTCGCATTATCGTGATCGTCCAGAAGAAGGGGTGGAGGTTCAATTTATTTATCTTGGAGTTGGTTCATCCCAACACCCGTGTCTTTTAAAAATGCGAGTTCATCAGCGAAAATTTCTTCAAAGCTTTCATCGATACCCCGAAGAATAATGTCATCAGAAAAAATTGGGTGATCGTCAGACTCTATAAAAAGTTCCTCATCAGCGTTAGATGTTGACCCGGACAACTCGATGGAAGAGTCCGTGTATGTATAATACATGGTTGGGTCAACCAACAACATATGAAAAGAGTCAATATAATGAGGTTGATCAAATTCGCTGCTGTCGACATCCATTAATTCGACAGAACACACATGAGCATAGGGTTCGGAGGGTTCACTTCCCAACCTGTAAATGTTAAGCTCAATTGACTTCTTTCCAAAGGATAGGGTCATAGAGCCGTTTCTACAATTGATTACTGCACTGGAAGTCACAAGAAAAGGTCAACCTAAAATCACCGGAATTTGGTTTCGTGGGTTCGCTACAGGTTGTGTATCTATAACGATAAAGTCTACAGGGAATATAAATTCCCCGAATTTGATTAACACATCCTCTAGCTCACCCCTAGGTTGGGTGATAGATCGATCGGCCATCTGAAGAGTGCAATGCGCAGGTTTAACTCTCCGATCCCTAATTGCTCATAAACAGAATACGGAAGCAAGTTAACACTAGTACCTAAATCGAGTAGAGCACGATTGATATTTTTACCCCCAATAGAAATAGAAATTGTAGGACTTCCGGGGTCCTTTCGTTTCTTGGGTAGTTATTGTGTAAAAGCAGTGCTCACATTACTTCCAAGGAAAACTTTTTTAGGTACTTGAAATTTTCTCTTCCTAGTGCACAAGTCCTTTAGGATTTTCGCATAAGACGAAACTTGTTGAATAGCATCTAGGAGAGGAATGTTTATGTTAACTTGCTAAAAAATTTCCACAATCTTCTCCATTTGTGGACTTGGTCTGTTGCCCCTTAACTTGTTTGGATAAGGTGATTTATCAATAAGGTTTGGGTCTAAAATTGGAGAGGATTGTGGGGATGGAACGGATCCTAGAATTGGAGTGGGGATCGTTTTAGATAGATTTGTGGATGTGGGCCGAGTATTCGAGCCTTGGGGAAAACGGAGAATAGGCTCGGAAGAAGGTGGGAGATTAAACAAATTAGGGGAAGAAGTAGAAGCTGGGGTATCATTGGTATCACTAACATCATCAAATTGCTCACCCACTCGGTTATTCAGCACTCTTCCCGATCTCAACATAGTAACAGCACTCACGTTATGATTTTGTGAGTGGCCAGGATTTGGTAGGGGTTGAGACGGAAGTTTCCCTTTTTCTCTCGCACTCATTGCGGCTTTCAACTGTGCAATTTGATTTTCTATTGATTTAATACTCTCACCGTGGGAGGCGGAGTCTTTCTTTATGGTATCAATAGAAGACTTCATATCAGCCGACATTTGAATGGAATGTTTCATAAACAAATCCAAAGTTTGTGCGAGTGAAGAGTTATCAGTACCGGCCAGTTGCGGTGAGGAAGTGGTGGCCGGATTTTGAAAATTTTATGACTGAAAGGGGTGCTGACTTTGTGGTTGTGGTTGCTGTGGAGGAGGTCTTTGATAATTGCTTTGGAACTGGTTTTGATTTTGGGGTTGGTTTTGGTTCCAAGCAAAATTAGGATGATTCCTCCATCCTTGATTGTACGTGGAAGAATAAGGATCGTTTCTAGGTCGCTGCTGAAAAGCAGCATTAGTTTGCTCGTGACCTTGAAACGATGCATTCATAGGACATTCTTCTGTCAAGTGTGAAGGATCTGAACAGCAACCACATATGGTTTTGGGAAGCGTAACCTGGTTTAGGGAGGCTAATGAAAATTTGTTTTCAATAGCGTCGAGTTTCTTCTGCATCGCTGCCATTTCGGCTTTTACTGCGATGGAAACATTGAGCCGGTGAATTCCTCCCCTAGCTGAAGGTGGTCTTACGCTTTCCCACTGCAAAGTGTTTTCAGCGAGATCTTCTAGATATTTCCAAGCTTCGCCATCGTCTTTGGACATGAAATTGCATTGACACATTGTTTCAAGCATCTGCTTTGTCGTTGGATTAATGCCATCATATATAATTCGGCACAAATCCCATCTTTGTATTCCATGATGAGGATATTGGACAAGCAGATCCTTGAAATGTTCAAAGCACTTCCAAAATGGTTCATTGGGAAGCTGGGTGAACTGGTTGATCTCGCTCCTAATATGGGCGGTCTTATGGTTTGGGTAAAACTTCTTAAGAAATGCAATTACGAATTCATCCCAGTTAGTGATAGAGTGTGCGGTAGTATTATAAAGCCATTTTTCTGCCAAGTCGCACAGAGTGAATGGGAGAAGACGCAAGCGCATAGCATCCACAGTCAGTTGTGAAGTACCCATCATTACGCATACGTTTTCGAATTTAGTGATGAAAACGTACGCGTCTTCCGACTCAAGCCCGTGAAATTTGGGCAACAGATTGATGTAGTGGGGTTTAATTTCAAAATTATCCCCATTGGCTGGTGGAATGGATAAGCAAGTAGGAAGGGGACCACGGATAGGATAGCATCTCTCTTGGAGAGAGATGCGCGGTGGATTCTGCTCACCTACGGGCGGTGGCAGCGTGGTGTTATAACCTGATAGAGTACCGTCCATCTCGGTCGATGTGGTGGGTGGTGAGGAAAAAGAAGATGAAGAAGTGCCGACTTCGGAGTCGATAGCAGGAACGCGGACAAGACGGGCACTAGAATCCTATGTCCAGCCAAGCATGCACTAAGCGGGTTTAGCGCAAGTGGCAGCGTGTGTAATTTAAAATTGGTTTGTTTTGAAAAAGTGGGACTTAAGACAAATCACACAAAAATGCACAAACAACCATAGAACTAAGGTTACCTAGATCAAGTCTCTAGACCGCTCCTAGACTTCCAAAGAACAAGCCGCGGGATCAATCCTCTACCACCTCTTTACTACTCTTGTAGCCAGGTAAGTGCCAGGTAAGTGGGAGGTATCCACTACGTAAGTAGTGGGCCTAATTAAGTAACCACTTGCCTTAGACACACTTGTCTAGACACCACAAAAGTAATGCGGATAAACGATAGATTACCCACGACCTTGCTCTGTCCTTATTGAGCGCGACAGTCCTTAGAGTCTGGTCTAGATATTTTTTAAATTAATGTAGGGTAGATGCAGATGCTCGGTTTGTGATTTGTGGGGCTTAGGAAGGGTGATGAAATCCCCACCTAATCTGGATTTGGTCTTTGCCCCTTAAAAGTCCGTATTAAAATATGCAAAACAAAACCAATCAAAAAAATTTGCAAAAAGATTTTTGAGCGGCGATATTTTGCAAAGAATCCCGCGGAAAAGATATTTTATTGGATTTGAGAGGAGAGAGAAAAAGTTGAGAATCTTACCAGAGAAGTTTGGAACCCTAGATCCTTAATCCCGCCGCACTTCCGCCGCTAATTGGGCTTTCTTGCCGCGGATCCGCCGCAAGAAAGATGGATCAGGTGGTGAAATTTTGCTCTGTGGCCTCCTGTACTCCTCTAGATCTTGATGAATGTCTCTCTCTCTCAGTTTCCTCAAGTCTGTGACTCCAGATTCCCTCGTAAAATTCACGCAATAATCTTTAAATATACAATTTGCAGTTTTGTTTTATTTATGATATAGATCGAATAAGAATTCAACACAAATAGTAAGAATAAAAAATTACGCACGTATCTTCGGCAACGGCGCCATTTGATTGATTTGAAAAAAGTGTTTGTAGTTTAACCGCAATCAATAACGGTGTCGCGTGTAGCTAGACCGAGATGAGTACGGTTCGTCCTCTGGGAAACGTTGAATATTTTATTCTTACTTTAGGCGTGTTGAAAAAGAGAGGAAGAATAAAGAATGTTGAAGAATGGTTGTAGGATCTAGATCTACGTTAAACATCGATGCAAAATATAGATCTAGATTAACTACGGAGGTAAATTTATATGAAAAAGGGGCTTGTAGGTTTCATTAGGATTTAGTAGTTATGGATGATTAATTAAAGATTACCCTTTTTAGGGTTTCTGGAGGGAACGACGGTGATGCATGTAGATTAGGGTTTCTGGAGGGAAAAAGGGTTCCCACTCTTAACCCTTATCTTGACATGGAACTCCGTTCATATCTAGTTTTTACCAAAACAATCATTAATCTAATCTCTAATCGCGGTCGAGACTAACAATAAATTGGTAGCGCGCCCGATTAGTATGTTAATGATTCTTTTGATAAAGTTTATAAACTTTATAGGACGTAAAAAGGGTTTAAAGATCTTCATCATCCATTAACCTACCCTAATCTTACGAACCCTAACAAGCGGAGAATTACTCGCGCTTGTTGGGAGAAGAAGAGATGGAGAGAGAATTCATATTAAAACTACAAAGAAATAGAATAGGAAAAAGAACTACCTTTATTAATCAACAAAACTCATTTACACTTTGTTCCCTTAGAAAATGGTTACAAATACTAGTTTGCTTCTCGATCTCTTCTAAGGAGGTACATGAACCGTTGATGATCAGCCTGGATGCGTGAGCCGTCTTGGACTTCGTGATCGCGTCGACTTGATGATTTTTCCAAGAGGCTCTTGGTCCTTATTTATAGTCCTGGAGCCAGAACCCTAGCTTCCTAAACTGGAAACCATCAGTTAATATCCAACAGAAGAAATCCCAGCTCATAACTCTTCTGGCACGCGGCGGATCCGCGGCCAAAAGGTGGGTTTGGCCGCGGATCCGCGGCCAAGTAGGGGAATCTTGGGCTCAATCTTCTTGTGGTCTCTTCTGGTGATATATGATGATCTTTTGAATATCTGGAAACTGAAAATCTTCTCGTAGTTACTGCCAGACTTGATTTCTTAGTTTGCTTTCTTAATTAGGCAGGTTTGCTCTAACAACTTTGATTCCCTTGATTTTAGCCCTGAAAATTCTGCACAACAACTCCACAAATAATATTAGTAGAGTTTGTTTTATTGAGATATTAATTTCACATTAAGATTTGGTCAATGGTATTTTTGCATACATTTTCCTACCAAATGTTAATTATAATATAAAAACACATGAAAATAGTATTTTTACAGATAAACCCTCATATGTATCATATATTATAATAAACACCTTCTATAGTATAGAAATAGTAGGAAAATGGTCATAATAAATGGGTAGTTTTATCTGTAGGGTTCCTAGGCACTCTCAAGAGGTCTCACAAGGCATCAACCATGCCAACTTACAATAATTACGGTGCCGAGAAACCCTAATACGGACCGTTGGCTAGAATTTTAGGCGATAAAATAAAACTAGTTAACACTTAACTACAAGTACGGATATACAACTTTTGTAGATCCGGTGCTCCACCTCCATGGCTCCGTGATGGTGTCTCCTCGCTGTCCAAATCCGATCTTGGACTCTCGCGTTAGCTTCATCGGAGAAATAGGCGGGCAAGGTCATCGGCTTCGTGCCGAAGATGATCTACGTCGAAGCATCACTAGATCAAGCTCCACCTTCACCAAGCCTTGATAACTTGTAAAGGAAACACACTCTACTACTTGGCAAGAGGTAGAGGATGAAGAAATAGGAAGTGGGTAGACTTTAGAATTGGATTTCTCACTTGTTTCATCAATCCACCATTGATGAAGTCAAGCTTCTTCTTGAAGAAGAAGAAGATGATGATGATAATTGTTATGATAAGTTTTTTTTCAAAAAAGAAAATAAATGAATACTTATCATAATATAACCATAGTCAAGTGTAGAGAATGAATTATGGTTGAGTGGAATGGTTAGGGTTAAGCATGAGACAAAATGGTCACTTGGTCAAAGTCTTCATGAAGCTTCAAGAAGAACAAAGAAAGCCACCATTTTTCTCTTTTGCTATTATTTTCCAAAACTAATAAATAAATAAATGAATGAATAAATAATCATAACCCTAACCATTCATATAACCATGGTTCAATCTTCACACATACACAAGTAAACATGTATCATCAAACATGATACAATCAAGTGCACAAAAGTATATCACATATACAATGTATACATCCGAGTGAGAAAATCCATCTTATGTAAACCGATACTAGTTAATGCAAAGTAATATATCAAATATATAATTATGAATTAAATCAAAACTTGATTCAATGATCCGGTCATGTCGCACACAACCGACTAGTATACAATGTATCGGCTTATCGAATCAACGCTTGAATCGATAACTAGGTTATATCGCATACAACCATTCGACACATTGATCGCGAGAATGAAATACGGTATCACATACTCGCATTATTCTCGGTCCCGCACATATCTCATATGCGCTCCTATTTCGTTTCGCTTGAGCCAGGAAACCTCTGTGTAGGACTCTAAAGACTCGTCAATACGCCGGCAGCAGATGATGATCATATCAAACACCCACAAGCCGCAAGCGGTCTGCTAAACGTAATGGCCATCCGGGTATTGAGCGATCTGAAGATCGACGAGCAAGCCCGCTCACACTCCAGTGAATCCAACCAGTAACACTACCGTACAGTCCGGTCTGATCGTCTGATACGTCGCATATCTCGCCTAGGGGTGGTAAACGTCAGACCCCAATTGCTCGATAAGTCGTGTCGATATGAGGTCTATAACAATTCGAGAAACTACTGGTAACACTTACCAGTAAATCTAAGCAACCCTGGCCAGGGATTTCCTGTTATAGCCAATCGAACACAGCGCAACATCAACCCCCTATACCGGGAGAGACGAATCCCCTCCTATCGCTCATTGCCTCCATGTGACTCGGGACTGTACCCAAAAACCACCGTTTTGTACGCCCTCTTGGACATGGTAAGATGGAAATCAAAGCACAGTGGGAACCACACAAGACTCTATGATGATCTCGGGTCAACAGACTACTCTGTACCAGTGTCACCAGAAAACTGCCATCTGACGTGAGGTATAATACCATCTGGGAGTTCTCGGCGAGTCCGTCCAGTGTACCCAGTCTCTACTGAGCACCCGTATATCATCTCTGATGTCAAACACCGATGGATATGGGATCATCCATCGCCCATCTGTATGGGTCGAGAAGGTACACGCTAGTCTACTCTGGTATATCGATGCCCCGTCTCGATACACCCACGACTAGGGACTTTGAAGGATGTACTTATGGACTACCATGTCCCCACTGGTATGATCCGCATCATAGTCCAGGTAGTCAAGTACACATCCTAAGGGCTTTACCAACATGTAACAGAGAGACAATCAGTGTACACGTTAAGGTAAAGATCAACCAGATAGCATACTATCATGTCGAGCAAGAAAGTCCTCCCTATATATGTCCAAGCATCCACTACAATATACATCCTATGTACAGTAATGGCCTCTAGGGCATACATATAACTAACAATCTCCCACTTGCACTAGGGCCATCTGTAGCAGTGGTTGTAGTAACTCATACTCAACCATCCCATAAAAGTCTCTCTCTGGGAATAGGCCTTCGTGAGTGGATCCGCCGTGTTAACCTCTGGGTCTGCTCTCCTTGCCTCGATCACCCTGGAGATCATCCATCTCCATGATCAGGTGATACTGCCTTAGAATAAGTCTGGATCACTGATGGGACCGCCGTTCCTTGGCATAAGCCACATCTCCATTGTCTCACAATGGTAGGAACGTAGTTCATCTCATGAACCAATATACACCCAAACAGCCTCTTTGGTAGCATCTTAAGTAGCGATGTATCTAGCCTTTATCGTCTAGTATGCCACGGTATCTAGCTTGGAACTCTTCCAACATACCGTCCCTTTACTGAGGGTAAAGACAATGCCTGCGACTGACATTCAGTCGTCTTTATCACCCTGGAACACTTCCAGCGATTCTTCCCAGGATCAACTGATACCATCTCACTACAACTAGTGAGAATCCTAACATCCAATTAAATCTATCTCATAGATCCAAAACTCAAGATTTAGGAGGTATCATTTTGATCCTATATGGATAATCCTTGTGATAAGCGGAGATTGATCGAGCGTAGCATAGGAAACTCCTTCCCTATCAAGAGTATGTCATCCACGTACTCTACGAGGATCACCACCATACTCCTTACTACCTTTTTGTTTATACAAGGTTCATCTACCATTTTGATGATGTCAAACTCTTTGACTACTACATCAAAACAGACGTTCCAACTCCGCGATGCCTGTTTTATCACATAAAACATCTTGCACGCGTTTCCGCTGCTCCCACTGTTTACGAAGCCCTCTGGCTGTGTACTTATAAACGCCCTCTTCCAAAACATCATTTTAGAAGAGCTGTCATGACACCCAACCACCAGATATCGTAGTCATGGTATGTAGCCGTGGCAAGTAGGATCTGGATGGACTTAAGCATAGGTACTGGAAAAGGTTTCATCATTATCCACGCCTGGTCAATGACGAAAACCTTTAACAAGTCTAGCTTTGAAAGTCTCAACTTTTCCATGTACACCAAGTAATCTTCTCAAGATATACTTGCTCCTGATGGGGATTTAACCCTTCAGATATAGCAACTAAAGTCCATACTTTATTGGTGTACATGGATTCCATCTCAGATCACTAAGCATCCAGCCATTCTTACAGAGTCTCACTCCTGATGGCCAGCTCGAAACTAGTTGGGTCATCATCTCATGATGCAATCCTCGCTCCCACTGTCATAGAGAAACCGAAGTAACTCTCAGGTGGGTGAGGAACCCTACTAGATCGGCGGAGAGGCTGAGGTTCGTTGGAATCTACTGAATCCTTTGGTTCTACCAAATCATCTGCTGTAATTTGTATAGCTGGAACCTTTCCAGTTCTACATTACAGACCTTGCCTCGAGCTTGTCCGGATTTTGCTTTTAGACATAGGCCGGACAACCCCAAATCTTAACTAACTTAAGAAATGGGCTCTTCCCTTTCCATATCACATATGAAGTGGTAGGCAACTGATTCGATTTGAACCCTATTCAATAGGTATGCAGCTTCTCAAGTGCATAACACCCAAAAAGGAAATAGGTAACTCAGTAATACTCATCATAGAGCACACCTTATCATATAGGGTGTGATTGCTCCGCCCCGATATACCATCGTGCTATGGTGTATACAGAGGAGTAATGCTGAGAGAGAATCTCATTCTCCTTTAGAATAGTCCAGGATTTTCGTGCACAAGTATTCTCCTCCCTGATCTCATCATAGGACATAATACTTATACCCATATTTTGGTTCTCTACTTCTAACTTATATTCTGTGAATATCTCAAAAGGTTCGGACTTGTGTTTCAACAGGAACATAGGTCTGAATCTCGAAAGATCATCAGAGAATGTAATGAAGTAAAAAGGAACCAGTCCTGGCATGTGTAGACTGGGGACCTACATACATCAACATGTATCATCCCAAGAGTTCACTAACTCTTTCTCTGTTTCCAATAAACAGGGTTGTGGTCATCTTATCTTTGTGACATGACTGGCGAGTTTCACAAGATGTAAATTCAAACAGATTTAAATATGCATCTTTGTGCAACTTCAGCCAGTCGGGTCGCATTGATATGACCTAGTCTACAATGCCTCAAGAAGAATTAGTTCATTTCTGAACTCTTCCTCTTGTGTGTGTTCCGTATACTTAGAACTGTAGTTTGATTTAGAACATTAATGCTTTTAGATAACGTGCCTGAACTGATCAACTTTTGATATAGGAAATGTTCAAAACATTATCCAACAATACAAAATTATATCATTTCTTTACTAATAAAGAGACAGATATGATTTTGTATATCAGGTTCGGTATCTAATAACATTCGTTCAGAATCAATGTATTACAATACAGGGTGACAGTGACCAACAGACTTGGCTGCAACACTTGCCCCGTTTTCTGCCTCATGAAACTTATCACCCGATCTCAGTTTTTCTACCCTTTTGTAGCCCTATGCAACAGATTACATATCTGGGATCGTGATCCGGTATCATATACCTAGGATTCAGAGGATACTGAGAAACAGTTCTTTGTAACGAATACACCCGAAGGAGATGCATCATCATGCACTTTCTTCGTTTGGGCGGCACGGGAAATCTGGTATTCCCCTATTTCCTGCTCTGTCTTATAACAATTATAAGTTGGAGCGGGACCAACGTTCCCCAGCTCAGTATAACAAGCGGGTTCGGTCAATAATCCGTATTATTATCTTGATTAAGGCGTGACATGGTCGCTACCAGGAGAGAGAGAGAAGAAAACACTCAGCGTGCGCTCTTGCAAGAATAGATTGGTTATTATTTTATCTAATCAGGATGGCTCCCACTGCTTTTTATCAAATCTTCCTTCAAACCCTAAAAGGAAAGACTAGCCGGGATTAATTACACACTACAAGTTCGCCAATCTTTCAGCCAGGCCAGTGTCGGTACTTTGAGGGAGGTCCCCCGTGCTTTCGCACGAACCTAATTAATGTAAACCTCATTTTCCCAGAGGCGTAACCTCGTTAACACCTTTCTAGACACCTACTTGATCGGCTAATTGTAATGTATAAAACTCTCCCAGGAGTAACAATTACTCGCAGCGGGTATCGGGATCCAACTATCTCATAGAAGGTATGCAATCTCATTGCAAATTTCAACACTTGAAATTCCCGATAATATTTTGCCCCTAGCGTGCTATGACCTTGACGAAAGCCAACAAACCATAGCCTGCTAGTCAAGTTCAACCCGTACATTTCTTGATCGAATTAAACCCACCCGCACGACCCTTGACGAAAGCCAACAAAGCCGCACGACTACCCTAATCCAATCGCATCGTATGCTAGCAGATAAGCAGCATATAGCTACCGCACACTGCACCTTGACGAAAGCCAACAAATGCAGCACGAATACTATATACAACTTATCTGAAATGACGGAGGGCTACGGCAGGTTTTTCTGAAAACCTATTGCGTAATGAACTTGATATCGTTGTAGGATCGAATGATTTTAAAATGGAGTGTTTTTTAGGCTTTTCCAGTTTTGCTAAAGGAGTCACTCCTGGTGAAGGGATCGTCGGTCCTTTCCTCGTCGAATGAGGTGCGGGATATATCAGATATATCACTGTGCAAAGCAAAAACTCTTAAAAGCAATCAAAAGACAAACTGAGGGTGTAGCATCTGCCAGTTATTGCTAAAGGAGTCACTCCCGGTGAAGGGATCTCGGTCATTTCCTTATCGAATAAGGTGCAGGATATATCACATATACCTCTGTGCAAAGCAAGAACTGTAGCTACCTGTTTTATTTTGAAATTCGATTCTACAACATCTTAGGTTTCTTTTAATCTCATTAATCATATTAATGAAGTCCCATCATTTAAGTACCTAAACATCACAGATAAATACGACGTACACTTATGCCATCCGCATTCGCCTCGATGTCCCCTCGTGCACCGTTAGGTTAGGTAACTAACGGCAGAGCGGGGCAGGGCTAGCGCGGGTGTAAAACATAAGTAACGCCTATATAATATATCATATATACTATATACTGTATCTATCACAGAACATCACATGATCACATCACAGATATCGCAGCAGAAGAATCATATGAAATATTGGATATACTAGGACGTCCGTGTTTTCAATACGAGCCAGTATAAAACACGGATTCCACGGTCGTGATGAATAGCCAAACCCACACCCCTAGACCTCTACGAGAGCGGTAAGCAACCCTACCAATTCTGGAGTTAGGAGACCCGGACTCGACTCCTCGAGTTGGTCTCCCACTGGACCCCAGAACCCGGTTACTTGTGCCCTCCTCCTTGGGTCTATCCTAGTGAGGAAAAGTAAATAATATACAAACGGTGACATCTTCCGCAACCTGGAAGTGCCCCAATAAAAGAATATTACATACAAGTTTTTACATGAATGAAAAAGAAAAACACTCATCTCACATAAAAACCCCCGGCTATACAATCACGACGATCCAATATAACATATCCAGCAACACATAACATCACATGTCATCAACGTAAGTAAATATGCGCATCCCAATTGTCGTTGACATATAGCAACGAAACCGGCGATATCACATATTACACTTACGGTCACAGGAAAGAAAGTGTAAAACTACAACAGTTGGAATCCGCAACCACCTCAGACATCGCATGCCTGACCAAATGAATTACTTAGACATCGCATGCCTAACAATTATAAACCCCGCATTTTAGTCTCAAAATCGAAAACACTTTTCAATATCAAGTCGGGCAATTCAACAAGATTCCCGACATCCTGATCGAATGCTCGTCGCAAACTTTAGTAGACGGCCGCACCCCCGATACCGTCGACGAAGTGAACCAAGGCGGAACACCGCTGCCGCGAGCACCCGAACGGATGCTTTCGGTGACGGGGTTCTCCTACAGTCACTTGGTCGGGGCTAAGGAATGTAGCTGTCTAATAAGTTTACCCGGCGAGTATCCGCGTACGCTACGTGATTGCGACAGACTTTTGATCACATCAAAAATCCGTGGCAACCGATCAAGTGAGACTAAACTGCTATGTTTATAATATTCATTCAGTTATCTCATAACTTCTTATGAATTCCAATTATTGTATCCCATTCCGGATAAATAGAAAATGTCAAACTTTCCGATCGAACAATCGAACACCCAAGTTTTCCCGATACAGATCAACACATGAAATAAGTCTAACAACATTCAGTTCGTGCCTCAGTACCAACGGTCCAGCCGTAGAAGGGTCAAGCCAACGCCTCACATGTGGCACGCCGTACTGCCCCAAACCCGAAGGTTCAAAGGGCAGTTCAAGACGGTCACATAATCGAGTTAAGGTTTGTTGTCTTCTAGAGGGTCCATTGCGTTACTTGCACTACTTAGAACGTCGTTAAACTACGGAAAAATCCAACACTTGGAAATTTCCCGACAGGGGAAAAATTGGGTATTTTTATCCGGTCGAACTTTTTTAACATATTCTAAAATTTATCCGGAAAGCCACACAGACAAAATTTGATACTTCGATCGAAACACCGAATCCCCAAAACAACCCCAGAAAATTCAACTCTTGAATAAATATTAAAAATTCCCAGGAAAACCAGCACAGAAAACTGAGAATTACTGTGAAAATATAAATACACAAAACGACAAAGAGGCCGCGGATCCGCGGCTCATTGATGGAATTACTCCATCGAAATTCACAGTAATTCTTATATTATCCTGCTGAGTTTTCTGAATATTTTTAATTCACAATAAACCCTGTTTTTGAAAAAAGGACAGAGAGCATTTTTTGAGTTGGGGTTTCGGGTCGATCGGACTTCAAACTCCGTCTAGACTTCGTCTAAGGCTCTAGCTAGGCTCTGATACCACTGTAGGGTTCCTAGGCACTCTCAAGAGGTCTCACAAGGCATCAACCATGCCAACTTACAATAATTACGGTGCCGAGAAACCCTAATACGGACCGTTGGCTAGAATTTTAGGCGATAAAATGAAACTAGTTAACACTTAACTACAAGTACGGATATACAACCTTTGTAGATCCGGTGCTCCACCTCCATGGCTTCGTGATGGTGTCTCCTCGCTGTCCAAATCCGATCTTGGACTCTCGCGTTAGCTTCATCGGAGAAATAGGCGGGCAAGGTCATCGGCTTCGTGCCGAAGATGATCTACGTCGAAGCATCACTAGATCAAGCTCCACCTTCACCAAGCCTTGATAACTTATGAAGGAAACACACTCTACTACTTGGCAAGAGGTAGAGGATGAAGAAATAGGAAGTGGGTAGACTTTAGAATTGGATTTCTCACTTGTTTCATCAATCCACCATTGATGAAGTCAAGCTTCTTCTTGAAGAAGAAGAAGAAGAAGATGATAATTGTTATGATAAGTTTTTTTTCAAAAAAGAAAATAAATGAATACTTATCATAATATAACCATAGTCAAGTGTAGAGAATGAATCATGGTTGAGTGGAATGGTTAGGGTTAAGCATGAGACAAAATGGTCACTTGGTCAAAGTCTTCATGAAGCTTCAAAAAGAACAAAGAAAGCCACCATTTTTCTCTTTTGCTATTATTTTCCAAAACTAATAAATAAATAAATGAATGAATAAATAATCATAACCCTAACCATTCATATGACCATGGTTCAATCTTCACACATACACAAGTAAACATGTATCATCAAACATGATACAATCAAGTGCACAAAAGTATATCACATATACAATGTGTACATCCGAGTGAGAAAATCCATCTTAAGTAAACCGATACTAGTTAATGCAAAGTAATATATCAAATATATAATTATGAATTAAATCATTAAATCAACACTTGATTCAATGATCCGGTCATGTCGCACACAACCGACTAGTATACAATGTATCAGCTTATCGAATCAACGCTTGAATCGATAACTAGGTTATATCGCATACAACCATTCGACACATTGATCGCGAGAATGAAATACGGTATCACATACTCGCATTATTCTCGGTCCCGCACATATCTCATATGCGCTCCTATTTCGTTTCGCTTGAGCCAGGAAACCTCTGTGTAGGACTCTAAAGACTCGTCAATACGCCGGCAGCAGATGATGATCATATCAAACACCCACAAGCCGCAAGCGGTCTGCTAAACGTAACGGCCACCCGGGTATTGAGCGATCTGAAGATCGATGAGCAAGCCCGCTCACACTCCAGTGAATCCAACCAGTAACACTACCGTACAGTCCGGTCTGATCGTCTGATACGTCGCATATCTCGCCTAGGGGTGGTAAACGTCAGACCCCAATTGCTCGATAAGTCGTGTCGATATGAGGTCTATAACAATTTGAGAAACTACTGGTAACACTTACCAGTAAATCTCAGCAACCCTGGCCAGGGATTTCCTGTTATAGCCAATCGAACACAGCGCAACATCAACCCCCTATACCGGGAGAGACGAATCCCCTCCTATCGCTCATTGCCTCCATGTGACTCGGGACTGTACCCAAAAACCACCGTTTTGCACGCCCTCTTGGACGTGGTAAGATGGAAATCAAAGCACAGTGGGAACCACACAAGACTCTATGACGATCTCGGGTCAACAGACTACTCTGTACCAGTGTCTCCAGAGAACTGCCATCTGACGTGAGGTATAATACCATCTGGGAGTTCTCGGCGAGTCCGTCCAGTGTACCCAGTCTCTACTGAGCACCCGTATATCATCTCTGATGTCAAACACCGATGGATATGGGATCATCCATCGCCCATCTGTATGGGTCGAGAACGTACACGCTAGTCTACTCTGGTATATCGATGCCCCGTCTCGATACACCCACGACTAGGGACTTTGAAGGATGTACTTATGGACTACCATGTCCCCACTGGTATGATCCACATCATAGTCCAGGTAGTCAAGTACACATCCTAAGGGCTTTACCAACATGTAACAGAGAGACAATCAGTGTACACGTTAAGGTAAAGATCAACCAGATAGCATACTATCATGTCGAGCAAGAAAGTCCTCCCTATATATGTCCAAGCATCCACTACAATATACATCCTATGTACAGTAATGGCCTCTAGGGCATACATATAACTGACATTATCAACTGAACATAACGCCAGTGGCGTAACGGCCGGAAAGATCTCGCTCCAGCTAGCTCATGGCGACCGCTATAAAAAAACCCTCTCCCAGACGACTCAGGTAATGAATTCTTAACCTAATAAGCCGCTTCTCTTTCCAAATACCCCGGCTAATTTGATCGTCGGAGGGTCCACGGTGGTACAACCACCCCGGGACTTCTTTTGCAGATAGCTCGGCTTCGCCTCAAAACAAGCCCACTGAGATCCACACGTTCAAAGAGGTAACCCTCAACACCAATCTCAGTCATTCATCCACCCTCGCGACAGATCAACGGAGGACAACATCTGAAGGAGATCCAAGGTTCCATCAGTTGGCGTCGTCTGTGTGAAATCTGAAAATTCCGCTCATCGAAAATTGATCTTCTGACCTCGAACTCATGGCGAGTGAACACCGTGACGATCCAAGCACCAGCCGCCACCCACCCTATAATGGAGGCGTGGACGGATCCACTCCTCCCCCTAACGCCGTTCATGCCCTCTCTGCACGAATCGACAGGCTCACATCCATAGTAGATGCCCTTGTCCGCGTCTAAACGGCGGGACAATCCCCTCGGGTCGCCGTCCCCCTCCCTGGGATCACGACCTCCGCGGAGGGGGAGATGACACTGCCCACGCTGGCATAACTGAACAGCGTCTTACTATCTCCGGCGGCCACAGGTCCCCCGCGGCGACCGATTCAATGACCCGTTGGGCGCCTCACAGCTCCACGCCGAGATCTCGTGAAAGAGCTCCCCGCCCCGAGACCCATCGCGCTTCCGTCCCTTCCGAGGAGATATCGGTCAGCTTGCCTGCTTCCAGGCATGGCCGACATCCTCTCCCTCGATGGGGTCGCGGGGGAGGCACTCGCCATGATGACTCAAGAATGACCTCGCCAGGGGACCTGAGGAACCTGATAGAATAGAACCGGAGCCGCAGCAAGGTGCAGGCCGCCAGCGGGAAGGGCCATAACTCCGATTATGCCGAATCATCGGGATACCACGAGCGTTTCAACGCTAAATTGAAAGTACACATCGGGAGGGTTATCGTTCAAACGAGGGGGCCAGGTATGCCGCCGAATCGCTTACGAAGCCCTTCACAGAAGAGCTGCTCGCTATCCGCGTCTCATCCAGTAACAAGCCTCCAAAAGTGGCTCTATTTGACGGGAAGTCCGACCCGAAGGACTATCTGGACACGTTTACGGCGAGAATGAGCTTCCTGGACAACTCCGATGCTGTCCAATGCCGAGCGTTCTCCACCACTCTCAACCGGACGAGATGAGATTGGTTCCGAGGACTCACGCCACGTTCCATCTCTACTTTTGATGAGCTGGCCACCCAGTTCCTCGGACATTTCGTCGGGAACAGATGACAGAAGCGGACCGTCGATTACCTCTTCACTAAAAAGAGCGGGGATAAAGAATCCTTTAAAGGATACGTCACTCGCTTCTACAACGCTCTTCTTGAAGTCCCCGAGCACCAGGACGAGACTGTAATCACATCTCTGAGGTCAGGTCTTAGGCACAATGAGTGGCTCCGCTCCTTTGCATTGGCGCAATCTAGGACCATGGCCGAGGTAAAAGCTTAGACCGAGCGGGAAGTCTAGCTCGAGTCCGAAGTAAACGCAAACCTCCCCCGGGGCGACCAGGCCAACTAAAACAAGAGGGGCAGAGAAGAGAAGAAGAAGGTCGACCGGCCAAAACCATACTCCCCGAAGTACCAGGAGTATAACTGAGCTGTTGGAGGAGGCGAAGGGTGAGTGATTCTTCAAGCTCCCTCCGGTCACCAATAGAGCGGTCAAACGGACTCGAGGTCTGTACTGCACCTTCCATAGGTCGCAGGGACACCCTACGAGAACTGTAAAAAACTCCGTGACTACATCGAGGAGTTTATTCGCTCGGGCCATCTGGCAAAATACCTGCGGGAAAAGCGACAGGCAGACCAGGAGAAAGAGAACATCCCCCTCTAAGCGAATTGATGATCGGCCAAATCATGGTCGTATCTTTGGGGGGTATGCCTGGAGCCGCCTCCTATCGGTCAAGGGAACTAGCGACCAGCACTGGAAGAAAAACAAAGCAACCGAACCCATCACCTTCACCGACGAAGACCTCCACGGAATATTCTTGCCTCACAATGACCCCCTCGTGATTACAGCACGGGTCCACCGCTATGAGGTACAAAGGATACTGGTTGACTTGGGAAGCTCGACGAACATCCTTTTCTATGACAGCTTCCTGCGTATAGGGCTCGGCCTGTCAGACCTGAGGCCAACTACCCACATTCTGTCGGGGTTTACTAACCACTCTATCCCGGCAGAGGGAGTAGTTACCTTCCTACTTAACATTAGGGAGGCGGGCCGTACGAGAACCGTACCAGTAGAGTTCATCGTCGCCAGGATTCCCTCGTCCTACAATATCCTCCTGGGACACCTGATGCTAAACTTCCTTCAGGATCAAATCTTGACCTACCACCTCACGATCAAGTTTCTATTGGGTCAAGAGGGAATAGGCTGGGCCTACGGGAACCAGCAAATCGCCAGGATTTTCTTCACAACAACATCCACCTCCGAGGAGCGAAGCGATGACCTTGGAAGCGCAGGTAATTTCTAGGGATCCTTGGATACTCATGACGAACAAAAAGAAATCCGAGGAGCCCCGGTGGAGGCACTGACAGAGGTCCCCCTCGTCGAGGGTAACAATGAGTGAGCTGTCTAAATCGGATCCCTCTTAACGGGAGCTCGGTGCGAAGACTTGATCCACTTTCTCTGAGGAAACTCGGATGTGTTCGCCTAGGCGCCTGCCGACATGCCCGGGATCGACCCCAAAGTAATCTCACACAAGCTCGAGGTTTATCCGACGGCCCGACCCGTCAGGCAAAAGAAACGAAGTTTCGCTCCGATCAAACAAAAGACGATCAAGGATGAGGTCGATAGGTTGCTTGCTGCCAATTTCATTCAAAATGTGTTCTACTTCGAATGGCTAGAGAATGTGGATATGGTTAAAAAGGCAAGCGGGAAGTGGCGCACGTGCGTCGACTTCACAAATCTCAACAAGGCCTGCCCCAAAGAAAACTATCCCCTCCATTGGATAGATCAGCTTATCGACAGCTCGGCAGGTCACGAATTGCTCAGCTTCATGGATGCTTTCTCCGGATACAACCAGATCCGTATGAACTCGGCTGATGAAGAGCTTACCGCATTCACAATGGACCGGGGGGTATACTGCTATAAAGTGATGCTCTTCGGCCTTAAAAATGCCGGAGCTACGTACCGGTGCATGGTCAACAGAATGTTCAACCTCAGATTGGAAAGAACATGGAGGTTTACATCGATGAAATGCTCCTAAAGTCGACCTCTTCGGACGAGCACACTAAAGATCTCGGCGAGACGTTTGACATCCTCCGCAAGTACAAAATGAAGTTGAATCCCGCCAAGTGTGCGTTCTGGGTCACTAGCAGGAAATTCCTCGGGTTCATGGTTACCTACCGAGGAATTGAGGCTAACCCAGAGAAGATCAGCACCATCCTCAACATGGCCATGCCAAAATGAAACGTGGAGATCATGCGACTCATAGGGAGAGTGGCTGCCCTTAGTCGCTTCATGTCGAGTTCTGGGGAAAAGTGCCTCCCGTTCTTCAAAGCCCTGAGGAAAATCCCAAAGTTCGAATGGTCGGAGGAGTGTCAGAACACTTTCGAGTAACTCAAGGTGCACCTGGAAACTCCCCCACTGCTCACCCGGCCCGTCGAGGGAGATGAACTGCTGATGTACCTCGCAGTGTCCGATCACGCTGCCGGCTCGGTGCTCGTCCGAGAAGTCGAAGGGGTACAGAAGCCGGTCTACTACATAAGCCACATCTTTAAGGATACGGAAATAAGGTACCCGGCCATAGAAAAGATTTTCTTGGCACTTATCGTGGCCTCAAGGAAGCTACGGCACTACTTCCAGGCACACACCATCCTCGTCCTCACCGAAAGTCCCTTAGGGGCTTTTCTCACCTCCCCTGAGTCATCTGTTCGTTTGGAGAAATGAAGGTGAGAGTTATCTCAATTCGAAATCAAATACCGCCCGAGGCAAGCTATCAAAGTACAAGTCTTGGCAGACTTCGTTGTCGAATGTACAGTCCCTAACAAGGAGGCAGTGTCGGCGCCCGTCCCCGGGTCCCAACCCTCGGTCGAGGAAGGGCCCGACTCTGTCCCTGATTGGGTCCTCTACGTTGATGGATCCTCTACCGAGGAGGGGAGCGGTGCCGGCCTTATCATTCAAGGCCTGAATGAGGCAGAGATGGAGTACTCTTTGAAGCTCGGGTTCAGAGCTTCAAACAACGCCGCGAAGTATGAGGCCTTACTAGCTGGACTACGAATCGCCTCCGGAGAGGGGCTGAAGACAATCCGAATTCGCAGCGACTCTGCCCTAGTCGTAGGCCAAGAGACCGGCCATTTTGAGGCCCGGGAGCCGCTAATGGTAAAGTAATTAGCCGAGGTAAAGAGACTACGAAAAGACTTTGACGAAGTTCAAGTGGAGCAGATTCCTCGGCACCTAAACTCCCAGGCCGACGCCCTGAGCAAGCTAGACTCCTCCTATACGGCTAACAATAAGAGGAGTATCCTCTTCGAAGTCTTGCCACGGCCAAGCGTGGAAGACAGGGAGGCAGCACTTTAAGTATACACTACTCAGGAGGAAGGCCGGGATTGGAGAAAGCCCCTCATAGAGTTCCTAAAGGAAGGTACTCTCCCAGAAGATCGAGGGGAAGCATGCCGCCTTCGAGCCAAAGCCCTCCATTTCATCTGGAGTAATGGAAACCTCTATAAGAAGTCCTACACGCAACCTCTGCTTCGGTGCGTTGACCTCCATGAAGCCGACTACGTCCTGCGTAAGATTCACGAAGGGCTCGGTGGAGCACATCAAGAGGCCCGCACCTTAGTCCAGAAGACGCTACTCCAAGGATACTATTGGCCAACGATTCATCAAGACGCTCAGAAGCTCGTCAGAAGATCCATGGTAGCATACCCGGTCTTCCGGCTACCGAGCTAATGGCCCTGACCTCCCCCTGGCCGTTTGCCCAGTGAGGAATGGACATGGTAAGCCAACTCCCAACTGGCACGGGCGGGCATAAGTACATCCTCGTCGCGGTAGACTATTTTACGAAGTGGATCGAGGCCGTCCCCATCAGAAAACCGGACGCCACCACGACCATCAAATTCCTGCAGAACAACATAATATCTCGGTTCGGGATCCCGAGGTGTACTGTTACCGACCACGGGACAAACTTTTAAAACGAAAAAGTCAAAGGATTCTGCAATGAGTACCACATACTAATGATGTTTGCCGCGGTAGTGCATCCTCAATGCAACGGGCAGGCCGAGGTCACTAACCGAGACGTCATTCGAGGTCTTCGAACTCGCCTGGAAAGAAGACAGGGCAGCTGGGTCGAGAAACTACCCCAGGTTTTATTGGCCCTACGCACATCGAAGAAGACCCCCACTAGAGAGACCCCCTTCAATCTCTGCTACGGCACCGGGGCGATGGTCCCAGCTCAGATTGGACTGCCCAGTTATAGAGTCAAGCATTTCGACGATGAAGCAAACACCTCGGCACTCCGGACTAATTTGGACATCTTGTTAGAGAAGCGGGACCGGGCACAGATCAAAGCCGCGGCTTATCAACAACAAAATGCCCGCTACTATAACGCATGAGTCAAGCATCGCACCTTCAAGACTGGACATTTGGTCCTAAGGAGAAACGACTTTGTAGACCAAGGCAAGCTGCATAAGTTTTCCCCAAAGTGGGACGGCCTATTCCTCGTCTCCGAGGTATTACTTGGCAGAGCCTATCGCTTGCAAGACGCGGCGGGTCGTAAGTTTCTGCGACCTTACAACGCCGAAAAGATCAAATTGTACAAGTGAATTCGAAATTTGTATCTGTGAATATATGTTCTTCTTTGCCAAAGCAACATAAATTTTTCTTTTAAGTCTTCTAAATTAGAAGAAACTTCTTCAATATGTTTCCCTCTTCTTCGGTTCAAAGGTCATTGATCTCATTTTATGAACATACTCAAACACGCAAAGAGAATAAAAAGGAGACAATATCACGTCGCAAAAGAGGAATTTTATTCATCAAAGGTATTATGGGCTCCCCAGCCTTACACAAAAAAATTAAAATTACAATAGAGGGGGAAGGGGGTCGAGAAAGCACTGCTGATGGTACTCCGAGGAGATCTCCGCCAGCCAAACCCTAGCCTCCTCAGCCCGCTCCCTCTGATGTTGCCCACGTACCCAGGATGCCATGGAAGCACCCGAACTCCCACCTGCCGAGCAAGAGTCTGCGATCTGCCTCTTTTGGAAACACTCCAAAAGATGGGCCGCAGATCGATCATGCCTGTTCTTCGAGATGAGGCCGTGGACGTAGAGCGTGTGCATCTTATTGAGTGCCTCATCCTGCAGCTGCGGAGACAGGGCGTTGAACAAACCCGGGGACATCCTCTAAATGGCGTACATAAGCAATTGGAGGAAAGGCGGCCGCCGGGGAAGTAGGCGGCCGAAGTGGTCCTTTATGCGTTCGACCACAGTCCGGTACGTCTCCTCCGTACACTCATGATCATAGAGGTACACATCATCGCGGGAGAAGATCTCTCCGATAGAGTAGATGAACCCGTCCATTTTCAGAAAAGCAACGCTGAAAGAAACCTATATACCTTCTTTATTTATAGCCTCAACAGAATCCCCAACGGCCGAAATTTGCGCATGAATGGGCGCGTAACTTGGGATATTTTCATATTTCCCAATACAGGGCTGGCGCATGGCAGTCATCCCGTATCTCATGATCAACCGAAGTCGGAATGACGCGGATCTTGGAGCTCCTCGCCTGTGCGTTTCAGCCACGTGTCGCCTGCGACGGTCACTCTTCCCGATTTTCTTCTCACAAGTCGAGGTAGATTGAACGATGCCTCGTAAAAGAAAGAAGAAGTTTAAGAAAGCCCTCATCAAGAGGCCACCGAGCAGCTTCCCTGCTCGGTCAATCCTTAGCGGGTAGCTCCTACCCATCTACGCCAAGGATCGAAAGCCCTCACCAAGAGGCCACTGAGTAGCTTCCCTACCCGTTCAGTCCCTGACAGGTAGCTCCTACCTATCCATGCCAAGGATCGAAAGCCCTCACCAAGAGGCCACCGAGCAGCTTCCCTACCCGGTCAATCCCTGGCGGGTACCTCCTACCCATCCACGCCAAGGATCGAAAGCCCTTACCAAGAGGCCACCGTGCAGCTTTCCTGCCCGGTCAATTCCTGTCGGGTAGCTCCTACCCATCCTCGCCAAGGATTGAAAGCCCTCACCAAGAGGCCACCTAGCAGCTTCCCTGCTCGGTCAATCCTTAGCGGGTAACTTCCTACCCATTAAAGCTAAGGATCGAAGCCCTCATCAAGAGGCCATCGAGCAGCTTCCCTGCCTAGTTAATCCCTGGCGGGTAGCTCCTATCCATCCATGCCAAGGATCGAAAGCCCTCACCTAGAGGCCACCGAGCAGCTTCCCTACCTGGTCAATTCTTGGCGGGTAGCTCCTACCCATCCACGCTAAGGATCGAAAGCCCTCACCAAGAACCCACCGAGCAGCTTCCCTGCGGTCAATCCTTAGCGGGTAACTTCCTACCCATTCATGCTAAGGATCGAAGCCCTCATCAAGAGGCCACCAAGCAGTTTTTCTGCTCGGTCAATCCTTGGAGGGTAGCTCCTACCTATCTACGCCAAGGATCGAAAGCCCTCACCAAGAGGCCACCGAGCAGCTTCCCTGCTCGGTCAATCCTTAGTGGGTAACTTCCTACCCATTCACGCTAAGGATCGAAGCCCTCATCAAGAGGCCACCGAGCAGCTTCCATGCTCGGTCAATCCTTGGCGGGTAGCTCCTACCCATCCCTGCAGAGGATCGAAAGACCTCATCAAGAGGCCACCGAGCAGCTTCCCTGCTCGTTCAATCCTTAGCGGGCAACTTCCTACCCGTTCACACTAAGGATCGAAGCCCTCATCAAGAGTCCACCGAGCAGCTTCCCTTCTCAGTCAATCTTTGGCAGGTATCTCCTACTCATCTACGAGAAGGATCAAAAGCCCTCACCAAGAGGCCACCGAGCAGCTTCCCTGCTCGGTCAATCCTTAGCGGGTAACTTTCTACCCATTCATGCTAAGGATCGAAGCCCTCATCAAGAGGCTACCGAGCAACTTCCCTGCTCGGTCAATTCTTAGCGGGTAACTTCCTAACCAATCATGCTAAGGATCGAAGCGCTCATAAAGAGGCCATCGAGCAGCTTCCCTGCTCGGTCAATCCTTGGTGGGTAGCTCCTACCCATCCTCGCTAAGGATCGAAAGCCCTCATCAAGAGGCCGCCGAGTAGCTTCCCTGCTCGGTCGATCCTTAGCGGGTAACTTCCTACCCATCTACGCTAAGGAACGAAGCCCTCATCAATAGGCCACTAAGGATCCAAAGCCCCATCCAGAGGCCACCGAGCAACTTCACTACTCGGCAAACGCCGACCAATTCTAACTTGGCTATTATTTAACTTACGCTGAGGGAAGTGGTCGCCGGTCCGACTCAAAGGAGTGGGTGAATCTCGGCCTACCTATACAGAGGAATCTCCCGATGTATTCTAAGCAAACGATCGCCACCTCGACTCCGGGGGCGGGAGGGGACCGACCTTCCTGCACTTAGCGATTAACTGGATTACATTCGATGGGAGATCGACATCTAAAAGACCGGTCATCGACCTATGGCTTGACTCTTGGGACGAGGAAAACACTAACAAGCTCATGTTAATGAGCACAAGAAAATGTTTCCATGAAGAAAAATCAAAAAAAGCTTTATTCACGATGTGAAAGTCTTTATAAGGTACTATGGGCTCCTCAGCCTTACAAAAATTGTAAGTCCATGTCACGCACCCCACGAACTTGCGGGGAGGCGGAATATATAAAAAACGATTATCAAAGCTTCGTAACACGGACTTGAGCGCATGAATCGTTATCTAAACCATTGCTAACAAAATACTAGAGGTTTAACTACTCGGATACGAAGTTATACCTCACGTTACTTGTCCTTCGGGTCTTCATCGCGGTCCACCACTCCTCATAGGCTCCTTGGAACATCGGCAACTTCACGGCCTCCTCGAATCAAAGACGATCCACCCGAAAGCTCCTACGCCAAGCTTAATCTCAAACTTGAGATAACTAGGTTACTTAAAGTGCTAATCTAAGCTACCTAGGGGATATAGAGTGAGGTTATGGATGTTTTAGTCTAGCTAACCTTTGATCTCAACACATGAGAGGTTAGGGTTAGGGTTTGAAGAGAGAGTGAGCTTGAGGAGAGAGAAGGTGAAGATGATAATAATATGAGATAATGATGTTATCATAATATATATGAAGCATTATTATTTATCCAAAAATGAAATAAATGAATTAACAACCATGCTTCATAAATATCTAGGAGTGATTCATCTCCATGAGTCATTAAGCATTTATGATGCATTAATGACTTGGATGAATCACACAAATGAGTCACTAATCTCATTTAAAGCAATGCCACCTTAACCCCTTAGTCACCACTCTTCTAGAAGCTTCCCGACAAATTACGAGAACGCCCCTCAAATCTGTGAAAATACGGAAAAACTTTAGACTGTACAAATCCAATAACCCGATACTAGAATCTGGTTTAAACCAAAGCCGGCTAGTAAAAACTGTCCGAAAAGTCATACGTGCGTAAACACATGTACGCATCCGAACCCTTGTCGTAAAACCGTACGACCTCTATATCGTTTCGCCTGGAGCAGGGAAACTCTCTGTGTGGGACTCTAAAGACTCGACACTACGCTGGCAGTGGGTTTAACCATAGACCGCAAGCGGCACTAGCTGTACGTAACGGTCCCCAGGTAGATGTCGATAAGAAGGCCGATGAGGAAACTCATCCGAACTCTCACTGAGCCTGATGTGACAATCTCCGTACAGTTCGGTCTGTTCGTCTAAGACTATCGCATATCAAGCCTAGGGGGTGGCAAGCGTCAGTCCCTTAATAGCTGTATAAGTCATGTCGGAGCGAAGCCCATTACACCCTAAGAAGCTACTGGAACCTACCAGTATATCTCACTTGCCCTGGCCAGAGACTTTGCGTAATGGCTCTCTGACATAGCGCGATATCATCTCCCAATACCGGGAGAGACGAATCCTGTCTAACCACTACTGCCTCCAAGTGCTCGGGACTGCACCCAACTGCTACCTGTTTGCACGACTCCTTTGAGCCGTGGTAGAGTAGCAATCTAAGAACAGTGGGACACACTCGAGGCGAAGTAGCAGTGTCAAGTATGCGGACTATGCTGTACTCATGTCACCTGGGAACTGTTAACTGACGGTGGGTATAGTACCAACCAACAGTTCCCCTGCGAGTCCTGTCCGGTGTACCTATAACCTAACGAGCACCTGTGTACTATCTCCAGTACGACGTACTGACGGCAATGGGACAAACCATCTCCCCAACTGGGATGAGAAGCGTACACACTAGTCTACTCTGGAGTATCGATGCCCTGGCTCGATAATCCTACAACTAGGGACAAGTATAGGATGTTGCTTATAGACTACCCAGCCCCCACTAGTGTGACTGCCACCACAACGCTGGTAATCAAGCAAAGAACCTATGGGCTCTACTAATATGTATAGGTGATATGTCACAAAAAAACATATGCACATATTAAAGTAGACTCAAACCAAGTAGCATACTACCATTTTTAGCAAGACTGTATATATAAATGTGAATATCCCAAGCTTCCATTAAGTAATATACAATATAGTATGATACAATAATGGCCCCTAGGGCATATACACTAACAATCTCCCACTTGCACTAGGGCCATGAGCTGGCATATCGTAGACCTATCATCTCGAATAGCCTCTCGAACTGCGTCTGAGGAAGGACCTTTGTGAATGGATCAGCAATGTTATTCTCCGTCTCTACTCTCTTCACCTCGATCTCCCGGCGATCGGCGATCGACGATCTCCCTGATCAGGTGATACCGCATTAAGATGTGTCTGGACTTCTGATGGGACCTGGGTTCCTTCGCTAAAGCTATAGCGCCGTTGTTGTCACAATACAGAGGTATTGGACCAACACTGGAAGGAACCACCTGAAGTTCTGTGAGGAACTTCTTCATCCAGACAGCTTCTTTTGCGGCATCGCAAGCAGCTATGTACTCCACTTCCATCGTTGAGTCTGCAACGGTCTTTTTCTTGGAACTCTTCCAACAGACCGTCCCTCCATTGAGGGTAAAGACATAACCCGACATGGATTTGGAGTCATCTTTGTCACTCTGGAAGCCGGAGTCGGCAAAGGCCTCCATCTGGAAGTCTTTTCCTCCATATACTAAGAACATCTCCTTAGTCCTCCTCAGGTACTTGAGAATGTTCTTTACCGCTCTCCAGTGATTCTTCCCTGGGTTTGCTTGATACCGGCTTACCACGCTCAATGCGTATGCTACATCTAGTCTGGTAGATAACATTGCATACATTATAGAGCCTACCGCAGAAGCGTAGGGTATAATCGACATGCGATCCCTTTCCAAATCGGTCTTGGGAGACATCTCTTTGGAGAGGGTGATTCCGTGACAAGCCGGTAGGTTACCGCGCTTAGAATCATCCATACTGAATCTCTTCACTATGGTGTCTATGTACCTGGACTGTGAAAGTCCCAACATCCTCTTTGATCTATCACGATAGATCCGGATCCCCAGAATGTAGGTGGCATCACCCAGGTCTTTCATGGAGAATTTATATGACAAGAATCTTTTGACTGACTGTAACATAGGAATATCATTTCCTATTAGGAGAATGTCATCCATGTACAAGATGAGAAATACTACAGTTCTCCCTACAATCTTACTGTATATGCATGGTTCATCTGGATTTTTGATAAAGTCAAATTCTTTGACAGCATCATCAAAACAGATGTTCCAACTCCGCGATGCCTGCTTTAGTCCATAAATGGATTTAAGCAGCTTGCATACTTTACTGCTGCTCCCACTCTGAATGAATCCCTCTGGCTGATCCATATAGACGCTCTCTTTCAAATTTCCATTTAGAAAAACCGTCTTTACGTCCATCTGCCAGATCTCATAATCGTGGAAGGCAACAATAGCAAGAAGGACCCTAATGGATTTTAGCATAGCTACTGAAGAAAAGGTTTCGTCATAGTCCAAACCAGGTCTTTGACGGAAACCCTTTGCAACAAGTCTAGCTTTATAGGTTTCAACCTGTCCATCTACACCAATCTTCTTTCTGAAGATCCATTTGCATCCTACGGGTTTTACCCCATCTGGAGCAAAGTCCAAAGTCCATACTTTGTTAGTGTACATGGACTCCATTTCGGTCCGCATTGCATCCAGCCATTTTACTGAGTCACTGCTCTGAATGGCTTGCTGGAAGCTAGTAGGCTCATCATAGTCTATAGTGCAATCCTCTCTATCCCCGTCTATGAGAAAACCGTAGTATCTCTCGGGCGGATGAGATTGCCTACTACTTCTGCGGATAGGCGATGGTATGTCCCTTTCTTCTTGAACCTCTGGTTCTACCATACTTTCAGTTGTAGTTTGCGGTTCTGGAATTTCTTCCAGTTCTATTTCGCTCCCACTTGTTTCCTTTTCTAAAAACTGATGTTCTAGAAAATGGGCATTACGAGAAACAAAAACCTTTTGTTCCTCTGCGTAATAGAATAGATATCCCCTGGAGTTCTTTGGATATCCCACAAACTTACACTGTACTGATCGTGCCTCGAGCTTGTCTGCATGCTGCTTTTTTACAAAAGCTGGACATCCCCATGTCTTCAGGTACTGAAGACAGGGTTTCTTCCCACTCCACATCTGATATGGTGTGGTAGGCACAGTTTTGGTTGGAACCTTGTTCAAAAGATATGCAGCCGATTCTAGTGCATAACCCTAGAAAGATCGCGGTAACTCAGCTTTACTCATCATGGAACGAACCATATCCAATAGGGTTCGATTTCTCTTTTCTGATACACCGTTGTGTTGTGGTATGTATGGAGGAGTAAGCTGAGAGAGAATTCCATTCTCTTTCAAGTAACCCAGGAACTCGGCGCTTAAGTATTCACCACCTCGATCAGATCTCAGTGTCTTGATACTTTTGCTTGTTTGTTTTTCCACTTCATTCTTGTATTCCTGGAATTTCTCAAATGCCTCGGATTTATACTTCATCAAGAAGATATGTCCATACCTAGAGAAATCATCCGTAAAAGTAATGAAGTAGGAATAACCACCTCGCGCATGTGTAGACATTGGACCACACACGTCACTGTGTATGAGTCCTAAGAGCTCGCTTGCTCTTTCTCCGTGTCCAGTGAACAGAGTCTTTGTCATCTTTCCCATGAGACAAGATTCACAAGTGCCATAAGACTGATACTCGAAGGGATCCAAGTATCCCTCTCTATGTAACTTTGTTAATCTTCTCTCATTGATGTGACCCAGTCTACAATGCTATAACAAAGCCTGATTTGTTTCCGGAGACTTTCTTTTAAGTGTGTTCTGGACACTGAAAATTTGAACTTGATTTAATAAGTATATTCCGTTTTCTAATGTACCTGACCCAATCAAATCTTGATTTAGGTGGATGTGAACCACATCTCTTGTAAAAGTAACATCATATCCTTCCTTAGAAAGTAAGGGTACAGATATAATATTACAGGTCGTACCTGGTACATAAAAACAGTTACGTAGAATCAATATCTGTCCAGTTGTCAGTCCATGATGATATTCCCCTATGAATTCAGCGTTCATGCTCATTCCGTTAGCTACTGTAAGGGTCATATCTCCTATCCCGGTAACTCTATGGTTTCTCAGAGCCTGTAATGAATTACAGATGTGAGTTCCTGATCCGGTATCCAATACCCAGAAAGTAGGGTTAACTGACATACAGTTCTCTATCATAAACACACCCGAAGTCGAAGCCACAACATACTTCGTATCCTGGCTACTGGCTTCTAAAGCCCTGCAATCATTCTGCCAATGCCCGATCCCATAACAATAGGAATGTCCCTCAATAGGGTGGTTCAGCTTGTCATAGGCAATGGATATCTGGACAGACTTTTGCCAGTCATATAAATCAGATTCAGTCAAATTATTATCTAGAAGTAACCTATGTGTGGTCATAAGGTCGCTGCAATTAAGAGAGAGAAGAAAATATTTTAGCATGATGCTGTTGCAAGTTTAGATTGGTTTTAAGTTTATCTAAACAGGATGGCTCCCACTGTTTCTCGAATCCCTCCTCAAACCAAAAAGGAAGAACTAGCCAGGACTATTCTCACCGTACAATACTTGCTTAACCGTTCAGCCAGGTCAGTGTCGATACTTTGAGGGAGGTTTTCCAACGCTTTCGCGAAGTTCCTTAATTAAGGAACCTCTTTTCTCTGGGGGCGTAGCCCCGCTGACACCTGTTCAGTTGATAAAACTGCACATTTAATATGACATTTTTCCTACTATTATTATATAATAAAAGGTGTTTATTATAATATATGATACATATGAGGGTTTATCTGTAAAAATACTATTTTCATGTGTTTATATATTATAAATAACATTTTGTAGGAAAAAGTAAACATATAATATCCATGTAACATTTAGCCCATTTAAATATGCTTACCTTATTAATACATTTGACCAATTCTTAATGGTTAAGTTAATATCTCAATAAAACAAACTCTACTAATATTGTTTGTTGAGTTATTATGCAGAATTTTCAGGGCTGAAATCAAGAAAATCAAAGTTGGCAAATCAAATCTACCAAAGATATTCAAGAAACTAATTCTGGTAGAAATGTGGAAAAGATCTTCAAAGTCTAGATACTCAAAAGATTACAAAGTGTTACAGATATGAAGCTACAAAAATTAGAGGCCATGATCTCACCAAAAGGGGGTGGATCTGCGGCCAAACCTATCCAATGGCCGCGGTTCCATCGCGGATTTGAAGAGTTGAGATATGGGATTATGGTGGTTAGGATCCTAACAACTAGTTTCCATATTAGGAAACTGGGGTTCTGGCTCTGTGACTATAAATAAGGACCGAGAGCCTCTTAGAAAAATCATCAAGCCGAAGAGATCACGAAGCCCCTGACGCTCACGCATCCAGGCTGATCATCAACTGTTCATCTACCTCCTTAGGAAAGATCGAGAAGCAACTAGTTTGTAATCATTTTTCTACGGAATAAAAGTGTAGATTGTTCAGTTGATTAATAAAGGTAGTTATTTTATTTAATTGTTTTTTGCATTTTACATTATGTTTTCCCTCTCTGTCTTTTCATCTTCTTCTCCCAACATGCGCGAGTAATTCTCCGCTTGTTAGGGTTCGTAGGATTAGGGTAGGCTAATGGACAATGAAAATATTTAAACCCTTTTTAAGTCCTATAAAGTTTAGGAACTTTATTAAAAGAATCATTAACATCCTAATCGGGCGCGCTAGCAATTCTTTGCTAGTTCCGACCGCGATTAGATATTAGATTAATGATTGTTTTGGTAAAGGCTAGATATGAACGGAGTTCCGTGTCGAGATAAGGGTTAAGAGTGGGATTCCTTTTCCCTCCAGAAACCCTAATCTACATGCATCACCGTCGTTCTAGTTCTAAATCTATTAATGGATAAAAATGGTAACTTTTAATTAATCGTCCATAACTACTAAATCCTAACGAACCCTACAAGCCCTCTTATTATATTAATTACATCTTTAAAATAATCTAGATCTATATTTTACATTCTTGTTTAACGTAGATCTAGAAACCATTCTATAAAATTCTTTATCCCTCCTCTCTTTCTCAACACATCTAAAGTAAAAGTAAAAGGTTCCACGTTTTCCTGAGGACGACCCGTACTCATCTCGGTCTAGCTACACGCGACACCGTTATTGATTGCGGTTAACTACAAAAACACTCTTTCGTATCAATCAAATGGCGCCGTTGCCGGGGATACGTGCGTAATTTTTTATTTTTACTATTTGTGTTGGATTCTTAGACGAGTCATATCATTATTAACACAAAACTGCAAATTGCATATTTAACGATTTGTTTGTGAATTTTGCGAGGGAATCTGGAGTCGCGGACTTGAGGAAGCAGGAGATCTAGGGTTCCGAACTTCTCTGGTATATTTCTTAACTCCTTCTCTCTCCTCTAAATCCAATAAAATCTATTTTCTGCAGGATTCTTTGCAAAATCGCGCCGCAAAAAAAAAATCTTTTTGCAAAAGTTTTGTGATTGGTTTTGTTTTGCATATTTAATGCGGACTTTAAGGGGCAAAGACCAAATCAAGATTATGTGGGGATTTCATCACCCTTCCTAAGCCCCACAAATCACAAACTGAGCATATAGATCAACCCTTCATTAATTTAAAAAATATCTAGACCAGACTCTAAGGACTGTCACGCTCAATAAGGACAGAGGAAGGTCGTGGGTAATCTATCGTTTATCCGCATTATTTTGGTAGTGCCTAGGCAAGTGTGTCGAAGGCTAGTGGTTTTTAATTAGGCCCACGACGCGGTTCCTTCCCACTTACCTGGCACTTAAATGGCTATAAGGATAGTACGGAGGCGGTAGAGGATTTATCCTGCGGCTTGTCCTTTGGAAGTCTAGGAGCGGTCTAGAGACTGGACCTAGGTGGCCTTAGTTCTAGGGTTGCTTGTGCATCTTAGGGAGATTTGTCTTGAGTCCCACTTTTTCAAAACAAGCCAATTTTAAATCACACACACGCTGCTACTTGCACTAAACCCGCTTAGTGCATGCTCGGCTGGACACGGGATCCTAGTTCCCGTCTTGTCCGCGTTCCTGCTATCGACACCGAAGTCGGTACTTCTTCATCTTCTTTTCCCCCACCACACACCACATCGACCTGATGGACGGCAATCCATCTAATTATAACACCACGCTGCCACCGCCCGTATGTGAGCAAAATCCACCGCGCATCTCTCTCCAAGAGAGATGCTATCCTATTCGTGGTCCCCTTCCTACTTGTCTATCTCTTCCACCACCTAACGGGGATAATTTTGAAATTAAACCCCACTACATCAACCTGCTGCCCAAATTTCACGGGCTTGAGTCGGAAGACGCGTACGTTTTCATCACCAAATTCGAAAACGTATGCGTAATGATGGGTACTTCACAATTAACTTTAGATGCTATGCGCTTACGTCTTCTCCCATTCACACTGTGCGACTTGGCAGAAAAATGGCTTTATAATACTGCCGCACACTCTATCACTAATTGGGATGAATTCGTCATAGCATTTCTTAAGAAGTTTTACCCAAATCATAAGACTGCCCACATTAGGAGCGAGATCAACCAGTTCACCCAGCTTCCCAATGAACCATTTTGGAAGTGCTTTGAACGTTTCAAAGATCTGCTTGTCCAATGCCCCGATCACGGAATACAAAGATGGGATTTATGTCAGATTATATATGAGGGCATTAATCCAGCGACAAAGCAGATGCTTGAAACAATGTGTCGATGCAATTTCATGTCTAAAGATGACGGTGAAGCATGGAAATATCTGGAAGACCTTGCTGAACACACGTTGCATTGGGAAAGCGTAAGACCACCTTCAACTAAGGGAGGTATTCACCAGCTCGATGTTTCTATCGCAGTAAAAGCCGAAATGGCAGCGATACAGAAGAAACTCGACGCTATTGAAAACAAGTTCTCATCATTCTCCCTAAATCAGGTCACGCTTCCTAAGACCGTATGTGGTTGCTGTTCGGATCCTTCACACTTAACGGAAGAATGTCCTATGAATGCATCGTTTCAAGCTAATGCTGCTTTTCAGCAACAACCTAGAAACGACCCTTATTCTTCCATGTACAATCAAGGATGGAGGAATCATCCTAACTTTGCTTGGAATCAAAACCAACAAAGCAATTATCAAAGACCTCCTCCACAGCAACCACAACCACAGAATCAGCCCCCCTTTCAGTCACAGAATTTCCAAAATCCGGTCAACAATTCTACACCACAAGTGGCCGGTACTGACAACTCACTTGCACAAACTTTGGATATGTTCATGAAACAATCTATGCAAATTTCGGCAGAGATGAGGTCTTCTATTGATACCATAACGAAAAACTCCGTCTCCCATGGTGAGAGTATTAAATCATTAGAAAACCAAATCGTACAGTTAAATGCCGCAATGAGTGCGAGAGAAAAAGGAAAACTCCTATCTCAACCCATACCTAATCCTGGCCACTCACAAAGTTATAATATGAGTGCTGTTACCACGTTGAGATCGGGAAAAGTGCTGAATAACCGAGTGGGTGAGCAATGTGATGATAGTAACACTAATGATACCCCTTCTTCTTCTTCTTCCCCTAATTCGTCTAGTCTCCCACCTTCAACCGAGCCTATTCTCCGTTTTCCCCAAGGCTCGAACCCTTCGCCCATTTCGCCAAATCTATCTAAGTCGATTCCCACTCCAATTTTGGGATCGAATCCGTCCCCACAATCCTCTCCAATGTTGGACCAAACCATTATTGATAAAGCACCTTATCCAAACAGGTTAAGGGGCAACAGACCAAGTCCACAAATGGAGAAGATTGTGGAAATTTTTAAGCAAGTTAACATAAACACTCCTCTCCTAGATGATATTCAACAAGTTCCGTCATATGCAAAAATCTTAAAGGACTTGTGCACTAGGAAGCGAAAAGTTCAAGTACCTAAAAAAGTTTTCCTTGCGAGTAATGTGAGCACTGCTTTTACACAACAACTATCCAAGAAACGAAAGGATCCCGGAAGTCCTACAATTTCTATTTCCATTGGGGGTAAAAATATCAATCGTGCTCTACTCGATCTAGGTGCTAGTGTAAACTTGCTTCCGTATTCTGTTTATGAGCAATTAGGGATCGGAGAGTTAAAACCTGTGCATTGCACTCTTCAGATGGCCGATCGATCTATCACCCAACCTAGGGGTGAGCTAGAGGATGTGTTAATCAAAGTCGGGGAATTCATATTCCCTGTGGACTTTATCGTTATAGATACACAACCTGTAGCAAACCCACGCAATCAAATCCCGGTGATACTCGGTCGACCCTTTTTGGCCACTTCCAACGCAGTAATCAATTATAGAAACGGCTCTATGACCCTATCCTTTGGAAAGAAGTCAATTGAGCTTAACATTTACAAGTTGGGAAGTGAACCCTCCGAACCCTATGCTCATGTGTGTTCTGTCGAATTAATGGATGTCGACAGCAGCGAATTTGATCAACCTCATGATACTGACTCTTTTCATATGTTGTTGTTTGACCCAACCATGGACTCTTCCACCGAGTTGTCCGGGTCAACATCTAACGCTGATAAGGAACTTTTTATAGAGTCTGACGATCACCCCATTTTTTCTGATGACATTATTTTTCGGGGTATCGACGAAAACTTTGAGAAAATTTTCGCTGATGAACTCGCATTTTTACAAGACACGGGTGTTGAGATGAATCAACTCCAAGATGAAGAAATTGGACCTCCACCCCTTCTTTTGGACAATCATGACAATGCGAGTAATCCATCATTACTATCATTGTGTCGTCTCTCCAAATTGAGACGCAATCCTTTTCCATTACACCTCTTATCACCTCCCCACTTCTTCACGTCGAAAGGTGACATGTTCTTCCACCAACCTTGGTGCATCATCGATAAAATTTTTGAATGGTTGGTGTTGACCTTCGGTCTTTGTAAAGCTTGGCATTGACCAATAACCTTGCCCCCCTCGTGTGATTTTAAAATATCAACATTGTTTAACTCAAGTTTGGGGGGGTATATTTTGGCTCTTGAAAGAAAAAGAATTTTTATAAAATTGTGAGCCAAAAATAAGTTTGGGGGAGGATTTCACTTATATATATTCTTGCCCCCATTAATAATTTCCTCCCAAGTCTACAGGTTTTTGAGCTTAACGGATGACATCAGTGAGGACACTGCTGTAAACAGGTTTGGGGGAGGTTTGTGCTTATTTACACATACTTTGCATTATACTATATTTAAGCACAATTTTTTTTTGATAATAAAAGAATAGAAAGTGAAAAATTACATATGAAACATAGGAATAGTTTAAGAAAACCAAGAAAATTAGAAGTTTTCTTAAACGAACTAGTAATAAGTAGTTATGAGCTGTTGTCCCAAGGGTTAGTAAAATGAAGGAAGTCACTAATCTGAGGATAAGAATAAGTCTGAAAAATAGTTTCTATTCTGAAAGCCAAACATTTGAATGTTGATACCCTACTATATGCACTTACACACGTCTTGAAACTCGGGATAGTAGAGGATACCTTGAAATGCTCTTGTCTAAAAACCAAAGTATGAAGGAAGTGAAAAAATGAAGAAAATATAAAAATGGTGAAAAGAAAAAAATGAACACTGGTTTTGTATCGCCAAGGCAGCAATAAAAAAATATAGTGAGGGTGCCTCTTCACCTAGTGCCCTAAGGCCAACTGGTCTGGGAGTCACTGCTAAGCCTTAGGTGGTGCAAGATGAGGAAAATATTATCACCTAATCAGCAAGCACATAAGTAATCGGTCGGTTAGTACCTCAAGAAGTATTAACGGTCGCATGAAAATGTGTGAGCAAATCTTAATATTCATCAAATTAAAAAGTACTAAGGTAGATGGACAAGAGTATGATAGCTTGAATTGAATTCTCCGAGTGTAGAGATGTTCTTTACACACACGTGGGGTTATATGATCAATGTTTGGATGAAAGGTAGGAATGAAGAATAAAGACGATGTTTTATTGAGGGATGATGTGATTTCTAACATTTTTTCATGACTATTAAGATAGGGCTCATGACAACTGAAAAACTAGTATAGTTGGAAACTCTTATTTTCAAAGTCTTTCTTTTATGGTTCTTATCTTTATATGTAAATTTCACCATCTCTCTTTTGTTATAGGATTTTGTGGGTGTAATCCGCTGAAAACCCTCAGGAGACAACACACCTCCTATTAGGGACACCTAGAGGTTTAACGGCTTGTTGCACGTGCTCAGTGCAATCGTGTCTCCCTACGAAAGTGTGCTTAGTTTTCTCCTTTCTTTCTCTCTTCTTGAATAAACTAGTTTGCTTGGGACGATCAAAAATAAGTTTGGGGGTATTTGTTCAGTTGATAAAACTGCACATTTAATATGACATTTTTCCTACTATTATTATATAATAGAAGGTGTTTATTATAATATATGATACATATGAGGGTTTATCTGTAAAAATACTATTTTCATGTGTTTATATATTATAAATAACATTTTGTAGGAAAAAGTAAACATATAATATCCATGTAACATTTGGCCCATTTAAATATGCTTACCTTATTAATACATTTGACCAATTCTTAATGGTTAAGTTAATATCTCAATAAAACAAACTCTACTAATATTGTTTGTTGAGTTATTATGCAGAATTTTCAGGGCTGAAATCAAGAAAATCAAAGTTGGCAAATCAAATCTACCAAAGATATTCAAGAAACTAATTCTGGTAGAAATGTGGAAAAGATCTTCAAAGTCTAGATACTCAAAAGATTACAAAGTTTTACAGATATGAAGCTACAAAAATTAGAGGCCATGATCTCACCAAAAGGGGGTGGATCTGCGGCCAAACCTATCCAATGGCCGCGGTTCCGTCGCGGATTTGAAGAGTTGAGATATGGGATTATGGTGGTTAGGATCCTAACAACTAGTTTCCATATTAGGAAACTGGGGTTCTGGCTCTGTGACTATAAATAAGGACCGAGAGCCTCTTGGAAAAATCATCAAGCCGAAGAGATCACGAAGCCCCTGACGCTCACGCATCCAGGCTGATCATCAACTGTTCATCTACCTCCTTAGGAAAGATCGAGAAGCAACTAGTTTGTAATCATTTTTCTACGGAATAAAAGTGTAGATTGTTCAGTTGATTAATAAAGGTAGTTATTTTATTTAATTGTTTTTTGCATTTTACATTATGTTTTCCCTCTCTGTCTTTTCATCTTCTTCTCCCAACATGCGCGAGTAATTCTCCGCTTGTTAGGGTTCGTAGGATTAGGGTAGGCTAATGGACAATGAAAATATTTAAACCCTTTTTAAGTCCTATAAAATTTAGGAACTTTATTAAAAGAATCATTAACATCCTAATCGGGCGCGCTAGCAATTCTTTGCTAGTTCCGACCGCGATTAGATATTAGATTAATGATTGTTTTGGTAAAGGATAGATATGAACGGAGTTCCGTGTCGAGATAAGGGTTAAGAGTGGGATTCCTTTTCCCTCCAGAAACCCTAATCTACACGCATCACCGTCGTTCTAGTTCTAAATCTATTAATGGATAAAAATGGTAACTTTTAATTAATCGTCCATAACTACTAAATCCTAACGAACCCTACAAGCCCTCTTATTATATTAATTACATCTTTAAAATAATCTAGATCTATATTTTACATTCTTGTTTAACGTAGATCTAGAAACCATTCTATAAAATTCTTTATCCCTCCTCTCTTTCTCAACACATCTAAAGTAAAAGTAAAAGGTTCCACGTTTCCCTGAGGACGACCCGTACTCATCTCGGTCTAGCTACACGCGACACCGTTATTGATTGCGGTTAACTACAAAAACACTCTTTCGTATCAATCAACACCTTTCTAGGCACCTACTTGGTTTATCGTATTGATCGTTAAGTGACGAATCTCCTGATAAGTAGCATGTACTCACAGTAGGATCGGGATCCAAAATATCATCGTATGATAATGTTGAAGGAATCCTACTAACATTCATCAAACTCCAAAATGGTATGCTTCTTTATGCAAATTTCAGTTTCTTTAGAAATTCCCGATGTGGATTTTTGCCCCATGCTCTTATGACCTTGACGAAGGCCAACAGATCATAAGTCACATGTCAAGTTCTACCCGTCATTATCCAGGTTAATTTGAACCCACCCATACATACCCTTGACGAAGGCCAAAATAGTAGTACGACTGTCCCTGTAACACCCGAGCCCAATAATACTATTTATATTACTAGTTGAGTGTTATATATTGCTCATTCCAATTATCCTGATTGTTTGGTGCTTTTTGCAAAATTTTAACCGGTTAAGTCATTTTGGCACATAACAAATTTTAACTCCTAAAATGAAATTTAAAATGTCCATGTTGGCCTACTCGTCGCCACTAGTCGCGTGGTAGCGTCCGCGTGTCGAGATTCCGTCCCGTTCGGCTAAACGGACAAGTTTGGATGACTACGCGCGTGTGCAAGTGTCCGACTTGGGGGCATGCATTTTAATCATTAAACACCTCTTTTCAAAATTTGGAACCCGCTTAAAATCCTATAATTTGAATTTGGAACATTTGGGCGCAGCCCGGGCGCGATTTGGAAATGTTTCATTTAGCGCCAAAAAGGCCCATTTAATTAAATATCATAAAACTATATATATACGAATATATATTTCCTTAACAGTTAAAATCATTCAAATCCTTTCAAAATCTTTATTTTAAAAAATTCCTTTCTCCTTGCCAGCCAATCACGAGAGGCCTGAATCTCTCGTGGGCCCCCCTTTCCCTCTCTATCTCTCTCCGCCTCTCTCTGTCTCTCTCTTCATTCTCTTTCTCTCTCTCTCTCTAACCAATCTCTCTCTCTCTTCCTATATATATTTTCCTTCATGCAGCCGCCTCCTTCTCTTCCCCGTCACGAGAACTCCAAGCCCTAACCCTAGCTCCTCGTGCGTGCGCCGCCGACCCCCACCGCGACCTCGCCGTCGCCGTCAACACCTCCTCAGCCTTACCGCACCCTCTTCCTCCTTCCTCCGCTCTCTTCCGCGCCTGCACCCAACCCCGACGACGCCACCAACCACCGCAGGTCTCGTCGTCGATGCCGCCTCCAGTCACCGACGACGCCCGCGACTCCCTCTCTTCCTCCTCGTCGTCGCCTTCCTCCTCCCCTCGCCGGACCATCACCAGACCCGAGCCCGACCCTAGCACCAATCCCGGGTCGCCGGGAACAGCGCCGTCGACCCTCGTCGACGTCACCCGCGCCACCTCCTTTCCTTCTCGATCACCAGAGCCGACCACCACCCTCCTCTACTCGTCGCACCACCCTCTCCAGTGAACCCAGAGGCTGTTCAGGCCTTCGCAGCCGCCGTCGCTGCCTCGCCGGCGTTCCAGCACCGTCGAGCCCGCCGGGGTTACCCCTGGTGTCTCCCGGTAAGCTTTCCTTGTCCTTCCTTTTGTGCGAAACCCCTCGCTGGTCGATTGCTCATGTTTATCGCGTTTGCTAACGTGTTACTTTTGACTTTTGCCGGTTTCCGACCATGCCGTCTTTTGGACCCGACGCTCCAGCGAAGTACCCTGGTCCGTGTGGTCCCGTTGTTCGCTGTTGGGACTCGATCCGTGGCCCGTGCACCCGTCTCGTGTTTTCTGTCGACATTGCATCCGTGCTTTCCGGTTTGCGAAACCGTCGAGGCAAGTATCCGAATACTTGCTTTAACATGCTAGTACACAAGATCATGTCTTGCTACAAACTTAATCATCATATTATTTTATTATAACCACACAGCTATTGGTAACATCGATATCTCTTTTTATAACTTAAAATTGATGGTCACAATTATCCATAACATTAAATCAATTTAGTAGTTGCTTGTAATTAATCGGTCTACTATTAATTCATGCTTTAACTAACTAAACCAAGTAGATCGTCCTCGCTTCATTTGTTAAATCACCCATGAGACAATTATTATGTTTTAGTTTAAATTCATGTAGCTTCATTACGTATGTTGTTGATATTGTTTCACTTTGAGACTATTGCACCCCAAGAATGCTTGAACCTGTTAATAAGAGAATACAAAGCATCAATGTGTTTAAATGGAATAATATTGTGATTTGCTGTCCCTGCTGTCGTCCCTTATTCGTTACTATACCTGTTATCAGCATACATTTGATTGCATTACATATTGACCGATCTTGATACACATGACACCCTATACATATCAACTCAACCTGTTGAAACGTGACCTGACCTGTTACCTGATTTCATGCCTAATGCCGACTTACCTGACCATTCCTGCTGTCTATCCAGACAGACCTATTTCACCTGATTTTGTGTTGGCATTAGTTCTTGACTATTGAATACCTGACCTGACATACATAACTTGGGGGTATGGGGAAATCAAAGGTGAAACCGACTTGTAACTCAACAGTTCGATACTTGTTCTGATCAGTCTTACGGGCTTGGCCAGTCCGGGAGTGATGATGCTGACAGCACTCATCCATCCTACTACCTATTACTGCTTAGCGGAACGTCTCGGATTCAGCCCCGAGGACCTTGACCGTGGTCCCAGGCACGCACGGGATACTATTGAGTTACATCGACGATTCATCAATTGATTTCAAAGACTATAGAGTAGAAACCTGATAGGACAGTTTAGTCACCTTTGCACATTACCCTGCTCTGTTATTTCTTAGTACTGCTTTATTCATGTTCATATTTGCATTGCTTATTACCATGTTTACATTATATACTTGATGTCATGACGCGCCGACGTCTGGGTTTTGCATGGCCCAGATTCCGTACCACTGTCGACGACCGAGCAGGAGTACTTCAGCCAGCAGGCTGAACTGTGAGTTCTTTAGGGTTTAGTTTTATTTTCATTTCAGATGTGAGCCCGCATTATGGGACGTACTGTTTATTTATTGTATTGGATCATTTGCTTCCGCACTTATTGTTTTATTGATTCTTGTTATTCTGGATTTGGACATGTATTAGATTAGTTTATTATCTTGTTCTTGATATCCTTACAACCGTAATGTGACTGTGGATGGATACTTCCTACCCACAGGTAGCATGGTTGGCTATGTCACGTGCCCAATCTTGCGTACTCTGGGAAGCGGGGCGTGACTTGGTTCTTTTGGTATCAGAGCCATAGGTTAATTGGGTTGATTCTTTGTAGTTGGGTATTGCACCTGATACACAAATCATAATACCCGTGATTAGGAAACATGTCCTGCCACCTTGACTGTTTTACCATCCTTGAATCATTCTTCCGGATCATGTCGACATGCAAACTTACTTTGTATTGTCAACTCGAAAACCTAATTTCTTGTTATCTCTAGGACTTAGGCGACTTGGGTGGAGTTAAGTAATTGCGGCTATGATACCGCGGCATAGCTACAATGCAGCACTCTATTTAAGTATCTTGAAGTTCTAGCCTTGATTTATATATTGAATCTATCATCGTGCTAATGTCGTTTGTTTTGATTTCAGGACCATGGCAGATAAGAATTTCAAGACGTATCAGAGGCGTGTGGATGAAGCCGCCATGTTAGGAGTGATACGTGGGATGTTGGAAAATCAGAAGAGGCAAACTGAGCTGATCCAGCAGCAAGCAGATTCATTTCAGGAGGGTTTACAGGCTATTCAGCAGTCTGTAAACACCGCTTGTAGCGAAGCCAGTTGCCCGAGTAGGGACCGTGGCAGATTTCAGACGATTGGGTCCTACTACTTTCACTGGTCTGGAGGAGCCGTTACCATGGACACGGAGAATTTACTGATTGCGGCACAGATCCCTGAGGACAAGAGAGTTGATGTGGTACACATTCAGCTAGTGGATTACGTCCGAGAGTGGTGGCTTGTGGAGGAGAACCGCTTGTCCAAGCCAATCAGTTGGGCGGATTTCTCTAAAAGTTTCTTGGAGAAGTTCTTCCCGCGGATTGCACAGCAGGAAATGGAGGAGAAATTTATTGGGCTAAGACAAAATGGAGCAGCTGTGGATGTACATGCAGCGGAATGGACGAGACTCAGCCGTTTCGCTGGACCCTTAGTCGCCAAGGAGGCAGACAGGGCGCGAAGGTTCTTGCGCAGTTTGGATGTGGAAATCCAGAGACAGATTGTCTCCCTGGGTTTGACCACTTTCTCACAGGTTCTTACGGCAGCCAGAGAGCAGCAGAGTTTATCAGGATCGAAAGGGAACCTTCACCAGACAGCAGTTACGGCCAGGAAGCCTGCATTTGTACCTAACCGAGATCATGGGCGCAGAGGTATTCCAGTGGACCGTCGAGGCGTAGCACCCATGAAGAAGCCTGTGATCGTTGACCGAAGGAAGAGCGTGACCTGTGCCTACTGCCACTTACCCGGGCACGTGCATAAGGATTGTAGAAGAAGACTGGGACTTTGTCTGGTTTGTGGGGCAGCCGATCACGCAGTTGGTGCCTGTCCGTCGAAGCTTCGCACGAGAGATGATGTACAGAAGCCTCCGCAGAGACCGTTCCAAGGGCAGAAACAGCTGACTCAAGGACCAAACCAGGCTCGAGCTTTCACGTTGACGGCTGAGGAAGCCAAGGCATCAGGAGAAGTGGTTTCAGGTACTTTGCTCGTTCATGGTTTTCCCGCATTGGCATTATTTGATTCCGGAGCATCCCACTGCTTTATGTCATCCAAATTTATAGCTACACACTCGATTACCTGCACGACCCTGTCTAGTTTTTGGGACATACACACTGGGAATGGGAAAATCATAGCTAGTAAGGAATGTAGAGATTGTACAGTTGTTGTTTGTGGACGGGAGCTTTTTGCAGATTTCTTGGTGATAGATACGGGTAGCTATGAGGTTGTCTTGGGAATGGATTTTCTTGGCACTTTCCACGCCCACATTGACTGTAGGGCAAGGAAGGTAATTTTCCAGATTCCCGGACATCCTAAGTTTACTTTCACCGGAGGAAGCAACTTTGTCGGGCCAGTCGAGTTTAGGGCTAGGCCGACAAACAGTGTTCTTGCGACAATGGAAGTAGATAGTAATGAAGAGCCGTCAGTTGTTCATGACTTTATGGATGTGTTTGAAGATATATCAGGCTTACCGCCGAAGCGAGATGTGGAGTTTGCGATTGACCTTATTCCTGGTGCAGCGCCAGTATCAAAATCTTATTATCCGATGGCACCGGTGGAATTGGAAGAAGTTAAGAAACAAGTTGGTGAATTACTCGAGAAGGGATGGATTCGAAGCAGCAACTCACCTTGGGGAGCTCCAGTTCTTTTAGTAAAGAAGAAGGATGGCACGAGAAGGATGTGCATTGATTATCGAGAATTGAACCGGGTGACTATTAAGAACAAGTACCCGATCCCTCACATTGGAGAACTTTTTGAGCAGCTTAGTGGCGCGAGGGTATTCTCGAAACTGGACTTGCGATCAGGATATCATCAGGTCCGAGTAAAAGCAGAAGACATTTGCAAGACGGCGTTTCGAACTCGATATGGACATTTCGAGTATTTGGTGATGCCCTTCGGAGTGACTAATGCGCCGGCAATATTCATGGATTTGATGAACAGGATCTTTTCACCATTCTTGGACCAGTTTATTGTAGTATTCATTGACGATATTCTGGTGTACTCGAAGAGTTCGGAGGAGCACGCTGAGCATTTAAGGATCGCATTGCAGACGCTGAGACAAGAGAAGTTATTCGCGAAGATGAGTAAGTGCGAATTCTGGCTGGAAGAAGTGAAGTTTCTGGGGCATGTTGTGTCGGGCAATGGAATCGCCGTTGATCCCGAGAAGATTACAGCAGTTCGAGATTGGCCAACTCCAAAGAATGTTGCGGAGATAAGAAGTTTTCTTGGACTCGCCGGATACTACAGAAGATTTGTGGAGAACTTCGCTCGTTTAGCTGAGCCGTTAACCAAGCTCACGCGTAAGGAGGTACCGTTTGTTTGGACGGATGGATGTGCATTGGCCTTCGAGAAGTTGAAGCAAAAGTTGATAACCGCCCCGATCCTGACCGTACCAGATAATTCAGAAGGACTAGTGATACACAGCGACGCATCCGGAAAAGGATTGGGATGTGTTCTGATGCAGAATGGGAAGGTCATCGCTTACGCATCGAGACAACTGAAGATTCATGAGAAGAATTATCCGACTCATGACTTAGAGCTTGCAGCCGTGATCTTCGCCCTGAAGATTTGGAGACACTACCTTTTGGGCGAGAGAGTCGAAGTCTTTACAGATCACAAGAGTTTGAAATATGTGTTCACTCAGAAGGAGTTGAACATGAGGCAACGCAGATGGTTGGAGCTGATGGCCGACTACGACCTTGATCTTAAGTACCATCCGGGAAAAGTTAACGTCGTGCCAGATGCGCTAAGTCGGTTACCAGCAATTCAGGTGTTGACCGCACAAAGGGAGATCATTGCGGATTTTCAGAGATTTGACTTGGAGGTTGTGCTACCACATGCTACGGGACAGTTGATGCAGTTGCAAGTACAATCGTCCTTAGTTGAGAAGACTAAAGCGGCACAATCGCAGGATCCTAGACTGCAAAAGTTTCGAGAGCAGGTGGAAGCTGGACTACGAACCGATTTACTGATCCATGAAGACGGTTCGTTGAGATATGGTAGCCGTGTGTGTGTGCCAAAAGGAGATGTGCGTGAAAAGCTTATGAAGGAGGCACACAGTTCAGTTTACTCTGTACATCCAGGAGGGACAAAGATGTACCGAGATATTCGACAGCATTTCTGGTGGGAAGGTATGAAACGGGAGATTGCTCGCTTCGTGGCTAAGTGCTTGGTGTGTCAGCAAGTCAAGGCTGAACACCAAAGGGTCGCTGGTTTGTTGCAACCACTTCCGATTCCTCAGTGGAAGTGGGAACATATAACCATGGATTTCGTGACGGCTTTACCGCGGAGTCCAAAGGGCAACAATGCAGTATGGGTGATTGTCGATCGGTTGACCAAAGAAGCTCACTTTATTCCTTTTCGGGTTGGTCAATCGACAGAGACTTTGGCAGAACGGTACATGCAGGAGATTGTAAGACTGCATGGAGTACCGGTAAGCATCGTGTCCGATCGGGACACTCGGTTCTTGTCGCACTTTTGGAGGAGTTTACAAGAAAGTTTGGGGACTCGATTGAAGTTTAGCACAGCTTATCATCCTCAGACTGATGGACAATCGGAGAGAACGATCCAAACCCTTGAAGATATGTTGAGGGCTTGCATGTTAGACTTCAAAGGCTCTTGGGAGGATCATCTACACCTGGTAGAGTTTTCGTACAACAATAGCTTCCAAGCAACTATTCAGATGGCTCCGTTTGAAGCGTTGTATGGTCGTATGTGCCGTTCACCTGTTTGTTGGGATGATGTTGGTGAACGAAGGTTACTAGGGCCAGATTTGGTGGTACAGACAGTCGAGAAGGTGAATACAATCAGGAAGCATATGAAGGCAGCTCAAGACAGACAGAAAAGTTGGGCCGACACGTCAAGAAGACCTCTAGAGTTCGCCGTGGGTGATTTGGTATTCCTGAAGATATCACCGACTAGAGGGGTAATTCGCTTTGGAAGTCGAGGAAAGCTTAGTCCTCGATTCGTTGGACCCTTCGAGATATTGGAACGTGTTGGAGAGGTAGCGTACCGTTTGGCGTTACCACAGTCATTGGCAGGAGTGCACGATGTGTTTCATGTGTCTCAACTACGGAGGTATGTTCGCGATGAGACTCATGTCTTGGATCATTCGGAGTTAACTGTGCGGGAGGACCTAACTTTTGAGGAGCGACCAGTTGAAATCAAGGATCGGAGAGAAAAGGTTCTTAAGAACAAGGTTATCCCTCTTGTGCTAGTTTCTTGGGGTAATCGATCGCATGGAGAATCCACTTGGGAGCGAGAAGACGAGATCCGGCAGAAATTCCCTCACCTCTTCCAGTAGTTAGCTATCTTGTATTCTTGGAATTTCGAGGACGAAATTCTTTTGTAGTTGGGTATGATGTAACACCCGAGCCCAATAATACTATTTATATTACTAGTTGAGTGTTATATATTGCTCATTCCAATTATCCTGATTGTTTGGTGCTTTTTGCAAAATTTTAACCGGTTAAGTCATTTTGGCACATAAAAAATTTTAACTCCTAAAATGAAATTTAAAATGTCCATGTTGGCCTACTCGTCGCCACTAGTCGCGTGGTAGCGTCCGCGTGTCGAGATTCCGTCCTGTTCGGCAAAACGGGCAAGTTTGGACGACTACGCGCGCGTGCAAGTGTCCGACTTGGGGGCATGCATTTTAATCATTAAACACCTCTTTTCAAAATTTGGAACCCGCTTAAAATCCTATAATTTGAATTTGAAACATTTGGGCGCAGCCCGGGCGCGATTTGGAAATGTTTCATTTAGCGCCAAAAAGGCCCATTTAATTAAATATCATAAAACTATATATATACGAATATATATTTCCTTAACAGTTAAAATCATTCAAATCCTTTCAAAATCTTTATTTTAAAAAATTCCTTTCTCCTTGCCAGCCAATCACGAGAGGCCTGAATCTCTCGTGGGCCCCCCTTTCCCTCTCTATCTCTCTCCGCCTCTCTCTGTCTCTCTCTTCATTCTCTTTCTCTCTCTCTCTCTAACCAATCTCTCTCTCTCTCTTCCTATATATATTTTCCTTCATGCAGCCGCCTCCTTCACTTCCCCGTCACGAGAACTCCAAGCCCTAACCCTAGCTCCTCGTGCGTGCGCCGCCGACCCCCACCGCGACCTCGCCGTCGCCGTTAACACCTCCTCAGCCTTACCGAACCCTCTTCCTCCTTCCTCCGCTCTCTTCCGCGCCTGCACCCAACCCCGACGACGCCACCAACCACCGCAGGTCTCGTCGTCGATGCCGCCTCCAGTCACCGACGACGCCCGCGACTCCCTCTCTTCCTCCTCGTCCCTACCTCGTCGTCGCCTTCCTCCTCCCCTCGCCGGACCACCACCAGACCCGAGCCCGACCCTAGCACCAATCCCGGGTCGCCGGGAACAGCGCCGTCGACCCTCGTCGATGTCACCCGCGCCACCTCCTTTCCCTCTCGATCACCAGAGCCGACCACCACCCTCCTCTACTCGTCGCACCACCCTCTCCAGCGAACCCAGAGGCTGTTCAGGCCTTCGCAGCCGCCGTCGCTGCCTCGCCGGCGTTCCAGCGCCGTCGAGCCCGTCGGGGTTACCCCTGGTGTCTCCCGGTAAGCTTTCCTTGTCCTTCCTTTTGTGCGAAACCCCTCGCTGGTCGATTGCTCATGTTTATCGCGTTTGCTAACGTGTTACTTTTGACTTTTGCCGGTTTCCGACCATGCCGTCTTTTGGACCCGACGCTCCAGCGAAGTACCCTGGTCCGTGTGGTCCCGTTGTTCGCTGTTGGGACTCGATCCGTGGCCCGTGCACCCGTCTCGTGTTTTCTGCCGACATTGCATCCGTGCTTTCCGGTTTGCGAAACCGTCGACGCAAGTATCCGAATACTTGCTTTAACATGCTAGTACACAAGATCATGTCTTGATACAAACTTAATCATCATATTATTTTATTATAACCACACAGCTATTGGTAACATCGATATCTCTTTTTATAACTTAAAATTGATGGTCACAATTATCCGTAACATTAAATCAATTTAGTAGTTGCTTGTAATTAATCGGTCTACTATTAATTCATGCTTTAACTAACTAAACCAAGTAGATCGTCCTCGCTTCATTTGTTAAATCACCCATGAGACAATTATTATGTTTTAGTTTAAATTCATGTAGCTTCATTACGTATGTTGTTGATATTGTTTCACTTTGTGACTATTGCACCCTAAGGGTGCTTGAACCTGTTAATAAGACAATACAAAGCATCAATGTGTTTACATGGAATAATATTGTGATTTGCTGTCCCTGCTGTCGTCCCTTATTCGTTACTATACCTGTTATCAGCATACATTTGATTGCATTACATATTGACCGATCTTGATACACATGACACCCTATACATATCAACTCAACCTGTTGAAACGTGACCTGACCTGTACCTGATTTCATGCCTAATGCCGACATACCTGACCATTCCTGCTGTCTATCCAGACATACCTATTTCACCTGATTTTGTGTTGGCATTAGTTCTTGACTATTGAATACCTGACCTGACATACATAACTTGGGGGTATGGGGAAATCAAAGGTGAAACCGACTTGTAACTCAACAGTTCGATACTTGTTCTGATCAGTCTTACGGGCTTGGCCAGTCCGGGAGTGATGATGCTGACATCACTCATCCATCCTACTACCTATTACTGCTTAGCGGCACGTCTCGGATTCAGCCCCGAGGACCTTGACCGTGGTCCCGGGCACGCACGGGATACTATTGAGTTACATCGACGATTCATCAATTGATTTCAAAGACTATAGAGTAGAAACCTGATAGGACAGTTTAGTCACCTTTGCACATTACCCTGCTCTGTTATTTCTTATTACTGCTTTATTCATGTTCATATTTGCATTGCTTATTACCATGTTTACATTATATACTTGATGTCATGATGCGCTGACGTCTGGGTTTTGCATGGCCCAGATTCCGTACCACTGTCGACGACCGAGCAGGAGTACTTCAGCCAGCAGGCTGAACTGTGAGTTCTTTAGGGTTTAGTTTTATTTTCATTTCAGATGTGAGCCCGCATTATGGGACGTACTGTTTATTTATTGTATTGGATCATTTGCTTCCGCACTTATTGTTTTATTGATTCTTGTTATTCTGGATTTGGACATGTATTAGATTAGTTTATTATCTTGTTCTTGATATCCTTACAACCGTAATGTGACTGTGGATGGATACTTCCTACCCACAAGTAGCATGGTTGGCTATGTCACGTGCCCAATCTTGCGTACTCTGGGAAGCGGGGCGTGACAGTCCCAAACCAACGCATCTATCTATGCTACAGATAAATATCCAGCAGCTACCAATGACTATGCCTTGGCGAAGGTCAAAATACACAGCTTGAATACTACTGAATATCTAACTGAAATGACGGAGGGCTACGACTGGTTTTGGCAAAACCGTGAACGTAGTGAACTTGATATAATCGAAGGAACCTGATACTTTTTTAAAAGGAGTGGTTAAAGCTCCGCAATTAAAAATTCTGCTCTTTTAAAATAACCAAGTGGTTTCTTTTAAATTTGTTCCAACGATTAAACTTTGGTTTATTTTCTTTGCATTATAATAATGCGTCCCATCATTAATCTTATCATTGCAGAAAACAACGAAAATACCACGTCCTCTTTTGCCATCAGCATTCACCACGGGGTCCCGTCATCACCCGTTAGGTTACTTAACTAACGACAGAGCGGGGGCTGGGCTAGCGCGGGTGTAAAACATAAGTGACGTCTAATAGCTATCATATATAGATATTGTACATTCGTCAGACGCAATAATAAGCATTCCAGATCACTGATGAACTTTATTGGATTTATTAGCAATCCGCATTTTGCTTTGAGCCTGCAATAAAAGACGGATTACATAGTTGTGGTGAACAGCCTTTTACCCCACCCCAGACCCCTACGGGTACGGCAAACTACCCGCCAAATACCAGAAGTGAAGCGGTCTGCCTCAACACTTCAAAGTACCCGGTAGTTTGTGCACCCCACCTTGGGTCTATCCTAAGAGCAAAAACAGTAAAAAGAAATAATACAACGGTGGCTACAACCGCAACCTGGATGTGCCCCGCAAAATAATATTACAACTTATTATAATTACATTGAATGAATGAATATTAAACACATCTCAAACCCCGGCTAATCATCACAACAGTCCAACACAGTTCATATACACAAACAGTAAACATTTCAGAAATGTGCAACCCCCTGCCAACCGACATACTAGCAGTTAAGAGAGGTTTACGAACACATTAAACATTACAGATAAAGATCCAATTAGCAAATAGTTTAGAACATCGATCAATTGCCTATATCCGTGTCTACCCCAAAAGCAAATCAGCACAGAGGCAACCTGGGCAGAAACAGAACATACAAGAAAACAGAAAACTACAAAATAGGAATTACTGACCAAATCCGAGTCAACTCGACGTTGACTCGGCGGCGGATCCGTGGCACAAGCTCTCTATGCCGCGGATCCGCAGCCGTTTTGGCGACTCACTGGCTCGTTTTTTCTCAGTATTCTTAAAATACCCTGGTGTGAATTTTAAAGTATGTCAAATAATTTTTCAGACAGGTTTAAAATTAACAGAAACTCAGAAATTTCAGGGTTTTGTTTTCGTGTTTTCCGTCGATCGAACATCTAATCAGTTGCTAACAAGCTAGTAATGGTTTAGTTGGCTCTGATACTACTGTAAGTCCATGTCACGCACCCCACGAACTTGCGGGGAGGCGGAATATATGAAAAACGATTATTAAAGCTTCGTAACACGGACTTGAGCGCATGAATCGTTATCTAAACCATTGCTAACAAAATACTAGAGGTTTAACTACTCGGACATGAAGTTATACCTCACGTTACTTGTCCTTCGGGTCTTCATCGCGGTCCACCACTCCTCGTAGGCTCCTTGGAACATCGGCAGCTTCACGGCCTCCTCGAATCAAAGACGATCCACCCGAAAGCTCCTACGCCAAGCTTAATCTCAAACTTGAGATAACTAGGTTGCTTAAAGTGCTAATCTAAGCTACCTAGGGGATATAGAGTGAGGTTATGGATGTTTTAGTCTAGCTAACCCTTGATCTCAACACATGAGAGGTTAGGGTTAGGGTTTGAAGAGAGAGTGAGCTTGAGGAGAGAGAAGGTGAAGATGATAATGATATGAGATAATGATATTATCATAATATATATGAAGCATTATTATTTATCCAAAAATGAAATAAATGAATTAACAACCATGCTTCATAAATATCTATGAGTGATTCATCTCCATGAGTCATTAAGCATTTATGATGCATTAATGACTTGGATGAATCACACAAATGAGTCACTAATCTCATTTAATGCAATGCCACCTTAACCCCTTAGTCATCACTCTTCTAGAAGCTTCCCGACAAATTACGAGAACGCCCCTCCAATCCATGAAAATACGGAAAAACTTTAGACTGTACAAATCCAATAACCCGATACTAGAATCTGGCTTAAACCAAAGACGGATAGTAAAAATTGTCCGAAAAGTCGTACGTGCGTAAACACACGTACGCGTCCGAACCCTTTTCGTAAAACCGTACGACCTCTATATCTTTTCGCCTGGAGCAGGGAAACTCTCTGTGTGGGACTCTAAAGACTCGACACTACGCTGGCAGTGGGTTTAACCACAGACCGCAAGCGGTACTAGCTGTACGTAACGGTCCCCAGGTAGATGTCGATAAGAAGGCCAATGAGGAAACTCATCCGAACTCTCACTGAGCCTGATGTGACAATCTCCGTACAGTTCGGTATGTTCGTCTAAGACTATCGCATATCAAGCCTAGGAGGCGGCAAGCGTCAGTCCCCTAATAGCTGTATAAGTCATGTCGGAGCGAAGCCTATTGCACCCTGAGAAGCTACTAGAACCTACCAGTATATCTCGCTTGCCCTGGCCAGGGACTTTGCGTAATGGCTCTCTGACATAGCGCGATATCATCTCCCAATACCAGGAGAGACGAATCCTGTCAAACCACTACTGCCTCCAAGTGCTCGGGACTGCACCCAACTGCTACATGTTTGCACGACTCCTTTGAGCCGTGGTAGGGTAGCAATCTAAGAACAGTGGGACACACTCGAGGCGAAGTAGCAGTGTCAAGTCTGCGGACTATGCTGTACTCATGTCACCTGGGAACTGTTAACTGACGGTGGGTATAGTACCAACCAACAGTTCCCCTGCGAGTCCTGTCCGGTGTACCTGTAACCTAACGAGCACCTGTGTACTATCTCCAGTACGACGTACTGACGGCAATGGGACAAACCATCTCCCCAACTGGGATGAGAAGCGTACACACTAGTCTACTCTGGAATATCGATGCCCTGCCTCGATAATCCTACGACTAGGGACAAGTATAGGATGTTGCTTATAGACTACCCAGCCCCCACTAGTGTGACTGCCATCACAACGCTGGTAATCAAGTAAAGAACCTATGGGCTCTGCTAATATGTATAAATGATACGTCACAAGAAACATATGCACATATTAAAGTAGACTCAAACCAAGTAGCATACTACCATTTTTAGCAAGACTGTATATACAAATGTGAATATCCCAAGCTTCCATTAAGTAATATACAATCTAGTATGATACAATAATGGCCCCTAGGGCATATACACTAACAAAAATTGCCCGAAGGCTTACAAAATTCAAATAGAAAAAAGAAGAAGGCAGGAAGGCTCAGGCCTTAGGACCGGGGAGGATATCAACTTGCTCTGCGCCGGCGTCGGGAGCTGGGATGACGGCTTTAGGGACGGTGGTCCTACCAGGAGCCTTGGCGCCGGGAGCTGGGCTGACTGCTTTTAGGTCGGCGCTCCCAGCAGGAGCCTTATCTCCAGCACTCCCACCGGCGGCCTCTCCCCCGGCTGCACTCCCAGCAGTCTCCCCATGCGGCTCATCCTCGGAGAGGGGGTACTGGAGCCATCAGCAAACCCCGGCATCAACGCCTTGACAGCGTCGACGGCCTGGTGCCAAACGATGGCCGAGGCGTCAGCATGGTCGGCGCAGAACTGGTCCAACGTCTTGTACCTCTCCACCGACTTCATAGCCCGGAGGTCAGCGAGCTTCACCGCGTCCTTCACCGCCTCGGTTTCCCTCTTGCAGGCATCTCGCTACTTCTTCATCATGACGTTAAGCACTTTAGCCTCCTCCAACTTAATCTGGACGACTTTGTTGGATTCACTCAGAATTCGAATGGACTCCTTGCATTTAGAGTTCGTCACTGTTTCGCCCAATCAGAGCAAAGCTCTGTTGAAATTCAAAATTCAAAATTTTGAAGCAACGCTTCAAATCTCGGGAGCAACGCGCCACATGTCAAGCGCTGATACGTCAGCGCAGCGCTCAAGAAGGCGCGCCCAATCAGAGCAAAGCTCTATCTAAATGAAGCAACGCTTTAGCTGCGCAAGCACTGCGCTGCGCGACACGTGTCGGCGCAGATGCGCTAGCGCAGTTGCGCTGCGCTGTGCGCTGCGCGACACGTGTCACGCGCTGGGGCATCTGCGCCAAACAGAATTAAATTTCTAAGAAATCTTTTCTGTTCTTGTTAAAATAAGAAGATTTTCTTCTGCAAAGCAGAAGCCCTTGGATCAAAAATCCAACGGTGGGGAAAATTCCCCAAATCACTCAGAGAAAGATCTCTTTAACAAATTTAACTAATTTATGAGCCTTATAAAAAGGACCCTAGGCCTCAATTCAAAGGAGGAACATTTTTGTCTTGGAAAAAAGCCAATAGCTTCAAACAGAGAGAGAATTCTGAGAAAAGCTCAAAGAAAAGAAAGGTAAAAACCTTCACGAGAGAAAAGAAATCTTTTTTAATAAATCATTGATTTAAAAACCAGATCAATGTTCTTCACATAATAAACAGTGCTTTGCACTTCTCATGAACCCCTGGTTCTTTAAAAAAAAAAACAAGAAAACAACAAAATAAAAATAGTGCTTTGCACTTTTATGAACCTCTGGTTCTTCAAGCAAAAAGAAAAACTTATTTTTCTTTGATCTAATTTAGATCAAGAAATCAAATAATGCTTTGCACTTCTGTTCTTGAATCTAAAAGATTCTTAGTGCTTTGCACTTCTGTTCTTGAATCTAAAAGATTCATAGTGCTTTGCACTTCCAAACTGCGTTGTTGCGCTCTTAAGAGAGCGCCACGTGTCATCTACAGAACAACTTGCGCTACGCGCTCTGGAAATAGAGCTTTGCTCTCTGGAATTGGCGCAACTCACCAGAGCGCGCCACGTGTCAGCAGCGCACCAGCGCAGCGCACTAGCGCAGCGCACTGCGCTGTTGCGCTTGCGCTCACCAGAGCATGACACGTGTCATCACCATATGAGCTTGCGCTCATTACTTGGCGCAAAGCGCCAGACAAATGCACTGCATTGCTTACAAAAGGGGCCAAGCCCAATTAAAGAAGGCCTAACAGGTCTAATAAAATGCAATGCATTATTTTAAAAAAAAAAAGGGGGCAGAGCCCAAACCAAAATAGATGCTCTGCATCATAAATAAAGGGACAGAGCCCAAATCAAAAGCCTAGCAGGCCGGAATAGAATGCAGTGCATTATTAAATATGGGCAGAGCCCTAGCACGGGCCTAATATGCCAAAGATCAAGAAAAATGTTGAATATTCTCAACTGGATTTAACCCAATTTTGGCCGCAAGTCCTCAAATTAAATTGACTGAGCATAGCTTTCTCTTAAATCAATTTATATCCGGTTCGAAGGTACATCTCCGAACTCCTCTAATACACGTCATTGTAATCACTCAACGTCGTCAGAGAGGTGATGGGTCCCGATGACCACACCCTTCAATATTGGACCGAAACGTCCTTAAACTAATATTGGACCGAAACGTCCTTAAACTAATACCGGACCGAAACGTCCTTAAACTAATATCGGACCGAGACGTCCTTAAACTAATATCGGACCGAGACGTCCTTAAACTAATGATGGACCACCACGTCCCTAAACTGGCGATGGACCACTATGTCCCTAAACTGGAACAATAGAGCCTCCAAATGCTCTTTTATCGGATCTAAACGATCCCGTTTAAGTCGATCTTAGCTCCAAACACGGCTAACGTATCCTTAAACATTCAAACGGACTATAAAACTCCAAATCAACCTTGGTTCAAGGGTACATCTCTGAACTCCTCTGACATCTGCCGTTGTAATCCTTCAACGACGTTAGAGAGGTGACGAGTCCCGATGGCCAGATATTAAATGGATTATCACGTTAAGTTGATCTTAGTCTCAAACAGGACTATCGTATCCTTAACGAACGTTTAAGTTGATCTTAGCCGCAACGCGACTAATGCATCCTTAAACTAAAAACACCAAACCCAAATCTAAGTAAATACGGATTTGGACTAATCCATGTCCTACGGGCGACGGCATTACTCGGTCTCCGTATACAATCCAAGGGCAACCACAAACAAAACAAACACACACGACACGAAGTGAAATTCTGGAGAAGGAGAAAGTTGTTACCGCGATGCGGTAGCGTAATTAACTGCAGGGGCTTGCGTCTGCAGGGAAGAGCGTCCCCACAATCAAAACCCCCTCAAGCGAGGGGGAATCTGACGAAGTCTGCTATATCGGCCGCATCCGTCTAAACCTCCGATACACGGTGCCATAAATCAACTTGGCATCTTCTGAGAGGTGGACGGATAAAACCAAATAGCATCTGCCCCGAATCTCAGCGTCAGGATATCGCAGTCTTGTACGCCGTCTTTCGGAGGGGAACAGATTCTGGCACGCCCGGTGGGACCTTTTCCTTTTTCCACTCCACACTTCGTGTGTCGTCTTCGCGAACCAATCGCGGTTTGTTAATGGTTGCCTTCGGATTTCAAGTTACTAAGATTTGGTCTTTTGCCTGGCGCAGAACTCAAAATTCAATGGCCTTTAACTGCACCAACTGCTCGAAATGCCACTGCAACGGACGCTCCACCTCACCGGGAGGTGTAGCATATGGACCCCAAGCGGCTTCCGTCCTCGCTCTGCCAGTAGACCAGGTGACCCAGGCCACCACTGGCCTATTCTTCGGGACCATGATCCCACCTACAAGCTTCTCTATGCCAATACCTGGACCGGAAGTGAACAAGAAGTCTGTCTTCGACCGGCTCACTACTACGACGACCCCTGTCAACGGGTCGCCCGCTACCAAACCGACAGCCTCTGTTTTCACCAGGCTAAATCAGAACTCTAAATTGGTTGTCCCAAGGAAAGCAATGACTGCTGCTTCAGAAGTCGTCAAGGCGGCTTCCCCTGTTAAAGAGTCAGTCTTTTCAAGACTGACGATTCCTGCTCTTGTCCTTGCTCGAGGATCTGTCTTCGATAGGTTGGATATCACACCTCAGAAGACAACCTCAGTCTTTAAGAGGTTAACACCAGCGGCGCCTTATTCAGACAGGGGGCAAAAAGAAGATGTCTCAATCTCCGAGCCAGTCTCAACGGCCCGTCATGCTCGACGTCGCCATTGGCAACGAGTGAGAAAGGCAGGGGGCAACTCCCCCTCAGGGCTAACTCCACCGGCTCCAGTGGTGGAAGTCAACGCTGCTGTTCCAACTGGGAACAGCTTTGAACTGCTGAAGAGGGTACGGAAGAACTCTCCAACCGCTACACTGAAAAGATCTCCTCCGCCTGCGGAGAGAGTTCCGGAAACGAAGCAAGAACAACACCCTCAACGGCTGTCTTCAAGAATTTATAAAGTTTGGCGAAGGGTTCAAGACTCCGTGATTGACCCAGGTCACTCTCGTCGCCAGAAAAAGGCGAAGGTGGAAAAAGACAAGGACCGTCCCATTAAACAGCAAGGGACAACAATCGCTAGGGTGCCCACTGCAACGACCCCTTCAACCTCAACGGCCCACAAAAGAAGGAGGCCAGAGAAAATTCCCGCGTCAGCGGCAAAAGTTAAAAATGGTGAACCTAAACGCCCCAAGACAGGGGGCATAATAGTTCATACAGTTTACATGGCATCGGGAAAAGAAGACAGCCGTGCATCCACGGGTCATAGACCGCTTACACGGTCAGTGACCAAGGCTCAGGAGCAACAACAGAAGCTCCAGGAGATGATGAACGCTATGGCCGCACTTACAGGGCCAAAAGAGAATCCTGAAACGTCCTCAGATGAGCGCCAGGAGGAAGAAACCGATGCCGAATTCCATCGTCGGATATTGGAGAAGAAGGACAAAGAGGCTGCTGAACAAGCAGCCAACATACAGCGTATGGGCCTCCTCTTCCAGGACATGATAGGGATGATGATACAGCAAGATCCCCGGGCTGAAGAGCCCCCGATCGTCCTTGGAGACGATAGGGGAGAGACATCAAATCCTCCACCAGCTCTATCGACGGCTAAAGAGGATACAATCTCCAAAGCTGATTTGGATGAGTACATCGCCCAGCAAATACGGGTTCATCATGCGACCGAAGCAGCCGGCCAGGCCGTAAAAACGGGGCGGCCTATCCAAGTTGGTACGATCAAATCAAGTACCCGCCAGGTTATACGATTCCCAAGTTCCATGTCTACAAAGGGACGGGCAATCCTCATCAGCATGTTGCCCAGTTCAGGGCACTCTGCGGCAATACCGGTGGTGATGACAAGCTTTTACTTCGCCAGTTTGTTGGAAGTTTATAAGATACGGCGTTCGAGTGGTACTCTGAGCTCCCGAACGACTCTATTAAAACCTTCGCGGAGATGGAGCTGTTGTTTACTCAACGTTTTGCAAGCGCTGGTGAACGTACCCCGATGACGGCACTGATTAACGCTAGGGTAAAGCCAGGCGAGACGTGGGTTCAGTACGCTATACGGTGGCGGAACTTGTGGTCGAAGTGCGAGCAGCGCATTGAAGAAGCTCCCGCGGTGGGTATGTTTGTGGGGACCCTTGATCCGCAAGCAACCATCTCGCAATTTATGATGTTTTTCAAGCCGACTACCTTCCAAGCCTTGATCGACAAACTAGCACAGATGGATCAGATAGGCCATAAACCTCCTCTTCCAAGGCCGGACTCCCGAAATGACAAAGGGAAGGGAAAAGCGATCGTCGTCGCTAATGCTCAACAACAATCGAGCGACTCAAAGCCGGTTGCTCGTCAAAATAATATGCGCCCGTACGTACCCCTTGAGGATAGGATGGGACGTCCTTATTCCTTTCTCCACGATAAAACGAGGAAGTTATTCGAGCTGGCGTTGCGCAACAGACTCATAAATCTGCCGGATCCAAAACGTCCGTTGCAACCAAGTGACGTCAACGAGCCCAACTACTGTCCTTATCATCGAGTACTGGGCCATCCGATCGAAGATTGCTACGTTTTCAAGAATTGGCTTGAAAACCAGTACCGACAGGGTAAGTTCGCGTTATCTGACAAATGGAAGGTGAATCCCCCACAGCCCCACACCTCTAAGGGGACGAATACGCTGGGAGCAACATGCTCCATCATTAAAGAAGCTCCTTGGGAGGTTGTATTATCAGCCAAGACAAAGAGGATGCTAAACGATCTTCAGACATGTCCAGCAATCAAGTGGAAGAACCCGTTGGAACCGCAGGTCATTGAGGGGATGTTGAAGCCACGTCCAACTCCAAAGACCGATGATGGTGGTTCAAGCACTTGCAGCCAGCCGTCAAAATCTTCGAAAAAGAAGAAGAAGAAATCTAAGAAGCCCGTGAAGCCTGGCGACAAGCGCACGGACTTACAAAAGCAAATTGACGCGCTGGATGAATATAACCAAAAGGCACGGACTCCCATTACGCTCCAAGAGTTCCTCAATCACATCTTTCAAGAAGAAGATGAGGGAGAAAGTTCATCGGATGAATCCGACGAATATGTAACGAGCTGTCATATGATCTCCCATTCGATCGCGAATAATGAGGAGACTCCTGGCACTAAAACGCTGGGGGCAGATACCGAATCAAAAATTCCAGAGCTATCAGTTGAAATGATTGACGCGTTCCTTAACGAAGCTCGACTGAAAAGTAAAGCTGATCGAGAACGCGAGATGGCTATGTTTCCTGATTTAAAATCAGAAAAGCTTCTGGAAAAAGCTTCAGAAGAGGGTCACATGCTTACACGTGACCAGCAGTCACGTGTTGGCACGTGACACCTAAAAGCATCATCAAGGCAAGTTCAGTTTCCTGACTACATCGAAGAAAAGGGCTTCAGAAAGAGTCACGTGCTCCCACGTGACCAGCGTCAAAGGCACACCGGATCCCTGATCAAATCAAGGAAAAAGCTTCAAAAGATGTCACGTGCTCCCACGTGACCAGGGGTCACGTGTTAGCACGTGACGCTCAAAATATCAGAATTGTTCTCCAGTTAAATCAAGAAAAAGAGTCCAGACAAGGGTCACGTGCTCACACGTGACCAGGGGTCACGTGGTGGCACGTGACGGTTAAGCAGCAACCAGAAGGCAGAGCGCAAAAAGAAAGAGGAAGGCTCGTTCCAAGGGAGTCACGTGCCCACACGTGACCATGGGTCACGTGGTCACACGTGACCGGCTTTCAAAGCCCATTTTGTTAACAGAATTAAATTCTGAAGGAGATTCAAATCTTTCCAAAGGAAAGCGATTATCTGGAACCAATCGAATTAAAGATTCAGAGGTGATGAAATATCATCTATCTATGGGAAAATCTCGAATTTGGAAAGATTTCCCCTTTAAATCTAACAGAAATAACAAAGGAGAATCCCTGGATTTGAAATCCAATGGTGAATAAAATTCACCTAGCAATCCAAAGGTCCAGAACGAATAATGGATGCAAATCAAATATCTCAAGAAAGATTCGTCAAAAACTAATTGACTCGGCTGCTTCTCCTATAAATAGGAGCCAAGAGACATAAAAAAGAGATATACATGCAGAGGGAAGAAAAGGGAGAGAGCCTTGATACTTTGAGGAACTTTGATCTTCTGCAAAAGAAAACCCTAGGTAAGAAAGGGAAGGCTTTTTGAAAGAAAGAGAATTTAATTCTCAACAGAGTTTAACTCTGATATATAAAACAGAAGAACATATTTCTTCTCTATTTGATAGAGGATCTGCAAAGTGCACATCTCCCCTTAAAGTTGAGAATTTAATTCTCAATGGGTCGAGATCCTGCCATGCAGATCCAAAACATAGAGAGGGAACGGAAGTACGAGAATTTAATTCTCACAGAACTATAGGAATTTAATTCCTTTAAAATAAAATTAGGGTTTGACCCTGTGTTATGGGAATTTAATTCCTTCAGAACAAAAAGAAACAGGGTTTAACCCTAATTAAGAACTTAGTTCTGTTGAACAGCGGGAATTTAATTCCCTTAATCATAATTTAACAGAGAATGGGAGTTCAGTTCCTTAAAAGCTTTTATTAGGGTTTAACCCTATTCAGTTCTTCACATATATGAGGAATTTAATTCCTACAGAAAATTCAGAGTTCAACTCTATTCCAGAATATAAGTCTTCAGAAGGAAGTAGGAATTTAATTCCTCTGAAATTTAAAGCTCGAGGAATTCAATTCCTGAAAAAGATTAACAGATCCTCTAAACAACATAGCGGCAGGGTCACGTGTCACCACGTGACCCCCCAAGAGATCTACAGAAAGCCCCTTTGAGGCAGCACCCCACGTGACCCACGTGACCCTCGGCAGAAGCGTTAACATATAAGCATTTGAATGCCCGTCACGTGATGACACGTGATGCTCTGGAAAATGCGATAATCTCAGCAGAATAAATGAAGGGAGGGCGCTCTCACGTGTTGCCACGTGACCCCTCTTATCTTAGTGTTTAACACTAAATTGAAATTCCCGAATCCAATATTAAAACAACTGTTGGGCCTTAGTGTTCAACACTAATCAAAAACTTTATTTGCAGTGTTCAACACTGACTACTTTAGTGTTTAACACTAATTTGAGGGCTCTGTTGCCAGTGCTTGATACTGATCTGTTTTAGTGTTTAACACTAATTTGAAAGCCTTGTCGCTGGTGTTTAACACCAATTATCTTTTAGTGTTAAACACTAACTTGTCAATCTCATTCCCAGTGTTCAACACTGATTGCTCTGTAGTGTTTAACACTAGGCTTTGGCCTAATTGGCCAGATGGATAGAGGCAAAGCCTCTCCTGATTGGACTTAGCCCAAGATGGCCATAAGTCCTCAATTCGTGATTAACTGGGCTAATGGGCCCACAACATAATTAATCGGTCTTGATCCCAAATTGGGCCAAGGACTATTTAATCCACTCCGGTTCCAGGGTACATCTCTTCACTCCTTTGATACTTGGCATTGTAATCCCTCAATGTCTTCAAAGAGGTGACGGGTCCCGATGACCACACATCGATATGGACTGTGGGGTCTTTAAACCCATGGACTATGAGGTCCTTAACCTTGACTGAGATGTCTTAAAACTAACAATGGACTATGGGGTCCTTAAACCCATGGACTACGACGTCCCTAACCTTGACCGAGATGTCTTAAAACTAACAATGGACTGTGGGGTCCCTAAACCCATGGACTACGACGTCCTTAACCTTGACCGAGATGTCTTAAAACTAACAATGGACTGTGGGGTCCTTAAACCCATGGACTACGACGTCCCTAACCTTGACCGAGATGTCTTAAAACTAACAATGGACTGTGGGGTCCTTAAACCCATGGACTCGACGTCCCTAACCTTGACCGAGATGTCTTAAAACTAACAATGGACTGTGGGGTCCCTAAACCCATGGACTACGACGTCCTTAACCTCGACCGAAATGTCTTAAAACTAACAATGGACTGTGGGGTCCTTAAACCCACGGACTACGACGTCCCTAACCTCGACCGAGATGTCTTAAAACTAACATTGGACCGCAATGTCCTTAAACTACCCATGGACCGCAATGTCCTTAAACTACCCATGGACCGCAATGTCCTTAAACTAGAATAATAGAGCCCCGCATGCTCTTTTGTCGGATCTAAACGGTCCCGTTTAAGTTGATCTTAGCCTCAAAGATGGCTAACGTATCCTTAAACCTTCAAACAGACTGGACTATGAATCCCCCCAATTAATTCTGGCTCGAGGGTACATCTCTGAACTCCTCTGACATCCGTCGTTGTAATCCTTCAACGTCGTCAGAGAGGTGACGGGTCCCGATGGCCATACATACGATGGACCACTATGTCCCTAAACTGGAACAATGGAGCCCAAACTCTCCTTTGTCGGATCTAAATGATCCCGTTAAGTCGATCTTAGTCTCAAGCTAGACTAACGTATCCTTAACAAACGTTTGAGTTGATCTTAGCCTCAAGTATGGCTAACGTATCCTCAAACCAAACCCTCAAACCCAAATCTAAGATAACACGGATTTGGACTAGTCCACGCCCTACGGGCGACGACATAACTCGGTCTCCGTAAACAATCCACGGGCAACAAAACATAAAATAAACACACACGACACGAAGTGACCATCTGGAGAAGGAGAAAGTTGTTACCGCGACGCGGTAGCGTAATTAACTGCAGGGGCTTGTGCCTGTAGGGAAGAGCGTCCCCACAATCAAAAACCCCTCAAACGAGGGGGAATCTGACGAAGTCTGCTACATCGGCCGCATCCGTTTAAACCTTCGATACATGGTGCCATAAATCAACTTGGCATCTTCGGAGAGGTGGACGGATAGCACCAATTAGCATCTGCCCCGAACCCCAGGCTTAGACGCCGCCCATATCGATGTGCTTATAGACGCCGCCCACGCGTCCCGGCCGCCGTTCGGAGGGGAACAGATTCTGGCACGCCCGGTGGGACCTTTTCCTCTTTCCACTCCACACTTCGTGTATCGTGATTCGCGAACCAATCGCGGTTCGCTAATGGTTGCCCTTGGGTTTCAAGATACTAAGAATTGGCGTCTTGCTTATTGCAGAAAGCAAAGGATCGATGGCTTCTACTTCTGCGAAATCCTCCAACCGCTCAGACTGCAATTGCGACCAACGCTTTACCTCACCAGGAGGTATAGCTTACGGACCCCAAGCTGCTGCGTTATTTACAATGCCGGTGGATCAGGTGACTCAGGCCACTACCGGATTGTTCTTTGGGACTATACTCCCGACAACAAGCTTCACGGCGCCGGTGCCGACAAAGGAAGCTCTCAAGAAGTCGGTCTTTGATCGTCTTACCCCTGCCGCGGCTCCTTTCAACGAGTTGCCCAACGTCAACGCCTCGGTCTTCTCTAGATTGGGCCAGAAATCCTACGAACTCATCACGCGGCCTACAATCTTAGAGGAGGATGCTTCTAAGAAAGTGGCCGCTCCTGCCTCCGAAATCGCCAAGGCGGCTTCCCCGGCCAAAAAGTCGGTCTTTACAAGATTAACAGCTTCAGCTCCCGCTCCTGCTGCCCAAAGGACATCGGTCTTTGACAGGCTAGCACCAACAGTGACCCCTCACCCACACGGGGGGAAAGACGAAACCATTCTTACCGCTGACCCAACGTCGTCCGCTCGACACGCTCGACGTCGCCATTGGCGCCGAGTAAGGAAGGCTGGGGGCAACTCCCCCTCTGGGTTGACTCCATCAGCCTCGGTGGCAGAAGTTAATGCTGCCGTTCCACTTGGGAACAGCTTCGAAATGCTAAATAAGGTGCGAAGGAATTCTCCTACCGCAGTGCTGAAGAGGTCTCCTCCCCCATTAAAAAAGGTTGTGGAAATAAAACCAGAACAGCCCCGATCTCCTCAACGGCTGTCTTCCAAAATCTATAAGGTTTGGCGGCAGGCCCGAAACTCGATCGTCGATCCAAACTTCTTCCTCCAACACAAGAAGCTGAAAATCCAACCGGAGGCTGGAAAGGCTGTCTGGACGCCCACCTCAACGGTCCCTTCAACCTCCATGGCTCATAAAAGGAGGAAGCCAGAGAAGACCCCCCAGCATGCAACGACGGCTAAAAGCACTGAGCCCAGACGCCCTAAGTCTGGGGGCATGGTGGTGCACACTGTTTACATGGCCTCTGGAAAAGTGGAAAGCCGCACTTCTACAGGCCACCGACCGCTAACCCGATCCGTGACGAAAGCCCAGGAGCAGCAACAAAAGCTTCAGGAAATGATGAATGCTATGGCCGTACTTACCGAGCCAAAAGAAAGCCCAGAAACGTCCTCAGACGCACGCCAGGAGGAAGAAACCGACGCTGAATTCCTTCGCCGGATACTGGAGAAAAAGAATAAAGAGGCTGCCGAACAAGCGGCCAACATACAACATATGGGCCTTCTCTTCCAAGATATGATAGGAATGATGATCCAGCAGGACTTACCCGCCGAGGATCCCCCAATCGTTCTTGAAGACGACCGAGGAGAAACGTCAAATCCACCACCAGCCCTCTCAACGGCCAAGGAGGAGGCAATCTCTAAGGCTGACTTGGTTGACTACATAGCCCAGCAAATCCGGGTTCATCATGCGACTGAGGCAGCTGGTCAAGTCGTAAAGACAGGACGGCCGCATCCAAGCTGGTACGACCAAATCAAATACCCGCAAGGCTATACGATACCAAAATTCCACGTGTATAAGGGGTCCGGCAATCTCCATCAACATGTCGCCCAGTTCCGGGCCCTCTGCGGTAACACCGGCGGTGATGATAAACTGTTGCTTCGCCAGTTCGTGGGCAGCTTATCAGAAACAGCGTTCGAATGGTATTCGGAACTCCCGAACGATTCTATCAAAACGTTCGCTGAAATGGAGTTGTTATTCACTCAGCGATTCGCAAGTGCCAGCGAACGCACTCCAATAACTGCATTGATTAACGCCAGGGTAAAACCAGGCGAAACCTGGGTCCAGTATGCTATACGCTGGCGGAATTTTTGGTCGAGATGCGAGCAACGCATTGAGGAAACACCCGCAGTGGGCATGTTCGTGGGAACCCTAGACCCCCACGCAACCATCTCCCAGTTTATGATGTTCTTTAAGCCAACCACATTCCAGGCTTTAATCGACAAGTTGGCTCAGATGGACCAGATGGGTCATAGACCACCTGCCCCGAAGTCAGAACCTCGGAATGACAAGGGTAAAGGAAGGGCAACCTTTGTCGCGAATGCCCAACAGCAACCTAACGCCCCGAAACCGGCAGATCAATTGGAAGAAAGACGCCGGTATTATAATAAGAAGATGAAACATCCCTACTCGTTCCCACGAGACAAGACGAAACGGTTATTCGAGCTGGCAATACGCAACAGGCTTATAAACCTACCAAATCCAAGGCGACCGTCGCAACCCACCGAGGTGAATAACCCTAACTATTGCCCTTACCATCAAACGGTAAGTCATCCGATTGAAGATTGCTTCGTCTTTGAAGGATGGATTGAAGATCAATACCTTCAGGGGAAGTTTGTACTGTCCGAAAAGTGGAAGGTGAACCCACCACAACCGCATACTCCTAAGAAAGCAGATACACCGGGGGCAACCTGCTCCTTTATTGAAGAAGCTCCATGGGAGGTCGTGCTATCAACTAAAACCAAAAGAATGCTGAGAGACCTTCATGCGTGCCCTGCGATCGAATGGAAGGACCCTCTTGAATCTCAAATTATCGAAGGGATGTTGAAGCCCTGCACAACTACGAAGACTCGTGATAAGGGCCCAAATACTCACGCCCAACTGTCAAAATCTTCAAAGAAAAAGAAGAAGAAATCCAAGAAGCCCGCGAAGCTTGGAGACGAGCACACGAACTTGTAGAAGCAAATCGACGCGCTGGAAGAATACAATCAAAAGGCGCGAACTCCTGTCACACTGCAAGAGTTTCTCAACCACATCTTTCAAGAGAGAGATGATGGAGAGAGCTCGTCGGATGAATCCGAAGGGTATGTGGCGAGTTGTAACGTAATCTCCCACTCGTTTACCGATGATGAGAAAACTCCTAGCACTAAGAAGCTGGAGGCAGAGCCTGAACCAGAGCGTGCGTGGTCGACAAATGAAATGATCAATGCCTTTCTAGACGAGATTCGTCTGAAAAGTAAAGCGGATCAGGAGCGTGAGATGGCAGCGTCAGAAGAAACCAAATGCAGACGACTGAACGGAAGAGTTGAACTACCTCTGCCAGAGCGAAAGACATCCGAAGTAGACAAGAGGATATTCAAGACGAGGAAAAGGTTTGCCAAAGCCATGTCAATGGGGATGAAGCTACCACCTTCGGAAGGAAACACGATCGGCGGGGTGGAGAGACACCCTGATTATTGCGCATATCATCGGAAAATCTCACACCCTACGGAGGAGTACGACGCCTTTAAGATATGGTGGCAAGGATATGTTACTCGTCGGCAACACTTTAAGCGCATGAAACGCAAGAGCCGTCGGGAGCGAAGAAGTACTGTCGATGGGCGCAACAGAACTACTGGCAGCTGTTACATGGCTCACGCCGGGGGGTCACAAGTTCTCACCTTTGGGAGCGACTCTGATGAAGAAATGGCTCTGGGCCCTCTCTTTAAAGAATCCATTTTGGGGAAAGAGGAGAAATCGGAGGCCTGCGAGAACATCCAGCTGCGCAATCGCACACTCCCAGAAAAGAATCTCGGGCCCGTAAGTAGAAAAGATAAGGGAAAGGAAAAGGTCACCGAGGATATCACTTTAGATGACCAAGTCATAAGAGAGCTGGCTGCCAAAGACCCTCCTAGGAAGGATAAGGTGGACTATAATATCCTCGCGCACCTAAGGAAGCTACCTTCTCAGCTTAGCATTCTCGATGCCCTCCTATTATCAAAAGAAGCGCGAGACTCACTAATTAAGGCGTTACAAGAACCTGAGCAATTCCAAGCCTTCCTCGCCACTGAAAAGATGAAGGATGAACTGGAGGAAATGCATACGGCCGACATCACTTTCGGTGATGAAGACCTCCTTCTCGGGACGTGTGGCCACAACCGCCCCCTATATGTCTCCGGATACTGCCATGACATCAAGATAGGCAAGATCCTGGTGGATAATGGATCCTCCGTCAATCTCCTTAATGTTCGGGTGTTGAAGAAAATCTGCATGAGTGTGCAACACCTCGCTCGTGACAAAATTACTATCTCCGGTTTCGATTCACAATCGTCACGGACTCTCGGATCCGTGATACTAACATTACGCTTTGGACTACTCGCCACAGACATCAAATTCCATGTCATTGACGCCAAGACCTGCTACAACGCCTTGCTCGGTCGTCCTTGGTTACACGAGTACAATATCATCCCTTCTACACAACATCAGTGTATGAAGTACTTTAAGGATGGTTTCGAGTATACTGTAACAGGAGAGTTAAACCCATTTTCCGTGAACGAAGTCCGCAAATACGAAGATGCGAAGTACTTTTTGCCAGATTTCGAGGATACAGAAAGGTGTCGCAACCCGGAGAACAAAACCGCCGCCACCATCCCTGTTTTCGGGAGCGATACCGAAGAAGAGGAAGAGATAGTTTATGCAGGGCCATCTCAACGCAACAACCTGGGGACGCCCGCTCCCATGTTGGTCTTCGGAAGTGATTCAGAAGTTGAAGTTAATGCCGTGTTCTCTAATCGGCTGTCAATACAAGCACCCCTTGGCAATGACCATAGTTTACAAATCACCATGGTACCGCGAGAACACTACAAGGATCTCGACAAGATTCAAGCTCACAATGTGCAGGACCTGCAAACGTTTTACGTCCCTCCCAAGCAAAGGGGTGAGAAGGTGATCCTATTCTACCGATCCTCAGAATCGAAAATAGAGAAAAAGATCTGGCATGGCGTGGATGCTACACTTGACAGGCTCCAACCCATCCGTCTGCCCAGATACTATACAAATGGATTAAAGAAGCTATTGAAGCGCCAAGGAGTACCCTTAAAACAGACTGTTCGGCAGGCTCGGTTCTACAACAAGATTTGGGATGTCCCTGGGACCCAACGCAAATTGCCCAACGGGAAAATGGAAACACTTGGGCTTGGATACGCGAGAACCGGAAAACGGGAACGGGCTCACAGCAGCTACGCTATATACACCTTTGATGAAGAAGAGGAAGCCCTGTCAAGAGATGCCAACCCCCCATCAAAACTAGACCCCGCGATTGAAGCGCCGAGTCCGTCGTTTGAAGAACGAATGGGCAAGCCTATCAGGAAAGTGGGTCAGAAAGCTCGGGAAGACCACAACCGCGAAATGGTCATCTACGAGAAGGCCAGGACGCAACGTCTATTTCAACAGGCTGCAAAAGACAAAGATGCTCATCCTTGTCAACCCATTGTACGAAAGGCCCGATGCGGAGACGGAAATAAGTCAAGAAGCGAAAAGAGGAGTCGACAACAACGACGCAGGATTAGAGGGTTACGTGATCGGGTATTGCACGGCTCGGATTTGTCCCTCATGAAAAAGATGAGTCGGGCGTACTCCTTCCCTCGAGACAAGACGGAGAGGTTACTCAAGCTAGCTTTAAAACATCAAATGATCGCGCTTCCAGGATCTAGACACTGAGCGAGCTAACAAGGCTTATCATTTGAGCTATTGCTCTTATCACCAAACCATAGGACATCCTACCGAAGACTGCTTCACCTTCAAGAACTGGGTCGAGGACCAGTACCAACAGGGCAGATTCGCTTTATCCAACGGATGGAGGGTAACGCCGCCACAAAAGCATGAACCCAAGGCCGCAAGAGCAGGACCGGATCCACCTCAGTCCTGGGAGCGGATTCGCACCTGTTATACGATT